>OX235262.1:42515280-43170650 GCA_944472135.2 Trichobilharzia regenti | reverse complement strand
AATGCCAACAAACCATCACTTGTTACGAAAAACTCCTCTCGAAACATAAGTACATCTGGAGGTGTTCCGCATGCTCCACCTTATAGAAAGTCAGGCTCCAAGACTCCTAAAGTCTTGCAGCCAAAGCACCTTCCTTCACAATTCCCTTTAAGTTATAAAAACAACCCGAAGGTGTATACCGGTATGACGAATAGCAGTTGGATGGGTAGACCTTTGATGCTATGCCTTTTAACCGTCAACCTAGGCCCAACCTGTACTACCCTTATATCCAGGAACACATGGTAAATTTTCCAGGTGTCCCGAATCACTGGTACGACCCATGGCACCTAGGACCACCTCATTGCACACAAACCCGATGTACAGACACCCAGTCCGACCTCCTTTTCATTCATAAATTCTTGCGGTGCTGACGCACAAATAGATTTAGGTTATGGTGACATTTTAAGCCAGTTTGTAGTATCCCGTGACTTATTCACGATATTGCTAATTAATGCACGTTCCTTAATCAATAAGATATCTGAACTAAGGACATTATTATTAGTCGCCAAGCCTACTGTAGCTCTGATTACTGAGTCATGGTGCTCATCCTCTGTACTTGATGTGCATATAGGTATCGATGATTACACTGTACACCGTGCAAACAGAGATTGCAAGCGTGGTGGAGGATGTCTCATATATATACATAACTCATTTGTAGTCAGTAAGGTGGAAGATGAAACAATGAATAATGTACCTGACTCACTCTGGGTTGTCTTACATGGAGATAAGTACAAACTTCTCATAGGCTGTGTTTATCGAGCACCAAGCGCAACAAAAGAAACTGATGCGTTATTAGCTAAATCGTTTGCACATGCATCCTCGTTTAGTGCTAATTACAAAATAATTGCAGGGGACTTCAATCTTCCAGAAGTCAATTGGCTAACTAGTTCCGGCCCCCAACGCTTCGACGAATTACTTGCCACTATAGACTGTTATGGATGGCAACAACACGTCCAGACACCTACTCGTGGTGACAACATGTTGGACCTTGTTTTTTGTCATGACACAATCCCAGTATCCACGTATGTTGGTAATCGATTTTCCAGTAGTGACCATAGAATGGTACTCTGCTCTCTGCCTTTCTCACCACTAAATACAGGAAACAAACAAGATTCAGGAAGCACAATATGTCGTAGTTACAAATATACAGACTGGGGATTAGTCCAAGAACTTATTCGACTCTGTCAATGGGATGACTATTTTACCACTGACTCCCTGGAGGCCTTAGTAACCCTGTTTTACAGGAATGTTACCCTTTGTCTAGATACAGTTGCTCCAAAGAAAATAGTGAAATTAAGTAGACACCGAACTGAATATATTCCAAGGGCACACCGTAATAAGTTAAGGAAGCTGAAGAAACAGTACTATTCCACTAAGGACATATCACTATTGCTCTCAATCCACGAGTCTCTTGAATCTATCAAGCGCCTACGCTCTCAAAAGGACCTCGACGAAGAGTTAACGGCACTTGAAAGTACCTCCAAAGTTTATAACTTAACGGCACTTCTTAAAAAACGAATGCAGTCGGCGAGGGAAATCCCATACTTACTTCACGACAAAGTAATCTACAATGAACCTGCCACTATCTGTGAACTTTCAGTGATTGGTTTGCAAACTTTAGTTTAGAAACACATATGCCTGGTGAAACCGCTCCCCTTACTATCTCTTCCCTTGAAAGCATTGTGTTCACTAATCAGTTAATAGTACAAGCAATTAAAAGCCTTAAACCTTCCACTAGTACGGGACCGGATGGCCTCGCTTCGATAATTTTCAAAAACAGTGGGTGTGATATACCCTGTTACTTCTTAAATTCTTCTCAATATCTATGGACACTGGCACTTACCCTAGTGAGTGGAAAACTAGCTTCATAATTCCACATTACAAATCTGGTGATAGGGCAAACGTCCGCAATTACAGACCCATAAATATAACCCCAGTTATCTCACGAATCATGGAGAAAGTTGTAAAAGATCAATTGTCAGACTACCTAATTAGGGAAGATCTTGTTACAAGGTCTCAACACGGATTTCTCAAAAATAGATCCTGCGTTACTTGCCACTTCGACTTTTTCAACTGCATCACTAGTAGTCGCGAAGCACGTAAGCTAGTCGTTGTTCTCTACTTCGATATATCTAGGGCATTTGACATGGTATCTCACAGTATTCTCTTTGAGAAGCTGTACTCTTGTGGAATTCGCAACCCATTACTGAACTGGTTAAAATCATTTCTAAGCAACAGGGTACAAATAACCAAAGTTGGATCTGTATTGTCTCATCCTAGGCAGATCTCAAGTGGGGTCGTGCAAGGTAGTGTCCTAGGTCCACTTTTATTCACAGTCTACATTAACAGCATTTGCAAGTGCTTCACCTCAGGTAAACCATTCCTATATGCTGACGACCTCAAAGTCGTCTACTCCTGCTACACTCATGAATTAAGCGATATGGTTACTAAAATACATCTTGAACTAAGTAGCCTTGCAACATGGTGTGCTGAATCCTGTCTAAATTTTAACATTGACAAATGCGGCTGGATTTGTATCGGCAACAGTAACCTTGATCTAACTCTTGAAATAAATGGGCGAAAACTAGCTAAGCTCAACTCAGTCGTAGATCTCGGTATTAGATACTCTAGTAACCTAACGTTCGCTGAACAGACTGATTATGCCAGACGTAAAACACGAAGGCTGATAGGATGCATAACACGCAATTTCTTTTGTTGTGAAACTAGGGTTTTATTATACAAAGTATGTGTCCGACCTATCTTAGAATACTGCCCGTTTATTCTTAGCGGACTCAGACAAAATGACAAGCTTAAATTAGAGGGAGTGCAACGGCAGTTTACCTCAAGAACTCTTGGTTTAGAAAGTGGTCTGGAATACCATGAGCGATGCGAAAGACTAAGATTAGAACCCCTCTGGAAAAGACGCCTTAAGCTAGCTGATCAGTAAATATGGTGGTGGTCACCAAGGTGAATCACCCCATTCTGCAGGAACAGCAATATACAATTTGAAGGCTCGAGATATTTCTGATTTTTATGAGGGCTTAGATCTTTATCTTGAAAAAGATAATAATGAACGCCTTGACAGATCATGCTTCTACCTTTAAATATATACCATTCGCTCAGCCTATTGTTGAGATGTGACCACGCGGGATCTGCACAGATTTATGGGGCATCTTATAAATTAACTTGCTATCCGTTGTCAGATCTTTAAATACCACTTCACAATATCTTGTCTCACTTATTTTCTAATAACGTCTTCACTTGATCCTCATTATATTCCATTAAACCTAACATTTTATAGCTCTTTATGAATTTGATTCGACTTATTCTATTCCTAGTCTCTGTAGGGTACGGTTGTGCACCAAATAGAAAAAAGGCATGAAATAAAAACAACTGGCTTGAAAATAATTGTATTAAAGCCAAAAGTGGACATCATGATAGTACAAAATATATTGGTTTTATTATACATTGCAAATGAACGTTGTCGGCCTAGGGATTAATTACTTCCCCATTCTGTTTTCTATATAAATGTGTTTATTAATGATATATTGCACTCACTTAATCTATTACACTTTAATGTTTCACCTTAGCACTTTAACTTTTCTAAAACAGCTTCCAATCCCTTGTAAACGTTGTACTTACCTCAATATTGGTTGGTTATCGTATGCCTACAACCACGGGATGAAAACGAAACGAAGTCGATTTTCTCGCCCAACCTGGAGGACAACTGTAAAATTCAATAACTAAACGGCCTGGCTCAGACAATGAGTGTAATTATATATATGTGTCAAATATTTAACTGTTGAAACGTCATTAACTTGTAGACAATTGAGGATTTGACATTATACCATACTTGATCGTGCCTGTAAAAATGGCATGCATTTTCATGTAAATTCATGTTTATATGAAAATAAAATTATTATTATTATCTTTTACTATAAGCTAACTAATTTTCTCTTGCATTCCTCCGAGCTAATGACTAAACCTACCGCTATCGTCAGTTACAACCTTAGAAATCATCACAACCTAGCTGCTATGGAGCACTGTCAGACTTACGTACGGTACAACTTCTTCTTAAATAAGTTTTCAGTCATTTGGAATAGACTACCAGCTAATGTGCGCGATGCAAACACACTTCCAGTGTTCATCTCCTCAGTCACCAGACTACTCAAAGATGACAATGCACTTCTACGTCTGACTCTTACACCCTCTTTTTCACCCTACATAGATATTTTAAGTTCTTTAAACGTGTAGTTACAACAAACTACAATTATAAATTGTAATATTATTGGAACTAGATGATAAGCATTTCTACACAGGACAGTAATATTAGTTCACACATAATATAAAAGTTGGCATAACGGGACTAGTTAGTTAGTGAACAAAAATAACCATAGTTACTAGACAGAATATATAAGTATATATTTGTTAATCACTCCTTAAGGACTCCTCTTGCTTTCTTTTGCGTTGCTGTTGTTTGTCTTCTTTTTTCTCTCACCATTTTAGCTTCCATTGGACTTTTTGAATGAGAATGAATAATGTGGATGTTTGACCATTTACAGTGACAAATGATCTGCAAACATTATTGGTCTCGTATCTTTCATTTGCCTAGTTAATAACGAATTAACTTTCCCCACGACGCAACCCGGATTACATTTGTGGAATATACTCTTATACCAATGGAAAAGTATCAATTTGTAATACAACGTCACGATTGTAATTTATAACTTAACTGATCGTATCTGTAAAAATAGCTTCCTTATTACCCAATTTGGATATAAATCAAAAATGAGATTCGGATTTTTACACACCTAAGTTATATTGTGGAATAACTTCAAGCTTTATTTTTTCCCAAGTATTTGTAATCCATTCAAAACACACATGGGTTTTTTTGTTAATGCGAAGACAATATTCCTACATTTCATGATGTGCTCCATTGAATGACTGGTTATCATATTGTTCCCACAAACCAAAACAGAAACTTCAGGAACCGTGTAATTTAACTATAAACCAAATTTATGAAATTTAAATAATGCTTATCCATGCCTGTACATTTAGTGTGTCCTACACAGGTAGAACAAATATGCATTTTATTAAAACATTATTAATGAGTATGATTGCTAATCGTATATGTATTTTATCATATTGATGATGCCTGTAAATACCATACTATTATTATTATTATAAATGATTGCATTTTGCTCTCAGACTGCTCTATTCTAGGGGTGAGATGCAATATACTGGAAATCTTGTGCATAGCTTGATTGACACTATCGTTTACCAGTTTCAGAGGCACAGTGGTTAGGACTCTCGCCGACCATGCACATGGTCCGAGGTTCGAGCCCACGCCGACGCACACCTGATATCAATGGTTGGCCTGCGAATTTTGGGCTACCGATATCCATGCTGAAAATTCCACACTTGTACCAAAAATACGGTGTGGAATCAAGCTGTAACCATAAAAAGGAATATAAAAAAATATAAAAAAAATATCATCGAACTTTGGCTCGATACCTTCATCCTCTATATGAGAGCTTATCTTCACCCATTTACTTGGCAGTCGAGTAGGTAGGCGTCTGGCTATTACTTCTAGGACGGAACCTGAGTTCAGATCGCTCATGCAATTCATCGAAATCAATGCTTTCTTGTAAGTCATCAGATTATCCAAAAACTCAGAGATTGCCTTGGAATCATCTTGTAATTGACCACCATTACCCTTAACAGCCTCAAGTACGTTCCTTGCAATCATCGATATTCTTCCGAATCTTCGACGCATTATCCTCGTAGCTTCAGAGTATTCTACGTTAGGGGTCATGACCTTATGGCACTGCATGGCTCTTGAAGCAACTGCAGTGCAGTACCTCATCAGATACATTAACTTCATTTCATCATTTAATAAACAACTACCCAACATGATTTCAAACTCCTTCACAAACTATATATAGTCAGCTGAGTTTCCGTCGAAATAGCGAGGTTCAAATTTGAGCCTATTATCCCTAGACTGCAAAACATGAACAACAAACTCAATATGCTGAGCATCAAACACATCGTTACATGTAACAGACAAGTCAACGTGACTTACTTTCCTGTTTGCTTCGAAGACGCTCCGTCCCTTCTTTGACCCAGGGGTCATTGGACTTGACCAAATTCCAGAATAGTTTCAGATAACGCTTGATCAAGGAAGACTTAGCCGGCACCAGTAAAGACGGACGGAGACTATCCAACAGTCAGAAGCTATACAGGACATAGAATCCACCACGGGCTCCTGGAAGCCATAGACGTAGAAGGCCGGAAGCAGTGCGTTCGCCTCCCAAAAAACACAACAATGTTATAGACTTCATCCTCTGTCACAAAATGGCGCCAATCTCAATGGAGAAGGTGGATACACTTGAAAACAAGAACCAAAATATGCTGTTGTCAGTCAAGTCTCATAAACCGTTAATGACCAGCTCTTGCTACGCTGGGCCTCGCGCTGTCCCTCGAAGATTTTCAGAAACGCTTTGTATTAACCGACGCAAAAACCAAAACACTGTTTCGCGACTCAAGAATCCTTTATTCTAACGCCAACATACAACCAGCAATACTGCTTTTACAGAGTAAGGTCTAAGAACAAATATTATAATAATGTTATATATTATATATATATATTATATAATATGTGCGTCGGTGGCACAATGGTTAGGACTCTCGCCGACCATGCACATGGTCCGGGGTTCGAGCCCACGCCGACGCACACCATATATCTATGGTCGGCCTGCGAATTTTGGGCTACCGATATCCGCGCTGAAAATACCATACTTGTACCAAAAATACGGTAAGGAATCAAGCTGTAATCAAAAATAAATCACGATATTACTTCTGACAGTTTTTCAATCCTCCCTCTGAACAGCGACCGAAGTGACGATGACTGTCAGATTGATGACCCGCGAAAATTATGGGGAAGTTGGGTTTGAGCAAACAACCATGAACTGATCGTTCAATCTTCAACTACATTGACAGCTGTACTGCACTCAAAAATCCCAATAACGGCAAAATACGCACGTGTATATTCGAAAGTTTGATTTCAACATAGGGACAATTGAAATTCTTCCTTGAAATTCCTGGTAGCGTCTTCAGACGCCCTAATTGGGATAAACGCTCTACCAATATTGACTCAGAAGTAACATCAAAAACAACAACTTCTACAAGACATTCAGTTCAGCAGGGGACATAGTCTTACTCCTAACATCTACCCTAAAGACACCCACTCTGTTCATAAACAGCAAAACGCAATTAAAACCAAGGAAACTGAAATGAAACTTTACTTTTTAAAGAATCGTGTGCATTAGATCAGATACTAGGAACATTTAATAACCTTGAGGACAGAAGGCAAAACTCGAGGAAAGCGAAGCCCTAGAGGCACTTCTAAAACACAGGAACTCTACAAGATCTTGCGCTAACGACAGAAGAATGTTAAATACAACACTGTTAGCCACTTTGAACATGAAGGTATAATCTATGGTGATCCTCAGATTATCAATGAACTCCTCACCCAGTGTTTCACTACTGACACCAAGGCGCATCCGTCGCAAATTCTTGATGTATCCTATGAAAATAATTGCAAGTTGGGTGACATCAACTTTCATATACGAAATATAGCCTCAGCGGTAGATTATTTACAGCTAACGGTATTTGTGGGATAGCTGATATAGCATCTTTTATATAAAAAACGGTGGTACGGATATGATATTACTATTACTTAGAACATTTACCCTTTCACTAGTGACTGAGACTTATTCTGAAATTTGGAGAAATACATATACGTAACCTAAGCATAAGCAACACTGTTCCATGCAATTATAGGCCTGTGAATATAATGCGTGCCATAGCAAGGACCATGGAAAAAGTAATCAAAGACCGAATGTCAGACTGCTTTCTAGAATATAGGCCAACTGACTAGCAACAACACGGATTCCTCTTGCCACACAGACTTTTCAACCAAGTCATTTATAAAAGAGATAGTAGGGAATCAGTAATCATCCTTTACTTTATTACAAGAAACGCCTTCAACGGAGTCCCTTATAGTCTGCTAGTCAGAAGATTATGCTGAACATGGATATGCTACCCGTCCACTACTGGATAAAACCATTCCTATGTGATAGAAATCAGGCAAAAAGTTGACTTGACGACCTCCAGGCCTAAACCAGTTTGCAGTTGTGCCATCGGATAAAGTGTATTGGGTCCTCTCCTTCTCATAATATATATATAATAATAATAATAAAATTAATATATATTCTCATTTTTTACATGAGGGACGCCAGTTTACAGGTATCATCAATTCGATAAGTTACACATAATATTATTAAGCATATTTAGTAAAGATAATATAATAAAGTACATTTTTTCCCTAGCTATGTAGGGTACACCAATTGTATAGGCATGCATAAATATTGTTCTAATAATAATAATATATTCCTTCCTGTTTATGCAGGAACATACCTATTGTACAGGCATGGATAAGTTATTATATAAATTACACATAATTTGATGTATAATGGGCTTACAGTTTGGTTGTTCTTTCTGTCATTAGAGTCAGTCGGAACAGTCTGCTATAAAGTCTGTTTGTGTAGCACATAAAGAGATATAGAAATATTGTCTTCGCATTAACAAAAAACCCAGACATCAGATGAATGTAATATAAATATCTGGGAAAAATAAAGCTTGAAGTCAATTCTCCTATATAACTTTGTTGTGAACAGCACCTTTGGCTTAAAGTTTATTGATGTATTATGTTGAGATCAGTGATATATTTATTCCGTTTTTCAGCAGTCTTATCGTAGTTTCATAACAGGAAAGAAATTTGATCGTGGAGGCGAAAACTAGATAAGGCCATGTCGGGTTGTTTTACTGCATCAAATGGTCCCGAGGTCGATTCCAGAATTCCCCATTTGCGCCATTTGTGTCTGCATGGCGGACTGGGCAATGGATAAAGGCACACACGGGGTGTCGTTATGTGTTATCGCGATGTTGTGTTCGGGTTGTTCTACGTTGTTTTCCGGTGTTTTTTCAACTGAAATACATTATAAATACCATATTTTAACGAAAAAATTTAGAAAAATGGTGGAAAGTGGACACTTTCAGCAGTTTGAGTGAACATGTATCTGTCATTGAATTTCGTTATTTCTTTCCATGTGGAATGTTAAAACTCTGTGTAAATTGTTGATTACGTTAAGGAAAACGAAATCAATTAGGCGATTGATGCATATTTTGCGAAATTCTGAAAGGGTGTTTTGAATCTCTGAGATATGAAAACTTGGTAACACTCAGAAGAGTCTACAGCTATAAAGGAGTGTTAGTTGATTTATTCGCAAGATAACAGTTAATAAACAAATATTTTAAATAGTTTCTTTGGTTTGGAGTATTTTCGCGTTGCTAATTATTTGTTAAAGGATGTCATACTATTGTTGATTCGCAGGTTACAATTGTAATTTACGGAGTGATTCACTTTATTTGGAGGCTTTAATGAAGTGCAATTGAAGAATTTGCGCGTTATCGTTGGAATCTTTGTGATATGATAAAATTATTCATCAAAATAAATATCTTTTTAATGTTTTAACGGTGTTCTTTAAAGAATTCACTACTACTTCCCTTTTGCTTGTCGAAGGAATAGTGATGTAGCCGGTTTTGGAATGCGTAGTGATTTAATCTGAAAGAGTGAGAATTTACGCAACATAAGAATACTAGGATTTTCTTCAATAGGATATACCTATGACGCGTTATTTTCGATGTACGTAGCCGTCCTACATTTGTTATTATGTATACGTAGTAATCGCAAAACAAAACTAAGCTCAACGTACATTTTTTCGCAAGCCCTGATGAAAGATAATCTTTTACGCAGCCGTATTGAGTGTAACTGGAACATTTCATGGGAGGCTTGATGACGCACTGAGGAAATAATAACGGTTTACGATTATCACGCATTTCACACAAGTATTACTACGTTGCCTATCAACTTCGTTAACTATGCAATGTCCTCGGAATGATAATTAAGAGAGATACATGTAGTCAACATAAATGCATATATTTACAAAATAAAAACAGTTAAACAGTACATATTCATATTAAAAAGGGTGGAAAAAAATCACAGTTGTAGATTCTTTATGGGTACATGATTGTCAAATTAAAGTCCACTAATCGTCTTATCCACAATATGTGGATCAGTTTCCCTTAGATGATTGTGACACTGGACCAGTCTTTACAGCTTTCAGCACCACCTGATCCTTCAGAAGAAACTGGTTATGACCTTTCCATGCAAAGATTGAGACTGTATTCCTTTGACCACCTCCGGCCACACTGAGAAATATCTAAGGATATATACATATCAGATGAATTAATCTTACCTCAGGTAAACAATCCCTAATCTTAGCAACAATGAATATGTGAACAAGGGAGGGAACAATAGTAGAATCGGTATGAACAGTCCATATATCCCATAATAAACTTAAAGAATCCTAGAACTTCCAATTTATCTTTCACAGTTTGTTTTCTGCAAAATGCAAATGTTACACACATGCCTCTCCTCTCTGTCCGTTACAATCAACTGACAAAGACTAAATCTTCAAACTTTATACTTCTTTGATTAAGTTACCCAATAATATTCTCTTTATTAGCGGGTCCACATGCATATCACATCTGTAGAATCAATACATGCGTTAACTTGTGTCCTTAAGCTGAAAAAATGTAATGTTTATGCGACTTTTATTACTATCATTTCAAAGCCCGCCTTAGTAACGTGAGCTAAGTATTAGCCGCAGCGTTTACGCAAAGTAAAATCTACCAATCACAGTATGCATGTGTGACCTTGACGTGCTCAGCCTCTCCATAAGGTCGTGTGTGCCTTTATCCATTGCCGGCGGACTGTACTCGTAAGTTGAGTAAAATGTTGAAAACCAGTTGCTTCTTTATTTCAGATCATGAATACTCATTTACATCGTGTCCGCCAGCTTCTTTAAATGGTAGAATTGGATCGTTCCTGGAATTTGAGTGATTATGGGATAAATGGTTTGGAATTAATCATAGCAGTTAGAATACAGTTAAACATGCAGAGAAGTACTTTTGATTCAGCAACCGGTGAATTTTTTATTCTTTTCGATCTAGTACCAGAATAACTGCGAACCATTCCATTCAATATGTCGAATAAGGCACGCAGGAGGAGATCATTACCATGGAATGAGTCAACTTGATCTGAGATGCAGCTTTCAGCATGTTTTCGTTATCATAGATATCCAGGTTTATTGGCGCTGTAGAGGCAGTGATTTGGATTATGACGTATTCTACAAAGTCTCCGTGCCCATTTGAAGTATACATGTGCTTTGAAAGGATTACTTTGTTGGCTCCTACCCCCACTGAGTGTTAACAACAGCTGCTGTGGGTTTATGTATTTCCTCGCCTTTTTGGATAAAACATCGCCGCATTCTTTTTGGGTTGGTGGATTATAAATGATATCCAAGTAACTTTTATCTTTTCATGTGGTGTTGCGGTAAGTTTCTACCTTGTTTTCTCATATTTCATTCGTATGTTGATTATGGTTCGCCCTTTGTATCAGGTAGACATAGTTTGATCGACTCTTGGTTGAATGGGTGTTATTGTCATGACTGCTGCTTTTTTGTCTGGAATTATAAATAGAGACAAAACAAACAACAGGTGTAGTCTCTGAGTTCATACATTAAATGGGCCTATGATTTCTGAAACTCTTACATGGGAATTACCATTGGTATCAATTACAAACTCACTTAGTGTGTCATTAAGTGCCTTTTCAAAGGAGGCCAATGTGCTTGCTAGTCGTATTTTCTCAGGTAGTTTGTTCCATATTTGGGCATACCTAATCAAGAAAAACTTTTGCCTGGTGGCTGTTTTACATGGTTCTATAGCCACTGTACCTTTAGTGTGCCTAAGGTTGTATCCTGTGTTACCTGAGGACCGAGTATAGTTAGCAGGGGTATACACTATTTGGTTAAGAAGCTTATAGAAGAGTAACAGATTTAGTCGCAGTCGCCTTAACCATAATGTTTCTAGTCCCAGGATTTCACATCTGGTAGAGTAGTTTGTGCCGTTATCGGTTCCGAGTACTTTTCGCGTGAAGTACCTCTGTACTCCTTCTACTTTCAGTTTGTCTTCTATGCGTGTACTGCTGAATATGAATGAGCAGTAATCTAGGAGTGGGCGCACACATACCTTGTACAGTAGTATTCTGGACTCGTTTCTGTAGAAGTTCCTGAGTAGGAAACCAATAAGCCTTCGTGATTTCGACACTTGATTCGAGATATGCTCTGAAAATGATAGATTGTGTGAATATTTCAGTCCTAGGTCTAGTACAGATTTGAGTCTGGGGATTTTGTGGCCCTGAATTGCTAGGTTGAGGTCAAGGTTGGAACAGCCTATGCAGAGCCATCCACACTTTTCAACATTAAACTCAAGTCTCCACGTGTCACACCATCTATCCATTTTTGCTAATTCTTCATGTATGGAGTTCATAGTTGGGCCGATATCTGTATTTGTGCAGGTATATGTCACCTTCAAGTCATCTGCATACAGTATTGGCTTGCCTATACTAAAACATTCACATATACTGTTTATGTATATAATGAAAAGAAGGGGTCCCAATACACTCCCCTGGATGACACCACTGCTGATTGGTCTAGGTCTGGAGGTCATTGAGCCAACTTTAGTTGTCTGATTCCTGTCATACAGAAATGATTTTATCCAATTGTAGAGGGGGTTGCGTATCCCTAGTGAGCATAGCCTACCGACTAACAGACTATGTGGGACTCTGTCGAAGGCTTTCCTTATATCGAAATAGAGGATAATCACTAGCTCTCTCCTATCTCTTCTATAGGTGACTTCGTTGAAAAAGTCTATATGGCAAGTGACGCAAGATCTTTTCTTGAGGAATCCGTGTTGTGACAGGTTGATGAGTTTATGTTTTAGAAAGTAGTCTGACATTTGGTCTTTGATTACTTTCTCCATGATCCTTGATATGACTGGTGTTATATTGATAGGCCTATAATTACATGCACTAGTTTTGGCCCCTCCTTTATGCTTAGGTAATATATATGTGTTTTTCCAAGTTTCAGGGTAGGTTTCGGTCACTAGTGAGATATTAAATATTCTAAGTAATAATACAATCATATCCGTACCACCGTTTTTGTATATGACGGATGGTATATCGTCTATCCCACAACTACTGTTAGCTTTTAATGTCCTTACCGCCGATGCTATATTTTGTATATTAAAGTTTATTTCACCTAACTTGTAGTTATTTTTGCAGGTTATGTCGAGAATTGGGGACGGATGTGCTTTGGTGTTATTGGAGAACCACTCACTCAGGAGTTCACTAATGATCTGGGGATCATCATAAATTATATCTTCGTGTTCTAAATGACTGATATTGTTTTCTTCACCCTTCTTCAGCCGTTTTTGCAAGATTTTGCAGAGTTCCTGGGTTTTAGAGGTGCCCTCTAGGGCTTTATTTTCCTCGACTTGTGCTTTCATTTTATGTCTCTCATCTAAATTTTTAAATATTTCGTGTATCAGGTGTAATGCATTAAATTCTTTGTATAAATAAAATCTCCTTTTTAGTTTCCTTAGTTTTATTCGCGTTTTGCGATCTATGAACAGAGTTGGTGTCTTTAGGGCAGATTTCAGGGGTGCGATTGTGTCTCTTACCGAACTGATTGTCTTGTAGAAGGTATTTAGTATTACTTCTAAGTTATTATTGGTGAAGTATTCACCCCAGTCTGAGCTTCTCAAGAGCATTGGTAGGAATTCCCAGTCGGCATTTCGATAGTCCCTATATTGATAGTAAACCGGGGAACTCTTAGGTGTGTGTTTAGTTGTTAGTTGTAAGGGTAGGGTGCAGTACAGTATGTTGTGGTCACTGTTGTCGAGTTTATCCCTCACCTCTATCGAGATCGGCTCTATTTTGTGACAGAGGATTAAGTCGAGAATATTGTTGTGTCGTGTTGGGAGGCGTACGCACTGCTTCCATCCTCCTACATCTATGGCTTCTAGGATCACCTCGTAGGTTCTCGGTCCAGTGCAGGTATCCCAGTTCACTCCAGGGAGGTTGAAATCGCCACAAACTAGTTTGTAGTCGAATTCCAGCTTAGGTACAACCTCTAGTATTTCTCCGATAACCGTATCAGTCGTTATAGGGCTGTTAGGGGCTCTGTATATACATCCCACAAGAATGTTATTTTCATTCGTGTGGATGCTTATCCACTTGGATTCTGGGAGTTTGTCGATAGTTAGGTTTGTAAAGGTATTGGAGTTAGTGGATTTAGAGGCATATATTAGACAGCCGCCTCCTCTCTTGTCTACTCTGTCATTCCTGTGGATGTTATAGTTATCAATTATCAGCTTTGTGTCAGGTATATCAATAGTAAGCCAAGTTTCAGTTACCAGAATCAGTGTTGGCCGCTCCATGTATACCAAGCTGCGAAGGGAAGTTATTTTGTTAAGGAGAGATCGAGCATTTAAAAGCATAATTTTCAGAAAACCAGGGTTGTTGGGATAGTTAGTAGGTTTTCTTGTTACTATCCCTAACTCCTGGTTGCCTATGTTATGTTCGGAGGAATCCTCATATGAGACATTGTCAGCGTGTTTACTATTCCCTGGACAAATTGTGCTGCGAGGGGGGCTATTGTTTGCTGCAGCCGAAAATAATCCTGTTGCATATTTTGACTATTAGCATCCATGGGTCGGCATCTGCGTTGATCTACTGGTGATATATGGTCTGCCCTGCAATTTGGGTTGTAGTTTGCTGGACCTGGGTACCCTGTGTTAAGACTACCCTGGTAGTTGTACCTCATGGGGCTTTCATAGCCGTATGCATATTGGCTCACGTCACGTGCGTGAGTGAAGTTATTGAGGGGATCAAGTGTCGACCTGTTCTCATTATGTTGATGAGGTTTAACATATATAGTGCGGGAGTCTGGACGAGAATTTTCGTTAATATGGTGCCTATATGAGTCCCGTTTAGTGCCCCATGTAACCCGAGGATCCATTCTACGTTGCATTCCCAAGTTATGTGCGTTGTTAGGCATGTTACTTCTAGTCCGGGAAGGGGTATTCCTTCTCATATGCTGCGTGACGTCTTTGGGAATGTGCTTCGTTACCCATGCTTTGTCATTTTTTAGACTGACACGCTGCTTATTTGACTTATATAAACAGTATATGTGAATGCTTTAGCACAGGTTAATCAATACCATATGCGGATGACTCAAAGGTAACCTATGCATGCACAAATACAGATATCAGTTTCACTATGAACTCCATAATCTTAATGCTCTATTCATATAAATTAAGCGTTTTCGCGATTGACATACCGTTTTTACGGGTGCGATTTCAGATTTAACGCTGTTTTATGACATGAATATTGAAAAAATGAAAAAAATTTTAGAAGCCATGAAAGAAGTTTCTAATGTTTGCTTTTATTCGAATAAGTTGTAAGATATTGGATCTGGTCCAACTTTTAACTGTTAATACACGATCAGTCAGTCAACTTCACGTGGTGATTACAAATGGCAGTGTTATTGGAAGGTAAGAAAAAAGATGATACACAGGTGCCAGAGTAAGACACATAAAATGTAGAGCTTAAAACCATTATCAGGGTTTAAAGGTTCAGAAAATTCTATATGAGCCAGTAAGTACAGCGTTGTTTTGATATTAGCAGATTTCAGGGACCAACTTGGTGATGATACACAGATTTCATGATGGGAGTTGTTCATCATTTGTGTCAACAATATTCTGAATGTCTAACAAATCTAGGTTCCAGTGAATACAAATCTCCGTTCAGTTATTACAAACGAAGAAAGCGGCACGAATGTGCACGTGCAGTTCTCCAATGCAGTACCTCCTTTAGAGGCTGACGGTATTGAAGTTCGCGAATTGTACGGAGTATACTAGCGCAAGACCTTAGACCGACAACTTCTATATTATTCGTTTCTCGTGTACCAAAGGCAAAGCAAAAGACCAGAGTTGATCATCGAAACCACTAGATATATTTCGGAACCAAATCGTGGAGTGAAGCGGAAGCTAAGCTGGCTAGTTATCGTGCACGAAAGTGACACGACGAAGTACCAAATGGCGGGAAGCCTTCAGCTAAACAAGTCGACTTAAACACTAACGGTCAGCATCCAATGTTCACTGATGACTGCTATAATCAATAATTTTGGGAAATTACCAACCGCTACAGTCTGTAAAGGGAAGGCAGAAGAAAACAGCAGGAGAGGTGCAGAGGCAGCTGGCAAATATTAATAATCTAAACAAAAAAATGCGATAAACTCAGGGTTCATTCTCTTCTTTATTACTAAGAATTTATGGTAATAATATATTTATTCCCGCCTATATGAATATACGTAAAATTGAATGTGAAAAGGTACGAAAAACACTACATAAAGGTACATCATTATATCTATGCATAGAAAGAGACAGTAGTTAATCACAAAATATGGTTCAGAAGCATTCGACCTCGCAGGATTATAATAACAGAACAGTAAGATAAAATATTTTAATATTTAAGACTCGCAGTGTAGTTAAACTGATTATTAAGAAGATCCCCTGTGGGCCTGGAATTTGCGTGAACGTAGATGGTATTAACTCACAGCATTAGTTGGTCACCAGTAGAGATTTTAATACCAGTCATAATCGGATTATTTACAATTCGTTCTTGCGGTAGAACTCTTATCACACTTAAATGCTCAAAATTTGCCAGTCAGCATCCGAGCAAAATGGAGATGAACGGCTAGAAATCTATTACATATGAGGATGGCGGTGTTTTTTAGGCGATGGAAGTGATGTGTTTTCATGGAGAGTAGTTCACTAAGATTTGGCGCAACTACAGCGACGGGCATGTTAGGCTTGTAATCCGCTACAGGTTTGTATGATACAATTATGGATATTTTGATATGGGGCTTCCTAAGCAAATAACTGAATCAACTAAAAAAGGAAATGAGAACAGTATTAGCACAACGCTGATTATATAAGCAAGCATGACAATACTAACCGCTTCTGTTAATTCGTTGAGTGAGCAGAGCTGTTTAGGTACGTGAGTCAAGGGGGAAGAAACAAAATCACGAATTTTCAGCATGTGGTAAACTGTGTCAAAGCTGTTTTCGGGGAAAAATTTATTTAGTAGATAGATGAATCGTTGTATTGTGGTGCTGGTTTTGATTTCACTTGGCAAGAAGTTCCATATTTGCTTGTATCTAACTGTAAAGAAGTTGGAATGAGACATCGTTCAACAAAGAATATGACTTAGAGAAGGCCCATTGCTGCGTAATTCATACGTCGAAAAAGTAAAGGTTATTATCGGGAGAGAATAATATTCCTTTGAGTATTTCAAATAGGAGAATGAGGTTAAGTCGTTGGTGCTTGAACCAAAAGGGTTCTTTCTCAAAAGTTGTGCAGCGATAGTTGTAGGGAACTGTCAGACTTGTTCCTAAGATTCTTCTTGTAAATCTCCTTTGAACACTTTCAATCCTAAGTTTATCCCTCACAGAGGTGCTGTCTAGGATAAATGGACAGTGCCCCAGGAGGTGCACCGTACCAAGTCTTTTTATGCATCTATGCGACTAGTTTATTTATAGTTTTTAGATTGCTAAGGGTGTTGAAGTGCGTCTTTTAGGTGCTGTAGTAGATTAGTGCTTGATTCGTTCTAGGAGTAAATAGTTTATTAATACAATCAATAGAGTGAAACAGTCTGTATAGAGAGAGTTTGAAGCTTGTAACCGAAGAGCAAGTTCTGATATTTATAGGCAGGCTATTCCATATTTTAGAATACATGACTGTGAAGAAGTTTTCACGGAGTGTTGACCTAAAAGAATGAGTTGTCACTGTGGAAGTTTGGTTACGCAGATCGTAAGAACCTTCCTGTGCGAATTGTATGTCCCTGTTACCTGAGAATGATATTTTGTGAAGGACCTTAAAGAAGAGTATTAGGTTTATAATAAGTCGCCTTGTCCAAAGTGGGTCAAGTTTTAGGATCATGCAGCGTGAGATGTAGTCCTTCTTACAATCGTAGACAAGTAGTTTTGAGGTAAAATATCGTTGGATACTTTCCATTCTTAGTTTATCACGTGTTCGAGTGCTGCTTATAATAAATGGACAGTATTCTAGTAGTGGTCTGACACATGTTTTGTACAGAATTAGCTTGGCTTCAGTGTCGTGAAAGTTCCTGAGTATACATCCTAAGAGCATCCTCGATTTTCTAGTCTGTGATGCTACTTGCTCAGAGAATGTCAAGTCACTAGAGTACCTCAGGCCTAGGTCAACGACACTTCGGAGTCTGGTTAGTTTAGCAGATTGAAGCGTTAATTTCAGGTCAATTGAGGGTGCTCCGAAGCAGATCCAGCCACATTTGTTCAGATTAAATTGGAGGTTCCATAGGGACGACCAAGCAGTCATTTTATCTGATTCCTTCTGCACCACATTCTCGAAGTACCCTAAGTCATCACAATGGAATGTATAACCTACTTTTAGGTCATCTGCAAAGATGAATGGTTTCCCGTGCGTGAAGCAAGCGCATATGTCATTGATGTATAGTGTAAATAGGAGGGGTTCAATGACACTACCTTGTACTACACCAGAAGTGATAGGGCTTGGTTTGGAGGTTGCAGACCCGAGTTTAACTATTTGGGACCTATTGTTAAGGAATGATTTAAGCCATCCTAATAATGGGTCACGTATTCCTAAGGAGTTCAGTTTATTTGTTAGCAGTAAATGGTCAACACGGTCAAATGCTTTAGAAATGTCAAAGTAGATGACAAGCACTAGTTGCCGTCTGTCACGACTGCTGGTTACAAAATTGAAGAAGTCTAGGTGACATGTTAAACATGATCTGGATTTCAGGAATCCATGTTGGTTCGGACTTATAATATTGCGGCTAAGCATATGTTTGATTAGGTTATCTTTAACTGGTCTCTCCATAATTCTAGATGCTATAGGTGTAATATTGACCGGGCGGTAGTTACTGACTTCAGTTTTCAAGCCAGATTTGTGTTTAGGCATAATGAATGTTGTCTTCCATATGTCAGGGTAAGTTTGGGTTTCTAGGGACATTGTGAATATTTTAAGAAGCAGCAGAGGAATGTCAGGGCCACCATATTTATAGAAATAAGATGATGTACCTTCGGTACATTACTATAATCCTGTATGTTCAAATTTTCTAGAACAACATATTATAACTTACCACTGCTTATTTCCTCAATGCTGCACGATTACTCCCTGATTTTCTAAACTACATTTGTTTATATCTAAAATGAATCTTATCTTACTATTCTATTACTATAATCCTGTATGTTCAAATTTTCTAGAACAACATATTATAACTTATCACTGCTTATTTGCTCAATGCTGCACGATTGTTCCCCGATTTTCTAAACTACATTTGTTTGTATCTAAAATGAAGTCTCAGATAGCCTTTCTTTCTTACATTTTTCGTCTTCAAAATGCTGTAAAAGATGAAACATACATGATGTTCTTCTGAAAGTAGTCATTCATACCATAAGTTTGAGTAAGTCGACGAATAAATAGCTGGACAAACAAAAAGTTTGTGGCATTTTGCAACAGAAATGTAAAATAAATAAATAATTTTAAAAAAATGAAGCATTCCGACAGGGCCTTGCACAAAAAAGGTGGGAGGGTGGTGACTGCTAGTCAGCGGATATGATGGTGGGGACATATGTGAACCACCCTTATCTGTGGGACAGCACTCTATTGCTATGGCTCCTGAGTTCGGATGGCTTCTTCAAAATGAGAATAAACAAAAACTAAAAATATTAAAAAAAATAATGAAAAAAGAAATATTAGTTGAAAATTGCCTAGAGCCGAAGTTTAGACGCAAACTCCCGAATGAAAGTAAATGGTATGAGTCCGCTACTTCAGAAGGACACCGAACTGTATACTTCAGAAAAACATACATTACTAGGCGCTCGCTTTTCTTTTACATAGCTCACGCACTCTGACTTTTGTGTTTTACTCCTTTTAAACCTCGTAAGTAGGTGAAATTATCACCTGTCTTTCACTTTAAACTAATTGTTCGCAGAAGAGACTGTAAAATATCGGGAAAATAATATTTCCTGAAAAAAAAACAATAAAAAACGATAAACCCCATGCCTGTTATATATTTTGAATTATTAACACCTTTTAAATACTGAAGGTGCAGATCTGCACCTGTCTGCTGGTTTTCTTGTGTCTTCTTCTCTTTTCAAACATACTGCTTTCTCTACTTATTCGTGATATTGCTAGCTCATCTGGTGAATAACGGGATCATCGGTATTATAAAATCTGCTGACAAGTTCAAAGTGGGTCTCATAAACAACTGGAAATGTCACAAATATGATGTACTTACGGGTAAATTTAAAGTTTAATAGACTTTAAAGCTCTTTCTGAATGATTTACTGATAGTTATTGTTTATTCTGCATCTCTTATGTAATACGTCAGCACCTGTACAGAAATGCCACTTACCTTCCTCAACTAACGCAACCATTTATGGTTCCCGCGTGAAATTGACATGTATTTTTTTTTCAATCACAGTTTAGATTTGACGCTATATCTATTTCCTTATTTGTACACTTCATTTTAAATGTTTCTCTCACATTTACCAGTATTCAACTTATTTCTAAATTAACAAATCATATTATATATTCTATAAGTTTTCATAAATGTACATATGTTCATGCCTGTAAAAATGGCTGGTTTCTGTTACAGAAATAAAAATTATTATTATTATTATTATTATTACCGAAACCTTTTGAACTTTTGAGGGTTCTTATAGTTTGGTTAATATTAGCGTAAGTGAATTCAACAGTGCTGATTTGGTTTGGTGTGAGTGGAGATGGAGTTTGTGCCATATTAGTAATAGGGTGTATATCGAGTAGCTGGACTGAGGGCTTAAGGTAGTTACCTGCAAACGTTTTGTTGAATAGTTCACATATGTCTGCAGAGTTAGTGCATAGCCTACCTTTGTCTATGAGGAGAGAAATGCTGTGATTTTTGCGATTCATTCGCTTCCTTAAGATTTCTGTGAGTGCATACACTCTAGCAGGACTGGCTACTGCGATGCGTTCTTCCTTTCTCATACGGAAATCTCGAGCTTGTGAGATGGAGCTAAGGGTGTTAAGTATTAGACCTAGAGTGCCAAAGTCGTGGTGTTTGAAGTAACTTGTTGAGAGTCTCTTCAGTTTCATACGATCCTTTGGTTTTATGAATGACTTTCTGTGTGGGGAAACCTTTAGTGTTTGGAGTGGAATGACAGCATCTAAGCATGTGTTTGAGTTATGGTAGAAGATGGTTAGGGCTCTCGAGAGGTCATCAGTAGTGAAGTATTCATCCCATTCGGAGGATCTTAGCATTGATTCTACTAAGGCCCAGTTTGCCTTACTATAGTTCCTATATTTTACTTGTTGTGAAGTGGAGGTATGAGATGCATTGCTACTCAGCGGAATTGGCAGTGCACATATCACTGTTTTGTGGTCGCTCCCTGGAAACTCAGAACCTACTAGCGTTGAAAGGGGGCTTATATTGTGGCAGAAGATTAAGTCTAGTACGTTATTACCTCTTGTGGGAGTAGTGACAGTTTGTTTCCAGCCAAGTATTTTCTGTGTTTTTTCTAACTTATCAAATTTAGTTGGGCCTGTGGGTATATCCCAGTTGATTTCAGGTAAGTTAAAGTCCCCACATAGGATCTTATGATCGTATTGTAAGTCGGATAATTGCTCCAGAGTATTAATAAGTTGGGTCTCGTAATTACTAAAGGTGCCAGGTGCTCTGTAGGTGCATCCAATTAATGCTGTTACGTTATTTAAGTGTACATTAACCCATAGAGTCTCAGGCATGTTAAGTGTACTACTTTCTAGCTGTGATACAGTAAGTGCATTCAGAAAGTACATGAGACAACCCCCTCCCTTACCACCTTCCCTGTCACACCGAAAGTGTGTGTAGTTATCTAAGCTTATTTCTTCATCCAGGATGTTCGAATGACACCAAGATTCAGTGATGACAATTACAGGGGGTTTGTATATTACTGTGAGTGCTCTGAGCATCGGCAATTTATTTAGAACAGATCTAGCATTTATGAGGATTAGGTAAAGATGAGAGTTGAAGTAGCATTTGAAGTATTTAAGTTCGTTAGTCAGCCCCGAATATGGTTCAGCACCCAGTAGTTCTGCTTGACATGACGATCCTATGTTAAGAGGAGTTTCAGCATCATGCTCACCTATGTCTATCGAGTTGGTGTGTGCTGTTTTCGGTGAAGAATTAGGAGTTGGAGTACTGGATTTGCTATAGACTAAGGAATTTCTATTTTTAGTTAGGTTACAGAAGTGGGTAGGGTTCTTTATTTGACCTATACTTGTGCAAGTGTCAAGTGTGCCTAATGGATACGGGTGCACTAGACCGTTCCTGTTTTCATGCAAGGAGGGAGCCAGCACTAGTGGTTTAGGAGTGTTAACATCCCTACCAGCTGTTTTTTCAACGCTGACAGGGACGCGGGGGATAAAAAATGATTGGATCCTTGTGATGACCATGGCTTATTATTCCACCTATTGTTTGATGCTAGTTGTGTCCTTGTGTGGGTTTCGTGTGTACTGCATTGTGGGTTAGTTCCCAGCAGACTTGTACCATATATCCGGTCAAAATTTGTTTGTGTGCCATACTCTGAAGACCCTGAGTTGTTGATAGCCGAGTTCTGACTATTACCACTTGTACTATTGAGGGTGACATTGTTGTGACATTGGATATTAGTGTGTGCCATGGTGCGATTTAGCACGTTGTGAGTGCTAATACTATTGACCGTGGGAGTGTGGGCTTATTTAAGCTGCCACTGTTTTTGTTGGTATGATTTAGGGGCATATTTTCCTTATCTTTAGCAATGGAGTTATGGCTAGGAGAGGACAATGTCGAATTTCGGGGGGTTTTGACTTTTTTTCTGGGGTTATTTAGTGGCATTTTAGATTCTGCGGTGATAGGTGGTATGGTTTTATTATTTATTTGGTTACAGTCTAGTGGCCTTTCGGCTGGTGTTGCACTCTGATGGGATAATTCTGTGTGTTTTGAGAGGGGTGATGCGGTGGGGTCTACTGTATCTTTCACAGGGTTGGGAATAATGGCTGCTTGCAATGTCCTATTACCTATTTCACAATTAGTCTTAGCGAGATAGTTGTATGCGCGCCTTTCTATGACTGTTTTGTCCACCCCGACCTTTATATGTTTGTAGTTTCTGGCTTGCGATAGGGTGTGTTGGGAGTGAATGAATTTTCTGGTCTCTGCCGGTGTTTCGAACTGAAAACGAATAGGACAACACTTTTCATGTTGACTCTTCTTCAGCCTATAGCACTTAGTCTTGGAGTTAGGCATTTTCGCTTCACTAAGTAAGATGCGCTGTACCTTTTTTAGTGCCTCATTGTCCGGAACGTTGTAGACAATAGCACTCAGTTTTGCGTCGAGTCGTTTTGTTACTTCTGTGGTAACAAAATTAATGAGGTTATCTACCTTAGTTACCGATTCTGTGTCAAGCTTGTTAAGGTTTACAGTTTTCATGAGGATAGTTAGAGGTGTCAGTTCACAGACCTGCGATCTGATATCGCTGATCTGATCTGATAATTTGGATATCTCGGTATTGGTTTCGATGTTTCCAGCATTTACTGACTTACTGTTTTTTATTTCCCTTAACTCAGCCTTAAGTTCTCCTATAGACAACTTTAGAAGTTCTATTTCTGAAGATAGTACTGAAAAAGAGCTTGATGGCTGGAGTTTTCGATAAGCACATAAGGTGAAGGGAGGAGTTCTGTATGAGCAGAGGGTACTGAATTTTTAGGAGTAGTGCTAATACTAGCTGTCAGTACAGTTTTATCCTCAGTTCCAGCTCGACGCTTACGGCATACAAGTGAGTTATGTGACACACTATAGCCGTTTGTAGGGGGTATACTGCTTGATGTAGCAATCAAGGACGTTAAATTAGACACCAGTTTTACAGGGGATTGGGTTCGTTGCTTTTTACTTTGATTAACCATAACTATCAGAAATGAGAGTTAGTGGTTACAAGTATGGAAGTAGTATAGTACTTGTGCAAGTACTAAAACACGATAAATTTTATGTAACGAATCACGTAAAAATGTAACGCAAACGTTGAACGTACCGCTATACAGCGTTGTTTCCCAATTAGCCTTTAAAAGGTCTCTGACATTTACTGTCCCGTGACGGCCTTTAGCTGACCCATTTCTTGTTAGCCTTAAGGTAAAAATGACCGTGTTGTGGTCGCTACCAGGAAATAAAGGCCCAAGTCGAGTGATGAGAGTGAGAATGTCATGTGTGAAGATATGATCCAGAATTTTGGTGTCAGTCAGGTCTCATAAGCCGTTAATGATCAGCTCTTGCTACGCTGGGCCTCGCGCTGTCCCTCGAAGATTTTCAGAAACGATTTGTATTAACCGACGCAAAAACCAAAACACTGTTTCGCGACTCAAGAATCCTTTATTCTAACGCCAACATACAACCAGCAATACTGCTTTTACAGAGTAAGGTCTAAGAACAAATATTATAATAATGTTATATATTATATATATATTATATAATATGTGCGTCGGTGGCACAATGGTTAGGACTCTCGCCGACCATGCACATGGTCCGGGGTTCGAGCCCACGCCGACGCACACCATATATCTATGGTCGGCCTGCGAATTTTGGGCTACCGATATCCGCGCTGAAAATACCATACTTGTACCAAAAATACGGTAAGGAATCAAGCTGTAATCAAAAATAAATCACGATATTACTTCTGACAGTTTTTCAATCCTCCCTCTGAACAGCGACCGAAGTGACGATGACTGTCAGATTGATGACCCGCGAAAATTATGGGGAAGTTGGGTTTGAGCAAAAACCATGAACTGATCGTTCAATCTTCAACTACATTGACAACAAATATTTTAGACAAAATTATGTAGTACTTTTATTCGTTGTTGGTCGTCCTCTTTGAACTTGTACATAATCGAACCATTCGCGCCTTTGAGTTGCCCACCAATGGCTACGAGATCCAAATACAAACGTTCAATATTCACCTCAATTAACACTCCCCGGCAAAATAGGATCCGTACTTTTTTCCCATGGCGCCGATAACCTTCAGCTGAACTTCCAGCGCAGGAGCCTGGGCCAACCGGGACTAAGCTAAAATGGAAAGGCAAGACGAAAAAGCCCAACACACAACAGGCATACCACATCACACCAAGACGCTCTCCCCGGCATGTGGGATATTCCTCAGTGATCAGAAATTTCCTTCGCTCTCTATCGAGAGTACCACCACTGATCTGCTGAACGGGTGTTGGTTGTTTCATATCACATTGGCACAATAACCTCCCTGGCGTATAAAATCGCACACACTGACTCAAAACTACTCCGTTCGTTCACTATATTAGAAGACACCAAACAAATTCAGAAGTAATCACGACGAAAATTTTAATAAAATTAAGCAATACAACAAAGTACGAAAACAACGATTAAATGCAGTGAATCCAAAAAACACCAATCGATATGACACACCACACGTATATACAAACAGTGCACATAATCCCGTAGATCACGTCTAGATGTAATTCCCTTGAAGAATTGCAGGACTTACACCAGTACGCCTGCAACCCTTCTCAGGCTCTCGATTGTAAGTTGGAGAATGTCCGGACACAAACAATATTAATCAACAATTACAATAATTGGAACCTACACAAATATTTAACACCAACATATGTACAATCAATACATAAAATGTTGTGGATTCTGCCATGACGAACTACCATTGAAGAACAGTAGGACTTACAGCAGTACGCCTACATTCCTTCTCAGGTTGACGATACAAGTGGAAGACGTCCGGACACAAACAAAATCAACCAACAGATAGATGAGAGATGATACTAATTCAGTGTATACCACATGAACATATGTACAAAAGCACACACCAAGCACGTTGGGCTGCTCATTGTTGCGCTACCCTTTGAAGAATAATAGGACTTACGGTAGTGCGCCTACAACCCTTCTCAGTTTGATGCCCTTAAGTTGGAAAATCGTCGCAGAACTCATGTGGTTGCCAGGCTCACAATATCAATTAACTCAGTCTCTAAACCATCCTCCTCTAGACGGGAGCTGATTTTTATGGAAATTCTTTGCAGACGAAAATGTAATTTTTTGGCAACAGTTTCAAGCACCGAACTTGAATTCAATTCATCTACGCAATTAAGGGACACAAGAGAGTTTGTATATACGATTTGACTGTCCAAGAACCCTGCGAGTACCTTTGAATTATCGTTTAACTTTGATTCATCACACTTCACGCTCTGTAAAACGTTTCGGGATATCTTAAATGGTCTTCCCAACATTCGACGTAGTATCCTCATAGCCTCTGTATACCCTTCGTTAAGGAACATAAACTTGCCGCACTGTACAGCACTTGAAGCAACTCCAATGCAATACCTCAACAAATACATTAACTTCATTTCGTTATTTAGAATGAAAACACTCAGAATAACCTCAAACTCCTTGATAAATGGTGAGTAGTCGGCTAGGTTTCCAACAAATTACTGAGGTTCAAACTCAGTAATTTTAAAACTTCTATTATCACTAGTCGGTGAATCATGGACAACAATCTTATCATGATGAGCATTATGCACATCATTACATATAACAAGCAACTCATCATTACTTACTTTCCTGTCTGCCCCCAAAGCGCTTTGTCCTTTCTTTGACCCAGGCCTTATTGAACTTAAGCAAACGATCCAGAAAAGTTCCAAATAACACTTGTCAAAAGAAGAAGCGCAGACGCGAGAGAAGACGAATTCACAAAAATAAGACGGATAATTCCGGGAGAATTATCAGAAACTGTCAATGTCCACGTCTAACTACACTGGACTTCACACTGTCCTTGGAAGACTTTCAGAAACTATGCACAATAACCAGCGCGAAAAACCCGAACGCAAATTGGTGACTCAAGAACCGTTTAGTCTTGATTATGGATAAGATTTTATTTTGATAAATCACACAGAGTGTTGTACAGTTATATTAAATGATGACGTTTCGAGCACAAACCACTGCTCATAATCATATCAAGTAACTCACACAACGTTTTCCTTTCATTTATATACATGTGTGGAATGGATTAGATATTGGATTAAAAATCAGTGTGAGATAATGTCCATTCAGAAATAAGAGTACGAGTGTTATTGACCCATTACAATTATGTGGGAAATACGAATGTTTCATACAAGTGTTTTCTGTAGTCATAATACGTTACTTCTTAGAATGTTTGGAATTGAAATAGAATTTTAAGATTATTTATTATTTTCTTCTGATTTGACTTTCCAGTATATTGCATCTCACCCCTAGAATAGAGCAGTCTGAGAGCAAAATGCAGTCATTTATAATAATAATAGTATATTCTCATTTTGTACATGAGGGACGCCAGTTTACAGGCATCATCAATATGATAAAATACATATACGATTAGCAATCATACTCATTAATAATGTTTTAATAAAATGCATATTTGTTCTACCTGTGTAGGACACACTAAATGTACAGGCATGGATAAGCATTATTTAAATTTCATAAATTTGGTTTATAGTTAAATTACACGGTTCCTGAAGTTTCTGTTTTGGTTTGTGGGAACAATATGATAACCAGTCATTCAATGGAGCACATCATGAAATGTAGGAATATTGACTTCGCATTAACAAAAAAACCCATGTATGTTTTGGATGGATTACAAATACTTGGGAAAAAATAAAGCTTGAAGTTATTCCACAATATAACTTAGGTGTGTACAAATCCGAATCTCATTTTTGATTTATATCCAAATTGGGTAATAAGAAAGCTATTTTTACAGATACGATCAGTTAAGTTATAAATTACAATCGTGACGTTGTATTACAAATTGATACTTTTCCATTGGTACAAGAGTATATTCCACAAATGTAATCCGGGTTGCGTCGTGGGGAAAGTTAATTCGTTATTAACTAGGCAAATGAAAGATACGAGACCAATAATGTTTGCAGATCATTTGTCACTGTAAATGGTCAAATATCCACATTATTCATTCTCATTCAAAAAGTCCAATGGAAGCTGAAATGGTGAGAGAAAAAAGAAGACAAACAACAGCAACGCAAAAGAAAGCAAGAGGAGTCCTTAAGGAGTGATTAACAAATATATACTTATATATTCTGTCTAGTAACTATGGTTATTTTTGTTCACTAACTAACTAGTCCCGTTATGCCAACTTTTATATTATGTGTGAACTAATATTACTGTCCTGTGTAGAAATGCTTATCATCTAGTTCCAATAATATTACAATTTATAATTGTAGTTTGTT
Source organism: Trichobilharzia regenti (assembly GCA_944472135.2). NCBI lineage: Eukaryota > Metazoa > Platyhelminthes > Trematoda > Strigeidida > Schistosomatidae > Trichobilharzia > Trichobilharzia regenti. Next base: position 43,142,225 of record OX235262.1, on the reverse strand, counting down.
GTAACTACACGTTTAAAGAACTTAAAATATCTATGTAGGGTGAAAAAGAGGGTGTAAGAGTCAGACGTAGAAGTGCATTGTCATCATTGAGCAGTCTGGTGACTGAGGAGACGAACACTGGAAGTGTGTTTGCATCGCGCACATTAGCTGGTAGTCTATTCCAAATGACTGAAAACTTATTCAAGAAGAAGTTGTATCGTACGTAAGTCTGACAGTGCTCTATAGCAGCTAGGTTGTGATGATTTCTAAGGTTGTAACTGACGATAGCGGTAGGTTTAGTCATTAGCTCGGAGGAATGCAAGAGAAAATTAGTTAGCTTATAGTAAAAGATAATAATAATAATTTTATTTTCATATAAACATGAATTTACATGAAAATGCATGCCATTTTTACAGGCACGATCAAGTATGGTATAATGTCAAATCCTCAATTGTCTACAAGTTAATGACGTTTCAACAGTTAAATATTTGACACATATATATAATTACACTCATTGTCTGAGCCAGGCCGTTTAGTTATTGAATTGTACAGTTGTCCTCCAGGTTGGGCGGGAAAATCGACTTCGTTTCGTTTTCATCCCGTGGTTGTAGGCATACGATAACCAACCAATATTGAGGTAAGTACAACGTTTACAAGGGATTGGAAGCTGTTTTAGAAAAGTTAAAGTGCTAAGGTGAAACATTAAAGTGTAATAGATTAAGTGAGTGCAATATATCATTAATAAACACATTTATATAGAAAACAGAATGGGGAAGTAATTAATCCCTAGGCCGACAACGTTCATTTGCAATGTATAATAAAACCAATATATTTTGTACTATCATGATGTCCACTTTTGGCTTTAATACAATTATTTTCAAGCCAGTTGTTTTTATTTCATGCCTTTTTTCTATTTGGTGCACAACCGTACCCTACAGAGACTAGGAATAGAATAAGTCGAATCAAATTCATAAAGAGCTATAAAATGTTAGGTTTAATGGAATATAATGAGGATCAAGTGAAGACGTTATTAGAAAATAAGTGAGACAAGATATTGTGAAGTGGTATTTAAAGATCTGACAACGGATAGCAAGTTAATTTATAAGATGCCCCATAAATCTGTGCAGATCCCGCGTGGTCACATCTCAACAATAGGCTGAGCGAATGGTATATATTTAAAGGTAGAAGCATGATCTGTCAAGGCGTTCATTATTATCTTTTTCAAGATAAAGATCTAAGCCCTCATAAAAATCAGAAATATCTCGAGCCTTCAAATTGTATATTGCTGTTCCTGCAGAATGGGGTGATTCACCTTGGTGACCACCACCATATTTACTGATCAGCTAGCTTAAGGCGTCTTTTCCAGAGGGGTTCTAATCTAAGTCTTTCGCATCGCTCATGGTATTCCAGACCACTTTCTAAACCAAGAGTTCTTGAGGTAAACTGCCGTTGCACTCCCTCTAATTTAAGCTTGTCATTTTGTCTGAGTCCGCTAAGAATAAACGTGCAGTATTCTAAGATAGGTCGGACACATACTTTGTATAATAAAACCCTAGTTTCACAACAAAAGAAATTGCGTGTTATGCAACCTGTCAGCCTTCGCGTTTTACGTCTGGCATAATCAGTTTGTTCAGAGAACGTTAGGTTACTAGAGTATCTAATACCGAGATCTACGACTGAGTTCAGCTTGGCTAGTTTTCGCCCATTTATTTCAAGAGTTAGATCAAGGTTACTGTTTCCGATACAAATCCAGCCGCATTTGTCAATGCTAAAGTTTAATAATAATAATAATAATAATGTATATTCTCATATAAACATAAATTTACATGAAAATGCATGCCATTTTTACAGGCACGATCAAGTATGATATAATATCCAATCGTAGATTGTCTACAAGTTAATAATGTTTCAACAGTTAAATATTTGATATATATATATAAATACACATTGTCTGAACTAGGCTGTATAGTTATTGAGTTGTACAGTTGTCCTCCAGGTTGAGCGGGAAAATCGACTTCGTTTCGTTTTCATCCCGTGGTTGTCGGCATTCGATAACCAACCAATATTGAGGTAAGTACAACGTTTACAAGGGATTGAAAGCTGTTTTAGAAAAGTGAAAGTGCTGAGGTGAATCATTAAATTGTAATGAAATAGGTAAGTGCAAGTATCATTAATAAATGCACTAATAAAATAAACTCCCTAGGCTGACAACGTTCATTTGCAATGTATAATGCTGCACGTATACGTCGTAATATCATGATGTACACTTTTTGTTTTAATACATTTATCCTCAGTTGTGCCAGTTGTTTTTGTTTTATACCTACTTGTGCATTTAATGTACAACCGTACCCTTCAGAGAGTAGGAATAAAATAAGTCATAAAGAGCTGTAAAATGTTAGGTTTAATGGGATATAATGAGGATCAAGTAAAGACGTTATTGGAAAATGAATGAGATAAGACATTGTGAAGTGGTATTTAAAGATCAGTCAATGGACAGCAAGTTAGTTTATAAGATGCCCCATAAGTCTGTGCACATCCCACATGGTCGCATCTCAACAATAGGCTGGGCGAATAGTATATATTTAGAGGTAGAAGCATGATCTGTCAAGGCGTTCATTATTATCTTTTTCAAGATAAAGATCTAAGCCCTCATAAAGATCAGAAATATCTCGAGCCTTTAATTTGTGTATTGCTGTTCCTGCAGAATGGGGCGATTCACCTTAGTGACCCCCACCATATCTACTGATCAGCTAACGCCACCCTCCCTCATTTTTGATGTTAGGCTCTAAGACTATGATTATTATGGCTACCGCAAATATATTGCTTGGTACCAGACATGTTCGTGCCCCATATTCCATCTCCCTAGCTTTCTTAATGAGTGCTTCCAATAGACAGGATTCAGCACACCATGTTGCAAGGCTACTTAGTTCAAGATGTATTTTAGTAACCATATCGCTTAATTCATGATTGTAGCAGGAGTAGACGACTTTGAGGTCGTCAGCATATAGGAATGGTTTACCTGAGGTGAAGCACTTGTAAATGCTGTTAATGTGGACTGTGAATAAATGTGGCCCTAGAACACTACTGTCAATGGAATTGAAGATTGAACGATCAATTCTCGGTTGTTTGCTTAAAACCAACTTCCCCAGCTTTCGCGGAGGCATCAATACGACAGTCATCGTCTCATCGGTCGCTGTTCAGAAAGAAGAGTGAAACATCGTCAGAAGTAATACTATGATTTATTATTGTAATATTTGTTTTCAGACCTTAGTTCGCCTATTCTTTTTATATGTTGGTGTAACAATAAAGAAATATCAAGCGGCAGATCGGTGTTTTGGTTTTTTCGTCCGTTATAACTAAGCGTTTCTGAAATCTTCAAGGAACAGCGTGGGCGCGAGCGTAGCGAGAGCTGGGCATTAACGGTTTATGAGACGTGGCTGACAGTTTCTGACGATGGAAACAGATCTGGCGGATTGAAACAGTTGGTGAAAGTTTGGATAGTCGCCGTTCATTTTTCCTGGTGCCGGTCAAGTCCTCTTTGAACAAGCAATATCTGGAACTTTTTTGGAATTGGGTCAAGTTCAACAATGCCTGGGTCAAAGGAGGGACAGAGTGTCTTGGATACAAACAGGAAAGTAAGTCATGGTGACTTGTCTGTTAATTGTAACGATGTGTCTGATGTTAAGCATGACATGGTTGATGTTACTGTTTCGCCGTTCAGGGATAATAGGAACATCAAACTCCCTAAATTAGAACCACGGTGTTTTGATGGAAACCCAGCTGATTATTTACAATTTGTAAAGGAGTTTGAGATCATGTTGAGTGGTTTTCTATCAAGTGATGAATTGAAGTTAATGTATTTGATGAGACATTGCACTGGAGGTGCTTCAAGAGCTATACAGTGCTGTAAGTTTATGAAGCCAAAAGAGGGCTACTACGAGGCTATGAGCATATTACGTCAAAGGTTTGGAAGACCTTCGATGATTGCAGGGAAATTATTCGAGGCAGTTGAGGGTAATGGTGGTCAATTACAGGATGACTCCCAGGCACTCACTGAGTTTTTAGATAATTTGCTAATTTACAAGAATGGAATGATTTCAATGAATCGCATGAGTGACCTCAACTCGAGTTTTATACTAGAAGTAATAGCAAGACGCCTACCTACTCGACTGCAAAGGAAGTGGGTGAAGATAAGCTCCCGTATGGAGGATGAGGGTATCGAGCCAAAGTTTGATGATATCCTGAAACTAGTAAAAGATAGTGTCAATCAATCTATGAGCAAGTTTGCCAGTATATTGAATCTCACCCCTAGAATAGAGCAGTCTGAGGGAGAAACGCAATCATTGATGACGAATAGGCCTCAGAGAGGTGGATATCGAGAAGGCTCCATGATGTCTAATAATGCATATAGAACTAGTGAGTGTAACAGGTTTCGTAGTACATCCTCAACAGATAAGTTACAAGATGCAAGACAAGCACGGTTGTGTTTTACACGTTTGCAAGAGGTGCATACAGAAGTGAACTGTGAACCAGTGAGCAAGTTCAGTGATAAGCTAAATGTAAACTCCAGGCCTGACTCCGAATTGTGTGACGATATCGGTGCGGTGAAGAAGTCTGTAGTTACAACTGGTAAGCCATTGTTGAATAAAGTGTCACAGAATAGAGTTGCTGCTTCAGAGTGGAGTTCTGACTCCAAAAGTTTACAAAGTATAACTAGTCGGAGTGAAGATATAGAACCTTTAATGATTTGTGAGGAGGAACCAAAATTGTCTACTTCTGTTATTAAAGATTTTGGTAATGATGAGGTCGACCAGATAGATAATGGTAAATTGAATATTTGTGATAATGATCATGATAGTGCAGATTTTTCTTTGGCTGATCATGATGAAATGGAGGGAATGCCTACTACCGCTAAGTTAAATAAAGGTTCTGTAGAACTTGAACGTGAAGTAGAGTTAAAGGCAGATGCAGTTGCAGAAGGCATGCATATTTGTGAGACCGTCAGTGTGAGTGATCAGCATGTAGTCCACCTATCATCAGATGCTAGTGCTAAATCTGAGCTGATAGTAAAAGACAGCAGTGGTGGTGGTCTTGCAGGTAGACAAATTTCTGAGAGCCAAACAAGAACAGCTTCTGATCCACTGCTAACTTCATCAACTGGTATCAATCAGCCGTCGTTGGTGTTGTCATCCACAATGAAACAGACGCCAATCAACTCAACTATCTTGTGCAATGACTCTGAGAGTGTTGGTGCGTTTGAAAAGACGAAAGATATTGCTCAGTTTAGTGAGGATAAGCCAAGTGTAAACGAGAGAGTAATTGTTAAATTGACTTGCACGAATAAAGGCATTTCTAGTTTCAAGTTACTATTTGAATGTTATTATCTTTGGTGTAAATTACTCTGTTTCTACACTTGGTTGATGAGATATGTCGTGTGTTTGTTCGTCATCTATATTCTACGATACAATGACATGGGCGTGTTTCCGTTCAGATTTGAGGATATAGCTGATAGAAGGAAATCAGCAAATGAACTCTGCGACGATTTTCCAACCTAGGGCGTCAACCTGAGAAGGGTTGTAGGCGTACTGCTGTAAGTCCTACAGTTCTTCATAGGGTAGCGCATCAATGAGCAGTGCAATGTGCCTGGTGTGTGATTTTGTACATATGTTCATGTTGTATATACTGAATTGATATCATCTGTCATCTATCTGTTGGTAATTCTGTTTGTGTCCGGACGACTTGCACCTGGATCTTCAAACTGAGAAGGAATGTAGGCGTATTGCTGTAAGTCCTACAGTTCTTCAAGGGTAGATTTTCATGCCGGAATCCACAACATTTGATGTAGTGATTGTACATATGTTTGTGTTAAATAGTTGTGTGAGTTCCAATTATCGCAATTGTTGGTTAATCTTGTTTGTGTCCGGACATTCCACAACTTACAATGGTCAACCTGTGAAGGGTTGTAGGCGTACTGGTGTAAGTCCTGCAATTCTTCCAAGGAATTCCACCAAGACATGATCGGCGAGGTTGTTTGTACTATATGTATATACGTGTGGTGTGTCATATCAATTGGTGTATTTTGGATTCATTGTGTTGACTCGTTGTTTTCGTATCTTGTTGTTATTGCGTAATTTTGTTAAATTTTCGTCGTGATTACTTCTGAAGTTGTTTCGAGTCTTCTACATCCATGAATGAATTGGTTGATGTTAGAGACAGCAGATGGGTCGTATACGCCGGGTAGGCTAGGCTATTGCTGAGAATGAAATGCACACGGAGATAATTGTTAGCTGCGGTCCGACACGCCGAGGAGAAAGAAAGAAGACGACTGAGGCTCGCATACGTCACCGCTACTAGAACTGAGGCAGAATGAGTGACAAGCGATTGCAGTGGTAATTGGTAGTGAGTAGATAAGAGGATGTGCGTAGAGTATCATGAGTTGGTGCTATGGTCACGTTGCATTCTGCCAGAGTCATTCTAGCAAGTGGCGATTGTGTTGCAAGATGTGAAGAGGAGGTCTCTATCTGGAGGCGCAGGTCGTCAGCGATGTGTGAGATTGTGCTGTGGGTATGCTTGTGGTGTGTTGGCTTTTCTGTTTGTTTTCCATTTCAGCTCTGTCCGTGTGACCCAGGTTCTCGCAATGGCATCCAAGTCAACGTGTATTGGTCGTGATGGAAAAAAGGGATGGATCCCTGTTTTGCCGGGGAGTGTCAATGGAGTTGAAGATTGAACGATCAATTCTCGGTTGTTTGCTTAAAACCAACTTCCCCAGCTTTCGCGGAGGCATCAATACGACAGTCATCGTCTCATCGGTCGCTGTTCAGAAAGAAGAGTGAAACATCGTCAGAAGTAATACTATGATTTATTATTGTAATATTTGTTTTCAGACCTTAGTTCGCCTATTCTTTTTATATGTTGGTGTAACAATAAAGAAATATCAGGCGGCAGATCGGTGTTTTGGTTTTTTCGTCCGTTATAATTAAGCGTTTCTGAAGTCTTCAAGGAACAGCGTGGGCGCGAGCGTAGCGAGAGCTGGGCATTAACGGTTTATGAGCCGTGATTGACAACTACCTTGCACAACCGCACTTAAGATCTGCCTAGGATGAGACAATACAGATGCAACTTGGGTTATTTGTACCCTGTTGCTTAGAAATGATTTTAACCAGTTCAGTAATGGGTTGCGAATTCCACAAGAGTACAGCTTCTCAAAGAGAATACTGTGAGATACCATGTCAAATGCCCTAGATATATCGAAGTAGAGAACAACGACTAGCTTACGTGCTTCGCGACTACTAGTGATGCAGTTGAAAAAGTCGAAGTGGCAAGTAACGCAGGATCTATTTTTGAGAAATCCGTGTTGAGACCTTGTAACAAGATCTTCCCTAATTAGGTAGTCTGACAATTGATCTTTTACAACTTTCTCCATGATTCGTGAGATAACTGGGGTTATATTTATGGGTCTGTAATTGCGGACGTTTGCCTTATCACCAGATTTGTAATGTGGAATTATGAAGCTAGTTTTCCACTCACTAGGGTAAGTGCCAGTGTCCATAGATATTGAGAAGAATTTAAGAAGTAACAGGGTATATCACACCCACTGTTTTTGAAAATTATCGAAGCGAGGCCATCCGGTCCCGTACTAGTGGAAGGTTTAAGGCTTTTAATTGCTTGTACTATTAACTGATTAGTGAACACAATGCTTTCAAGGGAAGAGCTAGTAAGGGGGGAGGTTTCACCAGGCATATGTGTTTCTAAACTAAAGTTTGCAAACCAATCACTGAAAAGTTCACAGATAGTGGCAGGTTCATTGTAGATTACTTTGTCGTGAAGTAAGTATGGGATTTCCCTCGCCGACTGCATTCGTTTTTTAAGAAGTGCCGTTAAGTTATAAACTTTGGAGGTACTTTCAAGTGCCGTTAACTCTTCGTCGAGGTCCTTTTGAGAGCGTAGGCGCTTGATAGATTCAAGAGACTCGTGGATTGAGAGCAGTAGTGATATATCCTTAGTGGAATAGTACTGTTTCTTCAGCTTCCTTAACTTATTACGGTGTGCCCTTGGAATATATTCAGTTCGGTGTCTACTTAATTTCACTATTTTCTTTGGAGCAACTGTATCTAGACAAAGGGTAACATTCCTGTAAAACAGGGTTACTAAGGCCTCCAGGGAGTCAGTGGTAAAATAGTCATCCCATTGACAGAGTCGAATAAGTTCTTGGACTAATCCCCAGTCTGTATATTTGTAACTACGACATATTGTGCTTCCTGAGTCTTGTTTGTTTCCTGTATTTAGTGGTGAGAAAGGCAGAGAGCAGAGTACCATTCTATGGTCACTACTGGAAAATCTATTACCAACATAGTGGATACTGGGATTGTGTCATGACAAAAAACAAGGTCCAACATGTTGTCACCACGAGTAGGTGTCTGGACGTGTTGTTGCCATCCATAACAGTCGATAGTGGCAAGTAATTCGTCGAAGCGTTGGGGGCCGGAACTAGTTAGCCAATTGACTTCTGGAAGATTGAAGTCCCCTGCAATTATTTTGTAATTAGCACTAAACGAGGATGCATGTGCAAACGATTTAGCTAATAACGCATCAGTTTCTTTTGTTGCGCTTGGTGCTCGATAAACACAGCCTATGAGAAGTTTGTACTTATCTCCATGTAAGACAACCCAGAGTGAGTCAGGTACATTATTCATTGTTTCATCTTCCACCTTACTGACTACAAATGAGTTATGTATATATATGAGACATCCTCCACCACGCTTGCAATCTCTGTTTGCACGGTGTACAGTGTAATCATCGATACCTATATGCACATCAAGTACAGAGGATGAGCACCATGACTCAGTAATCAGAGCTACAGTAGGCTTGGCGACTAATAATAATGTCCTTAGTTCAGATATCTTATTGATTAAGGAACGTGCATTAATTAGCAATATCGTGAATAAGTCACGGGATACTACAAACTGGCTTAAAATGTCACCATAACCTAAATCTATTTGTGCGTCAGCACCGCAAGAATTTATGAATGAAAAGGAGGTCGGACTGGGTGTCTGTACATCGGGTTTGTGTGCAATGAGGTGGTCCTAGGTGCCATGGGTCGTACCAGTGATTCGGGACACCTGGAAAATTTACCATGTGTTCCTGGATATAAGGGTAGTACAGGTTGGGCCTAGGTTGACGGTTAAAAGGCATAGCATCAAAAGGTCTACCCATCCAACTGCTATTCGTCATACCGGTACACACCTTCGGGTTGTTTTTATAACTTAAAGGGAATTGTGAAGGAAGGTGCTTTGGCTGCAAGACTTTAGGAGTCTTGGAGCCTGACTTTCTATAAGGTGGAGCATGCGGAACACCTCCAGATATACTTATGTTTCGAGAGGAGTTTTTCGTAACAAGTGATGGTTTGTTGGCATTCTTACTCTCAGCAGGCTTATTGAATACAAAGTATTCTTCCCCATCATTAGTCTCAACCCTGCGAAATTTGTTCATCGTGGTGAGGTTACTACGTTTGGGGGGAAATTTCTTAGAACAACTTGCAGAAGTTCTAGTCATTTTAACATCTTTCGATGAGGCTTTATTTACAGGGGTACTGGTATCTAAATCAGTTCCTAGTTCCATTGGCAAGCGTGGTTGTTGTGTAGTTTGCTGAATGCTAGTTTCAGCACTAGGTGTCTGTTGCTGTGCACGATCCTTTTTTGGTAAATCAAAGCTAGAGGAGGTGACCAGGTTATTACTACGCATTATTCTGCGCTGACACGGTGTTTTATCCTGAGCTACGGTTATAGACTTATAACTGCTATTCAGTCTTAAGTGATCCTGACATTTAGTAAACTTACTAGCATCAAGGGAATTACTGAATTTAAAAATGATTGGGCAATTAGCCTGGTTAGACTTTTTACGAAGTCGTTTGCATTCACATGGAACACTAGCCATGCCGCAACAAATCAGGATTTTGTGTCTTACAGTTTTCAGGGGCAGAGAATCTGGGACGTTGTAAACTATAGCTTGGTGAGAAGAGGTTATACGCTTCATCACCTCCGTAGCCAAGCAGTCAATCAGATTTTCAGCTTTATTTAGGTTGTCTTGAGATATTTTAGGATGTTGTGTTAACAGACAGGCTATTGGGTCTAAATCCGAAAGCTTGTTTTGAGTTACATCCAGTAAACACTTAACCTGGCCAATATCAGAACGGCTCTCCGTGGTATTTGAGATTGGCAGTGACATACTATCAAACTGATCTAATATTTTCTGAATTTCACTTACTTGCCTCTGCATATCTTTCATAAGGAGGTTTAGTTTACAGAACTCAGATTTCTCTAACAGAACATCTTTCACCTGTATCACAGGAGTGAGATCTGCACTCAAATCATTTTGAGAGCTAGTAGTTGATACTGTATTACCAGGCGGTAATGCAGTTATAACTGAATTTGAGCCATTATCTAAAACAACAGTGTTTCTACGAACACGTTTTTCAGAGATTTGGACCATAATTTCAAGAATTATAAGACAATAAGCAGTAAATAAATTTCAGAGCAAACACGTGCAAAAATGTCACCAATTTCGAGCGTACCTCCAGAGAGAATAATAATAAAAAACAGCGTAGAGTTTACATTTCAAACAATGCACCACGGGATATAATATATAAAATTGATGTGTGATAGAAGATTAGAACAACAGTGAAATAGCAACGAGGGAAGGAATACAAAAACTGATGGGACTATTTGTTAGAGTGCCACAGTATGTTTATCGTGACATACCTAACGGATTTCTCATCACATAACGCCTGTTGTCAATCACGTCTCATAAACCGTTAATGCCCAGCTCTCGCTACGCTCGCGCCCACGCTGTTCCTTGAAGACTTCAGAAACGCTTAGTTATAACGGACGAAAAAACCAAAACACCGATCTGCCGCTTGATATTTCTTTATTGTTACACCAACATATAAAAAGAATAGGCGAACTAAGGTCTGAAAACAAATATTACAATAATAAATCATAGTATTACTTCTGACGATGTTTCACTCTTCTTTCTGAACAGCGACCGATGAGACGATGACTGTCGTATTGATGCCTCCGCGAAAAATTGGGAAATTCATTTTGAGCAAACAACCAAGAATTGATCGTTCAATCTTCAACTCCATTGACACTCCCCGGCAAAACAGGGATCCATCCCTTTTTTCTTCACGACCAATACACGTTGACTTGGATGCCATTGCGAGAACCTGGGTCACACGGACAGAGCTGAAATGGAAAACAAACAGAAAAGCCAACACACCACAAGCATACCCACAGCACAATCTCACACATCGCTGACGACCTGCGCCTCCAGATAGAGACCTCCTCTTCACATCTTGCAACACAATCGCCACTTGCTAGAATGACTCTGGCAGAATGCAACGTGACCATAGCACCAACTCATGATACTCTACGCACATCCTCTTATCTACTCACTACCAATTACCACTGCAATCGCTTGTCACTAATTTTGCCTCAGTTCTAGTAGGGAAAACGCATGCAAGCCTCAGTCGTCTTCTTTCTTTCTCCTCGGCGTGTCGGACCGCAGCTAACAATTATCTCCGTGTGCATTTCATTCTCAGCAATAGCCTAGCCTACCCGGCGTATACGACCCATCTGCTGTCTCTAACATCAACCAATTCATTCATGGATGTAGAAGACTCGAAACAACTTCAGAAGTAATCACGACGAAAATTTTAACAAAATTATGCATTGAAAACGAGATACGAAAACAACGAGTCAACACAATGAATCCAAAAAACACCAATTGATATGACACACCACACATATAAACAAACAGTACACACAAACTCGCGGATCATGTCTTGATGGAATTCCTTGGAAGAATTGCAGGAATTACACCAGTACGCCTGCAACCCTTCACAGGTTGACGATTGTAAGTTGTGGAATGTCCAGACACAAACAAGATTAACCAACAATTGCGATAATTGGAACTCACACAACTATTTAACACAAACATATGTACAATCACTACATCAAATGTTGTGGATTCTGACACGACAAACTACCCTTGAAGAACTGTAGGACTTACAGCAATACGCCTACATTCCTTCTCAGGTTGATGATCCAGGTGCAAGTCGTCCGGACACAAACAGAATCGCCAACAGCTAGATGACAGATGATATCAATTCAGTATATACAACATGAACATATGTACAAAATCACACACCAAGCACATTGCACTGCTCATTGATGCGCTACCCTATGAAGAATTGTAGGACTTACAGCAGTACGCCTACAACCCTTCTCAGGTTGACGCCCTAGGTTGGAAAATCGTCGCAGAGTTCATTTGCTGATTTCCTTCTATCAGCTATATCCTCAAATCTGAACGGAAACACGCCCATGTCATTGTATCGTAGAATATAGATGACGAACAAACACACGACATATCTCATCAACCAAGTGTAGAAACAGAGTAATTTACACCAAAGATAATAACATTCAAATAGTAACTTGAAACTAGAAATGCCTTTATTCGTGCACGTCAATTTAACAATTGCTCTCTCGTTTACACTTGGCTTATCCTCTCTTAACTGAGCAATATCTTTCGTCTTTTCAAATGCACCAGTACTATCATTGTCATTGCTGAACATACTTGAGTTGATTGGCGACTGTTTCATTGTGGATGACAACACCAACGGCGACTGATTGATACCAGTTGATGAAGTTAGTGGTGGATCAGAAGCTGTTCTTGTTCGGCTCTCAGATAGTTGTCCAACTGCAAGATTACCACCACTGCTGTCTTTCACTACTAGTTCGGGTTTAGCACTATCATCTGATGATAGGTGGACTACATGTTGATCAATCACACTGACGGTTTGACAAGTACGCATGCCTTCTGCAACTGCATCTGCCTTTAACTCTACTTCACGTTCAAGTTCTACGGAACCTTTATTTAACTTAGCAGTAGTAGGCATTCCCTCCATTTCATCATGATCAACCAATGACAAATCTGCACTATCATGATCATTATCACAAATATTCAATTTACCGTCAAGTTCATCATTTTCAAACTCCTTAATAACAGAAGTAGACAATTTTGGTTCCTCCTCACAAATCATTAAAGGTTTTATATCTTCACTCCGACTAGTTATACTTTGTAAACTTTTGGAGACAGAACTCCACTCTGAAGCAGCAACTCTATTCTGTGACACTCTATTCAGCAATGGCTTACCAGTTGCAACTACAGACTTCTTCACAACACCGATATCGTCACACAATTCGGAGTCAGGCCTGGAGTTTACATTTAGCTTATCACTGAACTTGCTCACTGGTTCACAGTTCACTTCTGTATGCACCTCTTGCAAACGTGTAAAACACAACCGTGCTTGTCTTGCATCTTGTAACTTATCTGTTGAGGATGTACTACGAAACCTGTTACACTCACTAGTTCTATATGCATTATTAGACATCATGGAGCCTTCTCGATATCCACCTCTCTGAGGCCTATTCGTCATCAATGATTGCGTTTCTCCCTCAGACTGCTCTATTCTAGGGGTGAGATTCAATATACTGGCAAACTTGCTCATAGATTGATTGACACTATCTTTTACTAGTTTCAGGATATCATCAAACTTTGGCTCGATACCCTCATCCTCCATACGGGAGCTTATCTTCACCCACTTCCTTTGCAGTCGAGTAGGTAGGCGTCTTGCTATTACTTCTAGTATAAAACTCGAGTTGAGGTCACTCATGCGATTCATTGAAATCATTCCATTCTTGTAAATTAGCAAATTATCTAAAAACTCAGTGAGTGCCTGGGAGTCATCCTGTAATTGACCACCATTACCCTCAACTGCCTCGAATAATTTCCCTGCAATCATCGAAGGTCTTCCAAACCTTTGACGTAATATGCTCATAGCCTCGTAGTAGCCCTCTTTTGGCTTCATAAACTTACAGCACTGTATAGCTCTTGAAGCGCCTCCAGTGCAATATCTCATCAAATACATTAACTTCAATTCATCACTTGATAGAAAACCACTCAACATGATCTCAAACTCCTTTACAAATTGTAAATAATCAGCTGGGTTTCCATCAAAACACCGTGGTTCTAATTTAGGGAGTTTGATGTTCCTATTATCCCTGAACGGCGAAACAGTAACATCAACCATGTCATGCTTAACATCAGACACATCGTTACAATTAACAGACAAGTCACCATGACTTACTTTCCTGTTTGTATCCAAGACAGATATTTTTTATATGTTGGTGTTACAATAAAGAATTCTCATTCGGCAGATCGGTCTTTTGGTTTTTTCGTCCGTTATTACTAAGCGTTGCTGAAAAAACTTCAAGGAACAGCGTGAGCCCGAGCGTAGCAACAGCTGGGCATTAACGGTTTACGAGACGTGGCTGACAGTTTCTGATGGTAGAAACAGATACTGGCGGATTCAAACAGTTGGTGAAAGTTTGGACAGTCACCGTTCATCTTTCCTGGTTCTGGTCAAGTCCTCTTTGAACAAGCAATATCTGGAACTGTTTTGGAATTGGGTCAAGTTCAACAATGCCTGGGTCAAAGAAGGGACAGAGTGTCTTGGATACAAACAGGAAAGTAAGTCATGATGACTTGTCTGTTAATTGTAACGATGTGTCTGATGTTAAGCATGACATGGTTGATGTTACTGTTTCGCCGTTCAGGGATAATAGGAACATCAAACTCCCTAAATTAGAACCACGGTGTTTTGATGGAAACCCAGCTGATTATTTACAATTTGTAAAGGAGTTTGAGATCATGTTGAGTGGTTTTCTATCAAGTGATGAATTGAAGTTAATGTATTTGATGAGACATTGCACTGGAGGTGCTTCAAGAGCTATACAGTGCTGTGAGCTCATGCCCCCTAATGAGGGATACGCTGAGGCTATGAGCATACTACGTCAAAGGTTTGGAAGACCTTCGATGATTGTAAGGAACGTATACGAATCTGTCAAAGGTAACGGCAATCAACTTCAAGATGACTCCAAGGCACTCACTGAGTTTTTAGATAATCGACTTTCAGATGACAGTGGCTACAAACTAAGACAC
The DNA here is from genome assembly GCA_944472135.2 of Trichobilharzia regenti. Lineage (NCBI taxonomy): Eukaryota > Metazoa > Platyhelminthes > Trematoda > Strigeidida > Schistosomatidae > Trichobilharzia > Trichobilharzia regenti. The sequence continues at coordinate 43,127,189 of OX235262.1, read as the reverse complement.
ACTAGGGGTAGAGTAGCTATCGAACAATGTAAAACAGCTACCAGGCAAAAGTTTTACTTGATTAGGTATGCACAGATATGGAATAAACTACCAATGTAAATGCGTCAAGCAGGTACATTGGCCTCATTCAAAAAAGTGCTTAACGGCAAACTACAAGAGTTTGCAAACGATAGTAGTCCTAGTTCCTATCTGAGAGCCTCCGAAATTATAGGTCCATTTAATGTATAATCTTAAATACTACACCTGTTGTTTTTTGCCTATATTTATAATTTTAGATAAAACATTAACTATTAAGATACTTACCCTCAAACAGACAAGAAGTTTCGTTTGTAAAACTCCTACCCAACACAACAAGTGGAATAAAACGGACATAAACCGACAACATGAAGAAGATATAACTCACCACAACATCACATGGACAGATGTACCCTCGTCGGGCATTTTATATACCTCACCAACTACAACTCAACTTTCCTAAGATAATGTGATGAACTTATATCCGTAATGTTGCTGAGCAGTTAATATCCACAAATCCTGTCGGAACAACTAAAATTCAAAAACCCTCCTCATGAGAATTAAATACCCACAAGCAGTAGAAATCCATTAATTGATGCGTCCAAAGCTTATGTATTTTTCTCCCAACAATGACATTGCAGATCAAATGAGATAAGCAAATCACTGATTTCCAAATAACACAACAATGAACTATAATTCAAGAATTCTGTACACAACAAAATTATGTATGAAAACTGACTTCAAGCTTTATTTTTTTCTCCCAGGTACTTATAACCCATCCACCAAAGGCCTGGTTTTTTTTGTTAATGCGAAGACAATACTTCTGTATTTCCTGATGTGTTGCACTCACTGACAATCTAGCGGATTTTTCCAACTATGCACAGAAACGATTGTACATAAGTGAAAAGGATGTTTTATACTATTGGGATTAACATTTATCAAGTGTATGTATAATCTCCAGTGTACATGTTAAACATATTTTGCTATTGACTGTAAATTGTGACTGAATAATATGGTCCTATTTCTGTAACAATTTGATGATGCCTGTAAACTGGCGTCCCTCATGTACTGCATCATGAGAATAAATTTATTTATTTATTTATTTATGACTTATGAGAAACCTTGATTTCTATGAATTGCATGAGTGACCTCAACTCGAGTTTTATACTAGAAGTAATAGCAAGACGCCTACCTACTCGACTGCAAAGGAAGTGGGTGAGGATGAGGGTATCGAGCCAAAGTTTGATGATATCCTGAAACTAGTAAAAGATAGTGTCAATCAATCTATGAGCAAGTTTGCCAGTATATTGAATCTCACCCCTAGAATAGAGTAGTCTGAGAGTAAAATGCAATCATTGATGACGAATAGGCCTCAGAGAGGTGGATATCGAGAAGGCTCCATGATGTCTAATAATGCATATAGACCTAGTGAGTGTAACAGGTTTCGTAGTACATCCTCAACAGATAAGTTACAAGATCCTAGACAAACACGGTTGTGTTTTACACGTTTGCAGGAAGTGCATAGAAAGGTGAACTGTGAATCAATAACAATTATTTTTATTTCTGTAACAGAAACCAGCCATTTTTACAGGCATGAACATATGTACACTTATTAGAACATATAGAATATATAATATGATCTGTTAATTTAGAAATAAGTTGAATACTGGTAAATGTGAGAGAAACATTTAAAATGAAGTGTACAAATAAGGAAATAGATATAGCGTCAAATCTAATCTGTGATTGAAAAAAATACCTGTCAATTTCACGCGGGAATCATAAATGATTGCGTTAGCTGGGAAGGTAAGTAGCATTTCTGTACAGGTGCTGACGTAATACATAAGAGATGCAGAATGAACAATAATTGTCAGTAAATCATTCAGAAAGAGTTTTAAAGTCTATTAAACTTTAAATTTACCTGTAAGTACATCATATTTGTGACATTTCCAGTTGTTTATGAGACCCACTTTGAACTTGTCAGCAGATTTTATAATACCGATGATCCCGTTATTCACCAGATGAGCTAGCAATATCACGAATAAGTAGAGAATAGCAGCGCTGTATCAGTACCTTCGTTGAAAGCAGTATCTTTGAAAAGAGAAGAAGGCAAAAGAAAACCGGCAGACAGGTGCAGAAGTATATAAAAGGTGTTAATAATTCAAAATATATAACAGGCGTGGGGTGCATCATTTTTTATTGTTTTTTTTCAAGAAATATTATTTCCCCGATATTCTACAGTCTTTTCTGTGAACAATTAGTTTAAGTGAAAGACAGGTGATAATTTCACCTACTTACGAGGTTTAAAAGGAATTAAACACAAAAGTCAGAGTGTGTGAGCTATGTAAAAGAAAAGTGAGGGCCTAGTAATACCTGATTTTCTGAAGTATACAGTTCGGTGTCCTTCTGAAGTAGCGGACTCATACCACTTACTTTCATTCGGGAGTTTGCATTTAAACTTCGGCTCTAGGCAATTTTCAACTTCTATTTCTTTTTTTCCATTATTTTTTAGTTTATACTTTTTATTTATTCTCATTTTGCAGAAGCCATCCGAACTCAGGAGCCTTAGCAATAGAGTGCTGTGAGCTGTGAACCAGTGAGCAAGTACAGTGATAAGCTAAATGTAATCTCCAGGCCTGACTCCGAATTGTGTTACGATAACGGTTTGGTCAAGAAGTCTGTAGTTACAACTGGTAAGCCATTGTTGAATAAAGTGTCACAGAATAGAGTTGCTGCTTCAGAGTGGAGTTCTGACTCCAAAAGTTTACAAAGTATAACTAGTCAGAGTGAAGATATAGAACCTTTAATGATTTGTGAGGAGGAACCAAAATTGTCTACTTCTGTTATGAAAGATTTTGGTAATGATGAGGTCGACCAGATAGATAATGGTAAATTGAATATTTGTGATAATGATCATGATAGTGCAGATTTTTCTTTGGCTGATCATGATGAAATGGAGGGAATGCCTACTACCGCTAAGTTAAATAAAGGTTCTGTAGAACTTGAACGTGAAGTAGAGTTAAAGGCAGATGCAGTTGCAGAAGGCATGCATATTTGTGAGACCGTCAGTGTGAGTGATCAGCATGTAGTCCACCTATCATCAGATGCTAGTGCTAAATCTGAGCTGATAGTAAAAGACAGCAGTGGTGGTGGTCTTGCAGGTAGACAAATTTCTGAAAGCCGAGCAAACAACCATGAACTGATCGTTCAATCTTCAACTACATTGACAGCAGCACATCACGAAAAATAGGAATATTGACTTCGCATTAACAAAAAAACCCATGTATGTTTTGGATGGATTACAGATACTTGGGAAAAAATAAAGCTTGAAGTTATTCCACAATATAACTTAGGTGTGTACAAATCCGAATCTCATTTTTGATTTATATCCAAATTGGGTAATAAGAAAGCTATTTTTACAGATACGATCAGTTAAGTTATAAATTACAATCGTGACGTTGTATTACAAATTGATACTTTTCCATTGGTACAAGAGTATATTCCACAAATGTAATCCGGGTTGCGTCGTGGGGAAAGTTAATTCGTTATTAACTAGGCAAATGAAAGATACGAGACCAATAATGTTTGCAGATCATTTGTCACTGTAAATGGTCAAACATCCACATTATTCATTCTCATTCAAAAAGTCCAATGGAAGCTGAAATGGTGAGAGAAAAAAGAAGACAAATAACAGCAACGCAAAAGAAAGCAAGAGGAGTCCTTAAGGAGTGATTAACAAATATATACTTATATATTCTGTCTAGTAACTATGGTTATTTTTGTTCACTAACTAACTAGTCCCGTTATGCCAACTTTTATATTATGTGTGAACTAATATTACTGTCCTGTGTAGAAATGCTTATCATCTAGTTCCAATAATATTACAATTTATAATTGTAGTTTGTTGTAAAGAGCTCTGTATCGCGGTACGTTCAACGTTTGCGTTACATTTTTACGTGATTCGTTACATAAAATTTATCGTGTTTTAGTACTTGCACAAGTACTATACTACTTCCACACTTGTAACCACTAACTCTCATTTCTGATAGTTATGGTTAATCAAAGTAAAAAGCAACGAGCCCAATCCCCTGTAAAACTGGTGTCTAATTTAACGTCCTTGATTGCTACATCAAGCAGTATACCCCCTACAAACGGCTATAGTGTGTCACATAACTCACTTGTATGCCGTAAGCGTCGAGCTGGAACTGAAGATAAAACTGTACTGACAGCTAGTATTAGCACTACTCCTAAAAATTCAGTACCCTCTGCTCATACAGAACTCCTCCCTTCACCTTAGGTGCTTATCGAAAACTCCAGCCATCAAGCTCTTTTTCAGCACTATCTTCAGAAATAGAACTTCTAAAGTTGTCTACAGGAGAACTTAAGGCTGAGTTAAGGGAAATAAAAAACAGTAAGTCAGTAAATGCTGGAAACATCGAAACCAATACCGAGATATCGAAGTTATCAGATCAGATCAGCGATATCAGATCGCAGGTCTGTGAACTGACACCTCTAACTATCCTCATGAAAACTGTAAACCTTAACAAGCTTGATACAGAATCGGTAATTAAGGTAGATAACCTCATTAATTTTGTTACCACAGAAGTAACAAAACGGCTCGACGCAAAACTGAGTGCTATTGTCTACAACGTTCCGGAGAATGAGGCACTAAAAAAGGTACAGCGCATCTTACTTAGTGAAGCGAAAATGCCTAACTCCAAGACTAAGTGCTATAGGCTGAAGAAGAGTCAACATGAAAAGTGTTGTCCTATTCGTTTTCAGTTCGAAACACCGGCAGAGACAAGAAAATTCATTCACTCCCAACACACCCTATCGCAAGCCAGAAACTACAAACATATATAGGTCGGGGTGGACAAAACAGTCATAGAAAGGCGCGCATACAATTATCTCGCTAAGCCTAATTGTGAAATAGGTAATAGGACATTGCAAGCAGCCATCATTCCCAACCCTGTGAAAGATGCAGTAGACCCCACCGCATCACCTCTCTCAAAACACACAGAATTATCCCATCAGAGTGCAACACCGGCTGAAAGGCCACTAGACTGTAACCAAATAAATAATAAAACCATACCACCTATCACCGCAGAATCTAAAATGCCACTAAATAACCCCAGAAAAAAAGTCAAAACCCCCCGAAATTTGACATTGTCCTCACCTAGCCATAACTCCATTGCTAAAGGTAAGGAAAATATACCCCTAAATCATACCAACAAAAACGATGGCAGCTTAAATAAGCCCACACTCCCACGGTCAATAGTATTAGCACTCACAACGTGCTAAATCGCATCATGGCACACACTAATATCCAATGTCACAACAATGTCACCCTCAATAGTACAAGTGGTAATAGTCAGAACTCGGTTATCAACAACTCAGGGTCTTCAGAGTATGGCACACAAACAAATTTTGACCGGATATATGGTACAAGTCTGCTGGGAACTAACCCACAATGCAGTACACACGAAACCCACACAAGGACACAACTAGCATCAAACAATAGGTGGAATAATAAGCCATGGTCATCACAAGGATCCAATCATTTTTTATCCCCCGCGTCCCTGTCAGACTTGAAAAAACAGCTGGTAGGGATGCTAACACTCCTAAACCACTAGTACTGGCTCCCTCCTCACATGAAAACAGGAACGGTCTAGTGCACCTGTATCCATTAGGCACACTTGACACTTGCACAAGTATAGGTCAAATAAAGAACCCTACCCACTTCCGTAACCTAACTAAAAATAGAAATTCCTTAGTCTATAGCAAATCCAGTACTCCAACTCCTGATTCTTCGCCGAAAACAGCACACACCAACTCGATAGACATAGGTGAGCATGATCCTGAAACTCCTCTTAACACAGGATCGTCATGTCAAGCAGAACTACTGGGTGCTGAACCATATTCGGGGCTGACTAACGAACTTAAATACTTCAAATGCTACTTCAACTCTCATCTTTACCTATTCCTCATAAATGCTAGATCTGTTCTAAATAAATTGCTTATGCTCAGAGCACTCACAGTAATATACAAACCCCCTGTAATTGTCATCATTGAATCTTGGTGTCATTCGAACATCCTGGATGAAGAAATAAGCCTAGATAACTACACACACTTTCGGTGTGACAGGGAAGGTGGTAAGGGAGAGGGTTGTCTCATGTACTTTCTGAATGCACTTACTGTATCACAGCTAGAAAGTAGTACACTTAACATGCCTAAGACTCTATGGGTTAATGTACACTTAAATAACGTAACAGCATTAATTGGATGCACCTACAGAGCACCTGGCACCTTTAGTAATTACGAGACCCAACTTATTAATACTCTGGAGCAATTATCCGACTTACAATACGATCATAAGATCCTATGTGGGGACTTTAACTTACCTGAAATCAACTGGGATATACCCACAGGCCCAACTAAATTTGATAAGTTCTTTTTTTTTTTTTTTTTTTTTGGCTGGAAACAAACTGTCACTACTCCCACAAGAGGTAATAACGTACTAGACTTAATCTTCTGCCACAATATAAGCCCCCTTTCAACGCTAGTAGGTTCTGAGTTTCCAGGGAGCGACCACAAAACAGTGATATGTGCACTGCCAATTCCGATGAGTAGCAATGCATCTCATACCTCCACTTCACAACGAGTAAAATATAGGAACTATAGTAAGGCAAACTGGGCCTTAGTAGAATCAATGCTAAGATCCTCCGAATGGGATGAATACTTCACTACTGATGACCTCTCGAGAGCCCTAACCATCTTCTACCATAACTCAAACACATGCTTAGATGCTGTCATTCCACTCCAAACACTAAAGGTTTCCCCACACAGAAAGTCATTCATAAAACCAAAGGATCGTATGAAACTGAAGAGACTCTCAACAAGTTACTTCAAACACCACGACTATGGCACTCTACGTCTAATACTTAACACTCTTAGCTCCATCTCACAAGCTCGAGATTTCCGTATGAGAAACGAAGAACGCATCGCAGTAGCCAGTCCTGCTAGAGTGTATGCACTCACAGAAATCTTAAGGAAGCGAATGAATCGCAAAAATCACAGCATTTCTCTCCTCATAGACAAAGGTAGGCTATGCACTAACTCTGCGGACATATGTGAACTATTCAACAAAACGTTTGCAGGTAACTACCTTAAGCCCTCAGTCCAGCTACTCGATATACACCCTATTACTAATATGGCACAAACTCCATCTCCACTCACACCAAACCAAATCAGCACTGTTGAATTCACTTACGCTAATATTAACCAAACTATAAGAACCCTCAAAAGTTCAAAAGGTTTCGGTACCGAAGGTACATCATCTTATTTCTATAAATATGGTGGCCCTGACATTCCTCTACTGCTTCTTAAAATATTCACAATGTCCCTAGAAACCCAAACTTACCCTGACATATGGAAGACAACATTCATTATGCCTAAACACAAATCTGGCTCGAAAACTGAAGTCAGTAACTACCGCCCGGTCAATATTACACCTATAGCATCTAGAATTATGGAGAGACCAGTTAGTCCAAAAACGCGTATAGTGCCCTGTCATAATTCTCATGCATTCAGTAGGGGTCACATGCCAATTTCAGCACAATGCTCATCATGGCCTAGGAAGTACTCTAATCAGACACAGGGATCTAAGTCATATGCACACAACAACACGCCGATCACACATTTCGGTTATAACTATGCAGATTACACGACACTAGCCAACCCATATGACCAAAATTTTCTCCAGCGACAACTGGCAGAAACGCCTGGGATCATGCACATAGCACGCATGATATCAGACCAATTCCTTGCTGGTATAGCGAACACCTTACAACAGGGAAACTGCTTCTTCCCCGAAAGATAGCAAACATCTTATACACACCTAATACCAATAGTAATACCATAGATTATCATACTAGTATCTCCCATAGCACGCAATATCTAAACGACCAACTACTCACGAGTGACATTTCACAACCCATCCCTAACTATCAAATTAAAGAAACCGTCTCTAGTGATCAAAATGTTGTAATTAATGAATCCAATAACGACTGCACATATTCAGTTGATAACCATAGAGTATTTTATTATGATATTGCCCATACACTAAAACCACTTCGTCAAAGTCTATCCGTCATCCTCATAAATGCTAGATCAGTTCTTAACAAACATTTAGCATTATGTACGTTAGCCTCTATATGCAATCCGTCGCTGATCATGATCACTGAAGCCTGGTGCTCAAGTGACATTGTGGATGGTAGCTTATCAATTGATAAGTACAATCTTTTTCGAGGGGATAGGGAAACAGGTCGTGGGGGTGGAACACTCATATACGTTAAACAACCCATTTGTGCAACGCATTTTAGTCACCCTATTCTGTCACAACTTAATGATTCGGTGTGGGTCGAAATAAAAGTTCTCAGAAGTAAACCTATCCTTATAGGGTGCGTATACCGACCGCCATCATCCAACCGCGAATACGATAACGTACTCAGCAACATATTTAGTGTTGCATCCAATCTCCCCTTCAGTTATAATATAATTGGAGGTGACTTCAATTTGCCTGATATATCATGGCGTACACTTCGTGGACCCTCGAGGTATGATAATCTTCTTAATTCCATCATTACTGGAGGATGGACGCAACACATAAATGTACCCACTAGGTCCAATAACATTCTTGATCTTATATTCACGATCAACGTAGCACCATCTACAATTCATGTGGGACATGAATTCCCAGGTAGCGATCATAAAATAGTTGCATGTTCGTTTAACATTTCCCCAGAAACTATACACAGAAACGAAGTTAGTCGGACACCTATAAGACCATACACGCGGGTTGATTGGGACTTGTATCAGGACTTGATTAGATACTCTAATTGGGATTCCTACTTTACCAATGACTCCTTAGAGGAAGTCCTTAAAAACTTCTATGACAATATACAGTCGGTTAATGATGTCATAGCGCCTGTGAAACTGATTAAATTCAAAATCCCTCAAGGTGATTTTATTCCAATATCATTAAGAAGAAGTTTGCGGAAGCATTCATTAAGTTACTATAGACATGACGACTTATCGTCGTTAATCGCTATCAAATCAATCCTCATTAGAATCCATGAGTTAAAAAATCTAAGTCTTAGGAATAAAGAAACGCGGGCAATTCAGTCGCCACATAACACTGGAGAAATAGCCAAACTCTTCAAAAGTAGGTTAACTAACTCCAAATCAACATATCCAAAAATAATACACCTAGGTGGCATTACTCACGAAAGTGCTGAGGATATATGTGAGGTGTTTAGCACGCACTTTGCCAAACTGTACACTCTAGAAAATGACCAGGATATAGATTTCCCTCGTAAAACAGAAAAGTGTCTAAGCGATGTAGTCTTAAACGCCCAAGAAATCGATAAAGCTATCACAACTCTTAAGCTTACTAATACTCCCGGCCCAGATGGAATGTCTTCCGTCCTCTTAAAAAATGGTGGAAATGACATGAATCTACTTCTTCTCAAGATATTTTCAACTTCGATAAGGAGTGGAACATATCCAAATAGCTGGAAGAAATCCTACGTTGTACCCATTCACAAAACCGGACCTACAGCGGACATAGATAATTACCGCCCCATCAACATTACTTCCGTAGTTTCACGTGTGATGGAAAAGATTGTAAAGAAGCAAATTGTTCAGTATTTGCTCTCGAATGACTTAATATCCCCTTTCCAATACGGTTTCCTAAATAGAAGATCGTGCATTACGTGCCAGTTAGATTATTTCGACCACATTACTGAATGTGTAGACAAAGGTCGTTCGGCAGCAACATTATTTCTAGATGTTAGGAAAGCTTTTGATAAAGTCCCACATAAAAGACTCATACTGAAACTCCTATCTTATGGAATAAGTGGAAGGCTTCTTGAGTGGATAACTTCCTTTCTTACAGGAAGAGAACAGTTAGTTAAAGTCAACCATCACTTATCAACATCCAAACCGATAACCAGCGGCGTGATACAAGGTAGTGTTCTTGGCCCTACCCTATTCATTGTATTCATAAATGATATTGTCTCTATGATCAAGTATGGCAAGCCATACCTCTTTGCAGATGACCTCAAAGTTGTCTATGATTTTGACTATAATGATATGAATATTGTTAGTAAAATCCAAGAAGACCTAAATAGTCTATGTAATTGGAGTGAAAAGTGGCAGTTAACGTTCAATCCAGCTAAATCTGGGATAACATACTTCGGACGTTGGAAACCTAGCATGTGTCTATACATGTACGGTGACCTTGTCTCAAACACAAACACAGTCACAGATCTCGGGATAACATACTCAGATCTTACCTTTACTGAACATGCAAATAAGGTGGTATCTGATTGTAAACGTCTAACCGGCTTTGTGCTACGCAACTTTTACACTCCAGAAGCCAGATTAGCCATATATAAGATATGCATTCGCCCCAAACTTGAATACTGTGCCCACTTATACAGTAGCTTCAAATCAGCAGACAGAAAAAAGTTGAAAGTGTCCAAAGATTCCTTACGAAACGCATATTAGGCTATGGTCAGCAAATAGAATACCTTGACAGATGTATTCGACTGGACTTAGAGCCCTTATGGTTAAGGAGAGTGAAGTGCAATTTATTTCTCTTATTCAAAGTTATAAGAAAGCACTGTAACAGTAACTCGTCCATAACCTGGGCTAATCCTAAATCGTATGGACTACGCAACCACAACTACCTTCTCAAGGTTAACACCCATAAACTCACCACTAGAGCTAACTTCTTCACCATTAAATATTGCAAACTTTGGAACCAACTACCCTCTGAGATAAGATCCTGTGAAAGGCCTGACAGTTTCAAAAGGAGCCTAGAAAAACATATAAACATGTCCACCCTAGCCCGCCTCAAAGATCTCAACTGCTGGTAGAGTGGAGAGACAATGGCTTTTCAATATTTAACTACGGAAAGTACACTAGTCCCAATACCAATATAATAACACTTAGTAATTATGTAGGTTCAATACTTGAAATTCGATTGTCATTAAAATACTTAAAATGATTAAAATAGCTATGCGGCAAGTGTTCTCTTGCTTTACCATGCTTGTTTCCCTTATAACACTCAGTTATTGAGCCTAATGTATTCTTTGATAATACGAATTATGACACTGACTATGCTCTTATTATACATAGATTGATTTACTTTACGATTACCTGTAGTACTAACTACCCTTCTGTAGTATTGTTAAACAAATGCTGAAATTTTGTTGGTTCTGTTAATATCTTTTTATAATATGTTTAGACACGTTACTTTGCAATGTCAGATGTCTACTATATACAAGACTGTCATGATAATTTAGTACACTAAGTCCTGCCAACCGACCTTACCTTCAGTTCATACTACCTACATTGATCCCTAACTATATTGTTCTGCTGAATCTTGCTTCACTATTCACAAAACCTATTCTTTTTATTCTTTAAGGTTCTAACTTCTTGTAAAGTAATCTGTTCATTAGGACGCATGCATACATATATAATGTTCATAAAGATGTACGCGGAGACCTATTGGAAGCACTCATTAAGAAAGCTAGGGAGATGGAATATGAGGTACGAACATGTCTGGTACCAAGCAATTTATTTGCGGTAGCCATAATAATCATAGTCTCAGAGCTTAACATCAAAAAAGGAGGGAGGGTGGCGTTAGCTGATCAGTAGATATGGTGGGGGTCACTAAGGTGAATCGCCCCATTCTGCAGGAACAGCAATACACAAATTAAAGGCTCGAGATATTTCTGATTTTTATGAGGGCTTAGATCTTTATCTTGAAAAAGATAATAATGAACGCCTTGACAGATCATGCTTCTACCTCTAAATATATACTATTCGCCCAGCCTATTGTTGAGATGCGACCATGTGGGATGTGCACAGATTTATGGGGCATCTTATAAACTAACTTGCTGTCCATTGACTGATCTTTAAATACCACTTCACAATGTCTTATCTCATTCATTTTCCAATAACGTCTTTACTTGATCCTCATTATATTCCATTAAACCTAACATTTTACAGCTCTTTATGACTTATTATATTCCTACTCTCTGAAGGGTACGGTTGTACATTAAATGCACAAAAAGGTATAAAACAAAAACAACTGGCACAACTGAGGATAAATGTATTAAAACCAAAAGTGGACATCATGATAGTACGAGGTATATGTGTTGCATTATACATTGCAAATGAACGTTGTCAGCCTAGGGAGTTTTTTTTATTAATGCATTTATTAATGATACTTGCACTTACCTATTTCATTACAATTTAATGATTCACCTCAGCACTTTTACTTTTCTAAAACAGCTTTCAATCCCTTGTAAACGTTGTACTTACCTCAATATTGGTTGGTTATCGTATGCCGACAACCACGGGATGAAAACGAAACGAAGTCGATTTTCCCGCTCAACCTGGAGGACAACTGTACAATTCAATAACTATACAGCCTAGTTCAGACAATGTGTATTTATATATATATCAAATATTTAACTGTTGAAACATTATTAACTTGTAGACAATCTACGATTTGATATTATATCATACTTGATCGTGCCTGTAAAAATGGCATGCATTTTCATGTAAATTTATATGTTTATATGAGAATATACATTATTATTATTATTATAACCTAATCAAACATATGCTTAGCCGCAATATTATAAGTCCGAACCAACATGGATTCCTGAAATCCAGATCATGTTTAACATGTCACCTAGACTTCTTCAATTTTGTAACCAGCAGTCGTGACAGACGGCAACTAGTGCTTGTCATCTACTTTGACATTTCTAAAGCATTTGACCGTGTTGACCATTTACTGCTAACAAATAAACTGAACTCCTTAGGAATACGTGACCCATTATTAGGATGGCTTAAATCATTCCTTAACAATAGGTCCCAAATAGTTAAACTCGGGTCTGCAACCTCCAAACCAAGCCCTATCACTTCTGGTGTAGTACAAGGTAGTGTCATTGAACCCCTCCTATTTACACTATACATCAATGACATATGCGCTTGCTTCACGCACGGGAAACCATTCATCTTTGCAGATGACCTAAAAGTAGGTTATACATTCCATTGTGATGACTTAGGGTACTTCGAGAATGTGGTGCAGAAGGAATCAGATAAAATGACTGCTTGGTCGTCCCTATGGAACCTCCAATTTAATCTGAACAAATGTGGCTGGATCTGCTTCGGAGCACCCTCAATTGACCTGAAATTAACGCTTCAATCTGCTAAACTAACCAGACTCCGAAGTGTCGTTGACCTAGGCCTGAGGTACTCTAGTGACTTGACATTCTCTGAGCAAGTAGCATCACAGACTAGAAAATCGAGGATACTCTTAGGATGCATACTCTGGAACTTTCACGACAATGAAGCCAAGCTAATTCTGTACAAAACATGTGTCAGACCACTACTAGAATACTGTCCATTTATTATAAGCAGCACTCGAACACGTGATAAACTAAGAATGGAAAGTATCCAACGATATTTTACCTCAAAACTACTTGTCTACGATTGTAAGAAGGACTACATCTCACGCTGCATGATCCTAAAACTTGACCCACTTTGGACAAGGCGACTTATTATAAACCTAATACTCTTCTTTAAGTTCCTTCACAAAATATCATTCTCAGGTAACAGGGACATACAATTCGCACAGGAAGGTTCTTACGATCTGCGTAACCAAACTTCCACAGTGACAACTCATTCCTTTAAGTCAACACTCCGTGAAAACTTCTTCACAGTCATGTATTCTAAAATATGGAATAGCCTGCCCCTAGATGTCAGAACTTGCTCTTCGGTTACAAGCTTCAAACGCTCTCTATACAGACTGTTTCACTCTATTGATTATATTAATAAACTATTTACTCCTTGAACGAATCAACTACTAATCTACTACAGCACCTAAAAGACGCACTTCAACACCCTTAGCAATCTAAAAACTATAAATAAACTAGTCGCATAGATGCATAAAAAGACTTGGTACGGTGCACCTCCTGGGGCACTGTCCATTTATCCTAGACAGCACCTCTGTGAGGGATAAACTTAGGATTGAAAGTGTTCAAAGGAGATTTACAAGAAGAATCTTAGGAACAAGTCTGACAGTTCCCTACAACTATCGCTGCACAACTTTTGAGAAAGAACCCTTTTGGTTCAAGCACCAACGACTTAACCTCATTCTCCTATTTGAAATACTCAAAGGAATATTATTCTCTCCCGATAATAACCTTTACTTTTTCGACGTATGAATTACGCAGCAATGGGCCTTTTCTAAGTCATATTCTTTGTTGAACGATGTCTCATTCCAACTTCTTTACAGTTAGATACAAGCAAATATGGAACTTCTTGCCAAGTGAAATCAAAACCAGCACCACAATACAACGATTCATCTATCTACTAAATAAATTTTTCCCCGAAAACAGCTTTGACACAGTTTACCACATGCTGAAAATTCGTGATTTTGTTTCTTCCCCCCTTGACTCACGTACCTAAACAGCTCTGCTCACTCAACGAATTAACAGAAGCGGTTAGTATTGTCATGCTTGCTTATATAATCAGCGTTGTGCTAATACTGTTCTCATTTCCTTTTTTAGTTGATTCAGTTATTTGCTTAGGAAGCCCCATATCAAAATATCCATAATTGTATCATACAAACCTGTAGCGGATTACAAGCCTAACATGCCCGTCGCTGTAGTTGCGCCAAATCTTAGTGAACTACTCTCCATGAAAACACATCACTTCCATCGCCTAAAAAACACCGCCATCCTCATATGTAATAGATTTCTAGCCGTTCATCTCCATTTTGCTCGGATGCTGACTGGCAAATTTTGAGCATTTAAGTGTGATAAGAGTTCTACCGCAAGAACGAATTGTAAATAATCCGATTATGACTGGTATTAAAATCTCTACTGGTGACCAACTAATGCTGTGAGTTAATACCATCTACGTTCACGCAAATTCCAGGCCCACAGGGGATCTTCTTAATAATCAGTTTAACTACACTGCGAGTCTTAAATATTAAAATATTTTATCTTACTGTTCTGTTATTATAATCCTGCGAGGTCGAATGCTTCTGAACCATATTTTGTGATTAACTACTGTCTCTTTCTATGCATAGATATAATGATGTACCTTTATGTAGTGTTTTTCGTACCTTTTCACATTCAATTTTACGTATATTCATATAGGCGGGAATAAATATATTATTACCATAAATTCTTAGTAATAAAGAAGAGAATGAACCCTGAGTTTATCGCATTTTTTTGTTTAGATTATTAATATTTGCCAGCTGCCTCTGCACCTCTCCTGCTGTTTTCTTCTGCCTTCCCTTTACAGACTGTAGCGGTTGGTAATTTCCCAAAATTATTGATTATAGCAGTCATCAGTGAACATTGGATGCTGACCGTTAGTGTTTAAGTCGACTTGTTTAGCTGAAGGCTTCCCGCCATTTGGTACTTCGTCGTGTCACTTTCGTGCACGATAACTAGCCAGCTTAGCTTCCGCTTCACTCCACGATTTGGTTCCGAAATATATCTAGTGGTTTCGATGATCAACTCTGGTCTTTTGCTTTGCCTTTGGTACACGAGAAACGAATAATATAGAAGTTGTCGGTCTAAGGTCTTGCGCTAGTATACTCCGTACAATTCGCGAACTTCAATACCGTCAGCCTCTAAAGGAGGTACTGCATTGGAGAACTGCACGTGCACATTCGTGCCGCTTTCTTCGTTTGTAATAACTGAACGGAGATTTGTATTCACTGGAACCTAGATTTGTTAGACATTCAGAATATTGTTGACACAAATAATGAACAACTTCCATCATGAAAGTTTACCTTTAGTTTACCCTTAGAAATAGGACGTGTAACTCTAGTGTAACCTTCAAACGCTTGCTATATAAACTGTTTTGTCCCAATGATTATCCCTACCAGAACCCATCACTTATTTCTAAAACGCACCAGACTTTAGAACGCTAAAACGCTCAGACTCATTAATACACATTATGACACTAAATGAACTCTAAGACTTTGCATAAATACGTGAAAACACAACTAAAACGTAAACTTTTACTAATGTGTAATATACAATTGACATAAATATTTACAAGTGCATAAATTATTAATGTTCTTTTCATTTTCACATACTTTCTCTTTCTGTTATTCTGCTGCTCCTATTCATCTTCTGGTCGAGGTCGAACAACCCTGCATCTAAACTGAAATGAGGATTAATTCCAAACCGTCTATCTCATAACCACTCAAATTTCAGGAACGATCCAATTCTACCATTTGAAGACGCTGGCGAACATGCTGTAAATGAGTATTCATGATCTGGAATGAAGAAGCAACTGGTTTTCAACATTTTACTCAACTTACGAATACAGTCCGCCATGCAGACACAAATGGAGCAAATGGAGAATTCTGGAATCGACCTCGGCACCACTTGATGCAGTAAAACAACTTAATATGACCTCATCTAGTTTTCGCATCCACAATCAAATTTCTTTCCTGTTATAAAACTACGATAAGACTGCTGAAAAAGTGGAATAAATATATCACTGATCTCAACATAATACATCAATAAACTTTAAGCCAAAGGTGCTGTTCACAACAAAGTTATATAGGAGAATTGATTTCAAGCTTTATTTTCCCAGATATTTGTATTACATCCATCTGATGTCTGGATTTTTTGTTAATGCGAAGACAATATTTCTATATTTCTTTATTTGTTGCACAAACAGACTTTATAGCAGACTGTTCCCACTGACCATAATGTCAGAATGAACAACCACACTGTAAATTCATCACGCCAAATTATGTGTAATTTGTATGATAAATTATCCATGCCTGTAAAATTGATATGTTCCTGCATAAACCGGAAGAAATATATATATAAAATTTATGATTATAGTTTGTTGTAACTACACGTTTAAAGAACTTAAAATATCTATGTAGGGTGAAAAAGAGGGTGTAAGAGTCAGACGTAGAAGTGCATTGTCATCATTGAGCAGTCTGGTGACTGAGGAGACGAACACTGGAAGTGTGTTTGCATCGCGCACATTAGCTGGTAGTCTATTCCAAATGACTGAAAACTTATTTAAGAAGAAGTTGTACCGTACGTAAGTCTGACAGTGCTCCATAGCAGCTAGGTTGTGATGATTTCTAAGGTTGTAACTGACGATAGCGGTAGGTTTAGTCATTAGCTCGGAGGAATGCAAGAGAAGATTAGTTAGCTTGTAGTAAATGATAAGGTTTAGCTTAAGGCGCCTGTCAATCACGTCTCATAAACCGTTAATGCCCAGCTCTCGCTACGCTCGGGCCCACGCTGTTCCTTTGAGTTTCAGAAACGCTTAGTTATAACGGACGCAAAAACCAAAACACCGATCTGCCGCTTGTTATTTCTTTATTGTTACACCAACATATAAAAGGAATAAACGAACTAAGTAAACTAAGATCTGAAAACAAATATTACAATAATAAATCTCTGTATTACTTCTGACGATGTTTCACTCTTCTTTCTGAACAGCGACCGATGAGACGATGACTGTCGTATTGATGCCTCCGCGAAAATTGGGGAAGTTGATTTTAAGCAAACAACCAAGAATTGATCGTTCAATCTTCAACTCCATTGACAGCGTCTTTTCCAGAGGGGTTCTAATCTAAGTCTTTCGCATCGCTCATGGTATTCCAGACCACTTTCTAAACCAAGAGTTCTTGAGGTAAACTGCCGTTGCACTCCCTCTAATTTAAGCTTGTCATTTTGTCTGAGTCCGCTAAGAATAAACGTGCAGTATTCTAAGATAGGTCGGACACATACTTTGTATAATAAAACCCTAGTTTCACAACAAAAGAAATTGAGTGTTATGCAACCTGCCAGCCTTCGTGCTTTACGACTGGCATAATCAGTTTGTTCAGAGAACGTTAGGTTACTAGAGTATCTAATACCGAGATCTACGACTGAGTTCAGCTTGGCTAGTTTTCGCCCATTTATTTCAAGAGTTAGATCAAGGTTACTGTTTCCGATACAAATCCAGCCGCATTTGTCAATGTTAAAGTTTAGACAGGATTCAGCACACCATGTTGCAAGGCTACTTAGTTCAAGATGTATTTTAGTAACCATATCGCTTAATTCATGAGTGTAGCAGGAGTAGACGACTTTGAGGTCGTCAGCATATAGGAATGGTTTACCTGAGGTGAAGCACTTGTAAATGCTGTTAATGTGGACTGTGAATAAAAGTGGACCTAGGACACTACCTTGCACAACCCCACTTGAGATCTGCCTAGGATGAGACAATACAGATCCAACTTTGGTTATTTGTACCCTGTTGCTAAGAAATGATTTTAACCAGTTCAGTAATGGGTTGCGAATTCCACAAGAGTACAGCTTCTCAAGGAGAATACTGTGAGATACCATGTCAAATGCCCTAGCTATATCGAAGTGGAGAACAACGACCAGCTTACGTGCTTCGCGACTACTAGTGATGCAGTTGAAAAAGTCGAAGTGGCAAGTAACGCAGGATCTATTTTTGAGAAATCCGTGTTGAGACCTTGTAACAAGATCTTCCCTAAGTAGGTAGTCTGACAATTGATCTTTTACAACTTTCTCCATGATTCGTGAGATAACTGGGGTTATATTTATGGGTCTGTAATTGAGGACGTTTGCCTTGTCACCAGATTTGTAATGTGGAATTATGAAGCTAGTTTTCCACTCACTAGGGTAAGTGCCAGTGTCCATAGATATTGAGAAGAATTTAAGAAGTAACAGGGGTATATCACACCCACTGTTTTTGAAAATTATCGAAGCGAGGCCATCCGGTCCCGTACTAGTGGAAGGTTTAAGGCTTTTAATTGCTTGTACTATTAACTAATTAGTGAGCACAATGCTTTCAAGGGAAGAGCTAGTAAGGGGGGAGGTTTCACCAGGCATATGTGTTTCTAAACTAAAGTTTGCAAACCAATCACTGAAAAGTTCACAGATAGTGGCAGGTTCATTGTAGATTACTTTGTCGTGAAGTAAGTAGGGGATTTCCCACGCCGACTGCATTCGTTTATTAAGAAGTGCCGTTAAGTTATAAATTTTGGAGGTACTTTCAAGTGCCGTTAACTCTTCGTCGAGTTCCTTTTGAGAGAGTAGGCGCTTGATAGATTCAAGAGACTCGTGGACTGAGAGCAGTAGTGATATATCCTTGGTGGAATAGCACTGTTTCTTCAGCTTCCTTAACTTATTGCGGTGTGCCCTTGGAATATATTTATGTTGGCGTGTCTGCCACGTCTCATAAACCGTTAATGCCCAGCTGTTGCTACGCTCGGGCCCACGCTGTTCCTTGCAGTTTTTCAGCAACGCTTATCAATAACGGACGAAAAATTCACAAGACCGATTGGTGACTCGAGGATTCTTTATTGTTACACCAACATATAAAAATAATGATTTTACTAGGGTCTGTGAACAAATATTACAATAATAAATCACAATAGTACTTCTGATGGTTTACTGCTGACTTCTTTCTGAACAGCGACCGATGAGACGATGACTGTCAGATTGATGACCCGCGAAAATTATGGGGAAGGTGGTTTGAGCAAACAGCCAAGAATTGATCGTTCAATCTTCAACTACATTGACACTCCCCGGCAAAAAACGGATCCATCCCTTTTTTCCATCACGACCAATGCACGTTGACTTAGATGCAATTGAGAGAACCTGAGCCACACGGACAAAGCTGAAATGGAAAACAAACAGAAAAGCCAACACACCACAGGCATACACAGAGCACAATCTCACTCATCGACGACGACCTACGCCTTCCAGTTAAAGGCATCCTCTTGCAACGCAATCGCCACTTGCTAGAATGACTCTTGCAGAACGCAACGTGACCATGGCAGTACCTCACGATACTCTACGCTCATCCTCTTATCTACTCACTACCAATTACCACTGAAATCGCTTTCCAATCATTCTGACTCAGTTCTAGTAACGATGACGTATGCGAGCCTCAGTCGCTTACACTCTTTCTCCCCGGCGTGTCGGACCACAACTAATAATTATCTCCGTGTGCATTTCATTCTCAGCAATAGCCTAGCCTCCCCGGCGTATACGACCCATCTGCTGTCTCTAACATCAATCAATTCATTCACGGATGTAGAAGACTAGAAACAACTTCAGAAGTAATCACGACGAAAATTTTAACAAAATTACGCAATAACAACAAGGTACGAAAACAACATGTAAACACAATGGATCCAAAATACACCAATTGCTATGACACACCACACATATATACAAATAGTACAAACAACCTCGCCGATCATGTCTTGATGGAATTCCTTTGAAGAATTGCAGGACTTACACCAGTACACCTGCAACCCTTCTCACGTTGTCGACTGTAAGTTGTGGAATGTACGGACACAAACAAGATTAACCAACAATTACGATAATTGGAACTCACACAACTATTTAACACAAACATATGTAAATCAAAACATCAAATGTTGTGGATTCCGGCATGAAAATCTACCATTGAAGAACTGTAGGACTTACAGCAGTACGCCTACAACCCTTCTCAGGTTGACGCCCTAGGTTGGAAAATCGTTGCAGAGTTCATTTGCTGATTTCCTTCTATCAGCTATATCCTCAAATCTGAACGGTAACACGCTCATGTCATTGTATCGTAGATTGTAGATGACGAACAAACACACGAAGTATCTGTTCAACCAAGCGTAGGCACAGAGTAATTTACACCAAAGATAATAACATTCAAATAGTAACTTGAAACTTGAAATGCCTTTATTCGTGCAAGTCAATTTAACAATTACTCTCTCGTTTACACTTGGCTTATCCTCACTAAACTGAGCAATATCTTTCGTCTTTTCAAACGCACCAACACTCTCAGAGTCATTGCACAAGATAGTTGAGTTGATTGGCGTCTGTTTCATTGTGGATGACAACACCAACGACGGCTGATTGATACCAGTTGATGAAGTTAGCAGTGGATCAGAAGCTGTTCTTGTTTGGCTTTCAGAAATTTGTCTACCTGCAAGACCACCACCACTGCTGTCTTTTACTATCAGCTCAGATTTAGCACTAGCATCTGATGATAGGTGGACTACATGCTGATCACTCACACTGACGGTCTCACAAATATGCATGCCTTCTGCAACTGCATCTGCCTTTAACTCTACTTCACGTTCAAGTTCTACAGAACCTTTATTTAACTTAGCGGTAGTAGGCATTCCCTCCATTTCATCATGATCAACCAAAGACAAATCTGCACTATCATGATCATTATCACATATATTCACTTTACCGTCAAGTTCATCATTTTGAAACTCTTTGTTAACAGCAGTAGACAATTTTGGTTCCTCCTCACAAATCATTAAAGGTTCTATATCTTCACTCTGACTAGTTATACTTTGTAAACTTTTGGAGTCAGAACTCCACTCTGAAGCAGCAACTCTATTCTGTGACACTTTATTCAACAATGGCTTACCAGTTGTAACTACAGACTTCTTCACCGCACCGATATCGTCACACAATTCGGAGTCAGACCTGGAGTTCACATTTAGCTTATCACTGAACTTGCTCACCGGTTCACAGTTCACTTCTGTATGCACCTCTTGCAAACGTGTAAAACACAACCGTGTTTGTCTTGCATCTTGTAACTTATCTGTTGAGGATGTACTACGAAACCTGTTACACTCAATAGGTCTATATGCATTACTAGACATCATGGAGCCTTCTCGATATCCACCTCTCTGAGGCCTATTCGTCATCAATGATTGCATTTTGATCTCAGACTACTCTATTCTAGGGGTGAGATTCAATATACTGGCAAACTTGCTCATAGATTGATTGACACTATCTTTTACTAGTTTCAGGATATCATCAAACTTTGGCTCGATACCCTCATCCTCACCCACTTCCTTTGCAGTCGAGTAGGTAGGCGTCTTGCTATTACTTCTAGTATAAAACTCGAGTTGAGGTCACTCATGCAATTCATAGAAATCAAGGTTTCTCATAAGTCATAAATAAATAAATAAATAAATTTATTCTCATGATGCAGTACATGAGGGACGCCAGTTTACAGGCATCATCAAATTGTTACAGAAATAGGACCATATTATTCAGTCACAATTTACAGTCAATAGCAAAATATGTTTAACATGTACACTGGAGATTATACATACACTTGATAAATGTTAATCCCAATAGTATAAAACATCCTTTTCACTTATGTACAATCGTTTCTGTGCATAGTTGGAAAAATCCGCTAGATTGTCAGTGAGTGCAACACATCAGGAAATACAGAAGTATTGTCTTCGCATTAACAAAAAAAACCAGGCCTTTGGTGGATGGGTTATAAGTACCTGGGAGAAAAAAATAAAGCTTGAAGTCAGTTTTCATACATAATTTTGTTGTGTACAGAATTCTTGAATTATAGTTCATTGTTGTGTTATTTGGAAATCAGTGATTTGCTTATCTCATTTGATCTGCAATGTCATTGTTGGGAGAAAAATACATAAGCTTTGGACGCATCAATTAATGGATTTCTACTGCTTGTGGGTATTTAATTCTCATGAGGAGGGTTTTTGAATTTTAGTTGTTCCGACAGGATTTGTGGATATTAACTGCTCAGCAACATTACGGATATAAGTTCATCACATTATCTTAGGAAAGTTGAGTTGTAGTTGGTGAGGTATATAAAATGCCCGACGAGGGTACATCTGTCCATGTGATGTTGTGGTGAGTTATATCTTCTTCATGTTGTCGGTTTATGTCCGTTTTATTCCACTTGTTGTGTTGGGTAGGAGTTTTACAAACGAAACTTCTTGTCTGTTTGAGGGTAAGTATCTTAATAGTTAATGTTTTATCTAAAATTATAAATATAGGCAAAAAACAACAGGTGTAGTATTTAAGATTATACATTAAATGGACCTATAATTTCGGAGGCTCTCAGATAGGAACTAGGACTACTATCGTTTGCAAACTCTTGTAGTTTGCCGTTAAGCACTTTTTTGAATGAGGCCAATGTACCTGCTTGACGCATTTACATTGGTAGTTTATTCCATATCTGTGCATACCTAATCAAGTAAAACTTTTGCCTGGTAGCTGTTTTACATTGTTCGATAGCTACTCTACCCCTAGTGTGTCTTAGTTTGTAGCCACTGTCATCTGAAAGTCGATTATCTAAAAACTCAGTGAGTGCCTTGGAGTCATCTTGAAGTTGATTGCCGTTACCTTTGACAGCTTCGTATACGTTCCTTACAATCATCGAAGGTCTTCCAAACCTTTGACGTAGTATGCTCATAGCCTCAGCGTATCCCTCATTAGGGGCATGAGCTCACAGCACTGTATAGCTCTTGAAGCACCTCCAGTGCAATGTCTCATCAAATACATTAACTTCAATTCATCACTTGATAGAAAACCACTCAACATGATCTCAAACTCCTTTACAAATTGTAAATAATCAGCTGGGTTTCCATCAAAACACCGTGGTTCTAATTTAGGGAGTTTGATGTTCCTATTATCCCTGAACGGCGAAACAGTAACATCAACCATGTCATGCTTAACATCAGACACATCGTTACAATTAACAGACAAGTCACCATGACTTACTTTCCTGTTTGTATCCAAGACACTCTGTCCCTTCTTTGACCCAGGCATTGTTGAACTTGACCCAATTCCAAAACAGTTCCAGATATTGCTTGTTCAAAGAGGACTTGACCAGCACCAGGAAAGATGAACGGTGACTATCCAAACTGTTACCAGCTGTCTGAATCCGCCAGTATCTGTTTCTACCATCAGAAACTGTCAGTCACGTCTCATAAACCGTTAATGCCCAGCTGTTGCTACGCTCGGGCCCACGCTGTTCCTTGCAGTTTTTCAGAAACGCTTAGCAATAGCGGGCGAAAAATTCACAAGACCGATTGGTGACTCGAGGATTCTTTATTGTTACACCAACATATAAAAATAATGATTTTACTAGGGTCTGTGAACAAATATTACAATAATAAATCACAATAGTACTTCTGATGGTTTACTGCTGACTTCTTTCTGAACAGCGACCGATGAGACGATGACTGTCGTATTGATGCCTCCACGAAAATTGGTGAAGGTGGTTTGAGCAAACAGCCAAGAATTGATCGTTCAATCTTCAACTGCATTGACATGGTGTCTACTTGATTTCACTATTTTCTTTGGAGCAACTGTATCTAGACAAAGGGTAACATTCCTGTAAAACAGGGTTGCTACGGCCTCCAGGGAGTCAGTGGTAAAATAGTCATCCCATTGACAGAGTCGAATAAGTTCTTGGACTAATCTCCAGTCTGTATATTTGTAACTACGACATATTGTGCTTCATGAATCTTGTTTGCTTCCTATATTTAGTGGTGAGAAAGGCAGAGAGCAGAGTACCATTCTATGGTCACTACCGGAAAATCTATTACCAACATAGATGGATACTGGGATTGTGTCATGACAAAAAACAAGGTCCAACATGTTGTCACCACGAGTAGGTGTCTGGACGTGTTGTTGCCATCCATAACAGTCGATAGCGGCAAGTAATTCGTCGAAACGTTTGGGGCCGGAACTAGTTAGCCAATTGACTTCTGGAAGATTGAAGTCCCCTGCAATTATTTTGTAATTAGCACTAAACAAGGAGGCATGTGCAAACGATTTAGCTAATAACGCATCAGTTTCCTTTGTTGCGCTTGGTGCTCGATAAACACAGCCTATGAGAATTTTGTACTTATCTCCATGTAAGACAACCCAGAGTGAGTCAGGTACATTATTCATTATTTCATCTTCCACCTTACTGACTACAAATGAGTTATGTATATATATATATATATATATATATATATATATATATATATATATGAGACATCCTCCACCACGCTTGCAATCTCTGTTTGCACGGTGTACAGTGTAATCATCGATGCCTATATGCACATCAAGTACAGAGGATGAGCACCATGACTCAGTAATCAGAGCTACAGTAGGCTTGGCGACTAATAATAATGTCCTTAGTTCAGATATCTTATTGATTAAGGAACGTGCATTAATTAGCAATATCGTGAATAAGTCACGGGATACTACAAACTGGCTTAAAATGTCACCATAACCTAAATCTATTTGTGCGTCAGCACCGCAAGAGTTTATGAATGAAAGGGGGGTCGGACTGCGTGTACGTAAATCGGGTTTATACTGCAATGAGGTGGTCCTAGGTGCCATGGGTCGTACCAGTGATTCGGGACACCTGGAAAATTTACCATGTGTTCCTGGATATAAGGGTAGTAGGCTTTGGGCCTAGGGTGACGGTTAAAAAGCATACCATCAAAAGGTCTATCCATCCAACTGCTATTCATCATACCGGTACACACCTTCGCGGTGTTTTTATAACTTAAAAGGAATTGTGAAGGAAGGTGCTTTGGCTGCAAGGCTTTAGGAGTCTTGGAGCCTGACTTTCTATAAGGTGGAGCATGCGGAAAACCTCCAGATATACTTATGTTTCGAGAGGAGTTTTTCGTAACAAGTGATGGTTTGTTAACATTCTTACTCTCAGCAGGCTTATTGAATACAAAGTATTCTTCCTCATCATTAGTCTCAACCCTGCGGAATTTGTTCATCGTGGTGAGGTTACTGCGTTTGGGGGGAAATTTCCTAGAACAACTTGCAGAAGTTCTAGGCATTTTAACATCTTTCGATGAGGCTTTATTTACGGAGGTACTGGTATCTAAATCAGTTCCTAGTTCCATTGGCAAGCGTGGTTGTTGTGTAGTTTGCTGAAAGCTAGTTTCAGCACTAGGTGTCTGTTGCTGTGCACGATCCTTTTTTGGTAAATCAAAGCTAGAGGAGGTGACAAGTTTATTACTACGCATTATTCTGCGCTGACATGGTGTTTTATCCTGAGCTACGGTTATAGACTTATAACTGCTATTCAGTCTTAAGTGATCCTGACATTTAGTAAACTTACTAGCATCAAGGGAATTACTGAATTTAAAAATGATTGGGCAATTAGCCTGGTTAGACTTTTTACGAAGTCGTTTGCATTCACATGGAACACTAGCCATGCCGCAACAAATCAGGATTTTGTGTCTTACAGTTTTCAGGGGCAGAGAATCTGGGACGTTGTAAACTATAGCTTGGTGAGAAGGGGTTATACGCTTCATCACCTCCGTAGCCAAGCAGTCAATCAGATTTTCAGCTTTATTTAGGTTGTCTTGAGATATTTTAGGATGTTGTGTTAACAGACAGGCTATTGGGTCTAAATCCGAAAGCTTGTTTTGAGTTACATCCAGTAAACACTTAACCTGGCCAATATCAGAACGGCTCTCCGTGGTATTTGAGATTGGCAGTGACATACTATCAAACTGATCCAATATTTTCTGAATTTCACTTACTTGCCTCTGCATATCTTTCATAAGGAGGTTTAGTTTACAGAACTCAGATTTCTCTAACAGAACATCTTTCACCTGTATCACAGGAGTGAGATCTGCACTCAAATCATTTTGAGAGCTAGTAGTTGATACTGTATTACCAGGCGGTAATGCAGTTATAACTGAATTTGAGCCATTATCTAAAACAACAGTGTTTCTACGAACACGTTTTTCAGAGATTTGGACCATAATTTCAAGAATTATAAGACAATAAGCAGTAAATAAATTTCAGAGCAAACACGTGCAAAAATGTCACCAATTTCGAACGTACCGCCGTATAGGAATGATGATAGAAGGAAGTCAGCAAATGAACTCTGCGACAATTTTCCAACTTAAGGGCATCAAACTGAGAAGGGTTTTAGGCGCACTACCGTAAGTCCTATTATTCTTCAAAGGGTAGCGCATCAATGAGCAGCCCGACGTGCTTGGTGTGTGCTTTTGTACATATGTTCATGTGGTATACACTGAATTAGTATCATCTCTCATCTATCTGTTGGTTGATTTTGTTTGTGTCCGGACGTCTTCCACTTGTATCGTCAACCTGAGAAGGAATGTAGGCGTACTGCTGTAAGTCCTACTGTTCTTCAATGGTAGTTCGTCATGGCAGAATCCACAACATTTTATGTATTGATTGTACATATGTTGGTGTTAAATATTTGTGTAGGTTCCAATTATTGTAATTGTTGATTAATATTGTTTGTGTCCGGACATTCTCCAACTTACAATCGAGAACCTGAGAAGGGTTGCAGGCGTACTGGTGTAAGTCCTGCAATTCTTCAAGGGAATTACATCTAGACGTGATCTACGGGATTATGTGCACTGTTTGTATATACGTGTGGTGTGTCATATCGATTGGTGTTTTTTGGATTCACTGCATTTAATCGTTGTTTTCGTATCTTGTTTTTATTGCATAATTTTGTTAAATTGTTCGTCGTGATTACTTCTGAAGTTGTTTCGAGTCTTCTACATCCGTGAATGAACTGATTGATGTTAAAGACAGCAGATGGGTCGTGTACGCCGGGGAGGCTATTGCCGAGAATGACATACACACGGAGGTAACGATTAGCTGTGGTCCCACACGCTGGGAATCATGAGTGTAGACGACTGAGTCTAGTATACGTTACCGTTACTAAGAACTAAGGCGGAATGATTGACAAGCGATTGCAGTGGTAATTGGTGGTGAATAGGTAATAGGATGTGTGAAGTGTATCATGAGGTGGTGCTATGGTCACGTTGGGTTCTGCAAGATTCATTCTAGAAAGTGGCGATTTCGTTGCAAGATGTCAAGAGGATGCTTTTAACTAGAAGGCGTAGGTCGTCGTCGATGAGTGAGATTGTGCTCTGTGTATGCCTGTGGTGTGTTGGCTTTTCTGTTTGTTTTCCATTTCAGCTTTGTCCGTGTGGCTCAGGTTCTCTCAATTGCATCTAAGTCAACGTGCATTGGTCGTGATGGAAAAAAGGGATGGATCCGTTTTTTGCCGGGGAGTGTCAATGTAGTTGAAGATTGAACGATCAGTTCATGGTTTTTGCTCAAACCCAACTTCCCCATAATTTTCGCGGGTCATCAATCTGACAGTCATCGTCACTTCGGTCGCTGTTGAGAGGGAGGATTGAAAAACTGTCAGAAGTAATATCGTGATTTATTTTTGATTACAGCTTGATTCCTTACCGTATTTTTGGTACAAGTATGGTATTTTCAGCGCGGATATCGGTAGCCCAAAATTCGCAGGCCGACCATAGATATATGGTGTGCGTCGGCGTGGGCTCGAACCCCGGACCATGTGCATGGTCGGCGAGAGTCCTAACCATTGTGCCACCGACGCACATATTATATAATATATATATAATATATAACATTATTATAATATTTGTTCTTAGACCTTACTCTGTAAAAGCAGTATTGCTGGTTATATGTTGGCGTTAGAATAAAGGATTCTTGAGTCGCGAAACAGTGTTTTGGTTTTTGCGTCGGTTAATACAAAGCGTTTCTGAAAATCTTCGAGGGACAGCGCGAGGCCCAGCGTAGCAAGAGCTGGTCATTAACGGTTTATGAGACTTGACTGACAACAGCATATTTTGGTTCTTGTTTTCAAGTGTATCCACCTTCTCCATTGAGATCGGCGCCATTTTGTGACAGAGGATGAAGTCTATAATATTGTTGTGTTTTTTGGGAGGCGAACGCACTGCTTCCGGCCTTCTACGTCTATGGCTTCCAGGAGCCCGTGGTGGATTCTATGTCTTGTACAGTTTTCCAGGTTCACTTCGTGGAATTTTAAATCGCCACTGACCACTTTGTAGTCAAATTTGAGCGTAGGCGCACACTCTAGTATTTCTTCAATGGCCTTAATAGTCGTTTTGGGGCTGTCATGCGCTCTATGAATACATCCAACGAAGCCTATCCATTTAGAGGTTCGGATTTTGTCGATAGTTAGGTTTGTAGAATTATTGGAGTCTGGATTTAGGGGTATATTTTATAGACCACCACTAGGAAGATTTCTACTTAAGGAAGAGTTAAGTTCAAAGTGCATCTAGCACAAAATTGAAGGACACAAACCAGAAGTAGTTTTGGACGATCTTCAAGACACGCCTCTTCAACGGAGTGTTACCGTTTGGTTGGAGGAGCCCCATAGTAACCCCAATTTACATGGAAGGAAAAGGACACTGTCCTTCAATCTGCAGGCCCATCAGTCTCACCAGTACCCTAATCTAGATACCCGAGAGAATCATCAATAAGTCTGTCACGACATATCTGGGAAAAGCAACTTCTTGTCCAGAGCACACCACAGCTTCCGAGGAAACCTCACATGTCTGACAAATTTTACGGCAAGAGAGAGGATGCTTTCTTAGGGTGATTCTTTGAGGCAACTGAATACGTCTTCCGAGAAATGGACAAAATAAAGAGATATGCTTTTTAAGCAGAATGCTTCACTCAAAACCCAAGAGAATAATGATATAATAATAAAGTGGTTCCGATTTCTTAACTACATAGAAAAGTAAGAAGTTTGGAATAATGCTTATTAAACGTGGTTCAGTTATTCGAGCACATTCCATTCGCTAATTTTAATAAATGACTTGTTACGTGTTGCGGTAAAACTCCACATTCCACCTACACCTCCATTTCGTCCATATATCTAATAATAATAATAACAGCTTTATTCCAAACAGTATTTGTGGTACAGGTATGAAATTTTCAGCGTGCATTACAATATTGCATCTAATTACCTCATAAATTTTATAAGATTTTTAAAATCAAAAACAAAAAAATAAATAAAACCAACGCCAAAAAAGAATGAAAGATAAAAAAACAGCGTAGCGTTTACATTTCAAACAATGCACCACAGGATATGAAATATAAAGTTGATGTGTGATAGAAGATGAGAACAACAGTGTAATAGTAACGAAGAAAGGAAAACAAAAACTAATGGGACTATTTGTTAGAGTGCCACAGTAAGTTTATCGTGTCATACCTAACGGATTTCTCATCACATAACGGCTGTGCTAGATATGGTATTGTGGAGATTTTGCATTTGGTGGTCCTAGCATAAAGCCGTCTATAGCTGCTTCTAGTTCTACCAGATGAAATGCAAGGAGACAGCTGGGTATAGAGAGGATGCTCGGGGTCTGACAATATAGTATTCGCTAGTTTCTTATATGACATTATATGTCTATCCACAATAGTGTTAACCAGTTTGTTTAACGATATCCCACTTGCCCTCCCTACTAACGGCTTTTAGTGCCCTTTTCAGCAAAGCACAGTCTTTCTTAAGTAGTCCAGGAAAGATTAATGGGGAGCAGTAAAGGGGGATGTGTAGAATACAAGAATTGACAAACTGAGAAAGCAAAGACTGCTTTATGCCAGACTGCCTAAATTTCCTAATGTAGCACGTTAAGCGAAACATCTTTCTAGTAACTAGCAAGATGTGGGAAGACCAGGAAAGATCGGTGGAGAAACTCAGCCCAAGGTACTAGACATTAGAAGTATTTTCAACCTCTATGCCGTCAATGATAGTGGGGCTATGTGAGCTAACTAGTTGTTGTAGGTCACATTTACGTCTGAAAGTGAAATTGACTACCTGACATTGAGACGGATTAAGCTTAAGTCCGTTTGAAGAGGACCACTGACTAATTTCCGACAGAAAGTTATTTAATTTGGAACAATCTGGCTAAAAGTTGACAGGCATAGAAACAGGGAGGTCATCAGCATACTTAACAAAAGTGGCTACATCAGAATGAGGCAAGTCATGTAAGAAAAACGAAAACAGAAAGGGAGAAAGAACAGCACCTTGAGGAACACCAGCTAAAGTAAGTGAGGTGGTGGAGGACTTTCCATTGTAGACGGTGAACTGCTTCCTATCAGAAAAATAGGAATGCAACCACTTATTTGTCCACCTCTCAGCCTGCGTTGCAGCAAGCTTACCTAGCAAGAGAGACCTGGGAGCAGAGTCAAATGCAGATGTGTATTCAAGGAAGGCACAGCGAACGGAGGCTCCCAGTCAACGTAACGAAATCAGCTACCAAGCAAATTGGACACGCAAAGGTCAGCTGATATGAACTAAGGGGAATAACATTCCCACCAGTTCAAACTCATATGGATTTAAGTGTCATAATAAGTCACGACTTAAAAAGTACAGGACATTGCCAGCTAGGAGCTCCAGGTGACTATGGGCGATACGCGGGGTGCTTACTAGAGTCAGCAACAATGTGTTTACTTCTTCATATATACTCTTAGTGAGGCCAGAACTAGAAAACTGAAACCAGGCTGCCCAGCTGACACATTCCATAAAGGGTTCGACAAAAAGTAACGCGTATATTCTTGGTAACGACCAATTTGTCATATGACGAAACACTAGAGAGTTTGAATCTTTTCACCTCATATCGTAGTAGACAGAGAGGAAGTTTCATTGGAATGTTTTAATTTCTAGATAATGACACCACCAGATACGGACACCTCAGAACACACAACGAGAGAATTCAAATGTTTGGCTGTAAAGTACTGGTTCTCATGCCAAGTCACAAACTTCTGGGACCAATTCCCTAAAGAGGTAGTGTAAGCCCCTTCAAATGACTCATACAAGAAGGGTTTGGACAGGCACGTATATTTATCAGAAACATATTAACAGAGGCTTCTGTCCTCAATCGATAAGTCTGACATCTGAAACTGGAATCCCTCCCGTCCACTACATTGGATGACTAACGGGTGAAAGTACAATTTATGCTCACAACAGAGATGTGATTTCAACTCACCTTATCCCACAGACGAAACATAACCAGTACTTTCACTTCTCCCCTTGAAGATAACCGAAATTACGGCAGTCAAGTAACGCGCAAAATATTCAGACTTTTGCTTAAGATCAGTAGCCTTTACTGTACAACTAAGAAGCGTATAAAAGGAAGGTTTACTCTAGCTCGTAAAAACGGTATTTGATATTTTTTATCTTATTTTTCATTTGTACTTTTGATTACAGCTTGATTCCTTACCGCATTTTTTGGCACAAGTATGGAATTTTCAGCGTGGATATCGGTATCCCGAATTTCGCAGGCCGACCATAGATATATGGTATGCTTCGGCGTGGGCTCGAACCCCGGACCATGTGCATGGTCGGCGAGAGTCCTCTGATTTCTGCGCGCCTGTAGACTGCAGAATGCAAGTTACACCCTGTGCAATGAAAGCTTGCCCTGCACAACGTCGGAACGCGACTTAGGTCTAGTTCTAACGGAAAAAATGGACACAAGCGTAAATTACACAGGGGATGTAGCGAGGGCATATGCGGTCATACACTTTACGCATAGACAGTTAGGTGCACTCACTCCTGAGCTCTTTCTAATGTTGTACAAAACATACGTCAGGCCACACCTTGAGGTGCATAATATTATTGCACCCCCAATGCTGAGAAGAGACGCCAACCTCTTGGAAAGAGTCCAACGGCGGGCAACGAAAGGAGTGGTTGGTCTCCGAAACAAACCATATGATGAAAGGCTGAAGAAATTAGGCCTGTTCACACTTAGTTACCGTCGGGTTAGGGGGGATTTGATTACTGCCTACAAAATAACAAATGATCAGAATCACCATAACAAAGGTGTTCTGCCATTGAGTAGGTATAGGCTCCCACGTGGAAATCCCAGAAGGATAGCTCACCAGAGGGCAAGGACCCGGGTGCGCTCCCACTTCTTTCCACTGCGGGTTTGCCGTACCTGGAATTCCTTGCCGGCAGATGTAGCTATGGCACCGTCTTTGGACGCCTTTAAGCGAAGGCTGGACAACCATGCAGCGATACAAGGACTGCATCCAAATGGCCTATCTCCTTAAAATCGCATATACCAATCAGGGTAGATAATTAAACTCGTCATTTTACTTCTTTACATTCTCTCCCGTCTTATTCTCCTGACAACTTATTAATATTATAATTACTATTATTATTATTACCGATATATATATTATTCTTCAAACTTAATGAGCTGACTGTTGTTACGTTTCCTATTACCGTTTCTGTCTCTTAGTCTGAATAACTTCACTAATAATATCTATTATTATTACTATTATTATTATTACTATCTCTTTTCTCTTGTCGACGATACCGAAGGACTAACTGACGAAAGGATCAACTCCAATCACAGTAGTAACAGTTTTAACACACCTCACTCTACAAACCACATATAATAAATCCCTTTGAAGTCAACCAAAGCTACGACAGTCGAGTGGCGGGACAAGCTATGCAAAAGTTTACCGAAGATCAGGAACCTATACCTTACAATCAAGAAGTGAGCACAAAGAAATCAAATTGGTTTATACTAGCTCGTAAAAACGATCTTGGATATTGGAAGGTTGAACAGTGAGCAGACTTTTGGTTTGGCCGCTACATAGGTGACTATAATTTTCCAAATTACTTAGTTTGTCATAACTTTTCTCGTTATATGCATGCATTTTGTCACATTTCACTGGAAAGTATCTTTGTGGTTTTTATCTCCTGTATTCCAACGCGTATTTCGGCATGCTGACGATGAATCTCTAATATTGATAAGCGAAATACTGTCAGTACTAGTAAGTAAATGTCTCACATCAGGCAGAAGTGTATTAAGACAATTTTACGTAATTGTAAGCGATGTGTAAAGTTATTGCTGCTTCAGTTTGAGTCATAGGTAGAAACAGTTTAAGGCGAATAAATGAGTCCCGAAGATCTTGGTTTTTTCTCTTGCATCTCCAAAATTTTTTCTATTTTCTTCAAGTTAAGTATATATTTACATTTACCTGCCCCTAAACTACCCTAAAATTTTTTATGTGGTATTCTGATAATCATGATGGTTGCATCCTTGGAAATCTTACGAATACCTATTGAATATATATATATATATATATATATATATATATATATATATATATATATATATATATATATATATATATACAAAATGCCTGTACAATGGACATTTTTTCGATTTCTGATGAGCACTTATGTGATGATTTCACTTGGTAATATGAAAGTGTAGTTCGTTTATACACAAATCCGTCGCAAATTACATAGAAATATGCAAGTTGTAAAAGCTGGTTTCGCAGGACAAACATCATTTCTTGATTAAACGCTAAATTAATTTCACCCTGTAATACATCAAATCTTTATCGGATGCTGTTATTAACAACATCTGAAATATTTTCAACCATATGCATTCCAATATAGTCCCGAAGGCAGTATGTATGGCACAAATTTGTTTATGTGCTGTGAGGCTGGAAGGTTATACGAAAGTAAAGAGTAGTAGGCCAGATAGGCGGTGTCTATTTGTTGTCTCTGCCTATGCACCGACGGATTGCAGCCCGGATGCAATGAAGGATGAGTTTTACTACCAACTGAGCGATCTCTTGAAACAGGCGGGTCGGAGGGATATCGTAGTGCTGGCTGGGGACTTGAATGCACAGGTGGGGCGTCTAAGCTCAGAGGAGAATCGTCTAGGTGGTCAGTGGGGACTACATGGTCGCAGGTCAGATAATGGGGACCGTCTTCTGCAGCTTTGCGCGGATCACAACCTATTTCTAGCTAGCACCAACTTCCGGCACAGCCATCGCCGTAGCGCTACCTGGCGTCCTCCCTCTGCGAAGCAAGCTTGGACTCAGATTGATCATATCGCGGTCAGTTTCCGGTGGCGAGGATGCATACAAGACTGTCGCTCCTTCTGGAGCACATGCCTGGACTCCGATCATGCGTTAGTGTGTGCCAAGTTCGTCTTGCGATTTGGTGGGGTTCGTAAAAGCCGTCGTCTAAGCGTTGATGTGAGCAAACTAGTAGCACCTGCTACTTTTTTTTTCTTTGAAATCTTTGAAAAAACAATGCTTGCCAGCAACCCCCCAAGTAGTATAGATGAACATTGGCTTCATGTGCAAGGTGCCATGCAAAAGGCGAGTGTAGCCGCTTGCGGCTTGAAAGAATGCTCCGCTAACAACCACTGGGTTTCTGCGAGTTCCTTGCAACTCATGGATGAACGCCGGTCCATTCCGGCTGGCAGCGAATACAACAATCAGCGAAAGGCGCTCACGCGCAAGATTAGACAGTGTTTACGTAAGGACCGCGAAGCCTGGTGGTCAGAACGTGCGTGTGAGATGGAGTCAGCTGCTGCATCTGGCAACAGTCGGAAGCTGTTCCAACTCATACGAGCCACCGGCAGCAAGAAACAAGGTGTCAGCGAGACGGTCTGTGAGGCAGATGGCACTCCAATTACCAGCCTGAAAAGACGCCTGGAACGCTGGGCAGAGCACTTCGGGAAGCAGTTCAGCTGGCCACCAGCTTCAGTGTCTACTATCATTAGCCCGAGTGCTCCTTGGTCGGTTAGTACCGACCCACCCACCGAAGCGGAGGTCCGTAAGGAACTCCAAGTTCTGAAACGCCATAAGGCGCCCGGCCCAGACAAATTACCCCCGGCTCTTTTTAAAGATGGTGGCGAGACTCTCACAATGGCTCTAACTGGGTTGTTCAGGAAGGTGTGGGAGACAGAGAGTGTACCATCAATGTGGAACGAAGCCATTATCGTCCCCATCTTTAAAAAGGGTCGACGTAATTCGTGTGACAATCATAGGGGTATCAGTCTGTTACCAGTCGCGTCTAAAATATTGGCTGCTGTCTTGCTTCGCAGACTGTGCAAAATACGTGAAGGATTGATTCGCGAAGAGCAGGCTGGGTTTCGTTCAGGTCGTGGATGCATTGATCATGTGTTCACCCTTCGTCAGTTGTTGGAACACCGCCACACGTATTGCAGGCCAACGATCGTTGTGTTTCTTGATATTAGGGCTGCCTTCGATTCGTTGGACAGAACTGTGCTCTGGAACTGTCTGTTAGAGAGAGGTGTACCTGAGAAATTTGTTAACATCCTGAAAGCCCTATACAGAAACACCTCAGGTAGAGTGAGGGCATACAACCAACTATCACCACTGTTCCCAACCAACAGTGGGGTTAGACAGGGTTGCCCAATCTCTCCATTTCTCTTTAACTTTGCCATCGATGACATTCTGGAGTCAGCTCTGAAGGATGTGCGTGAAGGTGGTGTAGATCTGCTACCTGGAGATAGACTTTTCGACCTCGAGTATGCAGACGATATCGTCTTACTGTGCGATAGCATGCAGGCTGCCCAAATCGCACTTAATCAGTTGGCGATCAGTGTCTGTAAGTATGGTATGTGCTTTGCGCCGTCTAAGTGCAAAGTACTGTTACAAGATTGGCAGGAGCCTGTACCTGCACTCACTCTTGCGGGTGAACCGCTTGAAGTTGTTGATAAGTTTGTGTACCTGGGTAGTTGTGTGAGTGCTGGCGGAGGGGTGACGGATGAGATTTCCAACCGTATAATGAAGGCTAGGGTGGCATACATCAACTTGAGCCACCTATGGCGCCGTCGCGACGTTAGCCTGGCTGTCAAAGGTCGGGTATACAATGCTTCGGTGCGGGCTGCCTTGCTCTACGCCTGTGAAACCTGGCCTCTCCGAGCTGAGGATGTGCGGCGACTCTGCGTGTTCGATCACCGCTGTCTCCGCAGGATTGCTTGCGTTCGATGGCATCATCGCGTGAGTAATTCTGAGGTTCGGCGGCGTGTGTTTGAACACAGTGGAGATCACCATTCATTGAATGTCGTCATCTGGAAACACCGGCTCCGGTGGCTTGGACATGTGCTCCGAATGTCACCCCAGAGGCTTCCGTACAGGTCTCTGTTCGCTAGCCCTGGGACGGGATGGAAAAGGCGGAGAGGTGGTCAGTCCATGACGTGGCGTCGTGGGATGAAGGATTTTTGTGCTAGATTAGCATCGGTTGGTGTGTCACGACTCCCTGGTTGGGGTCCGAGAGATAGCTCAAATCGATGGCTCGAAACGTTATCGGATATGGCCAAGAATCGTAATCAGTGGCGAATGTGTTGCGATTTCCTTCTTTCTTCCCTTCCCGATGATAGCTAACGAACACTGTTTGAACTTGTTAAGCATGACTGTTTTCCTTCCAGATGAAGTTCTTTATCCGTTCTCTACTTATATATATTTTTTCTTCTCCTTCCTTCCTTTTTTTGATCTATGTTGTTTTATTATTATTGTGTGGCGCATCTTTCTTGGTGCCATATTGTACCAAGTTTTTTATGCGTTTAAATAAATAAATAAAATAATTTGTTATCATACAGTTTATATGTGTCCGATAACTCCTACAGTATATGAAACTGAAGATTTCATATGACTTATTTAAGTTCTTGAGTATTCCTGTGTGTACTTTAAAAACATTTTCATCAAAATTATCTTTCACTACTCGAATGGTAACAATGCAAGCGAGATTTTCTGGCGAACAGACTAACCAACAGTTTTTGAGAAGTGCCTTCATCTATGGATTGATGCATTGCGGATAAGTACACTGTGTTCAGTGAGTAGTAATAATAGGAAGCTCCCCGTAGTAGTATTAGTGTTATTAATTTCTCCGGAAAAAATTTCAAATAGCTTTAAGAATAGGTTTTCGAGAAGTTTTCAGATTTCAGACTTATTGGTTGAGGATAGAAGGCTTGGAGCCTGTGTTAATCCTTTTCTAGTAAATTTCTGTGGTTTTGTTTCATAAATCAGTTAACTAATTCATTGGTGTAACTGTTTTAATTTGCAAGGTTTCGCTATTATTTTGCAGATTTAATTTTGTGAAAATTTTTCCTCCAGAAACCGTTTCCACCTTGACCATAAATGAAGCTAAGTAGCTTTCCACCGTCATCAGGCATTGCTGTTCAGGTAAGGTTTCAGACACTTTCTATGTTATTGTGATGTTTAAATGCATCTGAGAAATCTTTTTATAACTAAATGTAAGCTTTATTACAAAGCACTACATCAAATTATTTTGATTAGTTGCAAAGCACTTAGTAATGTACATATAGTAATATATTTCAGTATCTAGACTGGGGAGCACAATTATTTCCTGCAAAAAACTGCTACTTCCTACTCCTAGCCATTTTAAAGGGGAAAATTAGTTCGACAAGTGCTAGGTTATTCAGCACTTCTGTATTACCTCATTGAATAAATAAATGTCACATATTTTCGGTTTACTTGAACTTATTATTTGAGATTATGTGGTCTTGGTAACCCTTACAAAATTCGTAACAACTTTTTGTAGGCAAGCAGTCAATAAGAGACTTGTATCTTATGTGCAGATTTTTAAAGATCGAATACTGTGGCTTGATATTTGGAATATTGTCTTTTATCAAAATGTAAGCCGCTACTATATATTTGCTTGTAAAGGCGATGTCGTCGAAAGTTTACTCTCTTTTGTTAGTGTTAATAATGGTTGTGTTAACTTAAAATGCAAGTGTAACGCATGGAACTAGTTTGTTAATGGCTTATGTTTTGTGTTGTTGTTGGTCAAGTATTAAGGTCTCTTCACTAGCCCCCTATCTCTAACCATCCCTTCACTGCCTTTTTCACCAATACTAATAAGCTTCCCACAGAAACACCAAAATCTCAGACTTCCTAGGATATTCAAGGTATAAATGTATGAAGTAGTACAAAGTTTCCACTCAAATTTAGGAGAGGTGCATTAACTCAGTCTTACAATAATGGGATATATTGTATGACATACACATATACGATCATTGACAGAGGTCAGAATTGAAAAGAAAACAGTCGATGAACTGTCAAGACTGTTTGCTCTTTAAGCTTAATTCAAACTTCCTCACTTTCACATGTACAATCTTATCGTATAGGTCCCCTGTTCCACTGCTTAGTTTTCTGCCTTGTTACTTAAATTTTTTTCACTAGGTTCTCATGGGTAACATGTGTTGATGTGCATGGAAGTTTAAGTACCGCCTCGGATGGATGTCATCAGAAATCCCATCTAATTTCCTTATTTGTACAATACGTTGGTGCTAAATGTGTGTTATTTCTGCTGATGTATTTCTTTTGTTTCATGTATTTTTTGGCGCTTATTCAGCCAAATGTTCGGTGCTTAGCTGGTTTGTATGGATCTCTCAAGGATTCTAGTATGGAAGACCTCAATCGCTTACTGGAAGAAGATCAAGATGAACAAGAGATTTTAAGATATGCAATAAATCATGAGGAATCCGATGAAGTTCGATTTCTGGTTGGTTCACAGTCTTTGAAACCACAAGGTAGTCAGGCAAGTTTTTCTCTAGTGAAGAATTTTATTGCTGAAAACTATATCTGCACAGTGCTTTTACTTTTACTGTCTATTTGCTGATTACATTGTGACTTGTCGTTAATTCACAGCCACCATATGCGGCAATAACTCACTCGTTTGGTTCCTAGACTACTATTCATTAGGTCACAGGTTCAGATTTTACTTAATTCCATTTGTTACCTGGAGTAGGTTTTGAAAATGTAGAAATAAGTTTTAATTTACTGAACGTATAACCTAAGTTAATTGTATTCTCACCTTTATAACAACAAAAAAGTAGTGAAAAAAAGGAATACACTTTTAGAATGAACCAAATCAAAACAAAGATAAACACTCTATAACTCAGTATACCAAACTGTCATCACAAATGCAATCAGTCTATCACTCAGCTTACGGATCTTAGTTAGGAAGGTTGTTTTAAAAGGTTTTGTAATGAAAATCACTCACTCATAACCTTTGTTTTACTGAAATCGACTTGGTCTATCGCCTAAGTTCAATGAAGAATCTTTCTGTTTTGTTTGAATGGAGAGTCATCAACTAATACTAAACTACTCCGTCATTTGAGTAATTTTTCATCGAAGGATACCATGCCTTACTTATCAGTAAACACTGTCGTATTTAAACTGTAGATTGAGTCGCCCAACTTATGCTGAATGACCAAGTTTTGACATAGGACCTTGCACACAAGCTCACCGGTCCCACCCACCACACTCCACCTACCACAAAAAGAAGGACTAAAGAGAAAAACAGGTATAAGAAAGACAGATAATGAGTAGAAATGAAAATGATTTGTAACATAGTAAAACAATAGCGTGTAATAGATATGGGAGATAATGAAGAGTGAATGCATCTACACCACTGAGAATGATTTCTAGCCATGTCACCAGCTGTTTGCAGCCTTTGGTTCTTACCAAACCGATGACCCCAACCATTCAGTCTATGCATCCGTACGCGGCTGGCTGAAACTAACCATCAGAGATTTCGTGAACTGACTCCATGTTTTGGTTGAACTACCAGTAACACCTCTCCGGTAATCTTCGAATATTTGGCATGCGATTCTCTCGTGTCAAATGTAAGATGATGCTACATGAATGCAATACATCAACTACTATTTCAAAGATAGAAAGTGAAGTGCTTGAGTGTCCTCACAACTTCAAATCGGCCTCAACGGGGTTGGTCGCTGACGAAATCTCAACACCGATACAAAAGGCTCGTGTGGGATTTGACAACCCACTTCATCTCTGGAGTAGACGTGATATCCGGTTGACTATAGACCAAAGGACGGGTGTACTGCCTACCAGTTCGCCCTGTTCTGCTTTATGACTGTG
The DNA here is from genome assembly GCA_944472135.2 of Trichobilharzia regenti. NCBI lineage: Eukaryota > Metazoa > Platyhelminthes > Trematoda > Strigeidida > Schistosomatidae > Trichobilharzia > Trichobilharzia regenti. The sequence goes on along the minus strand of OX235262.1, from coordinate 43,086,750 downwards.
AGACATGACCATTGAAAGTGGAAGACATGAAAAGTCTGGCTAACTGTCTTTGACCATAGATGTCTGAGTTCTATCTCCCGTGTTAGGTGGTATAATTGGGTGAGTTATATTGAGGTTAGCCGTCAAGCGCTAGGTAGGGGGGGAGTCAGTCGACGAGGTTGTGAAGTTACGTCGATTGAGACGGTTAGGACCTGTGTTACTCTTGCCTAATTATTTGTGGTTGTTGAATAACACAAATGAAGCTTATATATCTGCATACAACTATATTAGCATTGATTGTCAGAGTCTTATCGTGATCAGCTGGTCGTATAAACACTTCTCTGCAGAAGGATGAATCCCATAAGCATATCAGAGATAGTAATTTAACAGTAAATTTTTACATACATTGAGTGATTAGTCCTCAAATGTTACCTTCCTTTTTTCTCTTATGACATTACGTTCTCTATTTTGCATACATTCTTTTTTCCTCAGATAACTTTAGTAACACTTGTGGAGTCGTTAGATATTGACTTGAAAAAACAAATATTCTCACATCCAGATGGGGAAATTATCTCACTGGTTACACTGGCGTCTAAACCTGACTGGTTTATATCACTGTTTGCGTCGTGTAAGTTACACAAGTATTTACAATCCTAAATATTTTTTCTTACTTAGTGCAAGTTCCCAATGTGAACAAATAAAAGTTATCTGAATAAATGTCTGTTTATTAAAAATTTATTAAATAACGGATATTATTAATCGCAGCAGTGATGTGATTGTCTAAACCAGGATTGGAAAGGCAAGATAGACCTTCATCACTCTGAAATCAATTTGGAAATCTGCTGCACTCAGCATCGAAACCAACATTCGGATATTCAACACCAATGTTAAGGCAGTTCTTCTCTAAGAGTCAGAAACCTGCCGTGTTCACGAAAAGAATTCCGAAAAGGTCATTGCAGACTTTTGTCAACAGCTGCCTTCACCGGTTCCGTATTGAAGATCAAATAGGCAGGAAGAATTAGCTAAAGGGAACTTTGGGAACAAGCCGATCAAAAACCCATCGCTCAACAAACATGGAGGAGAAAATGGAGATGGACTTGACGCACATTGAGGAGACTGTTGATTGGAATCGTGCCTCAGGCCATCGCTCAAGTGGAATCCAAGTGGGAAACGACGAGTTGGGCGTGGATCTGAGGGTGACATGGAGAAGACGGTGTGAAGAGGAGATGAAAGCTTATGGTCAATCTTGGGGCCAGTTAAGGAAAACTTCAGAGAATGGGTCAAAATGCAAATATTCTATTAAAGTCTCATGTTCCACTCAGAATGCAAGGTAGTAATAATATTTAATTGCAAAAGATGTGATTGTCGTAGCCCAGTAGCCTAATGGATTACAATTTGATGTTTGAAATGACAGATATAACGTTAGAGTTTCTGTGGAATTATCATCACTTACAGGGATGTAGGTACATTTAAATGGCAAGTAAAAAATAAGACAAAATGGTTGTTCTAAATTCCACGACTAGTCATCACTATCGTTATGCCTAAGCACTTTAATTTTCCTGAGGAACATACTTCATATGAACTAATCAGTTTCACTTTTTTATAGCCTGCTTACCACTCTCTTCGTAACTATACCTTGAATTTATACAAGTAGAAACAACTGATAATTAAGTGTTAAGCGACAGTGTGTTAGGGCTAATAATTATTGAGCTTAATTTCCATTCACTGCACCACAGGTGGTTCAAACTCACAACACTTATAAAGGCTTGGTCCTAAATCCTTTTACAATATGTACAGTTAACTGTCCTCTCTTCGTATGGTTTCGGAAATGTGGACGGTTGTTATTTCGTGGTTGCCTACACTGTGGAAGTTGATTTTCTATTGGGGTACCTGAGACAGAAAGAAAATTAGTGGTGCATGGCCGCAGAGCTCAGGGGACAACTTCTTGAGGCCGATCATACATGACCTGTTTAAATTAGGTATTAGAATTGTTTTCATATTGTTAACTTACATCTGGCTACGGATTACTGCAAGGTACACCGGAATGTATGGTTTGGAGAGGCAGCATAGCTGGCATGCTGGTCATCTGAGGGAAACACCTCACTGCTGTTACATCCCTATTCCCCAGCAGTACGAATTTGCCCACAGACCCACCGGCATAGTGTAAACATCTTACCATTTGGCAGTAACTGGCTCTATTCTAATGGCTATCCTGAAAACCTTTCTGGCATGGTAAGACCAGCAGGAAAATTAGTTCCATCCAAATGCAGCTCGTTGGGTCATTGTGGTATGCAAGCCCGACCACCACGTCAAGATAGCAGTTATCGGTCAGGTGTTTATCAGTAGATAAATAAATATGTGAAAACCAGTTTTGATTAGGGCTAAACAATTTTTGTTGTTGTTATAAATTACACTATAATGAAGAAGGTGACAAATATTTTCTTTTATAAAGTGAGGAATATTGTAAATACAACGAAAAATTTCCATTCCTTTTACTGTATTTCCTATCATATTTGTAAGTTTTAACATTGCAGTTGACTAGTACAGAACACACAGTTGTTACTTTTATTTGTTTCTAAGTCAGTTTTGATTTTCTCGTTAGTTAAAAAAGATCTGACCCGAACATTTTTATGCTCGACTTCTTTGCAATGGCATCTTCCGTACATCTACAACCCTAGAAGCCCCACTGCCAACATGCTCCAAACAGTCGACCCTTTGACTCTGAAGTTACACAAAATTAACCATTTTCCCCTACCAGGGTACTTCAAGAAGAAATTAAATTCCACCTTAGTGTCTAAGTTCTACTTTCATTTCAAGGATAAATGTTTCTTAAGTAAAAATCAGAACAAAAGATTATCCAAAGTGACATGTATGAACCAGCTGATTCAACAATGAACCCATTTACACTCCTGCGGTCATTGCTTGGCAACATTTCTTCATTGTCAATAGTAACGAATGTTTTTGGCCTATTTCTTAGTTATATATACTTGGATCGGTGGTTTAGTGGTAGAACACTGACCAACCACACAATCGTTCTTAGTTTCAATCCCCCGCCAACGTACTCCTTTACCTCGCTTAGCCCGCTAGTAAGCCTGGTGAAAAGGAAAGGTTGGAAGTGAGGTTAGCTACAGAGAATTCAAAGCTGTAGCTTGAAGCCCTATGTTCTACTGAGGACGTGTATAGTGTATATTAGTGGAATTCGTTGTAAATACAAATAAACTATGTTAGAACCTCTATTCTTGATTGGGGTGTTTCGTTATAAAATACCTAATGAATTTTGTATCTTTACTTCTACTCTTGACCATTATTCCTTCACAAACTCCTCAAAGGAGTAGACTGGTATAACTTTCAAACAAAATGTCCGGTAATCAATCCACTTTTACTTCTACTTTGACTAACTAACTGACTAGTTTCAACTTTAAATTTCACATTACTTGTATGTATTCTTCAAAAAATATTTCCTCTCTGACTTGGAGAAATTTTTCTGGATTTCTGTTCATTTAGATTCTAGTGAACGACCAGAGTTGCGTACAGGTGCTCGAATGTGGAGAGTTCCCAGTTCCAATGAAAGTTTATTAGATGATGAAGAAAATGAGTTAAATTCACCTAAATCACTATTAGATCATAATTCATCAACACTCAACAGTTGTACATTGGAGTATGTGACTACATTACCATTAGATAAATTTTGTGGTATTAAAAGGTATGTACTAATGTTGTTTGTACTTTTGTTTCAATTTCTCAGTATGCATATATGCCTATCCGTGTATGTACAATTTCAACTAACGTTTGTTCTTAGCGATTATAAAGCTCATCCTAGCAGCTACACCTGACTGACTGGTTTCAACATAAAACTTTGCACACAAGTGCACCAGGTCAACTTACCACCCTCCATAAGGCATACAAAGGAAGACAGAAGAGAGCAAAGATTCAGAGGGACGATAATAAATAGAAATGTGAGGGAGCAAGAATAGTAACAAAGAAAAACAACGGAGTTTTATGAGATTTGGAAGATCACAAAGGGTGAATACCTTGCCGCCACTGAGAATCATTTTGAGCTATATCACCAGTTGTCTCCAGCCATTAGTTTTCAGAATCTCAAGGATCCCAACCACTCAAACTAACTGTTAGAGATTTTATGGATTGGTTCGAAGTTTTGGTTTGACCACCACTAGCTCTTTTCCAACCTCATCCTATTTCATCTAACATTACACACCGAAGAAGGCGATAGCCAGGAATATGTAGCACACGTCCTTTCCTTCCTTACCTAACACTCAACGCCTAACTTTGCCCCGTTATGTTACCTAACACGAGAGATAGAACTCAGACATCTATGGTCAAAGACAGCTAGCCAGCCTTTTCATGTCTTCCACTTTCAATGGTCATGTCTCACAGCCATAAAGCAGAACAGGGCGAACTGGTAGGCAGTACACCCGTCCTTTGGTCTATAGTCAACCGGATATCACGTCTACTCCAGAGATGAAGTGGGTTGTCAAATCCCACACGAGCCTTTTGTATCGGTGTTGAGATTTCGTCAGCGACCAACCCCGTTGAGGCCGATGTGAAGTTGTGAGGACACTCAAGCACTTCACTTTCTATCTTTGAAATAGTAGTTGATGTATTGCAGTCCTGTGGCATCATCTTACATTCGACAGGAGCTACTCAAGGTGTTGAGAAGACTGTGTTTTTTCAACATCTTCACGTAGGAGGACTGCGTCATCTGCATAGTCTAAGCTAACAAGATTATTCCTTGGTAACAAGTTAATTCCTAATTCACTTAAGTCAGTTTCAACTCCATAAGTATATCTATAATAAGATTAAACGAAATTGGGGACAGTGATTATCCCCGACGGACACCACTGGTTTTCACCACTTCATGTGACAGCTCTCCATAAGATGTTACCTGGCTGCGAGAGGTCAAGTAGAGCGCTTCGTTGGTGGGATGTACTTTCTGGGACCCTCCCCCTGACGGCCAAACATTGCCACAGTACTTCTCGGTTGACGGAGTGGAATTCCGCCTTTCAGGTCAATAAATATCGCAACTGTTGGACGCCGGTAAATGTGCCTGTATTCTAGAATCTGTCAAAGGATGAAGATATGATCAGTACACCTTCTTCCTGGTTCAAAGCCTGTCTGATTTTCTCACGTTTATTTATCTCGAGCACCACTTTGTCGATGTATGATTATTGAGCCTAAGACGTCAGATGCTATATTGGCAGCTACATCGGTTATCATCCATCATAAAAAATACTGTCAATGGTGAGACTATATGAAGTTATCTTGGTTTGGTGCACTTTTAATAACGTAATAGATGAATGAATGGAATGAAATGAATGTCTGGGTTGATGCAGGGCTCTATTTAGTTACTTGCAATCAAGTAGTCCGGTCGTCTTCTGTTTGAACTATGACATGCAACTGTTAATCAGCTTATCGTTTTATTTAGCTATATGTCCGATGCTTTTGTTTTGTTTTGAAATATTAAGTTTGATAAATGTAGTTAATAGGACTGCCCTGTAAACTCGCACTAAATAAGAATGACTTTAATGATAATAATGGCTTTATTCTAAACAGAAGTTTTAATATAATATTGAGAGAGTTGTGTATAGAGAAGTTGCTTAGAGTTCAACAGTATTCTATTCGCTAATTTCTTTCATGAGTTCAAGTGCCTATCTATCTACAACAGTTTGCCCTAACGTGACAGCTTTTAGTACCCTTCGCAGTGTAACAAGGTCTTTTGTGAGAAGCTCAGGAAAGGTTAAGGAGGAGCAACAAAGGAAAATAGGTAGAATGCAATGGTGAGTAAACTGTGCAAGTAGAAACTGAGTGATACCTAGGTTGTGTCTTGACATCCTTACTATTAGAACGTTAAACGAAATATCATCTTTCCAAAAACTGACCCTCAGAGTTGAAATAGTCTATTAGGGATTGTTTGTCCTACTTCAAGCACTTTTCTTTCTTAAGTATATAACTGCATATGTGTTTGTGTGTGAGTAGTGCTCCTCGGTTATGTAAATATATAAGTACATGAAAACAATTGTGAACGAAATTCCTCAGTGTACAACATCAATTAATGCTTTACCACAGAGATGGTCATAAGATGAGTGCATACTTTCATTGATGATAAAGTTTTAGATGATCATCACTGTCCAATATATTTCCTTTTATTGTTATTTCATTGTTAATTTTATCTATGATTTAGTCCAAATGGATTTTAGTCGCATAGGTGTATAAACCTTACCTACCGAGGATAGGTAAACTTCAATCTTTTTCTCGAAATGGCTCTCATGTTACCACATATTTATAGTCTCTCCAAGATGATAAGTCCTGTTCACTGCCTACTACACGCAGTAGGAGTGTTCCTCATAAAAAATGAAAGGTGAATTCTAACGCTTCTGGCGCTAACAACCAGACAGGTGGACATCTTAGCCTACCATCTAATAGAGCTGGAAAACTCTGATTCAAAGCTGATGGCTTCCATGAACTCCAGGATCCGAAAGGATCGAATGGTGTATGAACGTGTTGTAGTCACCAGCAACCATAAAATCTTAGCTCCGCTGTCTTGTGTATCAGACATCAAATCGAAGGCTTAGTGGGGATGGGGTTCCTTAGGACACCCATGTGCTTCGGTCTGTGCGTTAGGGCAGTACTCCAGCCCGCAGACAAACTATGAGATTCTGTATAGTGCATCTCTTTGTGCCAGTAATATATCAGACTTGTGTTTCAATAATAATAATAATAATAATAATAATAAAAAGTTAGCCATGGTATTTGTCTTTACCTTTTTCTTAGAAACATACTAACTGAACAAATTGTGTAAATCATCAATTACATATTGTTTAATAAGTTGATATTCTACTGCTTGTACACTTATAGTGTTGATGTGTAGTGTGCACATTACCGTGTCGTTCATGGTCATACATGTGTGTTTTAAACCATTCATCAATTGAGTATCGCCTTAATTTGATGTTGCCCAGAGGATACAGCTTCTTTTCTACTCTGTTCATTTGTGTGTTTAACACTCACAGTCTGAAAAGATAATTCAGTAAAGAAGGTCCTACACGACAGTAATAATAATAATAATAACAATAATTTAGTTAACTCGAGAAAAGATTCTACAAGCAACCATTCAATTCATCAATTGCTATGGCTACGATACATTTTACTCATTCCCGACCGTCGTCTTCCTCGACAGCCAATGTTATCTGATTTAGAATCAAGTTGGAAAACAGATAGTGTTGGTAAAGCCAAAACTTGTAAAATCAGTACATGGAATCTTTCACAGTTAATTTTTTTTTTGATCCAGGAGGTGTAGGCTTCCTGGCTGAAGACAACTAGAGATATGGCTCAACGTTATTCTGAATGACCTAGATGCATTCACCTTTTGTGACCTCCTATTCTCATACAAAACCATCATTCTCCTTCACATTTCTGTTTATTGTCGTTCTTTCGAATCTCTTTTTTCTTCTCTCTCTCTTTCACTTGTCTTCCTTTGTGTGGTAGATGTAGTGTAACGAGTAGAACTGGTGCGATTCTGTACAGTGTTCTCTGTTGAAACTAGTCAGTCGATCAGTCATTGTAATTCTGTTTACCGTGGTAAAATATCTCTACTATGTTAAGACTATTGTCATAACTCACTTCAGAGACACAAGGATTGACTTGCTACCAGGGAATAATCTTGTTGACTTAGAATATGCAGACGATATAGTCCTTCTTGACTAGGACGCTGACATAATGCAGACACGCTCTTCTGAACACCTTGAGCTGAAATCTACGAATGTTTGGCATCCGATTCGCTCCCGCCAAATGCAAGATGATGTTACAAGACTGGACCACACTGACTCCTAGCTTAGAAATAGGGAGTGAAGTAGTAGAGCACGTTGACCGCTTCACTTATTTGGGAAGTACCATCAGCCCAACGGGTTGATCGCTGACGAAATCTCAGCTGAGTACGGATACAGAGAGCTAGTTTCGCATTTGCCAGTTTATGCCGTCTCTGGCGTATACGTGATATCCGACTGGCTATCGACCAAAGAATGTGTGTACTGCTCATCAGTCCGTTCCATCCGCCTTTATGGCTGTGAGACCTGGCCACTGAGAGTAGAAGATGTGAAAAGATTAGCTGTCTTGGATCATAGGTGCCTGCGTTCTATCTCTCGTGTGAAGTGGTATAATAAGGTGAGCAATATTGAGGTTAGGCGACGAGTTCTAGGTAAGGAGGGAGGGGAAATCAATAGACGAGGTTGTGAAATTACATCGACTGAAATGGTTAGGACATGTGTTACGTATGCCTAGTCATCGCCTTCCTCGACGGGCAATGTTAGCTGACATAGGGTCAGGCCTGAGAAGACCTAGCGCAGGTCAAACCAAAACATGGCCTTGCCAGTCAATGAAATCTACAACAGTTAGTCTAAGCCACGTAGGAAGGTGTAGACTTCTTGACTGGTTGGGGTCCCCGGAACGGTTAAAACCAATGATTGGAAACAATTGGTGACATGGCTCAAAATCGTTGTCAATGACCGGCTGGCGGAGATGCATCCACTCCTTGTGACCTATGATTTCCAATGAAACTGTTTTGTTCTTTGTTATTACTATTCCTTTGTCTCACACCTCAACTTACTGATATAAGTATAAAACTTGGGCACTCAGGTAGAGTATAATTCCATTATAGATTTTATTTTATTTTGATAAATCGCACAGTGTTTACAGTTATATGAACTGATGACGTTTCGAGCACAAACTATTGCTCATAATCATATCAAGTTGATATGATCTTATCTATAATGGAACCTCAACTTACTGTCTCTATTATGTATTTCTTCTACTTTCTTCTCTTGCTCTGTGTGCTACATGAAGTGTGGTGACTCGAACTGTCGCACATCGGTGCAAAGTTCTATGTCGAAAACAGACAGACAGACTATTGTCATAATACTGATTTTATAGTTTACTAGTTTGTATGTTCAGATCTCTTGTCACTGAGCTGCATTTTGATTAAAATTAATCACTGACATTACTTAAAGCGATATTTTGGTTTACTTTTGAAAGATTACTTTTCTTGTCTTTTTCATGTCATTTCTTTTTACGAATGTCACATAGTATTTGTTTTCAGTGAATTTTGATTTTTCTGTTGATATCGATGTTCAGCCACTATTGACATTTCGGCTTCTGGCATAAAAAACGCCTCGACGATGTCTGACGATTAACATGTAGTAATCTGGTGGGTAGCGACTAGCAGTGAAATCCATTTCTAAGCTGGATGTATCTGCAATCCCTCAGTGAGTGATGGTGTTCCCCTCCCTCTGCGGCTTGAACCCAGTCCCCCCTTTGTTTTAAACGCCAAAGTGTTATATCCACCAGACCACTTGACCCACTATATTCCTCTCCTGGTTACCACCCACCAAACTATTGTATAGTACAATTATTTTTGTTAATTTGTTTTATTGAATAACTATTTACTTGATTTATCAAATGTTGTCTTCATCGGGTTTGTGATTCATTAGAATAGGTTATGAAGACAATAAGAGTAAATGTTCAACATACTGATGAGTTCTTACAACTATCAAAATATAGTATTTATTGTCACAATAATAGTCAGGTATGCAGCGAATACATTTTTACGTAGAATAACAGACAGATAATTACAGGGTGAAACCTCACTGGAGACAGTCCCTCGAGTGGACCCTGAATGGGAAACCACAAATTAGGTATGTGTCTGAGGGTAACATGAATGAGATCGTTGAAGGAGAAGTTGAGTGGCTATAGGCAATCGTGGGACCAGATAAGGTGAACTACACAGAAGAGGGAATAATAATATATAATGTAGTAATATAAAAATGAGCACAAAAGAAGCGTAAGTTCATCACTGCCTGTTTTTATTTGACTGTCAACATCTAACTTGTATGTATTCATCTAAGTATAAATTATTTTATTGTTACATTCAATTCACCATAGGATTACTTCTCATCCATCTACGACATGTTCAGATTTGGCGTGTATTGTTGGACCACCTACAGAATTACCTGGGTAAGAAATTGTCTAAATTACTTTTCACTTTATATTTAATGGCTTATTGTTACTCATGTGTGTAGGCAGTTTACTCGAAATAGTTCTCCATGGAGCAGATGCATTCACTGTTTGTGGTATGTCATATCCAGTAAAACTCTATTGTTCGTCCATATTACCACCATTCTTTTTCCCTCACTCACACTTCTGTTTACTATCGTTCTCTCTTTTGAATCTATCTTTAATCTCTTCTCTTGCTTTGTGTTCTACAAGGAGGAAATGTGACAACTAGAACTGCTGCACATCTTTGCAAAGTTCTATGTTGAAACCGGTTAGTCAGGTGGACTTCTAGTCAAACTATTCATTAGGTTGGAACTTTGTTCCACCCAGAAAAGTTAGAGCAGTCAAGTTGTATTTTATTAGGGCATTACTTCAGAGGTGTGTAACCCTTTGTGAAGTATGTATGTAAGTATATAGATGGCTATGCATTAATACCAGTTTGGAACTCTTCAACAGTCTCCACTCATGATCTAATTTCATTTGCGATATCTTGAAGTTATAGAGTAGATTTAAGCAGATTATAATGTTATAAATTTGTTTGGTCGTTTGATTTACCTGAAAGAGTCATCAAGCGGTTCTTTCTCTTCTGATGGACAATATATATATATATAATTGTCATAATGCAGAAAACTTTAATCGGGTAGAAACTGAAATAAAATTAAGTAAGGGAATTGCGTGATTGGAATGGGCAGAACTCAATTACAATTGAAAAAGTTAAAATCAGTGTCATAAGAAGTAGAAATGTCATAGTCGACAGGTGGGTGGGTAGGTGTTGGGGAAGAAATAAAATACAATGAAAATTAATCTGATGTTCACTAGCGACTGGCCCTATTCAGGAAGTGACCTGAGGTTCTAGTGGGAAGCCGTGACCATTAGGGTACAGCAAGTTGAAGATGAGGCAGTAACTCATCCAAGAAGACATTGCGAAATGGTCGCGCTATGTCGTGAGTTGACAGAAGTTAAAATTCATGGGACATGGGATTGGGTCTCAGTGACTCAATGGTCTACGAACTGGCTCGCCTTGTAGGCGGAAAGTCCTGGGTTCAATCCTCTTGTGGTGGATACGTACTGATGAAGAGTCCCAAACTAGGACGGAGGAAACAGCTGTCCAGTACTCCCCGTTGGTTTCCCAGTAGTTCTGTAACTGATGTCAGTTCATGATGAAATCCTTCATACAATGAAAAAACTAAAATTAAAACTAATGAGGTCCTTGTAGGTTTAGTGACTGAACCAACTGCTTCTGTATGCAGAGTTCAGAATTTAACACGTGAATCATCATTGCTTTTGTTCTTTTGGGGAAGTTTGATTTGGACTCCTGTGAATGATTCTGAAGAGTTCAGATTCGGTCACGTGTCCCAAAATTAGACCTGCGGGCAGTGGGAGAGGATGTTTTTCGCCTTTATAAAACCTTGACTTTAAGCGTTCGATGATATGCTTGGATAGCAAACGCTAAGTGCAGCTGGCATACCTGTGTCCACAGTAGCAGGTGAATTAACAAATATACGTTGGTGAGACCAGTAGGGGTAGCTTATCCTTCAAGTTTTGTAGAGAAAGTGAGTTGAAGTTGAGCTGGGAACAAGGTCATTATATTTCTTGACCTAGAGGTGGCATTTGATTCTGTCGACCTAGAGGCACTATGGTGATACTTGGCTGTAAAGGGAGTGCCGAAAAAATACATTGCACTGATCAATGCACTCTACTCGAACTCTGTCTGTAAGTATGGTATGTGCTTTGCACCGTCTAAGTGCAAAGTACTGTTACAAGATTGGCAGGAGCCTGTACCTCTACTCACTCTTGCGGGTGAACCACTTGAAGTTGTTGATAAGTATGTGTATCTGGGTAGTTGTGTGAGTGCTGGCGGAGGCGCGACGGATGGGATGTAATGCACGCTGAAAATTCCATACCTGTACCACAAATACCGTTTGGAATAAAGCTATTATTATTATTTCCAACCCTATATTGAAGGCTAGGATGGCATACATCAACTTCATCCATCTCTGGCAGCGTCGCGACGTTAGCCTGGCTGTCAAAGGTCGGGTACACAATGCTTCGGTGCGGGCTGTCTTGCTCTACGCCTGTAAAACCTGGCCTCTTCGAGTAGGCTAAGGATGTGCGGCGACTCTGCGTGTTCGATCATCGCTGCCTCCGCAGGATTGCTTGCGTTCGATGGATGGCATCATCGCGTGAGTAATTCTGAGGTTCGGCGGCGTGTGTTTGAACACAGTGGAGATCACCATTCATTGAGTGTCGTCACCTGGAAACACCGGCTCCGGTGGCTTGGACATGTGCTGTGTGTGTCATCTCAGAGGCTTCCGTACAGGTCTCTGTTCGCTAGCCCTGGGACGGGATGGAAAAGGCGGAGGAGTGGTCAGTACATGACGTGGCGTCGTGGGTGAAGGATTTTTGTGCTAGATTAGCATCGGTTGGTGCGTCATGACTCCCTGGTTGGAGTCCGCGAGATAGCTTGAATCGATGACTCGAAACGTAATCAATGGCGAACGTGTTGCAACTTCCTTCTTTCTTCCCTTCCCGATGATAGTTAACGAACACTGTTTGAACTTGTTAAGCATGACTGTTTTCCTTCCAGATGAAGTTCTTTATCCGTTCTCTACTTATATATTTTTTCTTCATTTGATCTGTGTTGTTTTATTATTATTGTGTGGTGCATCCTTCTTGGTGCCATATTTTACCAAGTTTTTATGCGATTAAATAATTTAAATAAATAATGAAGATCGGTCAGTGAAGGTAATATCATTTTCATTATTATGCAGCTATTTTGATGTCTGTTTACCTTATACTTATTTTACGAAATTATCATACTCTTTATTTATAATTATCACTATTTCCTCTTCGATATCCCGTTAGTTCAAATGCCTATCCATCTCTAATAACAACATCAACAACTAGCTATTTAGTTATCCTTCAAGCACCGTCAGATTCAAATTCTGGTGATTATGCGATTAGTACAAGTGGTCAGTTGTATTTACCGCCTTCATCTACAACTGATGGATTACGTTCAAATATGAAATTATCGTCTAGTTGTTTATCGGCTACTGTATCACCTAATGCTATACGATGGTCTCCACATGAACAGTTGAATCAAATTGCAATGGCCTTTGATAATGGTATACTTGGTTGGGATGTAAGATGTATGAAGTAAGTCAGGTGTTTTGTCAATTTTAGATTGAAATCACTCCTCAGTTTCCACTTTATCAATATTATAAGTTAACATTTTATACTTATGATTTTTATTTTTATTATGGGATTTGTGGGTTTTTGGATTTTGGATTAATTTCAGTTGTTAGACGTTGCCACAAACCAACATCAATTAGAGGCCATTATTGGGAAACCAATAAACACTGAACAACTGTTGTTTCGACTCTTCGACAGTGCTCACCCATAACCTAACGGAGGAATGGATACAGGATCTTCAGCTTACTAGGTGAGCTTGTATAACATTGAGCCACTGGGACGAAATTCAATGGTCCATAATTTGCAATATATGGCGATACCGCCAGCCATTGTCATCCACGAGTATTAGTAGTTACACTATTCTTGGTGGACTTCACTGGTCATGACGGCTCACTTAAACTCTGGACAACTTCGTCCTGTAGTCAGACACTAGTGAGAATCAGATGCATTTTCAACTAGATAACAATTTTGTATTCAATATTACAATTGTAAGCATTCTGTATATTTTACAATCAGACCTTGTTTTTGGATGGAAAACGCCCATTGGCCATGTGTTCGTGATTTGGACTACAATCCACATCGTCCAAATCTCTTACTATCTGGTGGAGATGATGGAATTCTACGAATTTGGGATCTACGTTATCTACGCACGAGGTATAGATGTTTATCTACTCCTGCTAATACTGGTAATATGATAAATCCAACTATCCCGAATGCATCGGAACGAATTATGCAATTCGGTACAGAACCAACTGTTCAACCGTTGTATGCACTTTCATCTCATTCTCATTGGGTTAGTTGTATTTGATGTTTCCATTACTGCGTATACTGTACTGGTATTTAAAATCTATTCGCATATTCTTTTATGTGGAGATTACTATCTTCAACAATGCATAAATAGGTTGTTTTTTTTAACTCGATTCATTTGGCCAATCTTGTTTGAACAAAGTGAAAACATTTCTTGTTCATATGTGACTAATTCATGCCATTTCATTATTATTCTGATGCCTGTTTTGTGGATTCAACGCCAGTTACATCAACAGCTTAAGTGACTGCTATCATGATATGTTATTGTTGTAGGTACAAATGCACCAACTTGCCTTACATATATTAGATTACATTTTCACTGTTCAGGTATTAGAACCGACTTTCCCGAAAATTATTTCTTATGTACCAACCAGTCTGAGCTATACTCATTGTGTCAGATCTGATGATGCTAACCATTTTCCCAACCTGTAATAGATGGAGCGGGATTCATAGTGCTCATGTGAAGTAATGACAACCAATGGTGTCTGTCAGGGATGTCTACTGTCCCCATTCCATTTTAGCTTCATCATAAATGTATTAATGGAATCCACTCTAACTGACTTCAGATACTCAGGAATTGACTTGTTACTAGGGAACAATCTAGTCAACCTAGAGTAGTTTGATGATATCGTCCTCCCAAGTGAGTCTTCTAAATACATTGAGGAGGAACCTTTGAATGACATTCGCTCCAGTGAATGTGAAAAGATGCCTTCACTACTGTTCTCCATCGACTCCAACTTGAAAGATAGGGAATGAAGAAGTTGGTAAATGCATTGACTACAACACTTACTTATCTGTGAAGTTACATCAGGCCTAATGGACTGACGAATGACAAATTCTCTCGTGTTGTGTGTATTAACCTACTTTATCTCTGGCATATATTTGATATCTAGCTATCGATAAAACGATGTGTGTTCCGTGCAGCATTTCTTTCTGTCCTTTCTTATGGCTCTGAGACACAGTTAGTGAAAGTGGAAGATGTGAAGCGTTTAGCCGTGTTTCACCACATATGTTTGCTTTCAATCTCCTATGTTAAATGATATAACATGCTCAGTAATGATGAGGTTAGGCGTGGAGTTCTAGGTAAAGAGGTATTGTCAGTCGCTGAAGTTGTATAACTACATCGATCGAGATGGCTATGATACGTGTTGCACACTTTGAATCACCACTTTCCTTGTCCACCAATGTTGACTGACATGAGATTAGGGTTGGTAAAGGTTCAGGAGTGATCAAACCAAAACTTGCCATCAATCCATGAAGTCTTTGACTTTTTGAGTCACATAAGTGGATGTAGAATGTCTGATTGCGGTCCCCGGGATTTCTAGAACTAATGATTAGAGACAGTCGGTCTTATGACCAATAGCCGTTCTGAATGGCGTAGATGCATTCATTCTTTGTAAACTCCCAGATCCACTAAACCCTCATGTTTTCCATGTTACTACTTTACCAACCACACGTTTCTGCTTATTTTCACTCTTTTGAATATCTTTTTTTTCTTCCTTTCTCTCTCTCTCTTTACGGAGAGTTGTCATTTGAAGTGGTAACAGCTAGTGGTGTCCTTCAGGGATGCCCACTATCCACTTTTCTATTCGATTTCATCATAGATGTACTAATGGACTTAAGTCTAACTGACTTGTTACCGCCAGGGAATAATCTCGTTGACTTAGAATAGGTGAGGACGCTGACATAATGCAGTCTTCTGAGCACCTTGAGGAGCAACAATCTTCGAATGATCGGCATGTGATTCGCTCCGTGAAATGTAAAATGATGGTACAGGACTGGACGAAATTGACTCCTAGCGTAGAAATACGGAGTGAGGTGGTAGAGCGTGTTGACCACTTCACTTATTTGGGAAGTTGCACCAGCCCCAACGGGTTAATCGCTGATGAAATTTCAGCACGGAAACAGAAGGCTAATTTCGTATATGCCAGTTTACGCCGTCTCCAGCGTAGACGTGATATCCTGCTGGCTATCGACCGAAGGACCTGTGTACTGCTCATCAGTCCGCTCTGTCCTCCTTTATGGCTGTGAGACCTGACCATTGAGAGTGGAAGGCATGAAAACGCTAGCTGTCTTTGATCATAGATGTCTGCGTTCTATTTCCTGTGTTAGGTGGTAAAATAGAGGGAGTAATATTGAAGTTATGCATCGAGTGTTAGGTAAGAAGGGAAAGTTGGTCGATGAGACTATGAAGTTACATCGACTGAGGTGGTTAGAACATGTATTACTCATGCCTAGCCATCGACTTTTCCGACGGGCAATCTTAGCGGATATATGGTCAGGTTGGGAAAGAGCCAGCGGTAGTCAAACCAAAACATAGCTTCATCAGTCAATGATATCCACAACGGTTATTTTAAGTCAGTCATGTGTGGAGGTGTAGACTTTCTGACTGGTTGGGGTCCTCGCAACAGTAAACACCAATGGCTGGAGACAGTTGGTGATATGGCTCAAAATCGTTCTCAATGGCGTGGATGCATCCACTCCTTGTGACTTATAATACCCAATATAACTATATTGTTGTTCGACTTTACTACTCTTTTTGCCTCTTATTTCTGTTTACTGTCTCTATTTTGCATTTCTTTTACTTTCTTCTTCTTCTCTGGCTTTGTGTACTGATTGAAGTTTGGCGACTCGAACTGGTGCACTTCTGTTCAAAGTTCTGTGTTGAAACTCAGGAACTGAATTCGAGCCAGGGACCTTCCGGCTGAAAGTAAGATGGTGTTAAGCCAATGAGTCAAATCTTCAGATCAATATTTAATTCATTTCTGCCTTTCAGTAATTCACGAGGCGTCCTAACTTTCAACAGTTTGTCTGTCATCTCTCTGTTACTGAGAAAAATTTTTGTGCTATTCACCGAAGAGCAGTTTCGCAATCCGAAAAAATGATCACTTGTTGACTATTCCTTAGTATTGATCGAATACTGATCATTGAGCGAAACGATTCAGTAACTTTATGGTCAATAAACAAACACCTAAGCCATTCTTCATATTATTCGTGTAT
This sequence comes from Trichobilharzia regenti, assembly GCA_944472135.2. NCBI lineage: Eukaryota > Metazoa > Platyhelminthes > Trematoda > Strigeidida > Schistosomatidae > Trichobilharzia > Trichobilharzia regenti. The sequence continues at coordinate 43,069,713 of OX235262.1, read as the reverse complement.
TATTATCTCTACTACTATTAGTATCCCCCAATAAACGATCTGGTACTGCTGAGGGTGGATAGACTTCGATCTTCCCCTTGAAACACTTTCATGTGGCCACGAGTTCATAACCTCTGTCAGGTTAATTCCTATCCACTGTCTTCATGCAGCAGGAGTGTTCTTCATAAAAATGAAAGGGCGAATTCGAACATCTCTGGTTCTAGCAACCAGACAGGTGGATGGATGTCTTGGTTTATCACCTAATGGAGCTGGAAAAATCTGATTCCAAACCTATGGTGTTCATTAGCTCTAGAAGCCGAAACCGTCGATTGGTGTCTAAACCTGTTTTGAACACCGGAAACCATGGGGACGTCACACCTGATGCTGCTCCACTGCCTTATTGATCAGACTTCATGTTAAAGGCTTGGAGGAAGGGTGGTAGGTTTCCCCTTAACACAATCATCTACTTGGATCTGGATGCTCAATTAATATCCCAGCCCTCGCACAAACTATGAGATTTTGTACAGCGCCGCTGTAGGTGCACATAATGTACCAATTTTGTGTTTTAGTCATGATAATTACTATTAGTATATTTTAAGTGTAATCCGAATGTATCATAGAAAGTGTGTGAAAATAATAGTAATAATAATAACGCAACACATTGGAATTTTATGAATTATATATATATATATATATATATATATATAAATGACAAGTCCGTATGTTATCAGATTGCTCGAAATGTTTTGTGCGCAAATACGTTACACGATTCAGACAAATTACGTCTTCTTATTGTTTTGTCTAAATTCACAAAGTGTCTATTTTCGACATAGAACTTTGCACCGACGTACAGCAGTACAAGTCGCTACACTCCATCTAGCACAAAAAGCAAGAGAAGAAAGTAGAAGAAATACATAATAGAGCCAATAAACAGAGGTGTGAGACAAAGGAATAGTAATAACAAAGAACAAAACAGTTTCATTGGAAATCATAGGTCACAAGGAGTGGATGCATCTCCGCCAGCCGGCCATTGACAACGATTTTGAGCCATATCACCAATTGTTTCCAATCATTGGTTTTAACCGTTCCGGGGAGCCCAACCAGTCAAGAAGTCTACACTTTCCTACGTGGCTTAGACTAACTGTTGTGGATTTCATTGACTGGCGAGGCCATGTTTTGGTTTGACCTGCGCTAGGTCTTCTCAGGCCTGACCCTATGTCAGCTAACATTGCCCATTGTCGAGGAAGGCGATGACTAAGCAGACGTAACACAAATTCACAAAGAGAAGAACTAATTCTTTTAAGTAATAATAATAACATTACATATTTGTTTTTCTTCAGATTTGGTCAGTACGTTATCATCCAACACGAGATCAACTTGTTCTATCGTCAGGAAGTGATGGTCGTGTTTGCCTATACAATTTACCAAGTTATTCCTCTGATGCTATGAATGAAGATATCATCAATGAAGTAAATTCACAGTCAATTGTTGGTCATTGTGAAACAACAACAACAACAGATGTTCAAAGTGAAGTTGATAATCATTCAATTGATTCTAATGAAGAGGAGAATGATGTGTAAGCTATTTTCTATTTGTATGATAGTTTTAGATTATGAATTGTTTTTTTTTTTTTTGGTGTAATGATTTGGATTATTTCAATGTAAATTTCGTCACAAACCAACATTAGTTGGACAGACATCATTGAAAACCAGGGAGCAGTGGAGAACAGTTGTGTCCTGGTCTGGGAAACACCCATGACCCCACCAGGATCTTCAGGTTACAAGGCTAATCTCGTTGACCATTCAGACACTTTGGCAGGAATTTAAGGACTCATGATATAGCTCATCCACTTCATCTTGACATGCTGGACCCCACTGACCATGACTTACTCCTCAGCATACCTTCAGAACATCCATCCAATAGCCATCAAAGAGCTGGGGATTGATATTTAGATTCGGTGATTTTGTAGGACACATCATTATAGAAAGAAATTAGAGTGAAAGATTTAGTTTCTACAGGCTTCTAACCAAATAGTCTTTGGACTACTTATTATTATTATTATTGTTCCCTTGGGTTTCGAATGGAACACAGAGCTTCAATTCAACATCTCCACTTTGGTCTATTGTCGGAGGTACTCTTTAACCAGACCCACAACTACCCACAAACTCTCATCTCCTCCCCACACAGACTCCCTTATGTTATCCTCAGACCCAGACCTAACTCGTTGTTTCTTATCCGCGTTCCACTCGAGCAATGGCCTGGCGCGCGATATCACCCAACGGTGTGCTCAGTGTGTGCCCAATCCATCTGTTTTTTGCTCGGAATATTTGTTGAGCTGTAGGCTATTAAGTGGTCCGTTCTCAGAGTTTTTTGTTGCTCATCCTTTTTGGCCAACCATTTGGTCTTGAGTATGTAACTTGAGAAGGAAGCTGTTGATAAAAGTTTCTGACTCATAAAGAACTGGCTAACCTCTTGGTGTTGAAAATCCGAATCTTGTTATTTATGCTAAGTGCAGAAGATTTCCAAACTGACTTCAGATTGATGAAGGTGAGCTTTTGCTATTCCGATCGTGGCTGTTTTTGACATCCTCTTGCGTTCTGTCGCCTGTAGTTGGATAGATAGGTGAAGGAAGTAACCTCTTTCAAACATATTCCGTTGACAGTGATTGGTGCTGGTTGTTGTTGGCTGGTTGGTTGGTTATCTTCATCACCTCTGTCTTTATGTTCACATGAAGTCCTGTCCTCTCTGCCTGCTTCTTCAGCTAGTTTGTTGCTTGTCGTCTCCAAGTATTCGAGTTTGTGTGACGTTAGACACATATCATCCGCAAAATCCAGACCTTCTAGAATCTTCTTACCGATAGTCCAGCGAATTCCTGTCTTCTCACTCCCAACGTACAGTCCGATGCATAATCCAGTCCACCACAACTAAGAATATCATCATAGGTGACAACAGACAGACAGACTTGTATTACTCCTGTATTCACTTCGGAGGCCTCGCTGAATTTTCCGTTGTGGGTCACCTGTCACGTGGCAGGAATTGTCGCACTGCCAACTGTTGAATGAGGATGATAAAAATTTGGTGCACTGCACGTCGTAGTGTTGAAGTAGTTCCCAAATTACTTCTCAGTCAGCGCCGTCTGGTGAAGGCCTTTTCAAAGTCGATGAAGTTGAGGCAGAGAGAGGTTTGACTGTCATTCTATGCTTTGTTCTGTGATGACGATGCGTAAAGTTGCAATTTGATGAGTAAAAAGTTTTCCATTCGTGAATCCACCTTGTTCCGGTGGGGTTGGCGGAGCTCTGTATCCAGTGCATCTTTTATACTCTCTAGGACGATGCTACTTAGTACTTTACTTGGTGTGAATAAGGGCATTATTCCACGCCAGTTCTTTCACAGGCCTAGGTCGCACTTCTCTGCAGCTTGATGAGGTAGCCTTTCTTCCAATCATCAGGCACCTTTCCTTCTTTCCAAACCTTTTGCAATAATAATGGTGTGAGAACATCTGCCAAAGTCTCTTGGTCCGTTTCCAGTGTTTCGTCTTGGGGAATTCCATCTGTTTCTTCTGTCTTCCCGGACTACAGTAACTTAACCGCATTCGGGATTTCTGCTTTCGACGGAGGATTGGTGTCCACTGGCAGGCAGTTTTGTGCGTGCTGTTACTGTTTTTGGTATTTCTGGGCGAGTCGCAGATGATGGGCAATTCAAGAGTCTTTTAAAGTGATCAACCCGATATTTTATTTATTTTCCCTCCTTAATATGAAGGTTTTCTTGGGCCTCTTTTTATTGGTTTCATCATCTGGGCTGATCTCTTCCCAAATAGAGACCTGGTTATCTGATATAATGTCCTGAGGTCTCTTTTACCTGCGGCCTACCTGTTCTGCTTCACTTGCCGGTCACTGCACCGTAGAATTGTCTTTTTTATTCAGCGCAGTGTACATTTAACTCAGCTCCTCCTTCTGTTCTCTTGTCCATCTTTGCATTGAGCCATCTTCTCTTCTACCATCCTCCTCCTTCTATTAGCTTCCAGGTATCCGTTGGGAGCCATTCCTTGTCTTGTCTCTTCTTTCTTCTTAGAACACTTATACGTTTCCTCGAGCATCATCTTCAGAGAGTTAGTTCCACTGTTCTTCCACGCACGTTTCCTCAGGGATACAACGTGGTGTCTCCAACTTAGCTATGATCTGATCTGTAGTGAAGATATCCCTTGTAGTTTTGCCCTTCACTTTCTGAATGTTGAACGTGAATTACAGTGTTCTGTCTTCAGTTGTCTTGTGGGATTTCAGCTTCACCTTGAAGGTTCCTTGATTTAGATGATGGTGTGATCCCACATTTGCTTCTCTTCTCGACTTTGTGTCTGACGAAGACTGACTGCGTCTCCACTTCTTTGAGCAGCATTGAGATGAAATCTATCTGGTTTGTGTTGTGTGTCCATCAGGTGAAATCCATGTCACTAGCCTTATGTTATATCCTTGTGATTGTACACGCTACCTCAGATCACCAGATCATTGAACGCTCAGAAGTCTGAGAATATTCTACGTTCTCATTCATTTCTCCGAGAGCATCTCGACCCATGATGAGTTTTCTTCCCGTATTACATCCTCCCATTTTGGCCGCCATTCAAATCGCCCATGAGGATTTGATGTCACTATTTGGGATTTTGTCCATTACTGTTTGTATTTTTCTATAGAAATCTTTTGTCTTCTCTTGTTCCACGTTGTTTGTAACACCGTGCGTAGCATTGAATAATTGTGACCTTCCTTCCTATTGAGTTGAATCTTAGTGTTATAATCCTGCGAGATGAAATTGGTTTCCACTACATTAGGGCTCTGGCTGCCACTGGTGACATCATGATAGCCACTCACTGCCTCAATTAGCTCGTAATTGTCGTCTGAGTGACTAGACTGGAGTAGATTACTGAGTTTCCAGTTGACGACTTTGACAATCCACATCCATTCCATCTGCTTTCACAGATACCCAACACTTCTATGCCATATCTTCTCATTTCTTTGGTTACCTGGACAGCCTTCCCAGCCAGCCTCGTACATCGTACGTACATTCCACGTCTCCATTCTTATTTTTGCTTTCATCGAGAGAAGATAAATTAGCTGACTGGCTTCCCGAAGGCTTTCACCAGCCCTCTTTGTCATTTCACCTCTCTGATTCCAGAGAAAAATAAGATTGTTATTTGAACACTTTGTATTTTTAATATATTTTTGTGCGTTGGATTTTCTCTAGCAGTTTGATAGCTTTTGTGGCGTAGGGTTGCTGGTCCGACGCGCGACCCTCCATCTTTAAAGGCGCGTGAGACCGGCTAGTTAACTAGGCAAGGTTGTTAGGCCTAGTATTCATCATCTTTCCAGGTTCTCTTGAAGAAATAAAAGAGTAAGAAAACTGCATAGCCATATCAGAGAACTAGACAAAAACAAGTATTTTTGTGTAAAACAAAATACACATCAAATGATATAATTTAAGCGCTAAATTTGTGTTTTTTAATGACAAAACCTTTGAAATCAATCTCTTCTACAAACTTTCAGTCGTAATAACAAGCGTTTCTTCGATAGTAATGAATTTTGCCAAGTTCTGATTAGCAATTGTGATCTGTTTGACACAAGCAGGTTGATTGTAAAAGCACTTCCCCCATAACTCTAGTCGACAGTATATCCGAGATATACAGAGCTTAGATATCATAAAGTATTGGATTGTGATTGAATTATTCAATAAAAAGTGTTATGCTGACGTCACAACTTTATTGTGTTATGTCTGACTTAATTTCAACATAGAATGTTGCATAGAAGTACACCAGTCCAACTTGTTACGCTACACATGGCACACAAAGCAGACAATAGAGAGAAAAAATAAATTCAAAAAATCTACAACAATCAGAAATGTGTAGAAAAAGATTCGATAGGCAAGAAAACATGAGGATTTAATTGATACGGGAAATCACAAGGAGTGAGTGCATCTGTGCTATTGAAAATGAGTTCGAGCCATACCACCAAATGTTTCCAGTCATTAGATAGCTAAACGCTTCACATCTTCCACTTTCAATAACTGCGTCTGAGAGCCATAAGAAAGGACAGAAAGAAATGCTGCACGGAACACACATCGTTTTATCGATAGCTAGATATCAAATATATGCCAGAGATAAAGTAGGTTAATACACACAACACGAGAGAATTTGTCATTCGTCAGTCCATTAAGCCTGATGTAACTTCACAGATAAGTAAGTGTTGTAGTCAATGCATTTACCAACTTCTTCATTCCCTATCTTTAAAGTTGGAGTCGATGGAGAACAGTAGTGAAGGCATCTTTTCACATTCACAGGAGCGTATTTCACTCCAAAGATTCGAATATTCCACCTCGATGTGTTTAGGAGACTCTGAATTTTATCAGCTTTTTCACGTAGGAGGACGATATCGTTCAACTACTCTAGGTTGACCAGATTGTCCCCTGGTAGCATGTCAATCTCTGAGTATCTGAAGTCGTCAGTTAGAGTGAATTCCATTAGTACATTTATGATGAAGTTAAAGAAGAATGAGGACCTTGGACATCTCTGACAGACACCAGCGGGTGTCATCACTTCAGAGGACAACTCTCTGTAAGCGCTTTCACGGTAGTGTGAGTTCGAGAAGAATGGTCGGAAATAACATTACACGAAATAATAATGATAGTTATGTTATGTTATTTCCCTCGTGCTGTTGCAGGTGTTAATTATTGAAGTGTGTCATAACGGAACTCTTTATTAATTTAGTATTTAATGACTGGTTAAGGAAATATATATGTATATATATATATCATTATTTTGTTATATAATTACACTTTTTCTTTGTACAGAAATAAAGATGGCTTAATCGCTCGACTAGAACAACATGAAGAAAGTGTCTACGCAGCTGAATGGAGTCCTGTAGATGCCTGGTATTTCGCATCGATTAGTTATGATGGCAATTTCTTATTAAATCGTGTACCAGAAACAATTAAATTAAATATTTTACTACAATCAAAAGATTATTAGACACACAGGGATTACACTACTCATTTTCTCCTTGTCTATATTAGTTAATCATTTTTTATATCTCACACATTTGTGTGTGTGTGTGTGGGGGGGTTATTTTTTCTCTTCAAAAATATTTGCATTTTTATGCTTCTTCTTCTTCGACTTCTTCACGGTTTATTTATTTATTCATTTAGTTTTCCTGTGATAAATATATTTTTTCCCTTTTGGTTATACTCTGTATAGGATAATTTCAATGATGAATATGTATAAATTGTGATCTTACGGTTTCTTCAAATGTGTTGAATGTACACATTCCAAGGAATTCTTTTTTATCAGTCGGCCTTTTTTGTCTTTCACTAAATCTCATTCCTTCATGGTTGTTTTATATTTCTTTTTTTTTTGAATTCTATTTCTTAGTAATATTTTCTGTCCTGGAGGTGATGGTGTGTAATTGATAATTGAATACTCTTACTCACTTGACGCTGATGAAATATGCAACTTTTGTTTGTTCATTTTATTGTTGTGAGTTGAGGGGTGATTATTCGAGGGGTCGGGTGGGCTGGGAAAAGACTTCTTAAAATAGACTCACTGATTAACTTGTTTCAACAGAGAATTTCGCCCAGAAGTGTCACACTCCCGTGGACCCCAACCTAGATAGAAACCTTTACTTCCTTATGTGGTTAAAATGAATTGTCGAAAATTTCACGGATTTGTTTAATCACCAATAGTTCCTTTCCAATCCGATTCTGTGTCAGCTAACATTACTCGTAGTTGAATTGGTCTGCAACTGTTGAAAAGGCAATGTGCACAACCAATATGGTCATCCTAGGAATTATTTATGTGACTTTTTCTAATAATAATAATAATCTACTTTGTTCAAGAAACAGTACTAGTGGTACAGTGTGGAATTTTCAGCACTTATCTGCAATATTGCATCTAATTTTATCGAACATTTAAAAAGAGTATTTCCAAGAATCAAATATAAAAAAACAACAACAACACAAAATAGCAAAAAAAAATTGCGAAAAAATACCAAAAAGTAGAATGGAAAATAAACAACAATAATAAATAATATCTCAGTTTTGGGTAATGTAAGCTATGATATGTTTATGCTTGGTGAACAGTAAGACTATATCATACAAGAAGTTATGAAATGTTCTTAAGAATGTTAATAGCCAAGATGATCAGTTAATTTGATTAAACAACGCTAAACAATCATAAAATAAACATTTCAGGGTTCTGTTTTCATTGTCAGCTCTAATGCGGTGTTTGTAGTGGTAGTGTGAGTAATCCTGCATAATACCAAATTTTTAAGATGGTGATAACGGTGTTCACAACCAAGATTATCTGTTAATGTTGCCGAACCAAATCAATCACAAAACTAATTTTACATGATGGTTAATGACAGGACAATTTTGTAATACTCATAGTGACAATATAGTCGGAACCAGTAGATACACAAAAGAAGGAATAGAATAAAGAATAAAAAGTAAGCCAATGTTAATAATTTAGGTAGCTAAGTATGTTTAAGAAGGTGTTCACTATAGAATACAAATAAGAGAGGAATAAAAGCCTAAAATTGTTATTAACAACAAAGCAAATCATAGGTTTCACGCTTAACATTGTCTCTGTCACTTAGAACACGGGCCAAATATGGTATCGTTGAGCCATTTAATCATAATCTCATATTTGTTATCTGTATGACTGCAGAAAAATTCAAAAAGCGTGTTGTAATCCCATCTGATTGGTTATTGGTTTGATGTGTTAACTGACATTTCTTGTAGTTCAGTGGTGAGATATAACCAAAACAGGTGGTTTTGCTAGGAATCACTTTTTTGAATACTCCATCTTGTTAGATTGTAAGTTAGTTTTCATCATAAAATGAAATCAAAAGTCTTCTTTTGACTCCTGTTATTAATAAAACTTACAAATACTTGTTTGCTGGTGGCTAGTAGTAAAATCCACAAAGTACATTTCGTCCTTTTTGGGGGTTAATCAACTGGAGGAAGGTACTTGTTCACCAATGACTGATGGTATACTCATTGAGACTGCAAACCAGTACTCATTGGTCCGAATCGAAAAGCGTAATCCACTGGGGTAGGACAACCATCTCTTGTGCGACGAATAATTAGTAATAATGCAACAACAGAAGACAAGGGTCAGTCAACAGATCATCTATTAAGGAAATCAACACATTTATAGATTCTCATGTACATATTATAGATTATTGTTAGCAGAAAAACACAGTCTACTGATTGATTGTTTCTCACAGAAAGTTAACCTTGCATCTCTTTGTGGCTGTTTCTTGAATGCCAGATCATCTATAGGTTAAGTGTATCCGCCTACGCAAAGCCTTTGTTCTCATTTTTCTCACGACCAATATTGGGGACATAAACATTGACGTAAACTACTGTCCGCCAAATTTGACTAACAGCCAGCTCTCACCACAATAATAGCTTTATTTTGAACAAAATTCTCAGCATTGTTTTACTGCTAAATACTTTCTCTTCATCGAGAATCTTCAGGTAAAACATCAATCTATAGAATTCCATGTGACGTGGGAGGCTATTCGATGTGAAGCGGTGACTAATCACCCATAGTTTTTTTCTTTCGTCTCCACGATATGCGCAGCGTGATAGTTTTAAAGCTTATTATAAATATGCGTAAGTACGCATATTTTGTAACTCAGGGACACATAACTGAATGATTGAATCAACAAGAATTAGAGAAAATATGATGTATTGTGTTGTTGGACGGGAATTCAGTGATTCAAACAGGCTGCCTGATGTTTCATGATATGATAAAAGTATTAAGACAACTGCAAATAATATAAACCAGAATATGCGTGAACACTAACACCAGTTAGCTGTATGATTTTTTAAAAGAACAGAGAATATATAGGCTACAGATAAGAGAAAGGCTTAGGAATAATAATAAGCAATTAGCTTATTAGCAGTTTTGTCCTATAAAAACTGGCCAAGTTAAACTATAAGCGCCACCAACTATCAATCAGCGAACAACGTCGAATTTTCCAATGGGATTCACGAACGCGAATTCAATGTTGTATAGCGTTTGATTCGTTTCAAATGTGTGCCTAACGAAAATATGGTTTCGTAGAAACTTTTTTTGCAAGGTCACATCTCTTCTTAACGCGAATTTTGTATATTTGCAACTACTGGGTCTTGAAACAGCCGGTGAGACCCGCAGCTGCTGAAATGGAGAATAGCCTCCTCTCAACAGTTCAGTGGTATCAGCATTGCGTCGTGGGAAATGGAGAAAATTACTTCTTTGTTGGGTGGAGAAGACATCGTTGTGAATGTTGACGAAACTGTGTTGGTGAAGAAGAAATACAACCGTCGTCGGCAGCGAGCCAACAGTATTTGGGTAATTGGTTTGTACGACACCTCCCTCCGAAAGGGATTTGTGGAAAGGATAGCAGATAGAAAAGCAACTACTCTTATACCTATTATTACAAGACTTGTAAAACGAGGATCTATAATACATACAAACGAATGGAAAGGTTACAATTCTCTATCATCTCTGGGATATATATTCATCATAGAGTCAACCATTCAAGTGATTTTGTCGATCCCATTACGAGGACACATACAAATTCTATTGAAGCATTTTGGGGCAGGTTGAAAAATAGGATAAGGGCTATAAATGGATCTCATTTATAGTCACTTGGATGAATATATGTATAGAATATGGCGTAACTTTTCTGTTGACAGTCCTATGCTTGACTGGGAGATGTTGCTGTCACATGTTAGAGAAAGATACCCCCAGTAAGTTTTATGCTTTTTTTCCATAAATATACGTTTCCCTGTATCATAAATGCCTCTTTCATGTGATTGGTCCGTTCAAGGTCGTTCGCTGATTGGCTGTTAGTGGTGCTGAAAGTTTAACTTTGCCTAGAAACTGAAGAATAAAAGAATTTGCATATTTATAGCTTAGTTAACAAACTGGACATTTTGTTACATAATACTTAAACGTATAGTAGTCTAGTTTGAATCTATACTTTAAGATCGATTTACATGAATCACGAAAATTTGTCAACACTTAGTACCGTGATATTATAGAATTGGATGTTGTGTGCACTAAAGACGTAAATAAAGTAGTGTAATTATCTTATTCACTATTTGCTGTCTTTTTAATCTCTTGCCCCCCGAGTGGACCGTAGGACTTCAAACTTTGGAGTTCTGCTGGCGGTGTTGCTAGTTGCAAACCTAACACCTTCTGTCTCTCACAAGCTTACCACCGTCTAGTAAACTAGGTGAGGTTTACGAGTGTGTCGGCTGGAAATGAAACCCTGAACGACTTGCATGGCTGACGGGTATTCTATCGCCAACACAATCTTATCTAGTATGGGGGTATATAATTGCGAAGACTTTCAGTGACGAATTGATATACAGGATTTTTGAAGTACAGTCAAGATGATTGGCAAGCAGGGAATGGAGAGTTGTTTTCTATAGATATAAAGACGATACATAACTTATTGCTGATTACTGAGAAACTTCGAGATAGGTTTATAATGAGATCTATAGGATTCACCAAACTAGGTTTGATGATAAATACTCATCTATGTTATTGGATGGTAGTGCAACTTGACGAGAATTTGACTACTTGGACGATTAGGTTCCAAATCATTAGCTCACTTCGTAATCTGAAAATTTTAGTAAAGATGTTGGAGAGAACTGCTGAGGGAGGATACGGAAACCAGGGAATGACGGCTACCTGGTTTACATCGGTTCCCTAACTGCTTTTTTCAAATGTCCCTCCAAAATGAGGATGTAGGTGAGATTCCTTCATCTAGAAGATCCAATCAGACCTCACAAAAGCAGTGAACTCAATGCACCTTGAAATGGCTGAGGCACTAGAAATTCCAAAATTTAAGCCCACACTATGTGCTCAAAAGCAACATGCATAATCGTTGTCACTAGTATGGCCATCATAAGAAGCCATTCCTCTCAATAATGATTATCCTGTCGTCTTTCTTATTCAGTCTTTCTGTTCACTTCTGTTATTTTTACTTTTTACTTTAAAAATTCCTATCTGCATTACTATGTTTTTATCCAGACTTCATGTCCACTTTGTTTGTTATCACTAACTACCTTTTTAAACCCCAAATGCATGAAGAGTCAAGTTTCTGAGTAATTATCATTCTACTGGTTGCTTTTTTATCCGATTTTCCTGTTTATTACACCTTGTAATTTTATTGATCGCATCTTTGACCGGAAATAATTCTTGAAATAATTTTCTCACTCATTCACCATAAATAAACACACGAATGAATGTACAGCTGTACAATTGATGATTTCGTACAACAGAAAAGTCTCTTTACTGCAACTTTAAAACAAAAACATTTTTTTTCTGATCTAGTGTGTATATTCGACGATTTAAAAGGCTAGAAAACCCAAATATGTACAATTTTATTTATAATTTTGTGTAGTATATCTTTGTATTTGTACACAAAACACAACAAATGCATGTAACAAAAGTACTGTGATAAAATGGCAGAATCTCAGAAGTAAAAATCCACAGAAATAGTAAGAAACAAATGTAAAAATAATGGTAATAATAATAATAAATTGATAAAATAAAAGATCACTGTGACAACTACTGTCTATGCTAAATTATTATTATTATTATTACTACTACTGGGCGTAGCATTTGATCCAGAATCATTTGATGAAACAATAGCAGCCGGTCCTATTGCTTTCAGCGGACGTATTCTTTTCACACGACCACTTCGAGCCTGTGCAAAATGGAAATAAAAATCAATGACAAACATTTTATACGTTAGTAATTTTCAGGTAATATGAATTATAGTTTACATAATAGCCTAGAATGTTAAGGAACCACTGGAAAACCAGGGAGTACTAGACAGCTGTTTTGTCCTACTCTGCGACTTCACAGTGTGCACACACACTCTATGGTATGAATCTAGGTCCTTCAGTTGACAAAGCGAACTCGTTGATTATGCAGCCACTGGGACGGGATCCAAAGGACTCATTAGTTCTAAATTTTGCCGATTCGCGTTGTATATATATATATATATATATATATATATATATAATTACATATAGAATTTAGCAAATGTATCACCAAAGTTTAGGCATGCCTAATGAATCACAATTGTGTATAAAAGCATTTATATTCAATTAGAGGCTGAAAAGATATACATCCATCTTTTTTTTGAAACAGATCATCTTAAGATATTTATTACATTCTTCTATTTCATTTGACAATTTTTGCAAATAAAAAGGAAATGCGCTCAGAAAACAACTTACTTGTTCTGCCCAAGCTGCTTGACGTTTTCTTTCAAGTAAATTCTCACCAACACTACCGACAATAATATCTGAATTTCTTTGAAAGCTTAAATTTAATTCTGTAGAGTTAATATTTCCACCTGATAGTTGTCCAGTGGCGCATGTCTTTGTATCCGTATTTGAAGTATTTCCATGTGTAGATGTTGACGGAACAGTTGTAGAAATGATTAGACGACTAGTTGGTTTACTTTTAGCTGGACGACCACGTTGAGGTTGAAGTCGTTTACGTACCTGAAGTCTGAGTTAATTAAAAAACACACACATGGATACGCACATAGAAAAAAATTAATCATATTTTCAAATTACTACACAAAGCTTTATATAAAATCGACTAGTTCGAGTTAGAAACCAGTTAGTCGGGAACAGGTTATTCATGTACGTGGTTTTAAATCACACTTTTGCGAGCAAGGCTAAGTTGACCTAGTTGAAGTATGTAGAGAGGAATTTAAATCCGCAACCAACTGGTAGGAAGACAAATTTTAAAGTCTATGACCCAAATATCATCCATAGCACAGTGAATTAATCCAAGAAGTCCATCTTGTAATCAGTCACTATTATTCCCTTACGTTCTGAGTGTAAGATAGGACTTCAGCAACACATCTACACTTCATCCTGTTCCCTGCAGTCCTCCTCAGATGACTCCATAACTGTCCAAAAGCTCTCATCTTCTCGGCCAACACTCAACTCATCGTTTCCCATTCGGGTTTCAATTGAGCAATGACCCAGCACACGACGTCATTCGATTGTCTTTTCAACGTGTGTCTCATCCATCTCCGTTTCCTTCGGAATATTTGTTGAGCAGTATGTTCTTGGTTGATTCATTCCCCGAGTTTCTTGATGCTTCTGCCTTCCGACTGATTGGCCAGCTGACCTTCAGTATCTGAAGGTCAACGAAGGAAACCTTTGATAAGAGTCTGAAGTGTATTGAAAATACTTCTCGTGGCATACCAAGTTTCTGACCCACACAGAAGAACTGAGTGACCTTGAAGTTAGTGTAGAGAATTTTTAATCTTGTCGTTTTTGATTCTTAATGCAGTAGATTTTCAAACTGATTTCAGAGTAATGAAAATCTACCTGGTCTTTCTAATCCTACTTTAAAATAATAATAATAATAATTTGCTTTATTCCAAAACAGTAATTGTGACACAGAGTGGAATTCTCAGCGTTTCACTACAATAATGCATCCAGTTTTTACATTAACAATAAATAAAATTCTACATAGATTATGGGTAGTCTCAGTTCTTTATGACACGACATATTGGCATGTCGGTAGGAAAGACAAAAATTACACACTGTTTGAAGGTGTTAGAAAAGTAGATGATAGCATATTTACTGGCGTAAGCGGTAACAAAAAGGTCGAGATATACAGAATGTGAAAGAACGAAGAAGAGGGTTTTAAGTAGAGTTTGTAAGGAAGAGAGAAACAAAACAGTACATAACAAAAAAGAGAAATTGAAAAGAACTCAAACGCTGTATTTATTAATGATATGAGTTGGAAAGACGAGATCCAGTTGTTCTACTGACTATTTAATAAGTTATAAGTTTCACTCCTAATGCTCTCTTTATCGCACAGAACACGAGCTAAGTAGGGTATGGTTGAGTTTTTGTACTTACTAGTGCGAGTATATAGTTTTCTATATAGGCAGGCTCCTGGTCCTGCCTGATGAGATAGATACAAGGGGAGAGTTGTGAATGAAGAGGGTGGTGTGAGTTAGATAAAATGGATTTTGCCCATTTTTCACATGAGTCCATGTGTCTGTCAACCAGAATATGAACAAGCTGGTTAAGTGGCACATTGATTACCCTACTGATAACCTTTAACATCCTGCGTAATGAGGTATAGTCTTTCTTCAGTAGCCATGGAAAAACTAAGGGGGAACAATAGAGAATGATAGGCAGGCTGCAAGAGTTAATAAATCGTAATAGTAAGGGTTGGGTTATTCCAGAATATCTTAACTTCCTGATGTAGAAGATAAGACGGAATATTTTCTTAGAAATCATTAAGATATGGGACGACCAGGAAAGATCAGCAGATAGAACGATGCCCAGGTATTATCGAATTTCCGACTTGGTCTCTATTTCAGTGCCATCTATGTTGCACACCTCGTGAGTCCTAACCAGTTTGTTTAGGTCAAATTTATGCCTAAAGGTGAAATTGACTGTTTGACATTTAGAGGGATTTAAGGTAAGACTGCTTTCCTTGGACCACTGGCTGATTTCTGATTAAAAACCATTTAGATTTGAGCAGTCACTTTGACACTTGACATGCAAATATACAGTCAGATCGTCAACACATTTGAAGATGGTAAGTCATGTAGAAAGAAGGAAAAGAGAAGTGGGGAGAGTACAGCACCTTGGGGGACACCAGCTTCTGTGAGCACAACAGAGGAGGATTGGCCTTTGTATACGGTGTACTGCATTCTGTTTGAAAAGTAGGAATGCAACCAGTTAGTGACCCAGGACTCGGTTTGTGTCATGGAGAGCTTATTTAGCAAGAGACTTCTAGGTACAGAGTCGAAAGCAGAAGTAAAGTCAAGAAACGTGCAGCGGACATATTTGGCACCTTTGTCTAATGATGAGATAATACTGTTGTTTAAGACGGCTGCAGCGTCTAAAGTACTCCTACCCTATCTGTAGGCAAATTGTTTGGGGTCTTCGAAGCTTTTAAGGGAGGGTTCGAGTTTAAGAAGTACTAGTTTTTCCATGAGCTTTAGAAACGGGGAAGTGATGGCGATGGGTCTGAACTTTACGTTCTTGCTATTTCCAAGTTTAGGGACAGGGACTATTTTAATGTCTTTCCATGGAACAGGTACAACGTTTTTGGAGAAAGAAACGTTTAGGATGTTAGTAGGTGGAGGACATAAAGCATCTGCACATTACTTTAGAACATAAGCAGGTACGCTATCAGGGCCAAGGTTACGTGAGGGCTTAAGCGTTTTAAGACATTTTAGAATATCAAGAGTATTAAAGTCATCAAAGTTATCCACTGCATAATTTGCAACACTAGAGGTAATCTTCATCCAGGCCGTTTGTAGTTTAAACGACGCTGTCTGAATAAGTAAAAGTGATGATCTGCTTCAAACTTCTCTCGTTGATGGTGATTTGTGCTTCTTCTTCTTCTTCTTCTTGTTCGTTAAGTATCTCCATCATCAAATGAATAATTTCCAAGTGACGTTAATATTATTACTGTTCTTTTGGGTTCCTAGTGGAAAATAAGGATTTAACTGCACGTCTCCACTTCCTTCTGCTGTACTTTTCACCTGCATCTATGTTAGTCCATTCTGTTTCAACTCCTCTTCACACGATCTCTTCCATGTCACCCTTGCACTGACGACTCACTCGACGCTTCCCTTTCGGCCTGGTTCCACTCGACCAATGGCCTGACGCGCGCGCCCAGCGGCCTCCTCCGCCACGAGTGTCAAATCCATCTCCACTTTCTCCTGCATATTTGTTGAGCGATTGGTGGGTTCTTGTTTTGTTCGTTCCCATTGTTTCTTGTTGATGATTATTTCCGGCCCAGCCATCTAATCTCCAGTAAAGAGCGAAGACAGTTGTTGATAAAGGTCTGCAACAGGATGTTGGAAATATTCTTTGTGATCCACCCGCTCGCCAAGTTTCTGTTCCGATCCGTTTAGAAGAACTGACTGAATTGACGTTGTTTGTATTGACAATCCTACCGAATTTTGTTGTTGATGCTGGCTGAGTGATGAAGATTTCCAGATTGATTTCAGGTTGATGAATGTGTTTCTCGCCTCCCTTCCCGATTCTCGCTCGATTTGACATCCTCGTCCGTTCCGACTTCCTGCAGTTGAGACAATGCTCCCTAGATAAATGAAGTGAATGAAGTAACCTCTTTCAAATCCCTCCCGTTGATGGTGATTGGCGTTGGATGTTGCTGTTGTTTTTGTTGATGGTTGGTTATTTTCATAACCTCCGTCTTGTCTATGTTCACTAGGAGTCCTGTCTTCACTGTCTGCTTCTTCGACCAGTTTGTCGGTTTTTGCTTGTAAGTCTTCGATTGTGTGTGACATCAAACATAAACCATCCACGCGCGAAATCCAGGTCTTCTAGGTTCTTCACGTCGGCCCAGGATATCCCTGTCTTCTCTTTCCCACTCACTGTCTGACGCATAATCCAGTCAGTCCACCACAATTAGGAATATCACTGACGATACAGTATATGTTTTGATTATTTTATTTACGAAACAATAGTTAACTGATAAGTCAAAATCAACCCAGAATATTCCATCGGAAATATTATTACATATTAGTACTCTGTAATTGTAAGAAAAATTTGAAGTGTACCTCCAAAGATGATTATCTTCACATTAGTAATCTTATATCGAAGCTCTGAGACGAAACAATTTATTGCATAATATTCAATATGCTTTTTTTCAACACATACAACACATAAAGTATGGACTATATATTTGTTATGTACTCGTCGAGTGGTTAATAGTCCTGACGCGGAAAGAGGGAAATCAGAAGACCACCAGGTTTACGATGATACTTGTATTTTCCAGACAAGGAAAATAAATGTCACACAAGAGTGTGAGTGAAATGGTACGAGTGTACGAAATGTGTGTACAAGAGTAATAAAGCAAGAGCATATATGAAAATGGCTAATACACATGAACCAGTAAATAGCCAGTCTTAACATGATTGGTTGTAATGTCATGTGACAACAAGGTCACACATGTTTATTTAGTTAGTGGACAGATAAAAGCATATTGTCAGTTATAATGAAATATCGATCCATATACACATAGCAAAATATAACAGACTGTCAGAAACAAAACACACACCATGTGGATACATATCAATATTATACAAGTTGGATTTTCAACACTAATGTCAAATCAGTGCTTCTATATGGGCTAGGGACTTGGCGTGCACGTCACCAAGAGCATTTCCAACAGCATGTTGCAGACATTTTTTAACAGATGGCTTCACTAAAAAGTAAAAATCACGCGACTAACCGAAAAAAGATAAGCAACAGGAAACCCTACAAACGAAACGACTAACAACCTATTGCCTGAAGAAATAGAAATGGATAAGACACATCGGGGCAGGCAGTGGAGTGACATCACCCACTAAGCAGGCTGTTGCTCTAGTGGAATCAAAATCAGAGACGATGAGTACTAGGCAGCGTCTGGGAGTCAGAAGAAGTCCCATCAGGTTGGTGTAAGTCATTGATTATCCCGATATACAAGAAGGGAGACAAGTCTTCCTGTCATCTGAACTGGTGACGACTAGTGGTGTCCGTCAAGGATGCCCATTACCCCCTTTTCTATTCAACTTCATCATAGATGTGTTAATGGACTTAACCCTAAGTGACTTCAGTGACTCAGGGATTGACTTGCTACCAGTGAGGGAATAATCTCGTTGACTTGGAATATGCAGACGATATAGTCCTTCTAGGCGAAGACGCTGACGAAATGCAGAGTCTTCTAAACACCTTGAGCTGAAATCTACGAATGTTTGGGATGCGATTCGATCCCACCAAATGCAAGATGATGTTACAGGACTGGACTACAGCGATTCGTAGATTAGAAATAGGAAGTGAAGTGGTAGAGCACGTTGACCGCTTCACCTATTTGGGAAGTACCATCAGCCCCAACGGGTTGATCGCTGACGAAATCTCAGCGATGCTGGGGACATCACTCGTACCCAATTCCCATGAAACTTCATGGTTCATGAAGCCGGCTCATCCTCCCGTAGGAGATAGCCGAAGTAAAGTAAAGTAAGTAAGTAAATCTCAGCTGAGTACGGATACAGAGGGCTAGTTTCGCATATGCCAGTTTACGCCCTTTCTCTGGCGTATACGTGATATCTGACTGGCTATCGACCAAAGAATGTGTGTACTGCTCATCAGTCCCTTCCGTCCGCCTTTATGGCTGTGACAACTGGCCACTGAGAGTGGCATACATGAAAAGATTAGCTGTCTTTGATCATAGGTGCCTGCGTTCTATCTCCCGTGTGAAGTGGTATAATAAGGTGGGCAATATTGAGGTTAGGCGACGAGTTCTAGGTAAGGAGGGAGGGTTAATCAATCGACGAGGTTGTGAAATTATATCGACTGAAATGGTTAGGACACGTGTTATGTCTGCCTAGTCATCGCCTTCCTCGACGGGCAATGTTAGCTGACACATGGTCAGGTTGAGAAAGAGCCAGCGGTAGTCAAACCAAAACATGGCACGCCTAACCTCAATATTGCTCACCTTATTATATTTGCATATTGGTGCAAAGTTCTATGTAGAAAACAGACATACAGACAGGGAGTCGATGATTTGGATGTGTGTCCGAAAGTGACATGCAGGAGGTCATGAGATAAGGAGAAGCAGTCCTGGAGCCAGCTAAAAAGGACTGTGGAGAACAAGATGAAATGGGTGGGGATTTAGTGTTGAATCCGTCTATATTCCACTCCGATCTCAAGGGAATAATAACAATATAATGTATAAGTTGGTGAACAGGATGTTCCCATCTTAGTAACCATGCTTTGTATATCAATTTGTAATAATTAATTTAAAGTAGAGACATGGATCATTGGCTTAAGCAATTAGCTTTCAGCCAACAGATTCTTGTTTCGAATCCAGTTCTACCTACTTTGGACTGGATAAATGCAGTAGTATCATCAGCGCTCACAGGATCAGAGTGGCTAGTAGTCTGGTAGGTGAAAGACCTCTTCCAGAAGAAAATCAATTTGAACAAGAACAATAACAACACTCATTCATTACTAACTGGTTTAACTTACCGTTTTACTAATTCATCATCATCTAATAATAAAGAAACCATATCTGATGAAGTCATGTGATCTGTTGAACCGGATCGATTTGTAACACTAGGCAACAAATTGCCTAATCCTCCTTGACCTGATTGAATTACCATTTGTTGCATAGCACGTTTCTCTTCAGCACGCAGAAGCATACGACCTTCCACGGTATTCTTACAGATAAGTCTGTACACAGTAACCTGAAACAATGAAATTCACGAGAAAAACTGAAGCCACACTCTTTGACACATAAACATGTATATCATGTAAATGGAGGAAAATAATACATAAGTAACTCTGAAAACTAATGAGTAAAATTCAAAGTTTCGAATTATTAAATTCCATATCACTGTGCATGTTA
This sequence comes from Trichobilharzia regenti, assembly GCA_944472135.2. Lineage (NCBI taxonomy): Eukaryota > Metazoa > Platyhelminthes > Trematoda > Strigeidida > Schistosomatidae > Trichobilharzia > Trichobilharzia regenti. The sequence goes on along the minus strand of OX235262.1, from coordinate 43,049,282 downwards.
TGTATCAAATAAACTTATCTAATATGGAGTTATACTCCACCACACTGGCTAAATTCTACTTTCTTACACGGAAACAGATTGGACTGACCCTATCTATTCAGGCAGTTAGCCTGGGGTTCTAGTGGGAAGCCATGACCAGTAGGGTACAGCAGGTCGAAAATGAGGCAGTAACTCATCCAAGAAGACATTGCGAAATCGTCGCACCATGCCGTGAACTGGTAGAAGTTAGAATTCAAGAACCATTAGATTGGATCCTAGTGGCTCATTAGTCTACGAGCTCGCCTTGTAACCAGAAGGTCCTGGGTTCAATCTTCCTGTGGTGGATGCGTACTGATGAAGAGTCCCAAACCAGGCCCGAGGAAACCGCAGTCCAGTACTCCCAGCTGGTTTTCCAATGGTTCTCTAACTGATGTCAGCTCATGATGAAATCCTCCATCCAATCAAACTAAATCCCTACAAAACCAATACTTCAAAACTTATACATTTTCAAGTTTGTTTTCTTATCATAACAATTTGACAATTAAGTAGACTGACTCAGTTTCAACATAGAACTTTGCACAAAAGTGAAGCAGTTCAACTTGTTACATCTCATGTCGCACACAGAAGTGAACAAAAGGCATGACAAAGAAATATACTAAGCAAAAATATGGGGAAGAAAGAATGGTAACATGGAAAAAAACAAAGCGACGGTTTATGGGATATATGAAACCACAAAGAGTGAATGGCCAACTGACAAGCTTCTACAGGTGGGTACCAATCAGTCGGAAAAGAAACCTAATTAAATCCCTTGCCGCTCGCGTCAGACGCATCTGCAACTCTGACACCATGGAAGAAGAACTAAACTTCCTGAAAGAAATCTTCATACGTAATGACTACCCATCAAGATTTGTAGACAAAAACATCAAACAAAAAATCCAAAGGCAAGAGACACCATCCGTGCCTAAAAAGATACTTTATATGAACCTGGACTTCAAAGGAGACCTACTTAGTGACGTGCTCAGAAGGGGAATTTCCACCTCTTTAGGAAGAACTTTCCCTACGGCAACATTAAGAGTAGTGTTCTCCAGTCGCCCACTGATCTGTAGAAGCCCAAAGGACAAGATTCCGCACCTGACCACTTCTATGTGTATATATCAGTTCACCTGTTGCTGTGAAGCCAGGTGCATCGGTCGTTCATTCTGTCAAAAAGGGTCAAAGAACACTATTCAGAGTGGCTGCAGAAAGGAAGTAATGGCCACATAAGGAGTGCAATAATCGAACATCTCGTCAACACTGGTCATTCCATCTCAACAAACGCCTTTTTTTTCAAAGTAATCTACAAAGTGAAGAACAATCTTTCAAAGACAATACGTTTCTGTCTTCATTGCATCGCAGAAGCCCAAGCCATTCAGTTGGAGGAACCAGAACTATGCATACAAAAGAAAATTATTCAACCACTTCTACTCACATGGTAACAACTCCGTTGATTTGACCTTACTTTTGTTTGTATGCTTATTTTTTTCTAACTACTTAAAACCCTGTTATGTACTAGTTTTCCCCGTCGCCAAATTGTTATGTACTCGTCGCCAAATTGTTGCTATGTACTGGTCGAGAATTTAATAGTCCTGACGCAAGAAAGACGGAAATCAGAAGACCACTAGGTTTTTGATGATACTTCTATTTTCCAAACACAAGGAGAATCAAATATATCACACAATAGTGTGAGAGTAAAATATATATGAATGTCCAAACAAGTGTGTGAACAAATCAATAGACAGTCTTAACATGATTGGCTAATTATAATGGAGTATCGATCCATATATACATAGCGAAATATAACAGACTGTCAAACAAACACACATATTATGTGGATATATATATCACCGAGGACAGACTGTCAACAAACACACATATTATATATACTATGAGGGGAATATACATTGTTAAAGGAGACAGGTTCATCAAAGTGAAATGGTCACAGACTAAGAGAGCAACAGAAAGAGAGAGCACCATATATATATATATATATCAAACCCTTGTGTAATTCTGTGTATTATTTTGTTGCCATGTACACCCTAAGCACAACTCTTTCATCAAACTATTCACGCCATCACGTAACTCTTATTTAACAATCGTTTTTGACAACTCATCACTTTTGTTACTATCCTCTTATCAACATCCAATTTATTTGAACTTACTAATTTTCGTTTGACAAATTTAATATATATATATATATATATATATATATATATATATATCTGCACTATTGAGAACAGTTTTCAGGTATATCATCCACAACGGTCTCTAGTCATTTCTTTCCTAGAATCCCGATGACCTCAAACAGTCAACCTAAATCTCCCTATTTAACCAGCTCAAACCAACTGTCGAACACTTCATGGACTGATTGTAAGTTTCAGTTTCACCGCCACTACTAGCTAATCCCATCTATGTCAATTAACATTATTGGTTGAGTAAGGCGATGACTAGGAATGCATAACACATATCGTAGCCATCTCAATCGATGTAGCTAGCTTCACAACCTCATTGATTGACTTTCCTTCCTTATCTAACACTCGATGCCCAACTTCGATATTATCTTGCATCCAGAATATATTCTGAGAAGTAAATCTACGATGATCACAGCAACAGTTGTTCTAACAATGCATCCTTTTCTGTAACATAACTATTACTTTTTAAGCCTAACTGCAACCAAACTAAACGAAAATACTGCGGAATTAGCCTTTTAAACAAAAGATTCTGAAGGGATGACGGCAGAAATGTACAGCTTTGTCAGCGTGCGATTTGGAAGCCTAACCTACTGAAAGATTAGAACCTGGAGAGTGTCAAAATTCCATAGGTACAAGTGAGATGAGTGGTCCTCTCTCTTTCTCTCTCCAGACTGACCATAAAACAGCCGAGCACTTCCTCGAATTCCATCTGAGAAGAAACATCGACAACTCTCTGAAAAGGCTTATATATATATATATATATATATATATATATATATATGAATACAGCCGGTCAGTAGAATACCCAATAGCACGTGGTTCGGTTTGCGGTTGACACACTCCTAAAGATCAGCAATCCTACCCTGTAAAACAAGAATAACACGACTGCTATTGAAACTTCAAAGCTAAAAGTTTGAAGCCCTATGTTCCAATAGGAACGCGAAGGAATAATAAATTATATATAAACAAACATACGGGTTTTGTTTGACCTAGCCGATGTGCTCGATCCATTGCTTGTTGGTCTACAGTTGGATTCCAGTCAGAATCATAAAATATAACTGTATCAGCAGCGGTTAAATTAATGCCAAGACCACCAGCACGTGTTGATAATAAGAAGACAAACCAATGTGGATTTGTCTGCCATTGGGCGACCATATCACGACGATCAGATAAACGTGATGAACCATCCAAACGTAGATAAGCATGCTTACGATATAACATAAACTCCTGAAGTATAGAAGAAAAAGATTATTTTATTTTAGAAAATATTCTAAAAACAAAACTTAATCTTATCAAAATAATTATGTTGAGACTTAGATGTGAGGTATGGGCAATGAATAACACTTAACGAGTTAGGACTTTTTAAGCTAAAGTATATGAGGTGAAGTCTAAACTTAGTACTTATTGTTTGAAATGTACATGCTATGTCTCATACCATTACTAATCTTGCAAAAAGAATAATTTCCGCAGCTTTCATAAATTACCAAGTTGCTCACCATAAATGACGGAATATGGCCAAAAGTGGCTTACTTTAATTTTCCTCTCAAAATACTGTCATGTGGCCAAGCGTTCAAAGCCTCTCCCAAATGAATCCTCACAAAAGTAAAACGGCAAAATTCGAACGTCTGGTACTGACAACCAGACGGATTGGTGGACATGCCGGTCTACGTAGGGGAGCTGGAAAATCCTGATTCCAGATCTGTGGGCTCCAGAACTCTGTTTTGGTTACCAAAAACTATAAGAATGCAGCTCCACTTTCTTATAGATCAGACTTCAATTCAAAGGGTCAAAGAATGACTCCTTAAGATAACTATTTGCTTCGGTCTGGGCAGCCAGGTAGTTTCCCATCTCTCTCACAAACTATGGGCTTTTATGTGGGATATCTCTTGGTACTAATAATGTACCAAATTTATCCTTTAATAATAATGATAATAAATTATCAAGGAGTAACCGATGTCACATTGTACAGTCTATAGTGTCTAATCGAATACTATCAGTAAGAGACTTGTCATTCTAGCTTGATGACCAAATTAAAAACTTCACCAATAGAATTTGGTCAGCACTAAGGATTATTAGACAAAGTGAAGTTCGTTACTAGACGGTTGGAGCCGATCGGCAGGAAGTCTTGTTTGACCTAGGTTTCGTGCTTGTTGACACTCACCAGTCACCTAAGAACATCTATAATCTCGAAGGAATCTATGTCACTCAGTGGTGCAGTCAGAGGCGTTATCACCGAGCAATTCGTTACATCTTAGTAGCCAACTAATGCATCCAACTAGTCCTCTACAGATGGCTACTATCTACTCCAATAGCTCAGCAATGACCCTATAATTGAGTCATATGATGATATCAGTTCGAATCATAGAAATAAATATACACTATACTGATGAGCGCCAGTGGATGCATAATGCAAGTATTGAGATTCCAATCCATCACCTTCGAGCACCCAGCATTAATTCAAAGCTCACTGAGATGGTGAGCCTTCTATGGATTGATCTATAATCCAGTCAACACTAATGGACTGGACATCAGACATTGACTGTACCCTAGTGACAAGTACGGTACTAGAATCCAAGTCTTCCTTACGATTATCTTCAACCATCTCTGATATTAATTTACCTACTGTTTCATTATATAAACTCAAATTAACATCAATCAAGATGTATGTTAAACCAAAAACAAGAACACGACAATCGATTTTTGTTTGTACTAGCAGAAAAAAGTATATTTTCTCATCAACAGTTTTTCAGTTTTTCAAAAATCAAGCAAGCAGTTTACAACACTTGGGTATTTCTTACCTCGCTTAGTTTCACATGCACCACATACAAGTATGTACAAGTCCTACTACTCATTTTACAAGCTATGAATTACATTACATTATTGAATAAAATTATTCTATAATGGGTTGTAAAAGCCTCACTGTCATCAACGCTTATGTTTAAGAATCATGGTATAGCATGTCCGGGTACATATATCCTTCTACAGTTCATTATGTATATTATGTCTATGAGAAAAGTAGTAGATTCTAGAGAAAAAAATCAATCAGCAAAGAGAATTTTCTTTACAAGAGAAGTCATCTTCAGAAGCTATACAATCGTATTTATATTAACCAAATACACCATAGTAATCTATTATTGAGTAATAGATGTGTGTGTGTGTGCGACATAATTGATTTATTTATTCAGAAGTGGTTTCCAGAAGTACACACCCACACTACGGGGTTCAAACCTCGTAACTCATCGAAGAAGACATGGCGAAATGGTCGCGCTATGTCGTGAATTCGCAGAAGTTAGAATTCAAGAACCATTGGATCGGGTCCCGGTGGCTCAATGGTCTACGACCTCGCCTTGTAAACAGAAGGTCCTGGGTTCGAGTACTGGTCGGTGGGTGCGTACTGATAAGAGTCCCAAACTAGGACGGAGGAAACAGCTGTCCAGTACTCCCAGGTTTTCCAGTGGTTCTTCAACTGATGTCAGCTCATGAGGAAATCCTCTATGCAATCAAACAAAATCCCAACAAAACCAATACTTGAAAAACGAAAGATTAAGATAAATATTAAGACAATGGTAGAATAAGAGACTGGAAAACTTTTTCTGCATACACACAGTTAGGGGTTATACTGACGAATCACTAGCGCCTTCATCATACTCAAATAATGAGACATAACACTCTTGTGCTATTCGATCTCACCTTGAAGATTATCTTAAAAGACAGCTAAGGTGAGGCTGTGTGATTTGAGTTTATCAGGTGCTTGAGCATTGAGCTAGTAATTGTCTTACATTACCTTCTTGCTAAATATTAATTAACAGTGCTTATTAAATCAACGTATCTGACACTCTATGATGACTAGGATTATTTCTGATAGGTAATATGATGTCTAGGAGCCATTTGACAGTAACACAGTATGGTGAATATGCCGTGTCCGAAATTGGTCACAGCGGTACGTTCTCTATATAAACGGGGAACTACAGAACCTAAAAGGGTCGTAGTTGCTTAAATAATTCAGAGTGAATAACTGATTTATTCCTTACCTTCTTCAGTGTTTGTATTATCTTTACTTCAATTTGTTCAGAGTCATTGACTGCTACGTAAGGTTAAGTGCCCTTAACACGTAGAAATACTTTATATCTACAACTTTTATATAAACGTGAATGCGGCTTGCCACTTAACTAATTAGGTATTTTGCTGCATACTTTGTTTCAGCTTTGTATGAAGCTCATTCTAGAACTTGGCAATCTCTGCCCAGGATTCCAAAATCAGTGCTGATTTCTTATTATTGTTACATTTAGACGTATATTTTAAAGAGTTGATTTATAAGGATTAAGTTTGTTTTTTCCAGTTTGGCCACGGATTGATATCGGTTAGAGAGCCATTGAAAACCAGGGAGTACTAGACAACTGTTTCATCCTAGTTTTGAACTCCTCTGTAGTACGCAACCACCACAGGGGTTCGAACCCAGGACCTCCCGGTTACAAGGCAAGCTAGCTCGTATACCATTCAGCCATTGAGACCCGATTCAATGGCCAGCCCAAGAATTCTAAATTCTACCAATTCATGATGCATTTAGCGCGACTATCAACAAATGTCATCGATGGGAAATTCATCTTCACACTTGACTGGATAGATCTCACTGGTCACGACTTCTCACTAGAACTCCAGGAAAATCCGTCCTGTAGTAAATCACTTGCGAGCCTCAGAATTATTTTCAAGCGTTGATTTGTAAGGGTTATTTATTTTTTTGAGTGTGACCACGGATTAATATCAGTCGTGACAAGTGAGGTTCGTCCAGTCAAGTGTGAAGAGGAATTTCCCACCGATGACATTGGTTGGTTGTCGCGCTGAATCACGAATTGGTAGAAGTTAGAATTTATGGGTTGGCCATCGAATCGGGTCCCAATGGCTGAATGGTATACGAGCTAGCTTGCCTTGTAACCGGGAGGTCCTGGGTTCGAACCCCTGTGGTGGGTGCGTACTTCCGAGGAGTTTAAAACTAGGATGAAACAGCTGTCCAGTACTCCCTGGTTTTCAATGGTTCTCTAACTTATACATACATGTTAAACATAGCTCAACTTCAACATTTTTTCACTTTAATAAACGTGCACCACTATTGTTGCACAATAGTTCTAACGAAGCAACCCTTGTTGCAATAACACAACCATCTTGAGTAAGCATTTAACCTCTCACTGATGAGGTAGTATAGTAATACTGAAACAGTGGAACCTGTTTATTTATTTGATCATTTCATAAACCTTTTTATTTTAGCTGATGACACCTAAATATTAGTGGGAGAAAGGCATAAAAGTGATCCCTAAATGTGTGTTCAAACCATTGACAACGACAAAAATTGCCCTAAATAGCCAACTCCCCTAACCTTGTTACTACATCAATAGCGTCTGGTGATGCAAATCTCTCAGAAACTCCTTTTACGATAAACATGGATTATACCTGTACAAATATACTCTTGACAGAAAAATTGTTTTGCAGATATTGACCATTCGGTAACAGACAGTAGAGGATGCTTAAACTAGAGGGCGAAAGATAACAGTCCAGTATAACAATTTCAATTGGAAAGGTTGGCAGTAAACTAATTTGACGAAAGGCATTATTACATTTCTTCGTAAAATATTAGGTGAATAACCTAAACCTGTTCGACCAGATGTATTACGTATATTCGGTATCCTCATGTTGAGGAGATTCAAAGTGACGCAATAGTCCCCAAGTGCACTCGATATAAAACTCTAGACATATATTCTAAAGATAGACCATTCGAACTGATATTCTAAGGGAATTCGTTTCTAGGAGGAGGCTAATATGCGGGGGGGGGCTCTATATGGCTACTCAGATATTTTAAGGGGATTAAGGAACTCAGAAGGCTGGAACGAGTAACCAAGTAGGATCTATATCTCCTCTATGATTTGTACGGCTTTCTTTATCTATTGACGGATGAATGCCCTTATATTTTTTTGTTTTTCAATAGGTATGCCCGACTTCACTTGCCCTCTACCGTGCTTCCGAAATTATTTATTATTATTATTGCTCCCTTGGGTTCCTAGTGGAACATAGGGCTTCAACTTCACGTCTCCACTTGCTTCTGTCTTCCTTCTGCTGTACTTTTCGCCTGCATCTATGTTAGTCCATATTCTTTCAACTCCTCTTCACACGATCTCCTCCATGTCACCCTTGCACCGATGTCCCACACGCTGCTTCCCTTTCGGGTTCCACTCGAGGGCTTGACGCGCGATGTCACCCAGCGGTCTCCTCAGCGAGTGTCCGATCCATCCTCCACTTTCTCCTGCATATTTGTTGGGCGATTGGTTCTTGCATTGTTTGTTCCCATAATTCCTTGTTGATGATTCCTTCCGGACATCTGATCTTCAGTATAGAGCGAAGACAGTTGTTAATAAAGGTCTGCAACCTTTCGGAAATATTCTTTGTGACCCGCCCGCCCGCCAAGTTTCTGATCTGACCGTATAGAAGAATTGACTTTACGTTTGTATTGAAAATCCGAATTTTGTTGGTGATGCTGAGTGACGAAGATTTCCAGATTGGTTTCAGGTCGATGATGTTGATGTGTTTCGCGCCTTCCCGATTCTCGATTTGACACCCTCTTCCGCTCCTCCTGTAGTTGAGACAATGCTCCCTAGATAAGTGAGTGAATGAAGTAACCTCTTTCAAATCCCTCCCGTTGATGGTGATTGACGTTGGATGCTGTTGCTGTTGTTGGTTGGTTATTTTCATAACCTCCGTCTTGTCTATGTTCACCTGGAGTCCTGTCTTCACTATCTGCTTCTTCGACCAGTTTGTCGGTTTTCGCTTGTAAGTCTTCGATTTTGTGTGACATCAAACATAAATCATCCACGCGCGAAATCCAGGTCTTCTAGGTTCTTCACGTCGGTCCAGGATATTCCTGTCTTCTCGTTTCCCACTGTCTGACGCATAATCCAGTCCACCACAATTAGGAATATCATTGGTGATAGATAGTAGCACCCTTGTCTGACTCCTGTGTTTACTCCAAACGCCTTGCTGAGTTTTCCGTTGTGGATCACTTGACATATGCCGTTGTCGTACAGCTGTTGAATAAGGTTGATGAATATTTGGGGTACGCCGTAGTACTCGAGTAGTTTCCAAATTACTTCACGATCAACGCTGTCGAAGGCCTTCTCAAAGTCTATAAAGTTGAGGTAGAGGTTTGATTGCCATTCGATGATGATGCGTAGAGTTGCAATTTGGTCAGTACATGATTTGCCTGACTTTCCTGAATCCAGCTTGTTCTGGTCGGAGTTCTGTCTCCAGTGCGTCCTTTAATCTCTCCAGGATGATGCGACTCAGGATTTTACTTGGCGTCGACAGGAGCATGATTCCTCGCCAGTTCTTGCAGAGTGAGGCGTAAGTCGCCCTTCTTTGGTAGTTTCACGAGGTAACCTTTCCTCCAGTCAGTAGGCACCTTTCCCTCCTTCCAGACCTTTTGCAATAATGGAGTCAGCATGTCTGCTGTAGTCTCTGGGTCCGCTTTCAGTGCTTCAGGGGGTATTCCATCTGGTCCGGCTGCTTTTCCAGCTTTCAGAAGCTTGATTGCATTCAAGACTTCAGCTCTCGTTGGAGGATTGGTGTCAACTTGCAGTTGTGTGCGCGCTGTTGTTGGTATTTCTGGACGGGTTGCAGGTGATGGTCGGTTCAAGAGTCCTTTGAAGTGATCCGCCCATTGTTTAATCTGTTTTTCTTCCTTGGTAATTGGGTTCCCTTGGCTGTCTTTTATAGGTTTCGCTTGTGTTGATCTCTTCCCGGATAGAGATTTGGTTATCTGATATAGTGTCCTCAGGTCCCTTTTGCCTGCTGCCTTCTCAGCTTCAGTGGCCAGGTTGTCGTAGAATCGTCTTTTGTCCTTCCTAGCACTTTTCTTCACTTCTTTGTCCAGTGCTTTGTAAGTTGAGCTCAGCGTCTCCTTCTCCTGTCCGTCCTTGCATTGAATCATTTTCTCTTTCACCATTCTCCTCTCTTCTATTAATTTCCAAGTGTCCGTTGAGAGCCATTCCTTGTCTTGTCTCTTCTTTCTTCCTAGAACCGTTGAACACGTTTCGTTGAGAATCGCCTTCAGAGACTTCCAATGTTCTTCCACGCATGATTCTTCAGTGATGTCGCGTAGTGTTTCCTGCTTTGCTCTGACAGTTGCAGTGAAAGTGTCTTTTGTGGTTGTGTCCTTCAGTTTGAGTGTTGAACTTGCATTGTGGCCTATCCCAGCTATCCTCGAGGCTTTTAGTTTCACCTTGAAAGTCCCTTCTACTAGATAGTGGTCTGAACCCACATCTGCTCCTCTCCTCGACCTTGTGTCCAGTAGGCTCCGTCTCCACTTTCTTGAAATTGAGATGAAGTCTATTTGGTTTTTGGTGTTTCCATCTGGTGAAATCCATGTCGTCTTGTGTATATCCTTGTGTTTGAACACACTGCCACAATCACCAAATCATTGAAGGCGCAGAAGTCTGAGAAGAGTTCACCATTGTCGTTCATTTCGCCGAGGGCCTCACGACCCATGGTGAGTTCTCTTCCTGTGTTGTCTCCTCCCAGCTTCGCATTCATGTCGCCCATCAGGATTTTGATATCGCCATTTGGGACGTTGTCCATTATTGCTTGTAGTTGTCTGTAGAACGCCTCCTTCTTCTCTTGTTCTGAGACGTTTGTAGGCGCATAGCATTGACATGAATGACTGTAACTTTCCTTCCTTTTGAGTTGAACCTGGCTGTCATTATCCTGGAGGAGATTGGTTCCCACTGCATGAGAGCTTTGGCTGTTGTTGGTGACATCATGATGGCCACTCCCTCGGTGTGCTCATGGTTGTCCTCTGGGTGGCCGGAAAGATTACTGTCTCTCCAGTAGGTAGTTGGCACCTTCCAGTTCCGTTCCATCTGCTCTCGCAGATTCCCAACACTTCTATTCTGTACCTTCTCATTTCAGCGGCTATCTGGGCAGCCTTTCCAGTTTCGTACATTGTACGAACATTCCAGGTACCCATCCTTACTTTTGCTTTCATCGAAAGAAGGCACATCGGCTGACTGGCTTCCCGAAGGCTAGCTTTCACCAGCCTGCGTCATTTCACTTCCCCGATTCCAGCGAAAAGTAAGGCTATTGCTTATGTTTTTAGAATTTTTAATATATTTATTCGTTGAAGTTTCTGTAGCGATTTGGTTGTTTTACAGGGGTGGAGTTGCTAGCACCACGCCCCAACCCTCCCTCTTTACCCGGGCTTGGGACCGGCGAGAAAACTAGTAAGCTAGTAGCCTAGCAAGCTAGTATCTGGAGAGGTTAAGGGTTCACTAAAACACCATTGATATTCTATGCAATATCAAAGTCATCAGTCGAATAATTATATCGATCACAACACTCCCCTATTACTCATTAATAGAATAACTATACCTTTTTCGATAGATATAAATACAACTATACAGTCTTCAAAGATAATTTCGTCGATAATGAAAATTTTCCTGGCTGAAATGCCTTTTATATATATATATATATATATATATATATATATATATATATATGCGTCAAAATATATTGAAAACTCAGGGTGAAAGTGATATCAAAAAGAAAGACAGAAAGAAAGAAAGACAAGCAAACATGCAACACTTACCTCAAGAATATCAATCATACGTGTCATTTGTGAATAGATTAATACACGATGTCCATTTGATTTGAGTTCAGTAAGTAGATTATCTAATGCAGTCAATTTACCAGAATCTGATATTCGTGTAGTACGTGATACAAGCTCTAAACTTCTTGGTAAAGGTGTAATTAAATTCAATTTTTGTACAGGACAATTTGCTATAGATTGTATATGAGATGTATTAAAATTAGTAGTATTTATAAATGGAGTTATTGGATTAATTAATACCTTGGGAAGAATTTAAGAAAAGGAACAAAACAAAACAAACCAATAAGTATATAAGATAAATTAATATTTTATATGGATGATGTAATCAACTTGTAATCTGGAAATCTTCGTCACTCAGTCAGCATCAGAAACCAAAATACGGTCGGATTTTCAATACAAACAACGTCAAGTCAGTCAGTTCTTCTATACGGATCAGATCAGAAACTTGGCGGGCGGGCGGGTCACAAAGAATATTTCCAACAGCCTGTTGCAGACCTCTATCAACAACTAACTGTCATCGCTGGATCTATACTGAAGATCAGATGGCCGGGCCGGAAAGTATCACCAACAAGAAACTATGGCTGAGAACAAACAAAACAAAACAAGAACCAATTGCCAACCAACAAATATGCAGGAGAAAGTGGAGGTGGATGGATCGGACATTCGCTGAGGAGTCCGCTGGATGACATCACGCGCGTGTCAGGCCATCAATCGAGTGGAATCCGAAAGGGAAGCAAGCGGCGAGTGGGACGTTAGTGTGAAGGTGACATGGAGGAGATGGTGTGAAGAGGAGTTGAAACAGTATGGACGAACATGCATGAATGCAGGTGAAAAGTACAGCAGAAGGAAGACAGAAGCAAGTGGAGACGTGCAGTTGAAGCCCTATGTTGCACTAGGAACCCAAGGGAACAATAATAATGATAATAATCAACCTGTACCGATGATAACACTATCGAGAAGAATGGTACAATATACAGTAATGATAAAATTCAGATGGAAATGTGTACTGGATACTAAGCATTCAAATGTAAGTGTAGAATTTGGGCATTATGGTAGGACAATTAATTACACAGTGATGTGAAGCATTAACAACTGGATGACAAGGTTTCAAGCATAAATTTTTGCTGCTCATAATCATATCAATCTAGTCACACGGTTTCACAATTTGTCTTATATATATATATATATGCATTCTCTCATTCTGCCTCTCCAACTTCCGTCTGTTGTTTGTTGCCACTTTCTATATCTCCGGTATAGGCGGTGTTGAACCATTCCAACTGCGAGTGTGCAGTGTTGAATCGACAAACAAAAATTCAGTGACTAAGCTATCCATCTCCATCTAACTATATTACTTTTTAACACTCTCATCCTGTCCCACCCACCCTATTTTGTGATCACATGCATGTGATTTCAGTGCAATGGCTGAGTTTTTTTCTAGGTTATTTATAAGTTAGCAGGGTCAATCATTCTACGTCGACCTCGATCCACCACTAGTTTGACATACGATGTAATTGACCTCACAGTCACTACATGATATCTAGTAAATTATATTACTTTTCTTAATTGCATCTATTGGGTCCTTAAGTCGACAAAGTTTATCTCTGAGACAGTTATTTGGCATTCAAATGATGACTAAACTAAGAAGTGGAATTAGTTAAAAATTAAAAAAAAATTAAAGGAGACTGATTAATGATAGTAAGTCACAGCTTGTCTTTTCCACACAACTGAATGTGATTTCGAAACCGAAAGATGAAGTACTAAAGCTAGCCACCTTTAATTGTATTGTATCTATCTATTCAACTGCTCCTGGAACCTAATTATTTTTGCTCCGGAACACCAGTCAGTGCTGCGAAATGAAAGTGCAGTGAAAACACCAACAGTTCTATATTTTCAAGTATTGGTTTTTGTAGGGATTTTGTTTGATTGTATGGAGGATTTAATCATGAGCTGACATCAGTTAGAGAACCACTGGAAAACCTGGGAGTACTGGACAGCTGTTTCGTCCTAGTTTGGGACTCTTCATCAGTACGCACCCACCGGGATTCGAACCCAGGACCTTCTGGTTACAAGGCGAGCTCGTAGACCATTGAGCCACTGGGACCCAATCCAATGGTCCTTGAATTCTAACTTCTGCCAGTTCACGATATAGCGCGACCACTTCGCAATGTCTTCTCCGATGAGTTCTATAAGTTCTATATTTGACAGCCTAGTCAAAACAGGCCATATAAAAACTACCATTCAACGGGCATTCTCGACCATCTATCGGGCGAAACCTCTTTATTACTCACTCATCTTTGTTTTCATCTTCATCTCTATCATCTTGCCTTCCTTCCACTGATGCAACTCCTCGGCTTGATAGCTCTCCACTCCACATCCACTAAAAACGATGGGAGCCAAAAAAACCACCACCGACAGCCTCTTAAAGCCACGCCACCAATTTCATATAGGAGTTTTTAATGTTAGGACACTTTGCCAAATAGGACAACAAGCATCACTAGCCAAGACCCTGGCATCACGAGCCATTGATGTATGCTGTGTTTCAGAAACACGCATACAAGACCCAAGTAGGGTTATTCACCTAACCCCACCTGGCCAACAGGTTGAATCTGCAATATTCACCTTGAGGATGTCAGGAGATGCCACAGCTAGCTCACGAGGATTAGCTGGTGTAGGGATAGCTCTGAGTACTAGGGCAGAAAAGACATTACTTGACTGGATCCCGGTAGATAGCCGAATGTGTGCTGTCCGTCTGAACGGGTCAGTAAAAAGGAGAAACGACTGCACTACTCGCCGATGCCTTTTCGTAATCTCCGCCTACGCTCCCACTGACTGCAGTTCAGATGAAACGAAGGATGAGTTCTACCAAAAGCTGTCTAGTTTGGTGAGAAAGGCTAAACGCTCAGACATAGTCGTTCTAGCTGGTGACTTTAACGCTCAGGTAGGGAAATTGTGTCAATCTGAGAAGGATGTCGGTGGCACCTATGGAGTTCCGTGCCAGCGAACCGACAACGGTGACCGTCTCCTACAGTTCTGTTCAGATAATCATTTGTTTCTTGTAAGCACTAAATTCAAACACAAGGAGAGACACTGTTTGACTTGGAGACCCCCCTCATCAAACCAACGCTGGACACAAATAGACCACATAGCAATAAGCTATCGTTGGCGTGGGTCGGTAGGAGATTGTTGCTCCTTCTAGAACACGTGTGTAGATACCGAGCACGCGCTGGTCCGCGCTCGGGTGTGCTTACGACTGAACGGACGTAGGAAACAGCTGGCGGTAAAACCATCACGTCCCCAGCTCAATCAGGAAACTAAATCCCTATTTGAGGAAGAACTAGCTAAACACATATCTGTGTTCGACAGCTGTGCTCACCCTGAAGAAGCCTGGAAGAATATTCAGTCAGCCATAAATACAGCTGTAAAAGCTGTGAATAAGGTAAACCCAAAGGTGAGTAAAAACCACTGGATCTCCACCGCCTCATCCGAACTGATAGATGCTAGAAGACTTATTCCGGCGAGCTCCAAATTCAATGAGGAGCGAAAGCTGCACAAAAGGAAGCTTACTAAAAGTCTCCGCAAGGACCATGAACAGTGGTGGGCGACAAAAGCCAAAGAGATGGAGAAAGCTTCGACGATAGACAACACCAGGAAACTCCTTAGACTCATCAGGGAAACAGGTGGGAGAAGACAAATCATTAGTGAAACAATCTCTGAGAAAAATGGCACCATAATTAGCTCCCAGGATAGACGACTGGATCGTTGGAAAGAGCATTATGAGGAGCAGTTTAATTGGCCCACAGCCACGCTCAACCTTCCGAACATCCAACCCCTCCCCTGAATGGGATATAGACACAGATCCTCCGTCCCTAAGTGAGGTTACTAAAGCTGTCACCAATCTGAAACTAGGCAAAGCAGCAGGACCTGATGGAAACACTCCAGAGGTAATTAAGTACGGTGGAGACAGTTTACTGACTGCATTAACTGAGGTACTAGGCAGTGTCTGAAAATCAGAAGAAGTCCCATCGGGTAGTTTGTAAGTCATTGATTATCCCCATATACAATACAAGAAGGGAAACAAGTCTTCCTGTGATAATCAAAGACGGATTAGCTTGACTAATATAGTATCTAAAGTCCTAGGCTCAATAATAATGCGTAGACTAAGTGGTGCTCGGGAGGCACAAACCCGAGAGAGCTAGGCAGGATTTAGACCAGGAAGAGGGTGTATTGATCATATCTTCACCCTTCGACTGATTCTAGAACATATACATTATTACCGCCGTCCAACAATCATTATATTTCTCGACCTAAAGGCGGAATTCGATTCTGTCGACCGAGAGGTTCTCTGGTGATGCTTGGCTGTTAAGGGAATCCCGAGAAAATATATTACACTGATTAAGGTACTCTATTCGTACTAGTGCAGCCAGGTGAGGGGTTACGACGAGTTGTCATCTGAACTGGTGACAACTAGTGGTGTGCGTCAAGGATGCCCATTATCCCCATTCCTATTCAAATTCATCATAGATGTGTTAATGGACTTAACCCTAACTCACTTCAGAGACTCAGCGATTGACTTGCTACCAGGGAGGGACTAATCTCGTTGACTTGGAATATGCAGACGATATAGTCCTTCTAAGCGAAGACGCTGACAAAATGCAGACACGGTCTTCTGAACACTTTGAGCCGTAATCTACGAATGTTTGGGATGCGATTCGCTCCCGCCAAATGCAAGATGATGCTACAGGAGTGGCGCAGATGTATCCACTCCTTGTGATTTATGATTTCTGATGAAACTTTTTTGTTCTTCGTTATTACTCCTTTGTCTCACACCTCTGCTCACTGTCTCTATTATGTTTTTCTTGTACTTTCTTCTGTTGCTTTGTGTGCTACAAGGAGGGAGTGTGGCGACTTGAACTTCCGCACATTTGTGCAAAGTTCTATGTCGAAAACAGACAGACAGACATCGGGTATTCAGGAAACTAGTAAAGGCCTCTAGATATCGAACATTTTAAACAACAGAGGTCTGCTGTCTAACCTATAAATTCATAAATTCTTTGTTACTAAAAGTACACAGAGATCTAAAGATAAAGTTGTTGACCATTACTGCTTGTCTGCTTTCGACGTACAACTTCGCACATATGTGCGGAAGTTCAAGTCGACACACTCCATGTAGCACACAAAGCAACAGAAGAAAGTACAAGAAAAGCATAATAGAGACAGTAAACAGAGGTGTGAGACAAAGGAGTAATAACGAAGAACAAAACAGTTTCATTGGAAATCATAAGTCACAGGGAGTGGATGCATCTGCGCCACTGAGAACGATTTTGAGCCATGTCACCAATTGTTTCCAACCATTGGTTTTTCCCGTCCCGAGGACCCCAACCAGTCAGGATGTCTACAACCTACGTGGCTGGCTTAGACTAACTGTTGTAGATTTCATTGACTGGTTCCATGTTTTTTTTTGACCTCCGCTAGCTTTTTTCCAGCCTGACCCTATATCCGCTAACATTGCTCGTCGAGGAAGGCGAACACTGACTAGGCATACGTAACACATGTCCTAACCATCTCAGTCTTTGTGTTGACCATCACGCATATCTGGATATACTGAGAACATAATTACCGTAATAGAGTGCATAAAAACAAAATTAACAAAATAATAACCAATATTCTGATTAAATGATACTATACCTTTTGTAGATTTTTAGTCGGTGAACGTTTCAGTGTCATGCCAGAGAATGTTAACAATGCATTAACGTTTTATGAAGTAATAATTATGAAAACTAAGCTATATCTATTTTATAATGATTATGGTAGTGTGGACTACACTAAACCTAAAGCTTAAAGAAATGACAAACGAAGGACTTAGAATCACAATTCTAAAATTACTTTATAAAAATATTAATTTTCTATAGTTTGGTTTGTAAGGGTTAGTTATGTTTTACGAGTTGATCACGGATGCGTACTGCCGATGACTCCCAAACTAGGATGAAACAGCAGCTGTCCAGTACTTCCTGGTTTTCAATGGTTCTCTAACTGATATCAATCCGTGATCAACTCGTTATAGGTAAAAGGTAATAGTAATTGTCTAGTTCAAGTAAAAACTAACCTTTTGAATTGTTGCCAATGTAGTGAAATTTGGAATAAACGGTCTTTCGCCTGGTGAACTGATAAAAACTGATGGTACATGAGATTCAAACAGGGAAGATTCACAAACAATTGGATGCAGAAGAAGTCCATGAAGATGGCGTAATTGAGCTATAGAATTAGACGATGTATGCGTAGAACTCATTGGAAAAAATGGATTCAATCTTAGGATAGTTGATATTTTTGCATTTTGCGTATTTTCCACTTCATTGAAATAATTTCTTAAGATGATATTTTCTGAACAATTAATCCATTCTCGTTCAAAAGTAGATTCACTTTCAGGAAACAAGAGGCAACCACCACCGGTTTGAATCATTTTCACATATTCACCGACGGATAAACCCAATAAACGAGCGAATGAAAAACCTTTTAAACAATAAAATAAACAAATAAATAAAGTGTTTCAATTATACCAAACAAATCTTGAGCGCCAAAAGAATAATTGAAAATCATAAAGGAAAAGAAAAATTCTGAAGTCAAATGTTTCTTCCTTCACCCTCGGACTTCGCAACTTGAAAGTTTCAGCAGTGGCTATCTACCTTCTATGGGTAGAAGGGTGCTAGTTTCACACTCAACCTCCCCCCTTTTGTCGGTTTACCACCAGCTTCTATACGAGGTTCAGGAGTGTGTTGGCCGTGTATCGAACTCGGACCTCCTGCATGGCTGGCCAGTGTTCTATTATTGAAACACAGGCGCACTCAGAAAAGCAATAGTTAGATTGGTGGTAGCATAATATAACCCTATTCAAACCAGGGCATTAAGTAGTTTAAATACAATGAGAACTCTTGCCGCATTCAAACTGACTACACTGATCCATAAGACAGACTGAATGAAGACATCAATATTCCAAAATCTGTTGACCTTTTCATATTTTCTGACTTCAACAAGCCTGTCCTACAATCGGTGCACACCGTTAACTACCATTCTAATAAGAGAAGAAAAACACAAAAACTGAACAATTCAAAAATAAATAAAACCCATCATATATACCATCAGTCGTATACAGTACAGTTAATTACACTGATCTGTCACCAGAAAGCAGCCAATGGCTTATGTTGGTATAAACTGAATTCTGTCAGTCAAGTTTGCAGTATGACCACCAAAGCTAGGTGGCTCGCCATAAGCGTGAACTCAGAAATGTTGTTATATGGTTAAAGACAACAGACAGGAAGACTGTCGAACCTAGATCGAGTGCTTGTTGGCACTCGTCAAAATAACGTGTATATCTGTAATCTTGGAGGAGGAACTCATATCCCTCCTGAGATTTGAACCTGGATCACCCAATGGTACGATCAGAGACGTTACCACTAAACTATTCAGAAATGTTGCAGGTGGCACAGTGGTTACGACTCTCGCCGACCATGCACCTGGTCCGAGGTTCGATCCCCTGCCGACGCACACCTGATATCTATGGTCGGCCTGCAAAATTTGGGCTACCGATATCCATCCTGAAAATTTCATACTTGTACCAAAAATATGGTTTGGAATCAAGCTGTAATCAAAAATAAAATAAAATATCTGACTGGCAAGTGCTAACCAGCATGAAACATAGGTCCACAGCTTTCCATAGATCACCTCCACCTCTGTCTATTCGATCCTGTGATCCACTGACTGGAATTCAAGTGCATGAGTCAATGAGCTACATTTCTCTCCTTTTAATTGCATAACACCATCGTTTTCTTCCTTCACGTTCCCAGTGAAACATAGGGGGCTTCAAGCTAGTGGCTTGAAGTTTCTGTAGCAGTGGCGTTTAATTTTACAGGATGGGGTCGCTAGCCTCATGCCCAACATTTCCTCTCTACCAGCAATATTTCTGACTTAGCGAGGTACAGGAGTGCGGCGTCGGCCGGGGATCGAACCCCAAACCATGTGCATGGTCGGCGAACGTCCTAACCGCTGTGTCACCGACGAACGTCACACCATCGTTTAGTTATCAATAATATATTATCAAATACTATACAAGAAAATAGGAACAATTAATTTTTTAAGGAAATATTACTTACATTTAGGCACAAATTTTGTACAATTACTTTTTAGCTTATCCAAACAGGCTGGTCCTAAATCCGGTTCTTCAGCATCATGATGCCATAAATCTTCTTGAATATAATATGGATGATGTAGACAAAAATATTTTGTCAATGGGATAAGTAAATCATGTGAATAAAACTCTAATGATATTGGCCAATTCGAATAGAGATGAGATAAACTTCTACGTCTCCAACTAAATGCTGACAAAGTATCTGTTAATATAAAGGAGAAAAAAGAAACAACAGCAATATAGTTTTCGAAAAAGTAACAATAATAACAGAGAAATTTATAAAAACTCTTATGAAGACTTGAAATGTGATGCTGATTCCGAGAACTAGCTGCTACTGTGACAACAGAAGACAAGGGACAGGCAACAGATCGTTTATTATGGAAATCAACACATATTTATAGATTCTCATGTACATATTATAGATTATTGTTAGCAGAAAAACACAGTCTACTGATTGGTTGTTCCTCACAGAAAGTTAACCTTGCATCTCTTTGTGGCTGTTTCTTGAATGTCAGATCATCTATATGTTAACTGTATCCGCCTACACAGTCTTTGTTCTCATTTTTCTCACGACCAATATTGGGGACATAAACATTGACGTAAATTACTGTCCGCCAATTTTGACTAACAGACAGCTCTCACCACACTACTACCCAGTAACAAGACCCTGATGAAAATGTACTCAGAACTCATTAGGGCGGAACAGAATCTTACTTAATGTACCGCATTATTATTACTATTATTACTATTATTATTATTATTAAAACAACACCTTGGTACACTAATGGCTGCAGAAGATACACCACACGTAAAATCTCATAGTTTGTGAGAGAGGGATAGGAAATCGGTCGAATGCCCAGACCAAAGAATAGACCACTACCGAAGCTCCAAATTGAAGTGTGATCTACAAAGCAGTGGAAAAGCGTCATAACTACGTTGCCATGGTTCCAAGCTACCAGGACAGGTTCACATGTGATTCTATCCTTTCGGATCCTTTGGTTTGTGTACATCATACGTTTGAAATCAGGGTCTTCCAGCTACCCTAGGCATACAAGGATATCTACTAGTCTGATTACAAGCACCAAACGTTCGTATTCACTCTTTCACTACTCTAGTGGATAGCCCCCAAAAGACCCTAGTGCTAACACACTTGGCACTCAGTAAAGCGGAAGAGAGTTTAAAAGTACCAAATTATGAACCACACTTATTTTAAGAGAGCTGGTGACAGTATCAAGTTGGTCAAGCTGAACTAAGCGGGACAGGATTTGAACACGAAACCTATTGGCTGAAAACTGACTGTCTCTTATCCATGCCTCTAATCATCACAAGTTTAATCAGGTGAGCATGTAAACCAGTAGTAAATAACTCTCGGCAAAGTTAAACTTTCGACACCACTAACAACCAATCAGAAAACGACCTTGAACGGACCAGTCACATTAAAGAGGCATATATGACGAATGGAAATGTATATTTGTAGAAAAAAACATAAAATAGAGAATAAAAAAGTTACATGGGATATCTTTCTCGAACATGTGTGAGAAACATCTCCCAGTTTAGCATGGGACTGTCAATCGAGAAGTTACACCATATCCTGTACATATATTCATCCAAATGACCATAAATGAGATCCATTTATAGCCCTTATCCTATTTTTCAACCTGCCCCAAAATCCCTCAATAGAATTTGTATGTGTCCTCGTAACGAGATCCACAAAATCACTTGAATGGTTGACTCTATGATGAATATATCCCAGAGATGACAGTGAATTGTAGCGTTTCCACTTGTCGGTGTGTATAATTGACCCCCGCTTAACAAGTCTGGTAATAATAGGTATAAGGGTAGTTGCTTTTCTGTCTGCTATCCTTAGGGAGAGAAGCGACCTAGCGAAAAAAGTTCCTACGAAATATTAAAATTATCAGCTTACTCTCTCTAGCGTTAGTAGGCTTCAAACATATAGCACAACGATGAACAAACCCATCAGTTGATTTGGTATAGCTTTTTAAAGTCATGATACCACCACACAAACAAATTCGCTCTTTCCGGCGCAACTCAAATCCAGGAAATACTGGAAAACGCTAATCTCCTCGAATTGAAACAATAGCTTTGTAAGGTCACGCATTAGAAATGAATCAAGCGCTATACAACATTGAACTGCGTTCGTGAACCTCATTGGATAATTCGACATCGTTCGTGAATCTCATTGGATAATTCGCTGATTGGTAGTTAGTGGTGTCGAAAGTTTAACTTCGCCTAACTCTCTTCCGTTACCATATATAAATCTTGTTGAATTAATAAGGCGGATCATACATGGTAAAACAGAGACTGTTGGTTGCATTCTGTTAAGACCTATCACTAACAAGTCGACATTAAAACACCTGGTGCAAACTGACCATAACACTAGCACTAAAGAATCCTTCCTTACCGCATACCAAAACAAGCTGCTTGAAGCCATCAGGTACTGAAAACTGCTAATAGCAGAAGCCATAACAATTCGCAGCAAAATGACTGGGAACTTGCCGCACAAAACAAACAAGTCCAGTGACTGATTGCTAATCTGACCTACTGTGGATTCTCAAATACCACATTACATCATGTAATTAGGTATGACTTTCGATCCTATGTATATATATGATACCCAGTAATGTGACTGCACAAGAAACCGAGACCTGAAACCTCATATTACAATCTAAGCACCTTACATCATTCAGCCACTAGGCTAGAACTTATTGGGTCATTAATCCTATTTTTTATCAATTCACGATATAAATTCTACATCTATTACTAGTATTATTGTTGTTCCCTTGGGTTCCTAGTGGAACATAGGGCTTCAACTACATGTCTCCACTTCCTTCTGTCTTCCTTCTGCTGTACTTTTCACCTGCATTCATGCATGTTCGTCCATACTGTTTCAACTCCTCTTCACACGATCTCCTCCATGTCACCTTCACACTAACGTCCCACTCGCCGCTTGCTTCCCTTTCGGATTCCACTCGAGCGATGGCCTGACACGCGCGGGATGTCATCCAGCGGACTCCTCAGCGAATGTCCAATCCATCCATCTCCACTTTCTCCTGCATATTTGTTGGTTGGCGATTGGTTCTTGTTTTGTTTTGTTTGTTCTCAGTCATAGTTTCTTGTTGGTGATACTTTCCGGCCTGGCCATCTCATCTTCAGTATAGATCTAGCGATGACAGTTAGTTGTTGATAGAGGTCTGCAATAGCCAGCCTGTTGGAAATATTCTTTGTGACCCGCCCGCTCGCCAAGTTTCTCATCCGATCCGTATAGAAGAACTGATTGACTTGACGTTGTTTGTATTGAAAATCCTACCGAATTTTGTTGTTGATCCTGGCTGAGTGACGAAGATTTCCAGATTAATTTCAGGTTGATGAGTGTGTTTCTCGCCCGCCTTCCCGATTCTCGCTCGATTTGACATCCTCGTCCGTTCCGGCTGCCTGTAGTTGAGACAATGCTCAATGCTAGATAAGTGAATGAAGTAACCTCTTTCAAATCCCTCCCGTTGATGGTGATTGGCACTGGATGTTGCTGCTGCTGTTGTTGCTGGTTGGTTATTTGCATAACCTCCGTCTTGTGTATGTTCACTTGGAGTCCTTCCTTCGCCGGCTGCTTCTTCGACTAGTTTGTCGGTTTTCGTATGTAAGTCTTCGATTTTGTGTGACATCAAACGAAAATCATCCACGCGCGAAATCCAGGTCTTCCCGGTTCTTCACGTCGGTCCAGGATACTCCTGTCTTCTCATTTCCTACTATCTGTCGCATAATTCAGTCCACCACAATTCGGAATATCATTGGTGATAATAAGCACCCTTATCTGACTCCTGTGTTTACTCCACGCCTCGCTGAGTTTTCCGTTGTGGATCACGATTTAAATTCTACATCTAAAGAGTCTCAAAATAAAAGGAAGTAGCAAACCAATTCTCTCTAGCTTTCAATGCTTCTACTAGCTGACCTCGATTTTTGACGAGGTCGACATTGAAGTAAACCAACGCAAATTCTCAGAAATTCAACACTTAACTAATTTAGAATGCAAAAGGAAACAGGGAGTGTGAATAAAGGCGTTTTTAAATAAGCTAAAGATAATCAGAAATATCAACAACAACATAAAAGCATGATTGTGGACAACCATTTTAACTTTAAACATTACGTTTAGGCATTGAAATTTGCCCTATTTACTGCAGAAAAGTTAGAAATTTATTTTAGATGCTAGTGTACATGAAAAGAAACGTTTTGTAATATGATGGGTGAATTACATTTCAGGGTAAGTATCACAATGCAAAGATAAAGGCACACGAGAAACATACCTTCTTCATATAATAAATTTGGTAATCTCCAATCTGTACAACGATTACAATTATTATAGATACCGGTAGTGTTACTGTTACAGTATTTAATTTCTGAATTGTATAAATTCTGACAACTGTTCGGTTCTATTTGTCCAGCAATACATGAGAAATTAACATCACGACGTTCCCATAAATCAGGATGATTACAGACTTTTCTTAATTGCATAACTAAATTAATTAAATGCGCTGTCGCTGACGATGATGACGAATTCAAACTGTCCATAGTAGAAGTGTTGGAATAAGCATCCGATGACATGATTGAACTTAAATCTTCCAGACGAATTTTATTACGTAATCTTTCGTATAGTATTTGTTGTCGACAACTTAAAGGACAATATAACATGATTTCTGTCTAAAAAACATATACAAATTAAACAGAAATGATTGTAACTCTACGTGTCTCAAGGGAAAAAACTCTTATAGTAGCGCTATTAACAGACATCTCTTCGACACGGGGTCATGAGGTGGAGATCGAGAAATCCTATAAAATTATCAGTAGACAAAGGAGCTCGATTCTCTTCAAGTTTGCCGAAGCAATTCCTATCAAACGCTTCACACCAGTTTTATGTGTTCAGAAAGAAGCAGTTATTATTCTTTTCTTGCCCTGGTAACTGGATGTCTTTATTCTCTCATCTGATTACTTAATCCTTGTCTTT
Organism: Trichobilharzia regenti; assembly: GCA_944472135.2. Taxonomy (NCBI): domain Eukaryota; kingdom Metazoa; phylum Platyhelminthes; class Trematoda; order Strigeidida; family Schistosomatidae; genus Trichobilharzia; species Trichobilharzia regenti. The sequence continues at coordinate 43,024,233 of OX235262.1, read as the reverse complement.
AACCTCACCCCCTTTTTTATAATCTCTAATTTTGCTTGTCTCTTGTTTCTGTGACGTAAGTTGAACTCAGTACCTAGTTACCTAATTTATTAGCCACTCTGCATCTAACGCATATTTCGTCTTTATTACGTAACTCCTTTGCCATTGTATGCATACATTTATTTTGTTTAAACTTGAACTGCCTGTGTAAAGACTATATAAGCACAATTTTCTTAGCACTGTTCCCTAATTGTGGAACTCTCTGTCAACTGATAACATGTAAAATTTGCAAGTATGTTAAAACTTTTCTGTACATAAACCTCATAATTTATTTAGACTGTTAGCAGTTGATGAGAAGCCAACGAAATAAACGATGGTACCATATAATTCTGCACTAACTACTGTTATTCTTGTTTTATTCAGATTCATCAAGGGGAATAAATGCATGAAGATTGTAACTCTGCTATGAATAGTAAGCAAAATATATATTTTTTACCATTTTATTTTGTTGCTTTACTTCCTCAATGGAATATATAGCCTAGCTTCAAGCTAGAGCTTCGAAACTTCGGTGGTAGTGGTGTTCATTCTGACGGGATAGGGTTGCTAGCTTCACACCCAACCTTTCCTCTTTAGCCATTGAAACATAATAATTGAAATATATTTCTGCATAAAATCACAACAACAGGAATGAAGCAACACATACATACATACAGAAAGATAGATCGAGGTAAAAATCCCTACAAAAGACGTTTCAAGAGTCATCACATTTTGACACAGAATATAATACAGAAAAAGACATATAATCGGTGAGAAAAGAAACAGTAACTAAATAAAGCCTCACTAATTGAATTTTCGATTTTCCTGTCGATTGATTGGACCGAAGTGCTCGGTCTCAGGTTGACATGTCGGCTTCCACGTCAACCGAGCACTTCGGTCCAATCAATCGACGGGAAAATCTTAAATTGAATTAAATTAATATGACCCCTTGCACAAGAGGTGGCTCTCGTGGCCCAAGTGGTCTAGTGGATAACGCTTTGTCGTTTGAAACTATGGGCACCGGGTTCGAGCCCCAGTGGGAAAATCATCGCTCACTGGGAAATACAGGTATGTCCAGCTGACGAGTCCCAAGCAGGACGAAATGCACATCCTGGATTCTATTGCTAGTCACCATCCACCAAGTAAATAAAACCTCAATAATTTGTTCAATTTCGAACAAGAAAAAGCGTGATTACAAATTTAGTATTGCGATGGGGATTCAAAGTCGTGTCGCTAAGATTCTATAGCCATTATTCTTCAACACTGAGGATCCAAACCAGGTGATCTGAATCTTTATACATTTCATACCAATGGTCCAAGACAGAATAGATTAGTGTAAATTTTAGAGTTGGAAAGCTACTTTTATTCAACTCAATCTCATTTCAGCTAACATTATTCTTTCACAGAGGCTTTGCGAAAGCGCCCATAACATCAATTCCAACCACCCCAATAGTCTGAAACGCATAGCTTCATCAAGAAGTTTATCTTCGTTACCTGACATTATATTCATGTTGGGTTTATAGGAATGTACCGTTGAGGAGTTCTACATTAGGACGAAATGACTGACTCCTAAATCAAAGCTAGAAGATATGTTATCGCACTCACCTAAGGTGTGGTTGATTGATGAATAGCGAAGAAATTATGACTAGGGTGATGAGGCGCAATAGCTTGTTACTTAGACTTATGTATGTTTCATCGCATATTTAGCTACGAAGATGAGTTTTGGAATATGACTTTTGACTAAAAAACTCAACGACTTTTCAACAGAAATATTTGGAGATAAGCACTTATAATAACTACTGGATGTAATTAAGATACAAACGTTCTGAATACTCATAAAAAAGACTGCATATTCAAGTGTCTTCTCGTCTTAAAACCAGTTGGCATCATTTTATGAATGAGCAATCTGATATCAAACTGCTTGAATGTATATACTTCTAGTGCACTCTTCGAGCAAAAACCTTCATTGAAAGCTCAAGTTGTCTGAACTGGGATTACATTCAGAAGAGTAAGGGGTGATCGATATGATGCCATGGCATCGATTTCTGAAGTTGTTGACTAAGACTTTGAGTCATATGAGTAAGTGAGAGTATCCTGACTGGCGACCACAGGATGCTAAGAATTAATGGCTGGAAACTGATTGTGAAACAGCTTAAAATCTATTACAACGTCAAAGATGTAATCACTCTTGCTCATCTTCAAAATTCTATAGTCTATGACCAATCTTTATATAACTACTCTCTAAAGCGTATATCTGTATGCATCATAGCTTCATATCTTTTCTATACTCTGATGTACACTTTCGAAAGATATTAACTTGACCTAATTCACTTTTGTGAAAAGTTTTGAATAAATTAGTGAATTCGTTAGGACACTGGATTTTTTTACCTTCACGTTCCCCAGTGAAACATAGGGCTCCAAGCTAGAGGCTTGAAGTTTCTGTAGCAGTGTTGATTATTTTTACTGGATTGGGTTGCTAGCCTCATGCCCAACCTTTCCCCTTTACCAGTCTCACTACTGGCTTAGCAAGGTAAAGGAATGCGTCTACCGGGGATCGCACCCCGGACCATGAGCATGGTCGGCGAGCGTCCTAACCGCTATGCCACTGACGCTCAAGGTGTACACACTCGCCGGAAACTGGGATGAAACCGGGGACATTGAGATCTTCAGTCTAACGCTCTTCGTGCTGAGCTACTCCGGCGGCCAGGACACTGGATAACGACATAAAATACGTTAAAAATAAGTTTCACCACACTTGTGAATACCACTTGCTGATGAGTCTAAACAGGGACAAAATCCACATCAGTTATAGTTCTCAAACACGTGAGATTTAACAGCTAGGATTATAAAATGATTTGACTTCATAGGACTAGATTCATCAAAAAGAGATCAATAATGTTAAGAAATTTAACATGCTATTTCAAGGTACTTAATGAATCTGTTCTATGTGGACGTTAAAACACTATTCTGTAGTTTGAAAAAGACTGAATCATCTAGATCTATTAAGTGTTGTAAAGATGCATAGGTGGTTTAATAGAAGAACACTAGCCAGACAAGCACGTGGTCTGAAGTTCGATTCACAGCTGAAACACTATTAAACCTCACCCAGTTTACTAGTCAGTAATAAACTTGGGAGAGACATAAGGTTGAGTGTGAAGCTGGCAACCCTCTCTCGGAAAATGTATTTATTATTCTTTCGGGTTTCAAGAGGAACACACGGCTCCAACACCACATCTTCGTTTCATCATGCTCTCTGCAGTTCTCTTCAGCTGGCCCCAAGATCGCCCATAACTCATCATCTCACGCGATCTCCTCCATGTCATCCTAGAACAGCGCCCAGCTTGTCCTTTCACACTCGGGTTCCACTGGAGAGGTTTTCTGGACGCGCGATTTCATCAACTGGTTTCCTTAATGTGCGTCTGATCCACCCCCACTTTTTTCAACAAATTTCTTGGCCAACAGGTGCCTGATCGGTTCTTTGCCAACAAGAGCTTCTTGGTGCTAATCCTTTCTGGCCAACCATTTGATCTTGAGTATGTAACTTGAGAGGAAAGCTGTTGATAAAAGTCTGCAGTGGCTTATTCGAAATACTTTTCGTGACTTATGGGCCAAGTTTCTGACTCATAAAGAAGAACTGACTAACTTCAGATTGGTGTTGAAAATCCGAATCTTGTTGTTTGTGCTAAATGCAGATTTCCAAATTGACTTTAGAGTGATGAAGGTCAGCCTTTAAATTCCGATCGTGACTGTTTTCGACATCCTCTTGAGTGCTATCACCTGTAGTTGGATAGACAGGTGAAGGAAGTAACCTCTTTCAAACTTTTGTAAAAAATTATATTTGTAAAATCTCAGCGATATTGAAATGAGTAATTCCAACGTTTCATTCGGCAATCTGGTCCGAACTTCTTCACGGAAATTAATCGAAATTAACATAACAGAGGTTTATATATAATCGGCACAATCATCGGGTTTCCACTCTCCATTGCCTGCAACAGAATGCGTATCCTAAATCCGTAGCTGTCGAGTCACCTGACAACTCCAGTAGGTCGAATAAATCAGCTTAATTTTCAGAAAGAAGACAAAGCAATAAGTTCGACAGGGTGCTTCAACTAAACTCTAATCCTAAACACCATAATTTTGAAAATACGTTTAATCATAAAATTTCTAGATACTAACAGTTTGAACAGACATGAAGGTGTGATGTTAGCTGACGCATAGGAAATCCTGATTGATAAATAAGAATGGATATGTATCACTAATTAATAATACTTGGTCAAAGTTCCTGACTGTCTATTTCTTCTTATGGAGACGTTAAGACATTGTTTTACAACTGTTTATCCGCACACATACACACTGTGTTTAAAGTGTTTAACAAAGGTAGATCAATATTTGTAAGTCTGAGGTCAAATTTTGATCACAACTCATACAATTTTGTTTATTGTACATGTTGATGCCTGTTTTATGACTCATGATTGGACAAAGTGTTTTTAAAAATAAGAGATGTTCCTTTTATATATATATAAACCTCTGTTATGTTGATTTCGATTAATTTCCCTGAAGAAGTTCGGACCAGTTTGTCGAACGAAACGTTGGAATTACTCATTTCAGTCTCGTTGAGATTTTACAAATAAAAATTTTTTGCAAATGTCTACTTCTCACTCGGCGCCCAAATATTTTAGAACTATTCTGTCAAATCTTGACTACAGTTGATTTGAACTCTTTCAAACTTATTCTGTTGACAGTGATTGGTACTGATTATCTTCATTACCTCCGTCTCCTCTATGTTCACTTGAAGTTCAGTCTTTGCAGCTTGTTTTACCAGTTCGTTGGTTGTCACCAGTATTTCTTCGAGTTTGTGTGACACTAGACGTAAATCTTCCGGGAGGCTCAGATCTTCTATAGTCCTCTTATCGATCCAAAGTATTCCTATCTCCTCGCTCCCCACGTACAGTTTGCCATATAATCCAACCCACCGCAATATCATTAACTCGTAAAAAAACAACACTGAGATTTCAAAGCTTCATTTCATCTGTTCCACTCAGAATACAAGGGAATAGAAGAAATGTTGAAAACAAATAAATCTTAGAAAACCTCGATTAAACTTTAAAAAAAAACAGCAAATTGAGTGGAGTAGGATTATTTTTAAAATCTTACCTTCGTAGATATTTCATGTTCAACTTCAGTTTTTGTTCTACGCAGCATAAATGGCTTTAAAATTAAATGTAGTCGAGATAATTGATTTTCATTCAACTTTGATGTTATCAAAGCGCCACTACCCCCACCACCACCGGTAACACCTGTTCTAGCCGTTGCACTAGCTTGTGATTCAATATCACGTGAAAACCAATTGGCGAATTCATCGTGTGAATCAAATAAAGTTGGCATAATAAAATGTAACAATGCCCATAGCTGTATACATTCAAACAAGCATAAACGACGAAAAGAAAAAAGAAAATAAGGAAATGTCAACAAATTATTAGTGGGAATGCATCAGAGAACGAAAAACAAAATGGTAACTGGTGTTCAATCAAAGTGTCCAATATAGTCCTACAGTTGTAACATCTCTTACTGCACCAGTGACTGACACAGGTTGGAATCTCAGAAGGGATATGAGTTTCTTCAAGATTTTAGATACGCCTTGCTGACTGGTGATGTTGATTAAGTATTATCACATAAAACAAATTTAAATTCTTGAAGTTATTAATTTGATGATGGTTGGCATTAGAATTCAGGGAGTTTCGCCTTGTTTCTGGACTTCACGAGTGAAGATGACTGTATCGCAGGGTGGGAGGGATTTTGTTCTCACTATAACGCAAACCGAAAACCTATCGTTTCAAGCATTAATGTGCTGTTCCCTAGGCTTCGTCACTGACTTAAAACAACCACTTTTTTGTTTAATGAGTATGCTTCGACATAATCTGTTTGCACTTGTGATTTTCTGTTGGTACTTTTGGCCTCTAATAAAAAACTTTATTTTGGCATATACGCATTTGAGTCTCAGTGAGACCATCACTCGTGAGGAGTCCCCAAATAAGACAGGGCACAATGGTTCCCCTCTATCAGATCTCTCATATCCACTGAATCCTCGTTTTTTCCAATGATAGTATTCTTTCCCCCACACACACACACTTCTGTTTATTACAGTACTTTTGAATCTGTTTTTTCTCTCTTTTGTCTCATTTTCTGTGCTACATGGAATGCAGTCACTTGAATCGCTGCACTTCTGTGCAAAAGCTCTATGCTGAAATTTACTCAGTCATTTTTGCAGACAAAGATCAATGCTTAACCTGTTGTAACGATTGTAACACTAGATAGATAATCCACACAATTTCTAAGAGATGCCAATACACTTCATAATGACCCTACAAAAAAAGATAGATAATATATTTACCTCAGAATAAAAAGCGTTGACTGATTTTCTCTTAGTGATTATTTGGATAATATTACATTTCGACAACTAATCAATTTGTTTTGTTTTAATTTCGACCACGAGCTGACGTCATTGAGAGAATCATTGGAAAACGAAAGGGGAGTACTATACACCTGTTTCGTTTTAGTTTGAGACGCTTCTGTAGTACACAACCACTGGGGTTTAAACCTTTCGATTACAAGGGAAGCTAGTAGACCATCCAGCCCCTGGGACGGAATCCAATGGTCTATGAATTCTAACGTCTACCAATTCGTAATATTGATGCGACACCACCGGCCAGTGTCACTGTGCCCAGCTGGATGGACCGCCACTGGTCACTACCTCTCTCACTAGAGCTCCAGTGAGCCAGTCCCTAGCAAGCATCAGATTAATTTTCAAGAGTTAGCTAATCATCAAACATGAAACAAATAACTCTTGAGAATAATTTTTTGTATCAATCATACGCTTACCTCTTGCATTGTATTTTGAATCGGGGTTCCTGTTAGTAGGAGACGATTTCGGCATTTAAAAGACAGCAGAATTTTCCATCGTAAGCTAAAAAAATGAGAGAATGAAGAAGATTCTAGACGTAAGTGTAGAACTTTGGCACTGTGGTAGTTTGGATAAGTTTATCTGATTTAACACAGTGATGTAGTGGGTAGATCTAGAATGACTGATCCCTTTTAAGTTAAGTAACCTGGTTAGCTATACATTAGAACACGGAGGTTGGTTTCCTGTGTTCAGACCACAACACGTCAGTTTTGGCTGTTACATATGCAATAGATGTAAGAATGGAAAACTGCTGTTACACCTTTTCTTCCATTTTCTCGGAACTCGGTCTACTAAAGCGAAGGAGGTCCGAATTATTATTTGGGACTGCAGTTTAACTGACTTCAAAATTTTATAAAAATGTCACCAGAATGCATGATGGTGAATGGCAGGTTTATAAAGCTCTAATCTTCCGCGTTCAGAAATAATCTTGCACTTTATATTAACACAATTACCTAACTTACTGACAGTATAATAAGGGAGTTCAGCTACCGATCTAAGGACGTGCGTACTACTACACACCGTCTTCTTATAATCGCTGTGAAACATAGCCATTGAAAGTATAGAGACATGAAAAGGTTAACTGTTTTTGATCATACGTGTCTGCGTTTTATCTCCCATGTTAGGTGGCATAATAGTGAGTAATACTGAGCTCTAAACGTAGAGTGTGTTAGGCAAGGAGAGAAAGTCAAATGATGAGGTTGTGAAGCTACATTGATTAAGACATCTAGAACAGGTGTTACGTATTTCCTAGCAGTCATCACCTTCTTCCACTCCTCTACCTAGCTAAGCCAGAAATAATGCTAGTAAAGAGGAAAGGTTTGGCATGAGGCTAGCAACCCCATCCTGTAAAATAAACGCTACTACGGAAACTTCAAGCCACTAGCTTGAAGCCCTATGTTCCACTGGAGAACATGAAGGGAAAAAAAATCACCTTCTTCGATGCGCAATGTTTACTGACAAAGGATCAAACAGGCTGGAAAAGAGCTAGTAGTGGTCAAACCAAAACATGGGATCAGTCCATGAAGTCTTAACATTCCGACACGGCTAAAGCTAATTGTTGTGGATTTTATTGACTGTTAAAGTCATTTTTTGATTTTACAACCGCTAGCTCCTTTCCAACCTTATCCTATGTCAGCTAACATTGCCCCTAGAGGAAGGTGATGGCTAGGCATACATGCATAACACTTGTCCTAACCACCTCGACTTGTGTAACTCCACAACCTCGTTGTTTGATTTCCCCTCCTTATCTAGCACTCGACGCCTTACCTCAATATTGTTCACCTTATTATACCACTCAAAACAGGAGATGGAACACAGGCACATATGATCAAATACAACTAGTCTTTTCATTTCTTCCACTTACAATGGCCATCAGTTAGACAACCACTGCGAAACTAGGGTGTATTGAAAAGTTGTTGTGTCTCAGTCCGGGACTCTTCAGTGGTACGCACCTGCCGGGGTTCGAACGCGGGAGCTGACAGTTACAATGGTTATGAGCGGGTACTGATGGTTCTCTAAATAATAATGTCAGCTCGTGATCAAACCTGGAACCAATCATATTCCTGTAAACCAATACACGATCGATAATTGTGAACGTGAATAATCCAGAATGAATTAGATCTGCCTCAACTATTGTTGAATACTGACTGATATCTCTCCATTAAACTTATTGTAATAATATGGGCCAACAGGCAAATCCTGATGAAGATTTTATAAAAACTGAGTGAAACAAAGCATACACATATATATAATCTATGTATAAAATATTAATAATAAATAATAACTTTAAAGTATAGAGCACTCCAAGACAACAAACCTTGATGTACTTTTAATAGCATGTGCTTCATCTAAGACAATATACGACCATGCAGTTTTATTAATGAATTTTGCATCTTGTAAAACCACTTGATAACTTGTGACTACAACATGAAGCTGGGAATCTTTAACGCCAACGTGTCCAAAATTTATATCACTAGATTCATTAAAGCCTTCATCAGAGTTTGAAGATCGTTTAGACGACCAAAATCGACGTAGAACTTTACGTTCTGTTGGTGTACCCCAATAGGGGACTAAACGAAATTCTGGAAGAAATTTTGCAAATTCCTGTGTCCAGTTATGCAGAGTGGAAGATGGTGTAACAATTAAAAATGGACCCCAAATATTGTAGTTCTGTAAAAAAAAAAAAATAACAATAAAAGGCAATCATGTATAATCCAATACATGCTAAACATTTCCAAGACATTACGGAATAAGTTCTACAAATATACTGGTGTCATGGCGTTATACTTCCCCTTCAATTGTATTGCATTTTCACCAACATATCTTGAACAATTATAATTCGCAAAAGATGAAAACGAAATTTTATTATTATTTTTCCTTCACGTTCCCAGTGGAACGTAGCGCCACAAGCTAGTGGCTTGAAGTTTAATACTAATAATTTTTGCTTTATTCCAAAAACAGTACTAATGATACAGCAAGGAATTTTCAGCATTCAGTACAATATTGCATCTGATTTACTCAAAACGAAGAAAAATAAACATTACATAATAACAATAATAATAACAGAACGTTATTATAGCATAAAATTACAGAAAGATGAACAATGAAAGGGTCGATTCACTTTGCTAATTATACAGTAACTTATATGTGCGTTGGTGGCACAGTGGTTAGAACTCTCGCCGACCATGCACCTGGTCCGACGTTCGATCCCCTGCCGACGCACACCTGATATCTATGGTTGGCCTGCAAAATTTGGGCTTCCGATATCCATGCTGAAAATTCCATACTTGTACCATAAAGTACTGTGTGGAATCGAGCTGTAATCAAAAATAAAAATAAGTGTTTTACGTCTAACAGTGTCTTCATCACATAAAATACGGGTTAAATACGGTATTGTAGAATTTTTGTACTTAGTGATTCGGGCATATAACTTCTTATATTGACTTCTCGTCCTACCTAATGAGATACAATGGGATAGTTGCGAATAAAGGGGCGCAGAGGGTCTGACAGTACGGTCTTTGCCCATCTTGTACAGGAATTTATGTCTCTCGACTATAGTATTGTCGACTTCACGCAGTGGCAAACCACAAGCCCTACTCACAGCATTTAATACCCTTCGTAATATGATATAATCTTTTTTGAGAAGCCCAGGAATGAGTACAATGAGTACAAGCCTCCAAAGCCTCAGGATGGTCGGGGGTGGGTGTCTTGCGCTGCGGGTTGGCCACCCCTCCGTACACCTCTTGAAATGCTCCCATATGACCGGGCGTCTTACATAGCCTCTCCTGAGGAAGTCCTACTCACTGCCTTCACGTGGCGGAGGTGTTTTTCACCAAAGTGAGAGGGCAAAAGCGGATGCCCGGCGCTCTTCACCGGGTTGACTGTCCATTGGATGACAGTCTAGGGGAGATGGCTAAATCCTGATTCCAAACCTCCAACGACTGGCGTATGAAGCTCACCGGCAGACGTTTGGACAAAGGGCTTATTGGATGCCCTGGATGACTGGCCCCATTCAAAAAGGCGAATGAACCGGACTCCGGTCACCGGCTGCCAATGGATAGTGGACTCCTTACTCCACTCCTACTGCCTTGTAGGTCACACTTGGCTGTGTAAAGGCTAGAGCTGCACTCTCAAACAAAAGGCCGAGCGATGCTGGGGACATCACTCGTACCAAATTCCCATGAAACTTCATGGTTTATGAAGCCGGCTCATCCTCCCGTAGGAGATAGCCGAAGTAAAGTAAGTAAGTAAGGAATGAGTACAATAGGTAAAATACAGGAGTTTACAAATTGCAGAAATAAACGTTGGTTGATACCTGATTGTCTTAACTTTTTAATGTAGAAGCTGAGACGAAACATTTTCTTAGAGATTGATAAGATGTGGGATGACCATGAAAGGTCACAGGAAAGGACTATCCAAGGTATTTAATGCTTGACTTGGTTTCAATTTCAGTGCCATCTATGCTACAGGCATCATGTAGCAGTGTTTAATTTTACAAGATGGGGTTGCTAGCCTCATGCCCAACCTTTCCTCTTTACCAGCATTATTTCCGGCTTAGCTAGGTAAAGGAGTGCGTCGGCCGGGGATCGAACTGCGGACCATGTGCATGGTTGGCGAACGTCCTAACCGCTGTGCCACCGACGTACCATATATACTGATGCCGAATATAGTGGAATGATGGCGTATTGCTTTCCCATCAATTGTATTGCATTTTCACCAACATATGTTGAACAATTTTAATTCGCAAAAGACGAAAAGGAAATAGAAAACATTTATCCAAATATGATTAGTTATTCAGTATACAAGACTCGGTTTTTCAACACAAATGTTTTAAGTCAGTCAGTTCTTCTAGATAGATGGGTCAGAAATTTGGCGTGTCACCAAAATAATTTCCAACTTGGTAGTGCAGACTTTTAGTAACAGCTTCCTTCACTGGCTCCATACTGAAGATCTTCAGGCTGACGAGAAAGGATTAGTAACAAGAAACTCTGAGAACAAAACAATGAAGAACCTATTCCTCAACAAATATGCCGAAGAAAACGGAGATGGATAGAACTCACAATGAGGAGACCGTCGGATGATGTTACACGCCAGGCTACGGTTCGAGTGCAACCCATATGATGGAAGACGAGTTAGGGGTTGGCCCGAGGTTGAAACAGAGGTTTCCCCCTTCACTTATCTGGGAAGCGTCGTTTCAACAACAGAAAGTTGGAATGGACCTAGATGTCAAAGTTAGAATCAGAAAGGCCAAGATACGCCTTCATCAAATTCAGACCAGTTTGGAAATCTTCAGCACTCAGCATTAGGAACAAGATTCGCATTTTCGACACCAATGTGAAGTCGGTTTTTCTATACAGGTCAAAAACTTGGCGTGTCACGAGAAGGATTTCCAACAGGTTGCAGATTTTCATCAACAGCTGCCTTCGCTAGCTTGATACTGAAGATCAAACGGTCAGAAAGAATAAGCAACGAGACTATGGGAACAAACCAACCAAGATTCGATCGCTCAAAGAATATGTAGGAGAAGGTGGAGATGGATCAGGCATACAATGGGGAAGCCACTGAATGACACCACACGCCAGGCTCTCAAGTGAAGTCTAAACGGGAAGCGACGAGTGGGTCGTCCTGGAGTGACATGGAGAAGATCGTTTGAGGAAGAGATAAGAAAGCTTGGTCAATCGTGGACCCAGCTGAAGAGGACGGCAGAAAACAGAACACAGTAGAGATGTGTTACTAAAGCCCCATTTTTCACCCGGAACACAAGTGAATAATAAAACAATATAAAAAATATATTATATTTTGCACTAACGTTTGTTCTATCTCCGTTTAGATCAAAACTTTGTTCAAATCACTTTAACTTGATCCACAAAGAAATTATTATAAGCTTTTATACGACTGAAAGTAAACGACATATTCTTATGCTATTCAAATACAATAGCACAAATGCGTCTTTTTTCAACTATAGGCCTTATGGTGTAGCGGCTAGCACTCTGAACCTGGCGAACCGAGTTAGAGTCTTGACAGAGCCTTGAGCTAAGCATTTATCTCGTGGGATATAGTGGTTAGGATTCCTGGCCTTCATCCAGGCAGCCCAGGTTCAGTGCGTCAGTGATTCAGGTCTGTCTGTCTGTCTGAATTCAACATAGAACTTGACACCGAAGTGCACCAGTTCGAGTTGCCACGTTTCAAATAGCACACAGAGGTAGACAAGAAGATGAGTGAAGAGAATCAATAAAGTCTGACTAGTATAAGAGTGAAACAGAATGGGTAATGGTAGAAAGGAATATGAAAGATTACAGAGACTGAATACATCTGCCCTGGCCATTGACAACAATTTTGAGCCATGTCACCTATTGCCTCCACCCATTGATTCCTAGAGTCAGTCCCGAGGGCCCCAACCCGGAAGTCTGCATCTCCCTACCTGACTCAGTTTAACTGTCAAGGTTTTCATGGATTGATGAGGCCATGTTTTTGTTTGGCCACCACCTACTCTTTTCCAGCCTGCACCTCTATATCAGCTAGTAATACCCGTCGGCGGGGGCAGGCGATGGTTAGGCATGCGCAGCACCTGACCTAGCCATCTTAGTCTATGTAACTTTATAGCCTCGTCGATTGATTTTCCCTGTTTGCCCAACACTCTACGCCTAACTTCAACATTACTTATCTTGTTAAACCACCTAACGTGAGACAGATCGTAGACATCTATGATCAAAAACAGTCAACCTTTTCATGTCTTCAAAGCGTATTGGCCATGTTTCAGAGCCACAGAGAAGGACGGAGCGAACTGCTGAGCAGTGCACACGTCCCTTGGTTGATAGACGGATGTCACGCCTACGCCAGAGATGGTGTAAGTTGGCGAAAGCAGCTCGAGCTTTTCGGATCCTTGCTGAGATTTCATCGCCAATCAGTCCCTTGGTGCTGATACAACTTCCCAAATAGGTGAAGTGGTCAACATGTTCTATCACTTCACTCCCTATCACTAAGCTAGGAGTTGACGTAGTCCAGTCCTGTAGCAGCATCTTACATTTTGCAGGGGCGAATCGCATGCCAAACATACGAAGATTGCTGCTGAAGGTGTTCAGAAGACTCTGCTGGATTTTGTCATCATCCTCCTCTAACAGGACTTGCATCCAGTTTACTGTTTACCAGCACACATTTATCACTTAAATATGAATTCTAACAGAATCATTTACTCTCGTAACTTTATTAATGATTTACGACCAAATGACTTTCATATTCCAAAGAAACCAAGAAGGAAACATCGTAGTGGTTGGCAGAGAGCTCTCAAACGTACACCAATACACTTAACTACGGTCCCCGTCATAATGAACTCAAACTGTCGCTCTCTGCCAAATAAGATAATGTACCTACAATCCCTGATGTCAACTGATACGTATCATAACACCGCCATAATCGCATTACAAGAAACGTGGTTGCATGAACTGTATGATGACAACCTTATCTCACTAAAGGACTTTATTTTATTTCGTCAAGACCGTCAATGTTGTAATAAGAAAAATGGTGGTGGCGTTGCAACTTTTATTCACTCCAAATGGTCTGTCTCAAATAACGTCTGCTTCACCTTCTCAAATGACTTCATTGACTGTATTACTGTCAAATGTCGCCCCAAACATCTCCCCAAATATAAACAATTCTATATTACAAACATGTACATTTCTCCTAGTTGCTCTCCATCTGATCTATCTAATTTTGCTGATGAATTCACCATGTTTGCTGCTGCCAACTTCGACAACTCTCTATCCGTTATTACTGGAGACTTCAACACATCGGATTGCTCCTTTCTTGAAGCTCTTGGTCACACAAACATAGTCAAATTTCCCACTCGACTTGACAAAACACTCGACTCGTTTTTACTAATGACGAAGGAGTATATGAAACACGTAGACGTTCACCGATACATAACTCCGATCACTGCATTGTCCGCGTTTTGCCAAAAATATACAGCAAAACACATATTAAAATCTTCTCACACCTGTCTACGAAGCACAAGAAAGATGCTACACATCTGACAACTTACTCAATCTAAGATGCATGTTAAAAGATACCAACTGGGATCTATTCTATGAAAGTACATTAGATGACTCAATCACCAATATAATGGATTATCTTAAGTTCTGCCTCGACATATGCTGTCCCAAACAAACACTGTTCAAACGCCTCGACCGCTTCTCGTCTCCCCGTCTCAAACAACTTCGCAGGCAAAAAGAAATGTTATATAAATGCAAAGACAAGTTAGGACTTAAAAAGATTAATGCTCAAATCAAATCTGAAATCAAAAATCTTAATGCTATCTATAACCAAACACTTTTATCATGCAAATCTCCTAACAGCATGTGGAAACTTTTCAATGAAATTACTGGCAAAAGTAAGCGATGTAATGTTTTTCCCTCTTGTGATGTTAATGCTCTTAATCTGTCTTTTTTACGCTCTCCTTCTACTATAACCACTTCTAACGTTACCAATCTTGTAGCTGATAACTTCCAGGACTTCAATACTCTCGATGTTTTGAAATGTCTTAAAACTCTTAAGCCCTCACATAGTCTTGGCCCTGATAGCATACCTGCATATGTTCTAAAACAATGTGCAGATGCTTTATGTTTTCCTCTAACTAATATCCTAAATGCTTCTTTCTCCGAAAACGTTGTACCTGTTCCATGGAAAGACATTAAAATAGTCCCTGTCCCTAAACCTGGAAATAGCAAGAACGTAAAGTTCAGACCCATCGCCATCACTTCCCCGTTTCTAAAGCTCATGGAAAAACTAGTACTTCTTAAACTCGAACCCTCCCTTAAAAGCTTCGAAGACCCCAAACAATTTGCCTACAGACAGGGTAGGAGTACTTTAGACGCTGCAGCCGTCTTACACAACAGTATTATCTCATCATTAGACAAAGGTGCCAAATATGTCCGCTGCACGTTTCTTGACTTTACTTCTGCTTTCGACTCTGTACCTAGAAGTCTCTTGCTAAATAAGCTCTCCATGACACAAACCGAGTCCTGGGTCACTAACTGGTTGCATTCCTACTTTTCAAACAGAATGCAGTACACCGTATACAAAGGCCAATCCTCCTCTGCTGTGCTCACAGAAGCTGGTGTCCCCCAAGGTGCTGTACTCTCCCCACTTCTCTTTTCTTTCTTCCTACATGACCTACCGTCTTCAAATGACATTAACTTTGTCAAATATGCTGATGACCTAACTGTATCTTTACCTGTCAAATGTCAAAGTGACTGCTCTAAACTAAATGGCTTCTTATCGGAAATTAGCCAATGGTCCAAGGAAAACGGTCTAACCTTAAACCCCTCCAAATGCCAAACAGTTAATTTCACCTTAGGCATAAATCTGACCTAAACAAACTGGTTAGCACTCACGAGGTGTGCAACATAGATGGCAGTGAAATAGAAACCAAGTCGGAAATTAAATACCTAGGCGTCACTCTATCTTCTGATCTTTCCTGGTCGTCTCATATCTTGACGATTTCCAAGAAAATATACCGTCTTACCTTCTACATCAAGAAGTTAAGACATTCTGGTGTAACCCAACCCTTACTCCTACAATTTGTTAACTCCCGTATTCTGCCTATTATTCTCTATTGCTCCCCCTTAGTCTTTCCTGGGCTATTGAAGAAAGACTATACCTTATTACGTAGGATGTTAAAGGTTGTCAGCAGGGTAAGCAGTTTGCCACTTAGCCAGCTTGTTAATATTCTGGTGGACAGGCATATGGACTCATGTGAAAAATGGGCGAAATCCATTTTATCTGACTCACAACACCCTCTACATTCACAACTCTCCCCATGTATCTCTTCAGGGAAAACAAGAAGCCTATATAGGAAACTATATGCCCGCACTAGTAAGTACAAAAACTCATCCATACCCTACCTAGCCCGTGTTCTGTGCGATAAAGAATGCATCAGGCATGAAACCTTTAACTTATTAAATAGTCAGTAGAACCAATGGATCTCGTCTTTCCAACTCACATCATTTATAGGTACAACGTTTTCTCGCTCTTCATTCTGTATTTATTTTTGTTATGTGCTGTTTTGTTTTTCTCTTCCTTGCAAACTCTACTTAAAACATTCTTGTTCGTTCTTTCACACTCTGTATATCTCGACCATTTTGCTATCGCTTACGCCAGTAAATATGCTAGTAGTATCTACTTTTCTAACACCTTCAAACACTTTAATTTTGGCTTTGCTACCGACATACTAATATGTTGTTGAGATAACTTTAATCTATGTAGAACTTTATTTATTGTTAATGTAAAAAACTGGATGCAATATTGTAGTAAAATGCTGAGAATTCCATTCTGTATCACAAGTACTGATTTGGAATAAAGCTTATCTTATGTTATGTTATGTTATCTGCATATTCTAAGTCCATAAGACTATTCCCTGGTAACAAGTCGATTCCTAAGTCACTACGTTCAGTTAAGGATACTTCCATCAGCATATCTATGATGAAGTTAAACAGAAATGGGGAAAGTAGACATCCCTGTCGGACACCACTGGTTGTTACCAATTCAGATGACAATTCCCCATAAGCCCTTACACGACTATGTGAGTTTGAATAGAGTGTCTTGATCAGTGCAATGTACTTTCTTGGCACTCCCCTCACAGTCAGACATTGCCATAGTACCTGTCGATCCACGGAGTCGAAGGCCGCCTTCAAGTCAAGAAATATGGCAATTGTTGGACGTCGAAAAGTGTGTCTATGTTCTAGAATCTGTCGAAGAGTGAAGATCTGATCTATTCATCCTCTACCTGGTCTAAAGCCTGCTTGATTTTCCTTCGTCTGTTCCTTCCGAGTTCTGCTTAGTCTATGCATGATTACTGAGCCTAGGATTTTAGAGACTATGTTCGTTAGGCTGATCCCCCTATGATTATCACACGAGGACTTGTTTCCCTTCTTGAATATCGGTATAATGAGTGACTTACCCCAGTCTGATGGAACTGTCTCTGATTCCCAGACTTTGCCTAGCACCTCAGTTAATCTACAAACTAGTATGTCACCCCCATATATAAACACCTCCGGAATAATTCCGTCAGGTCCTGCCGCTTTGCCTCGTTTCAAATTACTGATAGCTTTTGTGACCTCACTTACAGACGGCGGACCAGTGTCTATATCCCATTCGGGTGTGTGCTGGATTGGGGGGGGAGGTTCAGTGTGGCTGTGGGCAAGTTAAATTGTCCCTCAAAGTGTTCTTTCCAGCGTTCAAGGCGTCTATCCTGAGAGCTAATTAAAGAGCCATTTCTCTCAGAAATAGTCGCACTTATGATTTGCCTTCTCCCACCTGTTTCCCTGATGAGTCTAAAGAGTTGTCTGGTGTTGCCTATCGCCGATGCTTTTTCCACCTCTTTTGCCTTTGCCACCCACCACTGTTCACGGTCCTTGCGGAGACTTTTCGTAAGTTTCCTTTTGTGCAGCTTTCGCTCCTCATTGAATTCCGAGCTCGCCGGAATAAGCCTTCTAGCATCTATCAGTTCGGATGAGGCAGTCGAAATCCAATGGTTTTTACTCACCTTTGGATTTACCTTATTCACATCTTTTACAGCTGTATCTATGGCTGACTGAATATTCTTCCAGGCTTCTTCAGGGTGAGCACAGCTGTCGAACTGAGATATGTGTTTAGCTAGTTCTTCCTCAAATAGGGATTTAGTTTCCTGATCGAGCTGGGGACGTGATGGGTTTACCGCCAGCTGTTTCCTATGTCTGTTCAGTCCCGACAGAAAGCTGCTACCTTGACGTGGTGGTCGGGCTTGAACATCTCAATGACCTAATCACGCTATACTGGCTGAGACTTATGTCTCTTGAGGTTTTACCATGCCAGGCAGGTTGTTTGGATAGCGGTTAAACAAAAAGCAGCTACCCCATCCAATACCATGATTCAAAGAAATTCACAAAATATCATACCGGATCGGCCGTGGCCCGGATTGACAACGACCGCGATTCCTGCTGCCGTCTCATAGGGCAGGAGTGATAAATATGCTACTGAGACACACCAAACAATAAAGAACAAACAAAAACAGGCCGCGTGTGACCGGCTTCAAACAGTTGTCCCCTGGGCTCTGAGGTCACGCAACCAACTTCCACGGTGTGGGCAGCCGGAAAGTAACAAACGCCCTCACAATCCGAAATGCACACAAAAGTGATTCAGAGTTCTGTCCCCGACCAACGAAATCCTTAACCTTGCTTAGCCGGTATTCGGCCCGGAAAAGAGGGGAGGTTGGGCTTGAGGCTAACAACCGCATCCTTTAAAAAAGTAAGCACCAATACTACTGATGAGAAGTCAAAGCTCAAGCTTGAAGCCCAATTTTCTACTAGAAATGCACAAGAATAAGAAAAAGTACACAGACAGTGTGAGTCATACTCTCGTGTTCTCGTGTAGTGAGCAACTAATTGAATTGCAACTTGTTTTATCACGCAATCAACGAAATATGATTTAAACAGCATTCTAGATCTTTTAACAAGGTTTAATTTTGGCTGTATTTAACAAGCCGAATAAAAATATGGTCAAGCGACTACAACAAAATATAAAAATACTCAGTGAGGAAAAAAGAAATATTCACTGTTAATATTTAAAAGAAAAAAAACACCTCAATGAAAACTTACCTCAGCCAAACAACCAAAAAATGCAATAGTTTGTATGGTTTTGCCTAAACCCATTTCATCGGCTAATATTCCATTAATGCCTTGATCGAATAAACCAAGAAGCCAATTTAAACCACGTATTTGATAAGCTTTAAGTTGACCTTTGAATAATTTCGGTGCTTCAACCTGTACAGTTGTTGTATTAGCGTCTGTACTAGTTGTAATAGTAGTAGTTGTAGTAGCAGCAGCAGGATTAGTAGCTGAAGTGTTCAGATTTTGATTGGTTGGTGGCAATGGATGAAATTGTGACACCTGAAAAAAGCACCAATCAGAAATTATCTCCATTATAAAAATGAAAGACTGGGAATTTGAAAAGTTCTCTTTATCAAATAGCGTACACCAACTACTAACTGATACAGGTCAGAGCGGAACATTAAATTATTATATATTCCCTTAGATTTTAGGTGGAACATAGGGCGTCAACGACTCATCTCGATTTCATCCTGTTCTCTGCAGTTCTCTTCATCTGGTTGCACGACTGTTCATAAGCTTCCATTCCCTCTCTGTTACCTTCAGACCAAGACTCAACTCATAGTTTCCCGTTCGGATTCCACTCTAGCAATGACCTATCTCATCATCTGTCACCTTAACATTTGTCTAACCCATCTCCGATTTCTTCGCTATATTTGTTTGGTCAGCAATAGGCTCTGCCAGAGTTCCTTGGCGCTAATCCTTTCTCGTCAGTCATCTGATTTTTAGTATCTTTGAGCTAGTGAAGGAAACTGCACATGAAAGTCTGAAGTGATCTGTTTGAAATGCCTTCAGTGACAAACTGGACAAGTCACTTGATCATTCTTGACATCAGTGTTGAAAATCCGGACTACTTTTTTTATGCTTAGTAAAGAATATCTCTACACTGATTTAAGATGAATGAAGGTCTCCCTTGACTTTCTGATTTTGACTGGCCTTGAATTCTTCATCCGTGCTGTCTCCTGTAGCCGGAACGATGATGCCTACATAACTGAAAGAAGTGACTTCCTTCAAATTTCCCCCGTTGATGGTAATTGGTGACTGTTGTTGTTGTTGGTTGGTTGGTTGGTTATCTTCATCGCCTCCCTCTACTCTATATGTTCACTTGAAGTCCTGTCTTATCTGCCTGCCTCTCCTGCTAACTTGCAAGTTTTCGCTAGTAGATCTTTGAGTTTATGTGACATTAGATATAAATTCTCCACGAACTAGATGTAACTTATTTCGGACTACTACACTTCGAAACAACTGATGAAGTAACAAGAGAGTTGAACACCTATCTATTTGTACTCCAGTTATATTTAGCACATTGAGTTATCTAGTTCGCAAAGGAATTAAACACAGAGCCTACTCATTTATAGGCAGATATGGAGATGAGACACACTAGTAAACCACCAAAGTCAACACACGGAATAATAATACAGGTGGTACTGAATATCATAGGCAACTAAATATTAACACTACTCCGTGAATACCTTCAAATTCGCTAAACTTTGTGATGCGAAAACCATTTCCCAGATTACACTAATTTTTCATTTGTAGGAACTTGGCTGCTTTCAAGATTGATCATGAACTGACTTCAGTTGGAGAGTCCCTGTTTGGGACTCTTCTGCATCAAGTACCCATGACCCCATCGGAGATTGAACTCAGGCATCTTCACTGACTATTCAGCCCTGAGACGAGACCCAACGACCCACCAATCTTAAATTCTGCCAATTCACAATATATGTCGAGGCACTGCCAGCCAATGTCATAATCGGTGAGTATCTGTCCCCTCTCGCTAAATTTGGTAATTGACCTTCGCTGGTCATGACTTCCAATTAGAACTTCAGGCAACTTTATCCTGTGTAGTCAGTCATTCACTGGTGAGCGTTAGATTAATTTTCAAGTTTTGGTTTGCATGGATTTGATTGACTGAGTTCAAGAATGATCACGAACTGACTTCATTGAATTCAAATTATAGTGCAGAGATGAAAGTTCACTTTATGTGAAGATTAATGAGTATTCTATTGTACCTAAGTACCATACTTTCGTCTTTATTCTGACTGAAGCTAAGTAAGCGATCCAAAACGGATAAAAAGTTAACATCCTGACAGACAATGATAAAAAGTCAACAAAGCTACGTTATAGGATTTCATCATGAGCTGACATTAGTTAGAGAACCATCGAAAACCTGAGAGTACTGGACAGCTGTTTCGTCCTAGTTTGGTGGGTGCATACTGATGAAGAGTCCCAAACTAGGACGAAACAACTGTCCAGTACCCCCAGGTTTTCCAATGGTTCTCTAACAAATGTCAGCGCATGATGAAATTCTGTAACCAATCAAATCCCTACAAACCAACACTTGAGGGCTACGTTATAGTGAGTGGACTTCAAGAGGTGTTACAGGAAGTTTCTCGACTTATCATTCTCAACATTTTCATAATCCACCTACACATTAGAGATAGAACAGTTGTACAGCAGTTCCACGTATTGGTCTGATCACTTTTAGTTTTCTAACCTAGCCTTACTTTAGTGAACATTGGTAATCCAAAAAGTAACAGCTAAGCGTATGTTATACTTGTTCAACATTTTTAAATTGATGAAGAGATTTATACATTCATCGACTGATTTGCCTGCTTTCCATAACACTTTACGTTTAACACATAAATGAAGTCTGCATAATTAATACACGAAATAAAGTAATTTTTTAAAGACTATGACTTTGACTTTGAAGAAATTGCAACCTTGCATTTAGATAAACAAGACATTACGTGAACAATCCCAAAATTATGTTTTGAGAATCGTTAGTTTCCAGCAACAGTCATCTCCAAGCTGGGGATGTGCGGCGGCTCTGCGTATTCGATCATTGCTTTCTCCGCAGGATTGCTTGTGTTTGATGGCATCATTGAGTGAGTAATCCCAAAGTTCGGCGGCGTGTGTTTGAACACAGTGGAGATCACCATTCATTGAGAGTCGTCATCTGGAAACACCGGCTCCGGTGACTTGGACATGTGCCGTGAATGTCATCCCAGAGGCTTCCGTACAGGTCTCTGTTCGCTAGCCCTGGTACGGGGTGGAAAAGGCGTAGAGGTCGTCAGTCGATGATGTGGCGTCGTGGGATGAAGGGTATTTGTTCTAGGTTAGCATCGGTTGGTGCGTCACGTCTCCGTGGTTGGAGTCCGGGAGATAGCTCGAATCGATGGCTCGACACGTTGTCGGATATCGCCAAGAATCGTACTTAGTGGCGAACGTGCTGCAATTTTGTTCTTTCTTCCCTTCCTGATGATAGTTGACGAATACTGTTTGAAGTTGTTAAGTATGACTGTTTTCCTTCCAGATGAAGTTCTTTATCCGCTCTCTACTTGTACTTTTACTTTTAATCTATGTTGTTTTATTATTACTGTGTGGAGCATCTTTCTTGGTGCCATAATGTACCAAGTTTTTTCTGCGTTTAGATAATAATAAACAAGCAACAGCCATCTGAAGCTTTATTTTAGCACTCGAAAATGATAGTGTATAGTTTTGTTGGTGTTAGAAGTTAGAGCTTTATTTGACCTATAATTTCATACTTGTTAGCACCTATCAGAAACATGGTCCTTGAGGAAATTATTATCATTATTATTCTGAAAACATAGACTTGGCATATTATAGGCACCAAGAGATGCGCCACACAACTAGTTCGTGCAAAGGCTGGAATACTGTCTGGACGCCCAGATGGAAGCAGGTGGTTCTCTTAAGAGGCCGCCCCGCGGGTCTTTGATTTGAAGTCCAATCCATAAGGCAGGGTACTAGTGTCAAGAGCTATGCTGTCATGGTTTCCCGTGACTAAAGCGGGTTCATACGCCAGTGGATCTTTTCGGATTCTAGAGCCCATGTACACCACAGATTTGGAGTCGGAATTTCCCAGCTACCCTAGTAAGCATCAGACATTTGACTTCATCCTTTCACCTTCATGAAGTACACCCCTGCTGTATGAGGGCAGTGAACAAAACTTCCCTGTCAGAGGCCTGGAATGTGTGGCCACGTGACAGCACTTCAAGAGGAGGACCGAAGTCTATTCACCCTCTATCTTACCAGGTCGTTTGAGTGGGAAATTCATACTACCCTCACAATTTTGAATCAGATCAATCAGTGTCAAGTTTGGAAACTAAATCTACTGAGGTATTCCGGGTACGTCTACGAGTGCGTTATGTTCACGAATCGATCAGCAAATGGTAAAAACTGTAGATATCAATTCCTGAATAGGTTGATTGAAATATAACGAACAGGAGTATTGTAACAACAGAAGACAAGGGCTGGCAACAGATCGTTTTATTACGAAAATCAACACGTATTTATATATATTTTATATGCATTAATAAGGCTTATGCAAGCAGAAAAAGGCAGTCTTCTGATTGGTTGTTTCTCGGAAGTTAAGCAGACAAACACAGTCTTATGATTGGTTGTGTTCGATATTTCTCGGAAAGTAGAGCCATCTATCTGCGAATCATATTTGTCCACATTTAGTTTGCTGTGATTGGTTGTTGAAACAGCCTTGTTCACGGCCAATATTAGTGACCTAGACATTAACGTAGATTAGTGCCAACCAATCGGCTAGCAGCCTGCTCTCACCACACTCGTCCCCCCGTCAAATAGCTTTGTGCGCAGACGTTCCGACCTTCTGGGTGCTACATCCTCTAGTTGAGGATTGTTACTGACCGGCTTGTCCCACTGTACCCATCTTTGTAGCTGACTGGCGTTAACTCGTTTCTGTTTATCACCTCTTCGGATGGTATATACTTGACCCCGTCTTTTTGTGATTGTGTATGGTCCTTCCCACTTTGGAAGGAGTTTCCGTGAACCTAGCCCGCCTCCAACTGTATATCTCCTGTCTCTACACTTCACTTGGTCCCCGACTGCAAAAGTAATGCACTGCGTCCTTTCTTTCATCTGAGACTTCGTGACATCACTGCGCTGCTTCCGTATTACATTCTTGACTGCCTCTTTCCTCTCTGCTTTTAATTTCGTCGTACTCCACTTTTGGTGCATGGGCCAGGTCTCATTGTGTACCGGTAATCGTGGTTTTCTGCCATACATCAGTTGGAAGGGTGACTTCTTCGTTGTTTCCTGAGTGGTAGCCCGATGTGTTAGTAAAATCAGTGGAAGCTCCGTTTCCCAGTTCCCGCCCTTCGAAGCCAGCCACTCTTTCAGTGTACGGTTGTTTCTCTCCGTTAGGCCATTCGTTTGTGGATGGTATGGGGTCGTTCTGATCCTCTTGATGCCCAGCTGTTGCAAACGGGAAGTAAACTCTTCACTCTCGAAACAGGGACCTTGGTCTGTCAGTATTGTCTTCGGTACGCCGTGGTCTGCAACAATGTGTCTAACTACTGCATCTGTCACGGTTCTTGCACGTTGGTCTGGGATTGCTACGGCGTCTACCCATCGTGTCGCGTGTTCCGTCATCACCAAGAGGTACTGATTACCATTGGATGTCTGAGGAAATGGACCCATGACATCTACGGACCACAAGTCACCTATCGCGGTAACTGGAATCGACTGAAGTGGTGGTCGTATATACCGGTCACCTTTCATCAGCTGGCACCGTGGACATCCAAGTACGTATCTTGCTACGTCTTCTCTCATACCTGGCCAGTACATACTTTGTCTTAGGAGGTCGGTCGTTCTGGCCACGCCTGTATGCGCTAGCTGGTGACATTCTTCTATCATGTCGTGGCGCGACGATTGAGGTATGACAGCCAGCCAGCTTCCGTCGTTCTCTCGCCAGGTCAGAGTCCCGTAGGCATTCACTCTGAGTCGATCCCTCTGTCTGAGTAGTGTGGTTAGCTCCTTACTCGCCGTAGTTTGATCCACTTCTATTCCGTTGGTGATCACCTGTATTACTGTATTCAGCGTATCGTCCAACCTCTGCCTACGTGCAAGTCTTAGTGGGTCTTGTTCTACTGCATGCACTCCGTAAGCGACCTCGGGCAACTCAGACTCATCTTCTGGTCTCGATAACAAATCTGCCAAGACATTTTCACTTCCAGGAACGTGTGAGATCGTAAAATCGTATTCCTGAAGACGCAACATCCACCGTGACAACTTCCCCCGTGGGTCTCTCGCTGTCTTCAAAAATTGTAGCGGCTTATGATCAGTTTCGATGTGGAACCGCCGGCCGAGTAAATAAGGTCTCCATTTGTCGACTGCCCATACCATTGCTAAACATTCTTTCTCTATCGTTGAATACTTTCTCTCTGTGAGGGTCAACACCCTACTGGCATACTCAACGATTCCCTCGTCCTGTCTTAGGACCGCACCTATAGCGTAGTCACTGGCATCTGTGCACACTGTGAACTGTCTTCCTGGCACAGGTAGTTTTAGCGTCATTTGTTGGTGGTCGAGCAGCTGTTTAATTCTGTCGAATGTCCTCTGCGATTCTTCCGACCAAACAAACTTTGGCTCACCTAGTAGCCTGTATAGAGGGGCTGCTATCTCATTGAAGTTCTTCACGAAGCGACTATAAAACGCTGCTCTACCCAAGAATTGTCTCAGTTTTCTCTTTGAATTCGGGGCTGGAATCGTTTTAATCGTCAAAATTTTCTCCGGCAGTGGTTTAATCTCACCATTTCCCACTTTATGTCCCAACAGAGTAACATTCTTTTTGGCTATCTGAGACTTGGTTTTGTTGACGCGTAGTCCAAACTCTTCGATGCGTCGCAGCACGGCTTCTACATGGTTGACGTGATCGTTTTCGTTTGACTGTATATGACGAGATCATCACCATAAACCTCCACGTTTTTCAAGTTCTTAAGTAATAGCTTCATCAGTCGCCTGAACGTAAACGGTGCACCTGCTAGTCCAAACGGCATGCGTTTAAATCGATATTGCGTCTGACCCACGATGAAAGCCGTCTTATCTCTGTCACTTTGTTTTATCGGTATCTGCCAGTATCCTGAGCGAAGATCGAGAACCGAAAACACATTCGCACCTTGTAGTCGATCTAAGTTTCTATCACTGTTGGCATGGCACACGGTCTTAACTCTGTCATACTGTTTAACTGTCGAAATCAACACAGAATCTATATTTCCCATTCGCTTTTTTTACTAACAGCACTGGAGAGTTGTATGGGCTATCAGCTTCCTCAATAATATCATCTTTTAACATCTCTTGCACTTGTCGCTCCACTTCGCCTTCCAGATGACATGGAACTCTTCGCGTTAAAAATGACCTTACTTTAGGATCACTTAACGGAATTTCATGATTCACCTTATCGCAATAACCGTATGGGTCCCATCTCCAGTGAACAGATGATCGTATTTATTAATTAACTCTGTCACATTGTGTACCGTCGACAGCTTAATCGCTGCTATCTCGCTGGTCTCATACATGTTGATATGCCCGTATTTCGTGATCACCACGTTCGCTTGCGTGTCGATTATGGCACCAATCTCACGCAGAAAATCCGCTCCTAATATCGTTCGCTGTAGTTCGGGTACAACAATGAAAGGAAACGTCACCTCGCAGCCACCAACAACGACCGTACAGTTCGATCTACCCGTGATACGCAACACATACCCGCCTACTGTTTGTACTGTCAATGAACACGGATTAACACTCTTACATAAATTCTTATCTATTAACGACACGGCCGCCCTGTATCTATCAAACATACTACTTCTCGATCATTCACTCGCAACTTCGAATACAGAGCGCCTTTCTCAATAGCCCCCACTAAACCTAGGTTCATACGAAAGAAAGAACAAGCATTATACCGTCTGAAATTTTTTCTTTTTCGCCTTTCTGGGCAGTATCTTCTCCAGTGTCCCGGCTTACCGCATTCAAAACACCGGTCTTTTCTATCAGCCAACTTTAACGCCGCCACTTCCCGCTGCAATGCTTCAATTTTTGCTCATATTCGTTTGGTTTTGGTTGGTCTATAGCGGCTACCGTTGTGCTCAGCAGCTGTCTGGTCACCTTCGCCAGCTCACTAATATCCATCGGCTGCGTTGCGTTAACCAGTTTTAATCGCTGAGAAATGTGGTCGGGGACACTCTCGATGAATTGGGAAGACAGTAACTGCGCTTCTGATTCTTCATCTAAAGTGGGAAGCGCGCGTCGAAGTAGATTAGTCAGTTTCACCGCCAACACTAGCGGGTCTCCATCAGGTCCAAGCTTCATTGACCGGAACTGCTGCATTGCTAGCTGTCTGTCTGTTTCGCTGTCAAACTCGGACACTAGTCGTTCAACCAATTTCTTCCAAGACGCTGTGCCATTTGACCTGTCTACGCTGTCATATGCAGCCTTCGCTCGGCCTCTCAACAGCGTCCCCAGGACAACTGCCTTCGCCGCCTGCTCCTTGACACCCACCAGCTCAGCAACGGCTCGAAGTCACGTAAGAAGCTCCGTATGTCACCTTCTTCAAACGCAGCTGGCCACGGGATCTTCATCTTTTGGAGGCAGCGACACCAAATGTAACAACAGAAGACAAGGGCTGGCAACAGATCGTTTTATTACGAAAATCAACACGTATTTATATATATTTTATATGCATTAATAAGGCTTATGCAAGCAGAAAAAGGCAGTCTTCTGATTGGTTGTTTCTCGGAAGTTAAGCAGACAAACACAGTCTTATGATTGGTTGTGTTCGATATTTCTCGGAAAGTAGAGCCATCTATCTGCGAATCATATTTGTCCACATTTAGTTTGCTGTGATTGGTTGTTGAAACAGCCTTGTTCACGGCCAATATTAGTGACCTAGACATTAACGTAGATTAGTGCCAACCAATCGGCTAGCAGCCTGCTCTCACCACAGTATAATTTGGACAACTGGATAAGTGATACAACTCTCCCTTGTGCATTATGATACGCTGTAGTTTGATATTAGGTATGTTAAAAGACAACCGGCAAGAAACTCTACTATTCAAATGGAAACTTATGCTACCTTTCAAATTTGAACTCCATAAACTTTTTCGTTTCAAATTTAAAGAATTAACTATTAATATATACATTCAGGTTATAAACAATCCCAATCATCCAAATGATAACCACGCTAATTGTAGATATACCAATTAGGATATTCTACAATTACTTATGCGCATCAGCGGTCCAGCAATGGAGTGCTCCCCAACCACCCATGTGGTCCGGGGTTCGATCCACGGCTGATGCACTTCTATGCCTCGCTAGACTTGTAATTAACCTGGTAAAGATGGGGTGGGTGGGCATACCCACACCGCAAAAGTAGAAAAACCCACCGCTACTGAAACTTCAAAGCTCTAGCTTGAAGTCTTATGTTCCACTATGAATTAAGAGAAATAAAATAATGAATATAAAGAATTAATTATAGTTATAAACGATAAACTAAAATCAGTAAAAACTTGTTCATATTGTAAACATACACGATTACGTTCAGTGGTAACAGCCGCTTTGACCTTCATTAAAGCTTCAGATTTCACTCGTTCAATATCTAAGTAGAGACAATTTAAATACAGAAATGTAATGAAATTAAATCTACAACGTTTCATTAACTAGATATCCAACCAAATCTCAGGATTAATTCATAAAAATCTAACAGAATCAGGAGAAAAAAGAGCATACAGTTCTGTTTTGTTCCACATTCAATGAAAAACTCCAGGATCTAAAAGCAAAATCTGACAAATTGTGAGAAGACGCAGACAGAAAAGACCGGACTTCAAATCAACATCGACAAGATATAGGTGATGAATATACCTAACCAACATTAACAACACTTATCTAGAAAGAATCGTCCCAACTACAAGTGACAGTATGGACGAAGATTTCAACGCCAATCAAGCTCGGAAAGCCAAGACAGACATTCATTACTCTGAAATCAGTCTGGAAGTCAACTACATTAGGCATATGAAACAAGATTCAGATTCCTACCTTGTTGAGAATCCCTCTTACATAGGATTTCAGGTTAGCTTTGCGTATGAGAGGACTACTGGTGTTTCAAATACACTCTTCTTAGTATTGTAATCTTTAGGTGGATGTATTAACTTTATTTGGAAAGCGTTACACACATACCCATATACAAACAAGACGGTATGAACTGCTGCGCAGTACACACGTCCTTTGATCTATAGTCATTCGGATATCACGTATACGCGATAGGTAGCGTAAACTGACAAATGCATCATCTTACATTTGACGGAAGAAAATCAAATGTCAGAAATTCGAAAATTGCTACTCAAGGCGTTAAGAAGGCTCTACATTTTGTCAACGTTTTCACCCAGAAGGGATATATCATCCGTATATTCTAAGTCAACAAGACAATTCCCTAGTGACAAGTTAATTCCTAAGTCACTGAATCCAGTTAGGGTCTATTCCATTAGCATACCTATGATAAAATTAGACCGAAATGAGCATCCCTGACAGTCACCACTGGTTGTTATCACTTCAGATGACAACCCTCCATAATTTCATACACGACTGCAAGAGTTGAAGTAAAGTGCTTTGATTAGTGCAATGTACTTTCTCAGAACTCCCTTCACGGCCAAACATTACCACACTACTCTCGATCGACGGAGTCGAATCTCGCCTCCAGGCCAATAAATATGGCAATTACTGGTCGCCGGTAAGTATGGCTATTTTCCAGAAGCTGTCGGACGATAAAGATATGATTAATACATCCTATTCCTTGTGTAAAACCTACCTGGTTTTTTTAGCAATATAGAACTACATTGCTGAAAATGCAGTTCCATATTACACTTTTCAACAATATTTAAAGATGAACCTTCACTAATATGAATATGTTGTCAGTCAAACAAGACAGAAACACTTAATTATTAAATCACCCAACTCAGAGATCATAAAACCACTTGAACGACAAATTTTTGTCTTTTCAAGATGAACTTTTTATTTGGATTTTGAAATATTCAATAGTAGTAAAACCATCTATAAAAACAATGCACAATAAAAGAAGATACTACTGGGCAATGTTAGCTGACATAGGGTTAGGCTGGAAAAGAGCCAGCTAGTGGCGGTCAAACCAAAACATGGCACTAGTCAATGAAATCTACAACAGTTAGTCTAAGCCAGCCACGTAGGAAGGTGTAGACATCCTGACTGGTTGGGGTCCTCGGGACGGGAAAAACCAATGGTTGTAAACTATTGGTGATATGGCTCAAAATCGTTCTCAATGGCCGGCTGGCGGAGATGCATCCACTCCCTGTGACTTATGATTTCCAATGAAACTGTTTTGTTCTTCGTTATTACTATTCCTTTGTCTCACACCTCTGTTTACTGGCTCTATTATGTATTTCTTCTACTTTCTTCTCTTGCTCTGTGTGCTACATGAAGTGTGGTGACTCCAACTGTCGCACGTCGGTGCAAAGTTCTATGTCGAAAACAGACAGACAGACTACCGAATAAACATTTTGTAAATAATTTAAACTTACCATACTCTTCTTCAACATTAATGCCTAATCGACTGGCTGCAGCTTTTGCGGCTACAGCTATTGAACTATATGACTTTTTCATTTGAGATCCAGTTATTGTACTAGAACAATCTTGGTCATTTTGAATAGAATCCATTGGTGCAGAGATATCGGATCCCGTGTCAGTCCCATCATCATTTGTTTTTGTTTCTACAGAGTCATCATCGACTTCTTCAAGTCGACGTAAGATTCTACGAGCTTCTTCTTCTTCTTCTTCTTCTGGTAGACCGTCCTCTTGGCTAGCATTATTCGATAGTGCTTCAGGATTTTCAGAATCACCTTCAAATTTACCATTATCAATATTTACATCTGCCATTTTTTTAGCCATAAAATGAGCGTACAATTCTGTTTGAGTAATTAAAAAATTCAATTTTCTTTGTTGTCTTCTTGCCTCTAAAAGTTCTAAGTCAGCTTTACGTTGTTCAGCTGCAGCTTTCTCTGCTCGACGACGTGCAGCTGTACTGGACTCCATCATTGTTACAGATGCATTGAGATCCATAGCTCCTCCACCTTCCGAACTGACTGAAGTATAATATTCAGGTAAATTCATACATGAGGATGAATGAGTAGTGTTGGAACTGGATGGCATAGTTATACCATTAATTGTCAAGGGACCAGAACCATTGGCTATACTAGACGCAGAGCTGCGCCAATTCACTGCAATTTCACGTGACAAACGGTGTCCACGACCTTGAAGAATAAAAAACGATAAAATAATGTAGGAAAAGTAAATATCAAAAATAATCGATGAAGACTATCATGATAAGTTATTTTATGTGTAGTCCAGTACTGTAGCATTATCATCTTATATTTGATAGGAGAGAAACATATGCCAAACATTCGAAGACTACTGCCAAAGATGTTCAAAAGAGTGGAAATTTTATCAACGTCTTCACCTAAGAGGACTATATCATCTACGCCTTCTATGTCAACAAGATTATTCCCTGGAAACAGATCAATCCCCAAGTCAAATCCTTACAAAATAACTCTTGAAAATTAATCTGATGCTCGCCAGCGACTGCCTGCAGGACGAAGTTGACTCAAGTTTTATTGAGAAATCGTGGCCATTGGGATCTACCCGGTCAAAAGTAGGGACAAACACTCATCTATGACATCGGCTGGTGCCAGTCGTGCTAAAATTACGAATTGCTATAAGTTAGAATTCATAGGCCACTGAATTTGTTTTAATATCTATCGCCGAAAAAAAACTCTTCCAGCTTAAGAATGCACCATTATAAAACAGTATTGACTTCGACATCGTGTACAAACATATATGTAGCATTTGTTAAAATCTCCACGCGTATAACCACCACCAGGGTTATTATATATCATCACGATGTTTACTTGAGCACAAAAACTCTAAAGACGTGTAAGTTAGCATGCCTAGGATCAAGTAAGTTGTACAGTATTAAGAATTGAATGAGTTATCGTACCAATATTGCTGGTACTAGATAGCAATGGAGACGGTATTATTTATTATTATTATTATTATTGTTCCCTTGGGTTCCTAGTGGAACATAGGGCTTCAACTACATGTCTCCACTTGATTCTGTCTTCCTTCTGCGGTACTTTTCACCTGAATCCATGTTAGTCCATTCTGTTTCAACTCCTCTTCACACCATCTCCTCCATGTCACCCCAACTTCGCACTAACGTCCCACTCGCCGCTTCCCTTTCGGCCTGGTTCCATTCAAGAAATGGCCTGACGCGCGCCCGATGTCACCCGGCGGCCTCCTCAGCCAGTGTCCAATCCATCTCCACTTTCGCCTGAATATTTGTTGGTTGGCGATTGGTTCTTGTTTTGCTTTGTTTGTTCCCATTGTTTCTTGTTGGTGATACTTTCCGGTCCGACCACCTCATCTTCAGTATAGATCCAGCGATGACAGTTAGTTGTTGATAAAGGTCTGCAACAGGCTGTTGGAAATATTCTTTGTGACCCGCCCGCCCGCCAAGTTTCTGATCTGATCCGTATAGAAGAACTGACTGACTTGACGTTGTTTGTAATGAAAATCCGACCGAATTTTGGTTTCTGATGCTGGCTGAGTGACGAAGATTTCCAGATTGGTTTCAGGTCGATGATGTTGATGTGTTTCGCGCCTTCCCGATTCTCGCTCGATTTGACATCCTCGTCCGTTCCGACTTCCTGTAGTTGAGACAATGCTCCCTCCCTAGATAAGTGAGTGAATGAAGTAACTTCCTTCAAACCCCTCCCGTTGATGGTGATTGGCGCTGTATGTTGCTGCTGTTGTTGGTTGGTTGGTTGGTTTGTTATTTTCATAACCTCCGTCTTGTTTATATTCACTTGGAGTCCTGTCTTCACTGTCTGCTTCTTCGACCAGTTTGTCGGTTTTCGCTTGTAAGTCTTCGATTTTGTGAGACATCAAACATAAATGGAGACGGTATGCATGATTAAAAAGGATTTCCAGCACAAATTTTCTACTACAACGAAGATCTGTTTTTTTCAGCAACAGAGGCAATTTTACAGCTGTAGTCTCGAAAGCTGGAACATGTTCTAAGAGTAATGTTAAAGCTAATCTCATTCTAAGTAACATATGCTATCGTCGAAAATTCACGAAAAAAATGTGCAAAATGATGAGGTTGGACCACGGACAACTATTTCATCCTAGTTTTGAACTCCTCGGCAGTGCGCACACACCACGGTTCTAACCCAGGACCTTCCCGTTATAAGACAAGCTTGTAAACCACTCACTCATCCATTGCGACCATACTCAATGGCCAGACCGTGAATTCCAACTTCTTCCAATTTGTGATTTCAGAGCAAATGGTACCAGCCAATGTCATCAGCGAGTATTTGTTCTCACACTCCCAACATGGTGTATCCCACGACTCATGACTTCTGATTAGAACTTCCTCCTGTAACCAATCACTGGCGAGCACCAGATTAATTTTCAAGTACTCCCTAGTTTCCAGTGGTTCTCTAACTGATATCAATCCGTAGTTAAACTTGAAACAAATAAAATTCCTGCACACACCAACTCTTGAAAATGGTCAGCTTGAGAAACAGTATATCATAGTACTGAAATACATTTGTATAGGAGCAAAATGTGATGACGTATCCAGAACATTTTGTCAAAGTTTAAGAAATTATACGCCTTCAAAGTTTAAAACGTTATCAGTTATATCAATTATTATTATTTATTATCCACATAAACTGAATGATTGAATGTAATTGAAGTAAAGAATTACTAGATGTTTACATCATGAAGCAAGATATACAATTATTACAGGCCTGTACGTCGGTGGAACAGCGGTTAGGACGCTCGCCAACCATGCACATGGTCCAGGGTTCGATTTCTGGCCGACACCGCACTCCTTTACCTCGCTAAGCCAGGAATAATGCTGGTAAAGAGGAAAGGTTGGGCATGAGGCTAGCAACCCCATCCTGTAAAATTAAACGGCACTGCTACAGAAACTTCAAGCCACTAGCTTGAAACCCCCTATGTTCCACTCGGAACGTGAAGGAAAAAACAGGCCTGCATCATTGCGTATCAGTATAGATGTTTCAATTAAGCAATCGAAGGAAATTGACTAAATATAAGTAGCCTCAATTAGCATTTTGAGATTACCGATAATACGATGAAATATCTAATTCAGGTGATAAGCTGACTACAAATTTTCATTAAGAATTCATTCAATACCAATAGTAGAACTCATCACAAAATAAGATAGCTTAATCTTACTTACTTATTGAATCTTTAGAAGCTTTTTGAGATAACAATGCCTTTTGACGTAGTAAACGTGCACATTCCCGGGCAGCACGCTTAGCCATTGCTATTTTATCTCGACGAATAGCAATACGTTGTCTTGCCCACTTGCATACTTCCTTTTTAGCTAGAGATTTCCAAGCACGTAACACCTTAGCAGAAAGTCGTCTAGCCGCTGGCAGACTAGAACCGGTAGTGGTGAACTGAGGACTAATAGGTTTCTTTTGAGGATTTGATTTCATTTCACGGATACTTGGACGACCGGCAGCTACACGTGCTGAAAATGCTTCACGTTGACGAGAGATAATAGCGGTTAGTTGGTCTTCTTCTTCCTCCTCCTCCTCCTCCTCGTCATCATCGTCATCGTCGTCGTCATCATCATCATCATCATCCACTTCTTCTTCATCATCGATGTATTGTGGTGTAGTGTCATTATGAATGTGCATTTTTAACTTCTCATCAACAAACGACATCTTGCTTAGATCATGTCTTTTCCCGACTGGTTTATTGTGATACTTCCGTGGCGAAAGTGAATTTGAAGGATAAGTGGATAGACGACCAAACTAGATAATTTCAACAAATTAACATGAAACTAGTTATGTAATCACAAAACCGCGAGAAAGACAACTCGCAAAACTGAGAATTAAAGGGAATTATGCAAAAAATTAATGAGTTTAAAAAAAGCGTATGATAAATTAAATTTAAGGCTACACTGGTTCTCTTTGAATGCAGACATCAATTTACGACTACCTGAGAACCTGGTAACTCAACAAAATAAAATAACAATAATAATCGAATCTTTTTTTTTCTTTGTAAGTTGAAATATCATCATTATCTAGTGGTGATTAGTACACCATTCAATCATTGTATGAGACAATTAATGGAATTTCTAAGCGAACGAACTCATTGACAAATGTTCATCACATCAGATATACAGAGGCATTCTTGTCTTTTTCCCGATATACTTGTCCGACGAAGACTGTCTTTGTGTTCTCTGAGTCTAAAGCTTTTAATTACAAAGGATACTCTTTAAATCTGTCAGTGAAATCACATAAACATGAAGTCGAGTGACAAACTTATGCAAAAAGCATTAGTAAGTGTGTCTATTTTCTCAAATATTATTATTATTAAAAATACAAACTTGATGTACTGTGGGCGCCAACAGATTATTATTATTATATTATTATTCTCTTTAATTCCTAGAGGAACACAAGGCTTCACCTGCACGTCTCCATTGTGTTCGGTGTTCCACCAACTTTTTCACCTCGCTCCAGGTCTGCCCACATGCTTTCATCTCCTCTTCCCATCACCTCCGCTGTGTCACCCACGAACTGACGACCAACTCGCCGATTCCCACTCACCTTCCACCCGTGTGATGGCCTGCATTGCGGGTGATGTCACTCGATGGTTTTCTCAGAGTATGACTAATCCACCTCCATTTCTTCCTGCCTATTTGTTGCATAATTGGTTCCTGTTGAATTAATTCGCTCCCAGATACCCCTCCTTGTTGCTGATCTTTTCTGGCCATCTGATATTGAGTGCTATCGAGCGAAGACAGCTGTTTATGACGACCTGTAGTTTGTTCGAAGTGGCCTTCGTGACGCAGCGTCAAGTCTCTGATCCGTATAGTGAGTAGCACTGACTTCACATTGGAGTTGAGAATCTGGATCTCATTTTCATTTTCGTGTTGAGTGCTGTTGACCTCCACACAGACTTGGGAGAAATGAAAGCTTGCCTTGCTTTCCCGATCCTCGCTTTGACGACATCCTCATAAGTTCCGTCCGCCTGTAGTTGAAACGATGCTTCCCAGGTAGGTAGGTAGGTAGGTAAAGGAGGTTGCTTCAGATTCCTCCCATTTATGCTGGCTGATTGTTGTTGCTGTTACTGTCGGCCAGGAATCTCCATTACCTCTGTTTTCTCTATGTTCAACTGAAGGCTTATCTTTGATTCTTGTTGATTCTGCCAATCTGCTGTTTTCCACTTGCACATCTTTCAGTTTGTGGGAAATCAGATATATATCATCGGTGAAATTCAGATCCTCCACGTTTTTTGTGTGGGTCAATTTTATGAGTCTCCTCGTTGCCCGCTGTTTGTCGCATTATCCAGTTTACCGCAATCAGGAAAAATACATTGGAGATAGTAAACTGCTTTATCTTAATCTCAAGAGAGATGCACCACACAAAATCTCAAAGTTTTCGCGAAGGCTGGGATGCTACCTGGGCACCCACAGCAAAGTAAATGGCGGTCTTAAAGGACTACTCCGTCTTCGACCATTTGACTGGAAGTGTGATTCACAAAGTAGTAGGCAGTGTTAGGAGCTACATTCCCACGGTTTCCAGTGAACAAAACAAGTTCAGACGGCAGTTGATCCTTTTGGATTCTGGCACTATAGGTGCGGAATCACGGTTCTCCGGCCCCACTAGGTAGACCAGCATTACCAACAGTCAGTCTGGTTTTAAGTACCAAACGCTCAAATTCATCACTTCGCTTTTGTAAGGACCACCCTTGTCGCATGAAGGCAGTGAGTAGGACTTACCTGGCAGGAGCTATGAGTGCGTGACCACATAAAAGTATTTCGAGAGGAAAACTCAAGTCTATCCAACCTCAACTGTACCAAGTCGTTTATGGAAGCTTCTCAAATATACAATTAGGCAGAAGTCTAATAAGCATTACTTCTTCCTATCAGATCACTAAATCTTTGCTTCTTTCTTATAAACCAAAACTTTCGACCAATTACCTTTCGTCATCAGACTAAAATACAACTAATATATGCACTACACAAGATTAAAGCGTACCAGAATATTATTGATGACTTCTATGAGCGTTAGCGAATTCTTGATATCTTGATCCCCTTCAAGATAGATTTCATCACAAAACACAAGCATACAGGAAAGGTGCCTTAGCCTTCTTTTAAACTCCACTGACCAAGCTGAAAGCGAGGACAACCAATGGTTTGGTGACACTGAATAGCTGTAAAATTTCAGCAAAATGCGAGGAGTTGGCGATCAGTAGCTATTGGGTTTCTACTGACTTAATAAGGATGTGTTCACCTAGAAGCCTGATAATCATGATCTTGATCCCTTACTAGATGGTGGTTGCGCACTGCTGAAGTGTCCCATACAAGGGCATGACAGCTCTTTAGTGCTCTTCAGGTTTCTATGGTCGTTTGTGACAAAATCCAGATTAAAATCAACCAAACTCCTACAAACACGACAAAACACTTTCCTTAGTAGTAGTAGTAGTAGTAGTAGTTGGCAGGTCAACACAAACATTTGAATAAAATGATAGCTGGAGGGTGAAATAATTATATCCCTTGTTAGATAAATTTATTTGCTATATTATTATTGACTGAATGATGTATCGATCACAATTCACTACTCATAATTATATCCCCTTACTCAAACAACTTGCTTTGTCTTAATCTCAAGAGAGATGCACCACACAAAATCTCAAAGTTTTCGCGAAGGCTGGGATGCTACCTGGGCACCCACAGCAAAGTAAATGGCGGTCTTAAAGGACTACTCCGTCTTCGACCATTTGACTGGAAGTGTGATTCACAAAGTAGTAGGCAGTGTTAGGAGCTACATTCCCACGGTTTCCAGTGAACAAAACAAGTTCAGACGGCAGTTGATCCTTTTGGATTCTGGCACTATAGGTGCGGAATCACGGTTCTCCGGCCCCACTAGGTAGACCAGCATTACCAACAGTCAGTCTGGTTTTAAGTACCAAACGCTCAAATTCATCACTTCGCTTTTGTAAGGACCACCCTTGTCGCATGAAGGCAGTGAGTAGGACTTACCTGGCAGGAGCTATGAGTGCGTGACCACATAAAAGTATTTCGAGAGGAAAACTCAAGTCTATCCAACCTCAACTGTACCAAGTCGTTTATGGAAGCTTCTCAAATATACAATTAGGCAGAAGTCTAATAAGCATTACTTCTTCCTATCAGATCACTAAATCTTTGCTTCTTTCTTATAAACCAAAACTTTCGACCAATTACCTTTCGTCATCAGACTAAAATACAACTAATATATGCACTACACAAGATTAAAGCGTACCAGAATATTATTGATGACTTCTATGAGCGTTAGCGAATTCTTGATATCTTGATCCCCTTCAAGATAGATTTCATCACAAAACACAAGCATACAGGAAAGGTGCCTTAGCCTTCTTTTAAACTCCACTGACCAAGCTGAAAGCGAGGACAACCAATGGTTTGGTGACACTGAATAGCTGTAAAATTTCAGCAAAATGCGAGGAGTTGGCGATCAGTAGCTATTGGGTTTCTACTGACTTAATAAGGATGTGTTCACCTAGAAGCCTGATAATCATGATCTTGATCCCTTACTAGATGGTGGTTGCGCACTGCTGAAGTGTCCCATACAAGGGCATGACAGCTCTTTAGTGCTCTTCAGGTTTCTATGGTCGTTTGTGACAAAATCCAGATTAAAATCAACCAAACTCCTACAAACACGACAAAACACTTTCCTTAGTAGTAGTAGTAGTAGTAGTAGTTGGCAGGTCAACACAAACATTTGAATAAAATGATAGCTGGAGGGTGAAATAATTATATCCCTTGTTAGATAAATTTATTTGCTATATTATTATTGACTGAATGATGTATCGATCACAATTCACTACTCATAATTATATCCCCTTACTCAAACAACTTGCTTTGAATCTTGCTTTGGATCTACTCCTTCCTGGGTTTTTATTTAGTGCAATTTTTCATGTACTCAGTATTGCTGTTGTAATTTCCAATCGACATAGCTAAAGTGTTTCCAAGAATGTGCAATTCAAATCATTTATTTTTATTAAATCTATACGTATCGTTTACAGTAGAGACTAGTCAAACCTTGAAAAGAAGCAGGAAATTTAGCCATGAAAAGAAACAATTCTGTTTTTTAGATAAAAAGTACAATGTCCTACATTACTCGGCCGATATATTAAGAAAGACTTATGACGCAGTAAATTTACAAATGAGATTGCAGCAATGCAACGATGCTGAACAAATCTCAAATTTCTAATGCTAATAAAAGTCGGCCAAGCAAAAAAAAAAGAACTTAAAGCTAACTATTTTATTGTATTATAAAAGATTATTTAGGTATTTCATCTGATAAGTAGAGCTTTGAAACTTGGAATTAAATATGCTGACGTGCTTACGTGAAAGTGGAAAGCAAGCCAACTACGGTAGTAATACTAGAGATCAATAGATTTGCCAGGGTATATAGATGAATTCTTCGCCGATGATACATGTCTGATTTCCCACAAACTGGAAGATATGCAAGTGAAAAGCAACAAGTTGTCAGAAGAAGCACCAACGATAGGAAGAACTTCAGGTGAACATAGAGAAAACAGAGGTGATGAAGTTTCCTGGCCAACACCAACAGCAACATCAACAACAACAGACAACAATCAGCCAGCATAAATGGGAGGAATCTGAAATCTGAAGCAACCTCCTTTACCTACCTACCTGGGAAGCATTGTCTCAACTACAGGCGGACGGAACTTATGAGGATGTCGTCAAAGCGAGGATCGGGAAAGCAAGGCAAGCTTTCATTACTCCCAAGTCTGTGTGGAGGTCAACAGCACTCAACACGAAAATGAAAATGAGATCCGGATTCTCAACTCCAATGTGAAGTCAGTGCTGCTCACTATACGGATCAGAGACTTGGCGCTGCATCACGAAGGCCACTTCGAACAAACTACAGGTCGTCATCAACAGCTGTCTTCGCTCAATACTGCTCAATATCAGATGGCCAGAAGAGATCAGCAACAGGGATCTCTGGAGCAAAACAACCAGGAACGGATTGTGAAACAAATAGGCAGGAAGAAATGGAAATGGATTGGCCATACTCTGAGAAAACCAGCAAGCGACATCACTAGACAAGCCACTGCTTGAGTGGAACCCGAAAGGGAAGCGGCGAGTTGGTTGTCAGTGCAAGGGTGACTTGGAGGAGGTCATGTGAAGAGGAGATGAAGGCGTGTGGGTAGACTTGGAGAGGGGTGAAAACGTTGGGAGAAAACCGAACGCAATGGAGACGTGGGGCTGAAGCCCTATGTTCCAACTAGGAATTAAAGGAAATAATAATATAGATGAGTTAAATGGAGCAATTGAAGTCACTTTTGAACAAATTTTGTCACAGACTAGTGCATTACAAGAACCAAGGAGCAAACAAAAGTCCTAACAAATTCTCGCATATTTACCAAAAACTTTTCGAGTTAATTGTCCGTCAGATATTAAAGTGTTTAAGATCATTGGTTCATTTATTACTTCGGTCTATACTCTTCATTAGTGTCATTTTAAATGAATATTAATGATGTCTTTGTAAAGAAAACAGTATTTTTAGGTAGAAATAAAGTTGTTTTTTGTGTGTGTAAAGCAATAGACAAAAACGTTTTCTAATATTAGCATACTTTAGGCTTATAATAACTCATTAGAGTAATACTTCAAATAAACCAACCTTTGACAAACGAGCACCTCGAACTAGCTGGCTTGATTTTCGTTTTTGTAAACTAGAAAAGTTGGAGATTTTCCCTGACGCAGAATTATTAGAGGTTTTATGCGATGAATTCTCAGCATGATGACCAGTATAATTATTTTCATACCTCGAAGATAATTTATCCTCTGAAAATGCTTGAATACCAACTGAAGCTAGGATATTCTGTCTTTCTTCGTCACTCATACACGCTACACGTTTACGAGCTTCCGATCTCCATTCAGCCATCAATTGATAACATTCTCGTAGTACATCAGACGAAAATGAAGTGATAGAACGCAACGGTTCATTTTCAGATGGTTTAAGAAGCTAATGAAAAAAACGCGCAAAAAATAAACTAGTCATTATTTTGTGAAATATGAGTAAAAAAGAAGGAGAAATTAATGTAGAAAATTACGTGGTCAGTAATAACGGATACAATTAGGAATGAAACTCTATTCGCATTCAAGTAGGTTGGGGGAAGACGGAGAATTTGTCAGTTTTACAGACGAACTATATAATTCAGCAAACTCAGACAGTCATAACCTCTAAAAACACATAAGGATACGTACATTTCACTTTGTCTAACGTGTAGAAGTTGAATGTGTAAATATATCACTACCACATTCGGAACAACCAACACAGCTTTAAGTGTCAGATTGCTACTGACCCTAAGAACATGAACAAACGCAAAAAGAGAAAAGGTGACAGGTTAAGAGGATTTTTTGAAAAAATCACTCTTCCAGTCACTTGATCTCCTCCCAACGACAAAATGCATATCTGAGGGCTTACGGCGAGCTGTCATCTGAACTGATGACGACTAGTGCTGTCCGTCAAGGATGCCCATTATCCCCTTTTCTATTCAACTTCATCATAGATGTGTTAATGGACTTAACGCTAAGTGACTTCAGAGACTCAGGGATTGACTTGCTACCGGGGAATAATCTCGTTGACTTCGAATATGCAGACGATATAGTCCTTCTAGGCGAAGACGCTGACGAAATGCAGAGTCTTCTAAACACCTTGAGCAGCAATCTACGAATGTTTGGCATGCGATTCGCTCCCGCCAAATGCAAGATGATGTAACAGGACTGGACTACATCGACGCCTTGTTTAAAAATAGGAAGTGAAGTGGTAGAGCACGTTAACCGCTTCACTTATTTGGGAAGTACCATCAGCCCCAACGGGCTGATCTCTGACGAAATCTCAGCACGAATACAAGGGGCTCGTTTCGCATTTGTTAGTTTACGCCGACTCTGGCGTAGACGAGATGTTCGACTATCGACCAAAGGGCGGGTGTACTGCTCATCAGTCCGCTCCGTCCTCCTTTATGGTTGTGAGACCTGGCCACTGAGAGTGGAAGACATGAAAAGACTAGCTGTCTTTGATCATAGGTGCCTGCGCTCTATTTCCCGTGTAAAGTGGTATAATAAGGTGAGCAACATTGAGGTTAGGCGTAGAGTTCTAGGTAAACAGGGGAAATCAATCGACGAAGTCGTGAAGCTACAAAGACTGAGATGGTTAGGACATGTGTTACGTATGCCAAGCCATCGCCTCCCCCGACGAGCTATGTTAGCGGATATAGGGTCAGGCTGGAAAAAAGCTAGCGGCGGTCAAACAAAAACTTGGCACCAGTTAATGAAATCCACAACAGTTGGTCTAAGCCACGTAGGAAGGTGTAGACTTCCAGGCTGGGGTTCTCGGGACGGTAAAAATCTATGGTTGGAAACAATTGGTGACATGGCTGAAAATCGTTCTCAGTGGCGCAGATGCATCCACTCCTTGCGACTTATGATTTCCAATGAAACTGTTTTGTTTTTCTTCATTACTCCTTTGTCTCACACCTCTGCTCACTGTTTCTATTATGCTTTTCTTGTACTTTCTTCTCTTGCTTCGCGTGCTACACGGAA
Source organism: Trichobilharzia regenti (assembly GCA_944472135.2). NCBI lineage: Eukaryota > Metazoa > Platyhelminthes > Trematoda > Strigeidida > Schistosomatidae > Trichobilharzia > Trichobilharzia regenti. The sequence continues at coordinate 42,981,596 of OX235262.1, read as the reverse complement.
TGTGGCGACTTGAACTTCCGCACATTTGTGCAAAGTTCTATGTCGAAAACAGACAGACAGACAGACAGTATCACATATAATAGGTTGTATTTCCAGATGCGAAGTGACTTTACTACCTACTAATTAAAACCAAAGCGAGCGGAGTAGAATTCAAATTATAACGAGACGACGAAAATAAAAGAATTTAGAAAACTTGTGAATCCAGCTTCCAAGAAAAGAGTAACTGAATATGCATTCATCCCTTCGCATTTTTACATTTCGTCATAAGATCATATTAATTCTAGCTAGTTTGCATTGCATTTTTGAGTTTGTCTTCTAAATTACTCATCTGCATAAAGTCACAATTTAGTGAAAACACTTGAGAATCGGATTGCAGTTTAACAAATTCACTTACAATCAAGGTATGCTATACTGCTTAGTACGATTCACATACGCCACGTAATCTTTTCTTGTGATAATAACACAGTATTTGTACACTATATATGTATATATATACCCAACAAAATTGAGTCAGCATAACCTACCAAACAAGTTAAAAATGGTCATAAGTTTAGATAACCTACAACTCGATTTAACATTCGCTGAATAAAGTATTTGTTGCTTGTTTATAATGTGTTCGTATTGCGTAGGAAATACAAACGAATTTCATATGACATTTCTGAACGAGCTATACCTTTAAGGTGCTGACAACATAAGCAAACTATGATTAGGCAATGGGGGGTAGGTAACGATAAAACGAAATAGAAATCCATCAGTAACAAACAGTAAATAATATAGAATATGTCTAAACTATCAAGTTCTTAAAGCCAACCGGAAAAGCACCAGAAATGTGACCACCTTTATAACAGAAGCGTATAAACCTAAGTTGTGAATTAAATGAGGAGTTTATTGCATACCTTGTCTGCGTAAGACAAAAGTGAAATGGCCTCTGTCTGTTTTCGACATAGAACTTTGCACAAATGTGCGGAAGTTCAAGTCGCCACACTCCGTGTAGCACGCGAAGCAAGAGAAGAAAGTACAAGAAAAGCATAATAGAAACAGTGAGCAGAGGTGTGAGACAAAGGAGTAATGAAGAAAAACAAAACAGTTTCATTGGAAATCATAAGTCGCAAGGAGTGGATGCATCTGCGCCACTGAGAACGATTTTCAGCCATGTCACCAATTGTTTCCAACCATAGATTTTTACCGTCCCGAGAACCCCAGCCTGGAAGTCTACACCTTCCTACGTGGCTTAGACCAACTGTTGTGGATTTCATTAACTGGTGCCAAGTTTTTGTTTGACCGCCGCTAGCTTTTTTCCAGCCTGACCCTATATCCGCTAACATAGCTCGTCGGGGGAGGCGATGGCTTGGCATACGTAACACATGTCCTAACCATCTCAGTCTTTGTAGCTTCACGACTTCGTCGATTGATTTCCCCTGTTTACCTAGAACTCTACGCCTAACCTCAATGTTGCTCACCTTATTATACCACTTTACACGGGAAATAGAGCGCAGGCACCTATGATCAAAGACAGCTAGTCTTTTCATGTCTTCCACTCTCAGTGGCCAGGTCTCACAACCATAAAGGAGGACGGAGCGGACTGATGAGCAGTACACCCGCCCTTTGGTCGATAGTCGAACATCTCGTCTACGCCAGAGTCGGCGTAAACTAACAAATGCGAAACGAGCCCCTTGTATTCGTGCTGAGATTTCGTCAGAGATCAGCCCGTTGGGGCTGATGGTACTTCCCAAATAAGTGAAGCGGTTAACGTGCTCTACCACTTCACTTCCTATTTTTAAACAAGGCGTCGATGTAGTCCAGTCCTGTTACATCATCTTGCATTTGGCGGGAGCGAATCGCATGCCAAACATTCGTAGATTGCGGCTCAAGGTGTTTAGAAGACTCTGCATTTCGTCAACTTCTTCGCCGAGAAGTGAAATGGCACTCAATACAACTATTTGTTTATTGTAATCGTTAACTTTACATCAACATCTATTAATACATCTACTTACTTCGTATTCAGGATGCGAAGAACATTTCTCAATCCAATACTCCTTTGCTAATTGCTGACCTAAAATAAGAAACAAACATGTTAAACTTTGGATTTCAAGTTATGTCAGGATCATGCCATGATCAATTCATTTTAGAAATGCGGTGAAGAAGAAATCTTACCGTAATACCAATCGTTTTAACAACTTTTATGCAAAAAGCTTTGATAATTGTCAGAGCATCTCATATGATTTTCCACTAAAGAAACACTTGCTGCATGCTGAAAAGTTATTTGGAAGACAGATGTGTTTAGAATTAAAAGGACCTTATACGTATTTGGGTAGAAATACACTTATTACAACTAATTCCTTGGCACACACACACACATTAACAGGTCAACAAGATAAGTGATCAATAACAATTGATTTCCTTTTATGGTTCTGATATAGGTGGTAGACACATATTCTCCTTGGGCTCTACAATTTTAGAGTCTTCTTGTCCGTTAAACTAAACTTAGGAAGTTTTGAATATCCTAACGCATTTCAGTAGAATAAGGGGTGATTCAGGTATTTATGTCCGAACCACGTTCACATTTAATAGTTTGAAAAAATTTGAGCAGTGGGTGTATGACATTAATTATCATAAAAGTTCTTCTGTTTCCCAATGGATGAAAAAGCAAAACGATACTATTTTCACTGACGTTCCACTATTTAATGCTGCTAACAGCTCTGTCAAATTAATCTTAAACTAGAAATTACAAATTATCGGCCTACATACAACAACTTGATCGTAGTTTTCCACTATGAGGTAGTTACCATGTTGTTAAGTGGGTGAGTTGCTAAAGATAACAAACCATGGGCAAATTACTGTGTTGGATAAGTGCATGGCATTATAAAAAAAGTATCTACACAGTGAAATTGCTTACCCTATTTATGTTGATTTTGTCACCTTATCGGGAGTGTTGGAACCGGATGAAATTTTATCTTAATCTGTTATTTCTATTCAGACTATTTGGATTCTTTTTAACACGAAGTGCTTCTGATATGAGACGTTCTTTGTGATTTTGGAAATTTTTCTGGATAACTTCAAATTTACTTTGATAAGACACTAACTAATGACATGCATCTAGACTTTCGCTTCCTCAAACTTAATTCTGTCAGTCAAGTTTGCAATGTGGCCACCCAGCTAGGTGGCTCTCCATCAAGGTGCACACAGAATACTTTGTCAACGTCACACAATCAATTTCGTGGTCTGATTCTAAATCATGTTGGGATAGGTTTTCGGTCATGTTTGGTGCTGTTGTTGATTTTATCAATGAAATTCTTTGAATAGTTTTTCACGAGAATCTCGGAGATATTTGATTTTTTGATTTATTAGTATAGTGAGCTAGTCTAAGAAGACTTGAAACAAGTTATACCTTTGAGCTGATGGAGTGTGGTGATTCGAAATCTTGATATTTGTTGGGGGATGGGGTTTTCTTTCTGAATACAGACATTAAGATATGTCTATTTCCCTGCCCCTTAACCAGTGAGTCAGTATGTGGTGGCTGTTTTACACTTAGTCCTCTGTACAAGATAGTTTTAAGACAATAAGGACTCTTCAACCTACATATAATGAAGGAAAAAAGCATGAATTATGCAGTCTAACCGGCCGATTCAAGCACTTAGACTCCAACTTATACGACCTCCTCTACTCGTTATAACCTGGGTGAGTACAATATATTGAGAACTAACATACACATAGTTGATCATAGCGTAGAATATAAAATACCTCCCGACGAGTCGTTGGATTTCAAGTAAACGTATAAAATGGTAACTTCACATTTGACACTTTTACGACTAACAAATTCATGTATTTAAATTCCTAGATAACGTTAAAGATTACGATACAAATAAAATCATCTGATTGCTTTATTCCTTGTTTTCCTGATTCTAAGGGCAGCAACCCAATAAAGTCACTCTTCTGTTAACTACATGTCCATGTAACAACCCCTTTCTCAGGCGTGAGGCTAGCAACCCCACCCTGTAAACAAAGCTGCTACAGAAACTTCAGCACGATGAATCTCTTTGCACCAAAAGGAAAAGTCTGTGTGGGGACATGGAACGTCTGCACCATATACGAGATTGGAAAAGCTGCCCAGATCGCAAACTAGATAAAAAGATACGGAATCCAAGCACTGGGAATATGTGAAAGCAGATGAAACGGTAACGGACTCACCAAATCGCCAACGGGTGAGGCAGTGATCTACTCCGGTCACCCAGAAGATAACCACACGCACACCGAAGGCGTGGCTATCATGATGTCACCAACGGAAACAAAGGCGATCTCACCCACGATAATGGCCGCCAGATTCAACTTCAAAGGAAGGAAAGTGTCAGTTATGCAATGCTATGCGCCCACAAACAACGCAGACCTCGAAAAGGAAGAACTCTACAGACAACTACAGGCAACAATGGACAATACTCCAGCTGGTGACATTAAACTACTAATGGGAGACATGAACGCCAAACTGGGACCAGACAACACAGGAAGGGAACTCATCATGGGTAGAGAAGCTCTCGGAGAAATGAATGAAAATGGAGAACTCTTCGCCGACTTCTGCGCCTTCAACGAACTAGTGATTGGTAGCAGTGTATACAAGCACAAAGATATCCACAAGGCTACATGGGTGTCACCAGACGGGCAAATCAAAAACCAAATTGACTTCATCTCAATAATGCTCAAGGAAGTGGAAGCGCAGCCTACTGGACACAAAAGTAAGAAGAGGAGCAGACGTTGGCTCAGACCACTATCTCGTACAAGGGACAATCCAAATCAAATTAAAAGCTTTCAGGGAAATAGGAGTTCCAGATAGACCACAAGCCGAGTTCAACACTCAAAAGGTGAAAGAACAAGATACAAGAGACATCTTCATTGCAAACATAAGGGACAAAGGCGAGACACAAATCAACACTAGCGAAGAGGTCGGCGTCGAAAAGCACTGGAACAACTTGTAAACGGTGTCGAGTCAAACCTGAATGGAAGTTCTAGGCAGAAATAAGAGACAGGACAAACAGTGGCTCACTACGGACACTTGGAAACTAATAGAAGAGAGAAGGATAGTGAAACAAAAGATTATCCAGTGCCACGACGAGCAACAAAAACAGGAGTTGAATTCAAGCTACAATACGCTGAACAAAAGAATAAAGAAAAGTGCCAGGGAAGACAAAAGAAAATATTATGAAGCCATGTCAAGTGAAGCAGAACAAGCTGCACTATAGGCAAAGGAGACCTCACCACACTCTACCAAACAACTAGGAACCTATCGGGCAAAAGTTCGACACAGATTAAGCCAGTCAAGGAGGACAATGGAAAGTCAATCACCAAAGAGGTGAAGCAAAAGAAACACTGGGCTGAACACTTCAAAAGACTTCTAAATCGACCGCCGCCTACAACGAGCTTAATAATACCAACAGCGGAAGCAGAACTACCACCCTCCGACGAGAACAGAAATCCAGAAGGCAGTCAAGATGCTAAGAACAGGAAAAGTAGCAGGGCCAGACGGCATTCCAGCAGCCTCCAAAGCCTCAGGATGGTCGGGAGTGGGTGCCTTGCGCTGCGGGTTGGCCACCCCTCCGTACACCTCTTGAAATGCTCCCATATGACCGGGCGTCTTACATAGCCTCTCCTGAGGAAGTCCTACTCACTGCCTTCACGTGGCGGAGGTGTTTCTCACCAAAGTGAGAGGACAAAAGTGGATGCCCGGCGCTCCTCACCGGGTTGACTGTCCGTTGGAAGACAGTCTAAGGGAGATGGCTAAACCCTGATTCCAAACCTTCAACGACTGGCGTATGAAGCTCACCGGCAGACGTATGGACAAAGGGCTTATTGGATGCCCTGGATGTCTGGCCCCATTCAAAAAGGCGTATGAACCGGACTCCGGTCACCGGCTGCCAATGGATAGTGGACTCCCTACTCCACTCCTACTGCCTTGTAGGTCACACTTGCTTGTGCAAAGGCTAGAGCTGCACTCTCAAGCAAAAGGCCGAGCGATGCTGGGGACATCACTCGTACCTAATTCCCATGAAACTTCATGAACTCTCTACAACATCAACCAAATTCCAGTACTGGTCCAACAACGTCGCCTTCGGTGGTTTGGCCATGTTCTGCGCCGACCAGATGACGATCTGGTCAAATCAGTTCTAAATCCCTCACCATTTCCATTTTGGCGATGTCGCAGGGGTGGACAGCTGAAAACATGGCTTGGTACAGTCAAGGATGATATGGAGTGCCTGGGATTACAAACCGGCTACGAACCCCGTCTGTGGAACAAGAATTGGATAACCCTGTCACAAAACCTTGCATCAGATCGCCGCGCCTGGGCAGCGATGATTCGAGATGTACATGAAGCCGGCTCATCCTCCCGTAGGAGATAGCCGAAGTAAAGTAAAAGTAAGTATTCCAGCAGAGACACTGAAAATGGACCTAGAGACATCAGTGGACTTGATGATACCACTACTAGAGGTGTGGAAAGAGAGCAACGTACCTGCAGATTGGAAAAAAGGCTACTTATTCTAACTGCAAGGAAAGGAGATTTAAGTCAATGCAAGAACAGGCATGTCCATCCCAAGCAAAATACTAAGCCGCATCATCCTGGAGAGAATCAAACAAGCCAACCTGGATGAAAAATTTGACCGGAACAAGCTGGATTCAGGAGAAACAAGTCATGTATGGATAAATCGCCACACTACGGATCATCATTCAACAGAGCTTGGAATGGCAGTCACCCCTCTCTATCTCAACTTCATCGACTTTGAAAAGGCCTTCGACGGTGTCGTTCGAGAGGTGATTCGGACACTATTTCGCTACTAGGGGGTGCCTCCAACAAGTATACATCTCATCCAACTGTTGTACGACAATGCTGCATTCCAGGTAATCCACAACAATCAAGCGACATCACCCCCATTGCAGGCCACAACTCAAGTGGAAGGCGAGTGATAATCGGCGAGTTGGTAGTCAGTTTGAGGGTGACAGAGGAGGTGATGGGAAGAGGAGATGGAAGCATGTGGGCAGACCTGGGGCGAGGTGAAAAAGTTGGCGGAAAACCGAACACAATGGAGACGTGCAGGTGGATCCCTATGTTCCTCTAGGAACTAAAGGAAACAATAATGAATAATCATAAATTTCTACATATCAGGTAGTTAGCCCCTGTAGATTTGTGAGGAGATAATGTTTTGAATACCTTCTGATTGTGCGAACAATTTACACATAAAATCCTGATGAAAATTAAACCCGAAAATTTCCACCACTCCTGCTTATACTGTTGTTGAGGCAACTATAGGGTAAATACCTCAATACCCATCCAAAATGCAACAATTATAATACTATTTCTATAACCCCAGGATACAACTCTTGATTCATCGCACTAATAACTAGTAACGGAAACAGCTGTTATCCTAAAAATCTAGAATCATGTTTGATAAGGCTACCTACAGGGAGGCAATTCCTGTTGAGTGACAAGAATATTAAAAATGGTAAAAACTGTTATTTTTAAGGGGATTAAAGATATAATTTAATAATTCCCATTGTAGCATTAAGAACACAATTTTCAGGGAAGAGACTCTTTTCAACGAATTTATATTCGTCTATTAATCTTACAATTATATTCCTCTCCCCAAAATCTATACACCAGATGTATTATCTTATATATGACATTAATTACTGTTCCACTTGACTTAAACTATGAATATAATCAGAAATATTTTAAATTTATTTCATACTATTATTATTTCATGTATTTACACCTTTGACCTAATTCCCTCACCGGATATAATTTCTCTATAAAACCATATATATACGATTGTACAGCTTGATAATAAATTCGTTGAAAAGAGTCTCTTCGCTGAAAATTGTGTTCTTGATTAAAGATATCCCAAGGCTTTAATTGTTTGCCCCAACAAGTATAAACGGATGAAGCGACAGAATATACCAATCATCCTTGTATGAATTCTCAAGAAAAATGGTCTCGAGGATTAACAATCAGCAATCGTCCGAATTAATTCGGACGTTCGAACACTTCGGAGACATTAACCACCTTCATAGCACTTCAGTGTTTCACACTAAACTTGCCAAATGAATAAATGAGTGACCATTTAACTCATTCATACAAAACATCAAAGACTAATAGTGATATGAACACAGTTTTCCTTACGAACTCACAGTAATTTATATACTTACACGTTGACTGGTCAATGAATATTGACTGGGGTAAAGATAATTTTTTCGCAATTTCGGCCACTTTAGACTCCATTATCAGCAGATTTGTAATAACTGCATGTCCATTATTATGTCCTTTGAACACTCATTCGACAGGGTCACCCAAAGCGGTAGCACACCTTTCAAAAACTCTTCAACATACAGTAGGTACAATTCAGATTTCAGATTCAGATTTGCTGGTGTAGGATCGAAAGCTTGGAGCCCATGTTAATCTTTTTCCGGTAAATTTCTGTGGTTGTCCAAACCCTTCTTCAATAAACCAGTTGAGATTGCAGACTCCACTTCTTCTGGGAGTTGGTTTCAAGAGTGTATGAGTTGGTATGAGAAGCAGTACTCGACAGCAATATGATTTCTTCGTGGCTTCTGAACTCCCCTACTATATCCTCTAAGGTGTTCCAACCTGGTGGGAAGGAAAAGAGAGAATAGGTCAGGTCCGTAGTCATTATTTAGAATTTTAAACATTGTGATTAAATCTCCTCTCTGTCTACGGTATGACAGTGAGAAGAGATTTAAACTGTCTAGTCTTCCCTCGTATGATAAGTTAGTCATGCCGTGAACCATACGTGTTGCCTTCCTTTGAACCCTTTCTAGAATGTGTGAGTCCCCTTTTAGACAAGGACTGGCGGCCTGGATGCAGTTTTCCGGTCCTAATCTCACCAGAGATGTGTATAAGGAGGTGAACATATCTCTGGTTTTTCTAGTGAAGGCTCTGCGAATTTCCCACAAGGACCTGAAAATACGTGCAGCCACCGCGCGACAGAGTGCTGTAGTTTTTCAGCCGTGGCTAACTATGACACCTAAGTCCAAGTGAGTCTGAACTGATGGAAGTGTTATTCCCTCTAGTTCGTAGGAGCTCGTGCTCGCTTGTCCAATGCGCATGGTTGCACATTTTGCCACATTGATCGAGAGCATCCATTCTATTTGTTGAGGTCCTCTTGCAACGTGGACGTATCACTATTGCCCTTCAGCTTTCTCCAAATCTTTAAGTCATCTGCGTATAGGACCATAGGGGAGTCGGTGAGCAGAGATAACTCGTTGATATACAAATTAAATAGGAGAGGTCCGAGTACCGTGCCTTGTGGCACTCCGCTACGTACTGCTGTCCAGGAGGAGAGTTTCGAGTTGATCCTAACCCTCTTCCTCCTATCTATGAGGAATTCCCTGAACCAGCCAGGAACCTGCCTTTGATACCAAGACTTTTCAACTTCCTGAGTAGTCTTTTGTGAGGTACTTTATCAAAGGCTTTACTGAAGTCTATGAAGACGACGTCAACGGGTCTTCTATTGTCCTTTGATCTGACCCAACTTTCTCTTGCAGTGAGGAGATTTGACAGGCATGAGAGGTTCTTTCGGAAGCCATGCTGTCCTCTAGATAACAAGTTGCTATTTTCCAGATATGCCATTATGCTCTTCCTGATGATTCTTTCCAGTGTCTTGATTAAAGTGCTGGTGAGACTGATAGGCCTGTAATTTGAAAGGCTTTGTCTTGATGGGGGAAGCTACTATGGCGTCTTTCCAGTCACGCGGTAACACTCCATTTAGCAGAGATAGCTTATTATTATTATTGATTACAGCTTGATTCCACACCATACTTTTGGTACAAGTGTGGAATTTTCAGCGTGGATATCGGTAGCCCAAAATTTGCAGGCCGACCATAGATATCAGGTGTGCGTCGGCGTGGGCTTGAACCCCGGACGATGAGCATTGTCGGCGAGAGTCCTAACCACTGTGCCACTGACGCACAGATCGTGGTCAAGGGGCCGGCTATGTGGTCTGATAGCTCCTTGGGAAGCCTTGGATGAAGATTATCAGGACCCATTGATTTCCCTGCACCTAGTTTCATTAAGCAGTTGATCACGATGTCTTGGTCGATGTCGATGGAATCTAGCCCATGTTCTTCTGATGCAACCAGAGCTGATGCTATAGGCAGTGATGACTCCTGAGTGAAGACTTGGGAGAAGTAGTTTGCCATTGCTTCTGCTTTTCCTTGATCTTCTTCGATTGTATCATTGTCAATAATCAGGTTTTGGACACCATTGGATGTTTTATTCCTGAAATTCATGTACGAGAAAATTTTCGTAGGTTGTGCCCTTGCATTTTGAGCCAGGTGTGCCTCGAACTTCATCCTTGATTGGCGGATTTCTGCAATAGCTTTATTTCTAGCAGTGTTATATGATTCCCTGGTCTCAGAAGTCTCAAGTGTGGCAAACAGGTTCCAACATTTGTGTTTACGTCTGAGTAACTTAAGAATCTCCCGGTTTATCCAAGGGGGCAATATTTCCGACCCTTTGGGATGGACCAAGGGATGAAAGGTTCAGTTACTTGGGCGTAAAGTTGTTTAAATTGGTTCCATGCAGCTTCTACTTTGGACTCTGGGTTGATGAACCAGTTTACTGAGTTGGCTGCTGAGACGATTGCATTTATACCAGCTTTCCAAACGTTTGGTCGAGCTGGGGTTTTGGCCCTTGCTGCCGTTGCTGTCAACTTGAAAGTGAGCACAGCATGGTCGCTTCTTCCTAACGGAGGAAGATGTATGAGATCCACATCCTCACCGTGGGAGAACACTAGGTCCAGAGTTGACGAGGAGTGCTGTGAGTCGTAGTGCGTGGGATTAATGATATGTTGGGCTAGCGATATACTAGATTCCAGCAGTTTATGATCAAGGGAGTTGACTGAAGATGGAGTTGTTAGGCTCAGTCAGTCAACTGTTGGGACGTTGAAGTCGCCGACTACGAGACTTCGACATTTCGAAGTCCGGGAGCCTAGCTTCTCTTTCAGGAAGTCATCTGCACTGCAGTCAGGAATGTGGTACACGGCAACGAAGTCAATGTCTTGGCCTATGCATTTAAGTCTGCAGCGTAGAATTTCGCATGACTCACTTTCGTGAGCGAGTGCTTCAGTACTACACACGGTTAAGCATTTCTTGAGGTGGATGACTACGCTACCTCCTTTGCGGTTGAGTCGGTCCACCGTATGCACTTCGAAGTTTGGCAGATTAACTTCGTTGTCAGTGACATCGGGTGTGAGCTATGTCTCTGTGATAATAATTACATCCAATTTTCCGGAGTCTATCACGTTAGCCAGCTCAGTGCGTTTATTTAACAGGCTGCAGGCGGTTGTGTAGCAGACTAATAATTCAGATTAGTGCTTCCCCGGCCTACCCACAGAGGTTTCAGGATCATTAAACTGCGAACTCGGACAACCTGAAAACCCTTAATCTTGAGGTCCTTTAAGTAGTTTCGGCGTCGCTTACTTTATTCTACGGCTGCAGACTGTCTTTTGATACAGTCTGCTAGGCTTAAGTCGGCGCGGACACATATCCCTGATCCTTTAGGAATATGAGTTGCTTAGAATAGCATCCCTCTCCTCTTTCGACTTTTGTACGACTTTGAGAAGTACAAGCTGACTTACTGAAGGGTCAGGCTTTTGGTCTATTCTATATACACTGTGTATAATAATAATAATTTATATTTTCATATAAACATATAAATTTACATGAAAATGCATGCCATTTTTACAGGCACGATCAAGTATGATATAATGTCAAATCGTAGATTGTCTACAAGTTAATAATGTTTCAACAGTTAAGTATCTGATATATATATATATATATATATATATATATATATATATATATATATATATAAGTACACTCATTGTCTGAACCAGGCCATATAGTTACTGAATTGTACAGTTGTCCTCCTGGTTGAGCGGGAAAATCGACTTTGTTTCGTTTTCAACCAGTGGTTGTAAGCATACGATAACCAGCCAATATTGAGGTAGGCACAACGTTTACAAGGGATTGAAAAGTGTTTTAGAAAAGATAAAGTGATAAGGTGAATCATTAAAGTGTAATAAAATAAGTAAGTGAAATATATCATTAATAAATACATTTATATGGGAAATAGAGTGGGAACTTAATTAATCCCTAGGCCGACAACGTTCATTTGCAATGTATAAAGCTACCCATATATGTCTTATTATCATGATGTCCAAATTTGGCTTTAATAAAATTATTTTCAAGGCAGTTGTTTTTATTTCATGCCTTTTGTCTATTTGGTGAAAAAACTTACTCTACAGAGAATAGGAATAGAATAAGTCGAATCAAATTCATAAAAGCTATATAATGTAAGGGTTACTGGAATATAATGAGGATCAAGCAAAGACAGTTGTAAGTCAGGTCTCGTAAACCGTCAATGCCCAGCTCTTGCTACGCTGGGACTCACGCTTTTCCTCGAAGCTTCTCAGATACGCTTAGTACGAACGGACGCAAAAACCAGAACACGGATTAGCCCCTCGAGAATTCTTTAGTCTAACACCAACATATAGCCGATATAAAACTAAGCTTTATAACTAAAGTTTCTGACTGTTCTCTCCTGACTTCATTCTGAACAGCGACCGATGAGACGATGACTGTCGTATTGATGCCTCCGCGAAAATTGGGGAAGTTGGTTTTGAGCAAACAACCATGAATTGATCGTTCAATCTTCAACTACATTGACACTCCCCGGCAAAAAATGGATCCATTCCTTTTCTCCATCACGACCAATGCACGTTGACTTGGATGCCATTGCGAGAACCTGGGTCACACGGACAGAGCTGAAATGGAAAACAAACAGAAAAGCCAACACATCACAAGCATACCCACAGCACAATCTCATACATCAATGACTACCTGCGCCTTCCAGTTAAAGGTGTCCACTTGACACATCCACTTGCAACACAATCGCCACTTGCTAGAATGACTCTTGCAGAATGCAACGTGACCATAGCAGCACCTCATGATACTCCACGCACATCCTCTTATCTACTCACTACCAATTACCACTGCAATCGCTTGTCACTCATTCTGCCTCAGCTCTAGTAACGGTGACGTATGCAAGCCTCAGTCTTTTACACTCTTTCTCCCCGGCGTGTCGGACCGCAGCTAACAATTATCTCCGTATGCATTTCATTCTCAGCAATAGCCTCCCGGTGTATACGACCCATCTGCTGTCTCTAACATCAATCAATTCATTCACGGATGTAGAAGACTCGAAACAACTTCAGAAGTAATCACGACGAAAATTTTAACAAAATTACGCAATAACAACAAGGTACGAAAACAACGAGTTAACACAATTAATCCAAAATACACCGATTGATATGACACACCACACATATATACAAACAGTACACACAAACTCGAAGATCGTGTCTCGATGGAATTCCATTGAAGAATCGCAGGACTTATACCAGTACGCCTGCAACCATTCTCACGTTGACGATTGTAAGTCGTCGAATATCCGGACACAATCAAGACTAACCAACGATCACAATAATTGGAACTCACACAATTATTTAACACAAACATATGTACAATCAACACATCAAATGTTGTGGATTCTGGCACGACAAACTACCCTTGAAGAACAGTAGGACTTACGGAAGTACGCCTACATTCCTTCTCAGGTTGATGATCCAAGTGGAAGTCGTACGGACACAAACAGAATTACCAACAGCTAGATGACAGATGATACCAATTCAGTATATACAATATGAACATATGTACAAAATCACACACCAAGCACATTGGACTGCTCATTGATGCACTACCCTTTGAAGAATTGTAGGACTTACAGCAGTACGCCTACAACCCTTCTCAGATTGACGCCCTAGGTTGGAAAATCGTCGCAGAGTTCATTTACTGACTTCCCGCTATCAGCTATTTCCTCAAATCTGAACGGTAACAGGCTCATGTCATTGTATCGTAGAACATAGATGACGAACAAACACACGACATATCTGGTCAACCAAGCGTAGACACGGAGTAATTTACACCAAGATAATAGCATTCAAGTAGTAACTTGAAACTAGAAATGCCTTTATTCATGCAAGTCAATTTAACAATTACTCTCTCGTTTACACTTGGCTTATCCTCACTAAACTGAGCAATATCTTTCGTCCTTTCAAATGCACCAATACTATCATAGTCATTGCACAAGATACTTGAGTTGATGGGCGTCTGTTTCATTGTGGATGACAACACAAACGACGACTGAGTGATACAAGTTGATGAACTTAGCGGTGGGTCAGAAGCTGTTATTGTTGTTTGGCTTTCAGAAAGTTGTCCAACTGCAAGATTACCACCACTGCTACCTATTACTATTAGCTCCGGTTTAGCACTATCATCTGATGATAGGTGGGCTACACGGTGATCAATTACACTGACGGTTTCACAAGTATCCATAACTTCTGCAACTGCATCTGCATTTAATTCTACTTCACGTTCGAGTTGTACAGAACCTTTGTTCAACTTAGCAGTAGTAGGCAATCCCCTCATCTCATCGTGATCAACCAAAGACAAATGTGAAGTATCATTACCACGAATATTCAATTTACCATTATCTATCTGGTCGACTTCATCAATTTCAAACTCTTTAATAACAGAAGTAGACAATTTTGGTTCCTCCTCACAAATCCTTAAAAGTTTTATACCTTCATTCTGACTATTAATACCTTGTAAACTGTTGGAGTCAGAACTGAACTCTGAATCTCTCTCTTCTGTGGCATAGTATTAAACGATGGCTTACCAGATGCAGCTACAGGCTTCTTCACCACACCGTTATCGTCACACAATTCGGAGTCAGACCTTGATATCACATTTAGCTTATCACTGAACTTGCCCACTAATTCACAGTTCATCTTTTTATGCACCTCTTGCAAACGTGTAAAACACAACCGTGTTTGTCTTGCATCTTGTAATTTATCTGTTGAGGATGTACTACGAAACCTGTTACACTCACTAGGTCTATATGCATTACTATACATCATGGAGCCTTCTCGATATCCACCTCTCTGAGGCCTATTCGTCATTAATGATCGCGTTTCTCCCTCAGACTGCTCTATTCTAGGGGTGAGATTCAATATACTGGCGAACTTGCTCATAGATAGATTGACGCCATCTTTTACCAGTTTCAGGATATCATCAAATTTTGCCTCGATACCCTCATCCTCCATACGGGAGCTTATCTTCACCCACTTCCTTTGCAGTCGAGTAGGTAGGCGTCTTGCTATTACTACTAGTATAAAACTCGAGTTGAGGTCACTCATGCAATTCATCGAAATCAATGCATTCTTGTAAGTCAACAGATTATCCAAAAACTCGGACAGTGCCTTGGAGTCATCTTGTATTTGACTGCCGTTACCTTTAACAGCCTCGAATAATTTCCCTACAATCATCGAAGGTCTTCCAAACCTTTGACGTAGTATGCTCACAGCCTCGTCGTAGCCCTCTTTTGGCTTCATAAACTTACAACACTGTATAGCTCATGCAGCAATTCCAGTGCAATACCTCATCAAATACATTAACTTCATTTCATCAGTTAATAAAAAACCACTCAGCATGATCTCAAACTCCTTTACAAACTGTAAATAATCAGCTGGGTTTCCGTCGAAACATCGTGGTTCAAATTTAGGGAGTTTGATGTTCCTATTATCCCTGAACGGCGAAACAGTAACATCAAACATGTCATGTTTAACATCAGACACATCGTTACAATTAACAGACAGGTCACCATGACTTACTTTCCTGTTTGCATCCAAGGCGCTCTGTCCCTTCTTTGACCCAGGCATTGTTGAACTTGACCCAATTCCAAAACGGTTCCAGATATTGCTTGTTCAAAGAGGACTTGACCGGCACCAGGGAAGATGAACGGTGACTATCCAAACTGTCACCAACTGTTCGAAACCGTCAATAACTAACGCCGTACCGTCAGAAACTGTCAGCCACGTCTCGTAAACCGTCAATGCCCAGCTCTTGCTACGCTGGGACTCACGCTGTCCCTTGAAGTTTCTCAGTAACGCTTAGTACGTACGGACGCGAGAACCAGAGCACAGATTGGTGACTCGAGAATTCTTTATTCTGACACCAACTTATAGCCGATATACAACTAAGTTTTACAACTAAGGTTTCTGACGGTTGTCTCCTGACTTCATTCTGAACAGCGACCGATGAGACGATGACTGGTGTATCGATGCCTCCGCAAAAATATACGGTAGTTGGGTTTGAGCAAACAACCATGAATTGATCGTTTATTCTTCAACTACATTGATAGCAGCATTATAAATTTAGTGAGATATGTAATAGAAAATATCAAATCATTCAGTATATCAGTATATTTGATGATTGAACGGTCAGTTCATGGGCGTTTGCTCAAACTCAACTCTATATTTTGGCGGGAATTATAGGTACTGCGGTCATCGTTTCATCGTCCGCTGTTCGTTCGATGGCAGGTAAAAACTATCAGAAGTATTACCGTGATTTACCGTTATAACATTTATTCCTAGACCTTCTGTAATAACATTATTGATGGTTATATGTTGGTGTAAGAATAAAGGATTTTCGAGTCGCCAATCAATGTTCTGGTTTTCGCGTTGGTTAATACAAAGTGTTTCTGAATTTCTTCGAGGGACAGCGTGTTGTCCAGCGTAGCAAGAGCTGGACATTGACAGTTCATGAGACTTGACCGACACACATTCTCTGTCGGTTCCTTCATGATATCAGATACCATAACTCTGGGTGTGGCTGGTTTAAAACTTTTAGAATCTTCAACGGACCTGAGGCCTTCAGTTGGCTGACTAGTATTAGATCTCAGTCTCTTAACGGTACTTACACGTTTAAATAGACTTAACCATTACAGAAACAAGAAATTTCGCAATTTCCGGAAAAAAAGTCTTGAAGATATATAAAAGGTAGCTGTATGTTCGAATTATCAAAACAATAACAGATATATATTGCAAAATAAAAACCATACTTTCCTTTACAGTGCTCGCGGTGAAGAAAATCCTGAATTCCACGTGGTTAGAGAGGGAATCCGAAGACTTTGTTTTGTAAATTTCGGAGCGACTTTATTGCATATCCCCTCAATGACGCCTGTTGCTATGTTGCTATTGGTTTCAAGTGGCCTTGGTTTTGGGGGAAGATTTATTTGGTGTGATATTGTGATTTCATAGACATAACTCAGGCTCATAGGTGAAAGAAAGTTATAATCTTGGAATAAGGACAAGTTGTTTATAAGATAAGGAGGACATTATTTTTCAGTTTATTTGTATGTATACTATTGTGTATCGAGTTGCACTGAGTTCTTAGTGCAACTGTATGTAACTGCATTTACATAAAGTAAAACATTACGAATGCTCCTGTTTTTAGAATAAAAAACATGATTCTTTTCATTAAGTTTAGTAATGAAGAATAGAACGTCTTCCACTTCAGTGTTATTTAATTGAAGTTGTAATCTGGACACAGCAACTGCTTTTAAAACTTAAGTCCATAGCTTTAAGAGATGTCGGACACTACTTCTACGCGATTTCAAAATAATTTTGTGAATTAACTTCGAACAAACGCGAATAATATGGCGTCAGGACAATAACAAAAATCGGAAGTTTGTGAAACCAAACTCAATAATGGGACAAAATGACGCACACCTCAGATGTCTTTACGTACCTCGTCACGAGGATGGTATTCAAATCCACCAAATTGCTAAAATGCTGCAATGTGCATTTAACTCATTTAAAATTTTTGGCAGAAAACAGTGAGTGTTGTAAGTGATCGCAAATCATATTGTAGTTTCTGCCCATTTGTGAACGCTAAGTTCCGCTTGCATCTATGCATTTCATTGAATTTCAGCCATCAAAACGCAACGCAAAAGTGCGGAGGGATTCACGAATTCGATATAAACCATATTCTTCGGTTCCTGTAACAGTAATAGGTACTACACAATAGCTGATAGGGAAATTTGCGATCGAGTAGAGGTTTCCGCCAAGCTGCAAAGAAATTTATCGAATGGCAGTCGTCGAAATCTACACGAAGCTTACTCGGTATCCCAAATAATCATTGCATGAACCATGTATTTTAGCGTCCTGTCACACAAGCAATCAGTAAATGCTCAAGAACAATATCGAACAACAATTTTCATATAAATTCATCCAATAAGAGCAAAATAAGCACCAAGATCGTGTCTACTGCGTTTGCCTGGACGAATAGCTCCAACTCGAATCAACGAAACCGCGCAAATGCCGTCAAGGTTAAGCCAGAGGCACCACTTCAAATGGGGGATATGCCATATCAACGCCCTATATTTCGCGAGTGAATCATATGTGTTGTTCCAGTTGACACAATATAATCCTTGTTGAGTATGGATATGTGGATAATATGAGGAAAGCGGCTAATTTCCAAAATATTAAAGAAAGATGATTCACGCAGAAACTGAACACCTATAGCGCAACAGTTCAATGAGGACGCAGGACACCCTGATCCTAACCCTAGCCCAATACTTACCTTAAACCCAATACTAATCCTAACAAACCGTTGACACATTGTTCAAAACGTACTTAAAAACGTGATCTGGGTGAAATTTGCATCTTAGTTAGTGAATCGCGTTGATATTTTAGTTATCACAATGACAGATGCCGTTAGACAATCACTAAAATGCGTTCAAAATCACTGGAGCGTTTGCACTCAGGTTTCAGATTTGTTGGTGTAGGATCGAAAGCTTGGAGCCCATGTTAATCTTTTTCCGGTAAATTTCTGTGGTTGTCCAAACCCTTCTTCAATAAACCAGTTGAGATTGCAGACTCCACTTCTTCTGGGAGTTGGTTTCAAGAGTGTATGAGTTGGTATGAGAAGCAGTACTCGACAGCAATATGATTTCTTCGTGGCTTCTGAACTCCCCTACTATGTCCTCTAAGGTGTTCCAACCTGGTGGGAAGGAAAAGAGAGAATAGGTCAGGTCCGTAGTCATTGTTTAAAATTTTAAACATTGTAATTAAATCTCCTCTCTGTCTACGGTATGACAGTGAGAAGAGATTTAAACTGTCTAGTCTTCCCTCGTATGATAAGTTAGTCATGCCGTGAACCATACGTGTTGCCTTCCTTTGAACCCTTTCTAGAATGTGTGAGTCCCCTTTTAGACAAGGACTGGCGGCCTGGATGCAGTTTTCCAGTCCTAATCTCACCAGAGATGTGTATAAGGAGGTGAACATATCTCTGGTTTTTCTAGTGAAGGCTCTGCGAATTTCCTATAAGGATCTGAAGCTGCGTGCAGCCATTCCTGTTACGCTATTGTTGAACATGTGCAAAGCCACTGCTGAAATACTGTCCATTTATTAATAATAATATATATTCTCATTTTTTACATGAGGGACGCCAGTTTACAGGCATCATCAATTCGATAAGTTAAACATAATATTAATAAGCATATTTAGTAAAGATAATATAATAAGGTACATTTTTTCCCTAGCTATGTAGGGTGCACCAATTGTATAGGCATGCATAAATATTGTTTTAATAATAATATATTCCTTCTTGTTTATGCAGGAACATACCTATTGTACAGGCATGGATAAGTTGTTATATAAATTGCACATAATTTGATGTATAATGGATTTACAGTTTGGATGTTCTTTCTGTCATTAGAGTCAGTCGGAAAAGTCTGCTATAAAGTCTGTTTGTGTAGCACATAAAGAGATATAGAAATATTGTCTTCGCATTAACAAAAAACCCAGACATCAGATGAATGTAATACAGATATCTGGGAAAAATAAAGCTTGAAGTCAATTCTCCTACATAACTTTGTTGTGAACAACACCCTTGACTTAAAGATTATTGATGTATTGTGTTGAGATCAGTGATATATTTATTCCATTTTTCAGCAGTCTTATCGCAGTTTCATAAGAGGAAAGAAATTTGATCGTGGGGGCGAAAAGTAGAGAAAGTCATGTTGGGTTGTTTTACTGCATCAAATGGTGCCGAAGTCGATTCCAGAATTCTCCATTTGCGCCATTTGTGTCTGCATGGCGGACTGTACTCGTAAGTTGAGTAAAATGTTGAAAATCTATTTGAAAACCAGTTGCTTCTTCATTTCAGATCGTGAATACTCATTTACAGCATGTTAGCCAGCGTCTTTAAATGGTAGAATTGGATCGTTCCTGGAATAAATCATAGCAGTTAGAATACAGTTAAACATGCAGAGAAGTAATTTGATTCAGCAACCGGTGAATTTTTTATTCTTTCCGATCTAGTACCAGAATAACTGCGAACCATTTCATTCAATATGTCGAATAAGGCACGCAGGAGTAGATCATTACCATCTAAGGAATCAACTTGATCTGAGATGCAGCTTTCAGCATGTTTTCGTTATATCAAAAAGCAACACTCGAACACGTGACAATCAAAGGATAATTTACCCCAGACAACTTGGCTACAGTTGTAAGAAAGACAACATCTCACGGTGCATGATCCTAAAACTTAACCCACTTTGGTCAAGACGACTTATTATAAACCTAATATTTTTCATTAAGGTCCTTCGGAAAATATCCTTCTCAGACAATAAGGACATACGACTCTCACCGGAAGGCTCTCACACTCTGCGTAACCAAACTTCCACAGTGACAATTCAAGCCTTTAAGTCAACACTTTGTGAAAACCTCTTCACAGTGATGTATTCTAAAATATGGAGACCTGCCACTAGATGTCAGAACTTGCTCTTCGGTTGTGAGCTTCAAACGCTCTCTGTACAGACTGTTTCACTCTACTGATTATATTAAAACCTACTTATTCTCAGATATTATTATTATTGCTCCCTTGGGTTCCTAGTGGAACATGGGGCTTCAACTAAACGTCTCCATTTGCTTCTGTCTTCCTTCTGCTGTACTTTTCACCTGCATCCACGTTAGTCCATACTCTTTCAACTCCTCTTCACACGATCTCCTCCATGTCACCCTTGCACTGACGACCCACTCGCCGCTTCCCTTGCGGGTTCCACTAGAGGGATTGACGCGCGATGTCACCCAGCGGTCTCTTCACTGATTGACCGATCCATTTCCACTTTCTCCTGTATATTTGCTGGTTGGCGATTGGTTCTCGTTTTGTTTTGTTTGTTCCCATAATTCCTCGTTGGTGATACTTTCCGGCCCGGCCATCTGATCTTCAGTATAGATCCAGAGA
Organism: Trichobilharzia regenti; assembly: GCA_944472135.2. Lineage (NCBI taxonomy): Eukaryota > Metazoa > Platyhelminthes > Trematoda > Strigeidida > Schistosomatidae > Trichobilharzia > Trichobilharzia regenti. The sequence goes on along the minus strand of OX235262.1, from coordinate 42,960,386 downwards.
AGACAGTTGTTAATAGAGGTCTGCAATGGCCTGTTGGAAATATTCTTTGTGACCCGCCCGCCCGCCAAGTTTCTCATCCGTATAGAAGAACTGACTGACTTGACGTTGTTTGTATTGAAAATCCTACCGAATTTTGTTGTTGATGCTGAGTGACGAAGATTTCCAGATTGGTTTCAGATCGATGATGTTGATGTGTTTCGCGCCTTCCTGATTCCCGCTCGATTTGACATCCTCGTCCGTTCCGACTTCCTGTAGTTGAGACAATGCTCCCTAGATAGGTGAGCGAATGAAGTAACTTCTTTCAAATCCCTCCCGTTGATGGTGATTGGCGCTGTATGTTGCTGCTGTTGTTTTTGGTTGGTTGGTTTGTTATTTTCATAACCTCCGTCTTGTCTATGTTCACTTGGAGTCCTGTCTTCACTGCTGCTTCTTCGACCAGTTTGTCGGTTTTCGCTTGTAAGTCTTCGATTGTGTGTGACATCAAACATAAATCATCCACGCGCGAAATCCAGGTCTTCTAGGTTCTTCACGTCGGTCCAGGATATTCCTGTCTTCTCGTTTCCCACTGTCTGACGCATAATCCAGTCAGTCCACCACAATTAGGAATATCATTGGTGATAATAAGCACCCTTGTCTGACTCCTGTGTTTACTCCAAACGCCTTGCTGAGTTTTCCGTTGTGGATCACTTGACATGTGCCGTTGTCGTACAGCTGTTGAATAAGGTTGATGAATATTTGGGGTACGCCATAGTACTCGAGTAATTTCCAAATTACTTCACGGTCAACGCTGTCGTCGAAGGCCTTCTCAAAGTCTATAAAGTTGAGGTAGAGGTTTGATTGCCATTCCATGCTTTGTTCTGTGATGATGATGCGTAGAGTTGCAATTTGGTCAGTACATGATTTGCCTTTCCTGAATCCAGCTTGTTCTGGTCGGAGTTCTGTCTCCAGTGCGTCCTTTAATCTCTCCAGGATGATGCGACTCAGGATTTTACTTGGCGTCGACAGGAGCATGATTCCTCGCCAGTTCTTGCAGAGTGAGGCGTAAGTCGCCCTTCTTTGGTAGTTTCACGAGGTAACCTTTCCTCCAGTCAGTAGGCACCTTTCCCTCCTTCCAGACCTTTTGCAATAATGGAGTCAGCATGTCTGCTGTCGTCTCTGGGTCTGCTTTCAGTGCTTCAGGGGGTATTCCATCTGGTCCGGCTGCTTTTCCAGCTTTCAGAAGTTTGATTGCATTCAAGACTTCAGCTCTCGTTGGAGGATTGGTGTCAACTTGCAGTTGTGTGTGCGCTGTTGTTGGTATTTCTGGACGGGTTGCAGGTGGTGATCGGTTCAAGAGTCCTTTGAAGTGATCCGCCCATTGTTTAATCTGTTTTTCTTCCTTGGTAATGGGCTTCCCTTGGCTGTCTTTTATAGGTTTCGCTTGTGTTGGTCTCTTCCCGGATAGAGATTTGGTTATCTGATATAGTGTCCTCAGGTCCCTTTTGCCTGCTGCCTTCTCAGCTTCAGTGGCCAGGTTGTCGTAGAATCGTCTTTTGTCCTTCCTAGCACTCTTCTTCACTTCTTTGTCCAATGCTTTGTAAGTTGAGCTCAGCGTCTCCTTCTCCTGTCCGTCCTTGCATTGAATCATTTTCTCTTTCACCATTCTCCTCTCTTCTATTAATTTCCAAGTGTCCGTTGAGAGCCATTCCTTGTCTTGTCTCTTCTTTCTTCCTAGAACCGTTGAACACGTTTCGTTGAGAATCGCCTTCAGAGACTTCCAATGTTCTTCCACGCATGATTCTTCAGTGATGTCGCGTAGTGTTTCCTGCTTTGCTCTGACAGTTGCAGTGAAGGTGTCTTTTGTGGTTGTGTCCTTCAGTAATTGAGTGTTGAACTTGCATTGTGGCCTATCCCCAGCTATCCTCGAGGCTTTTAGTTTCACCTTGAAAGTCCCTTCTACTAGATAGTGGTCTGAACCCACATCTGCTCCTCTCCTTGACCTTGTGTCCAGTAGGCTCCGTCTCCACTTTCTTGAAATTGAGATGAAGTCTATTTGGTTTTTGGTGTTTCCATCTGGTGAAATCCATGTCGTCTTGTGTATATCCTTGTGTTTGAACACACTACCACCAATCACCAAATCATTGAAGGCGCAGAAGTCTGAGAAGAGTTCACCATTGTCGTTCATTTCGCCGAGGGCCTCACGACCCATGGTGAGTTCTCTTCCTGTGTTGTCTCCTCCCAGCTTCGCATTCATGTCGCCCATCAGGATTTTGATATCGCCATTTGGGACGTTGTCCATTATTGCTTGTAGTTGTCTGTAGAACGCCTCCTTCTTCTCTTGTTCTGAGACGTTTGTAGGCGCATAACATTGAATGACTGTAACTTTCCTTCCTTTTGAGTTGAACCTGGCTGTCATTATCCTGGAGGAGATTGGTTCCCACTGCATGAGAGCTTTGGTTGCTGTTGGTGACATCATGATGGCCACTCCCTCGGTGTGCTCATGGTTGTCCTCTGGGTGGCCGGAAAAGATTACTGTCTCTCCAGTAGGTAGTTGGCACCTTCCAGTTCCGTTCCATCTGCTTTCGCAGATTCCCAACACTTCTATTCTGTACCTTCTCATTTCAGCGGCTATCTGGGCAGCCTTTCCAGTTTCGTACATTGTGCGAACATTCCAGGTACCCATCCTTACTTTTGCTTTCATCGAAAGAAGGCACATCGGCTGACTGGCTTCCCGAAGGCTTTCACCAGCCTGCGTCATTTCACTTCCCCGATTCCAGCGAAAAGTAAGGCTATTGCTTATGTTTTTAGAATTTTTAATATATTTATTCGTTGAAGTTTCTGTAGCGATTTGGTTGTTTTACAGGGTTGGAGTTGCTAGCACCACGCCCCAACCCTCCCTCTTTACCCGGGCTTGGGAGCGGCTAGAAGACTAGAAAGCTAGTAGCCTTGCAAGCTAGTAGCGGTAATATAATATAGTATATTTATTCCTGTTTTTGCAGGAACGTACCCATACGCGTTAGGTAATTCCCCAGAATTTAGGGCCACAGCATTCATCACTGAACACTGGATGCTGACCTTTAGTGTTTTAATGGATTTGTTTGGCTGAAGGCTTCCGGCCACGTATCAGAGCCAATTGGTGCTCCGTCGTGTGACGTTCGTTCATTCGTGCATGATCTCTAGCTAGTTAAACAAGCGACCTCGCACTACGATTTGGTCCTGAAATATAATTCCTAATTCGGACGATCAGTTTCTCTCAGTAACTGTCGGTGTCCAGCTCTTACTCCGCTGGACATCACGCTGTCCCTCGAAGACTTTCTGAAGCAATTGGTAATGACTAACGCGAAAACCAGAACACTGACTGGCAACTCGAGAATCCTTCATTCTTGTACAAATACGTAGCCAACAATAAGGTTAATACACACAAGCCTAAGAATAAATGTTATAACAATAAATCACGATAATACCTCTGATGGTTTTTCTGTCTTCCAACGAACAGCGAACGATGAAACGATAACTGCTGGATTGATGACTCCCGCAAAAATGATGGAGGATTTGGATTTGAGCAAACAGCCATGAATTGATCGTTAAATCTTCAACTACATTGAGTTTTTCTGTGTTTTGCTTTTCCTTTGGTCTACGCTAAACGAATGCTATGGAAGTTGCGGATATTAGATTTTAGAGGCTGACGGTATTGACGTTCGCGAATTGTACGGAGTACACTAATGCAAGATCGCATACCAACAACTACCATAGTATTCGTTTCTCGTGTAACAAAGGCAAGGTAAAAGACATTATTTGATTGTCCTAACTACGAGATATATTTCGGACCAAATCGTGTAGTGAAGCGGAAGCTAAGCTGGCTAGTGATCATGCACGCACGTGACACGACGGAGTACCAGATGACGAGGATGCTTGACCGAAAGCCTTCAGCTAAACAAGTCGACTTAAACACTAAGGGTCAGCATCCAGTGTTCAGTGATGAATCCTGTGGCCAATAATTTTGGGGAATTATTAACCGCTGGAAGATCTCGCGTTAGTATACTTCGTACTATCCGCGAACGCCAACACCCTCAGCTTCTGAAGTACTCCACTCGGTGCCCACCCTGTGAACGATTTCTAATACTGTTGTCGTAAGCTGAGAAGGTCTCAAGAAAGCAAACATTGTTCACTTCTCCTGGAATTCTACTGGTCTAATGCTGATATTTTTTACAGTTAGCAAACACCACTGATGTACACACCTCACCATATGATTAAATTAGCCAGTGACAAAAATGCCTAGTCTTCTGATAAAAATCCGGGAACTTCACTTACACACTACAGTACATCACAGCCTGTGCTTATCAGATCAAGTAATCCTTGCTCTATGAGGTTTAAGAATACAACTTCCACTTCGTTCACAAAGTCACCTCAGAATGAGAGAACGGTGCCACACCTGTATTCAGAGACTCAGACCTCACATCAGAGGTTAATACTCCCAAAACTAACTGGTATAAAAACCATACAATGAAACTTCAGCTTCTTCATGACCGTCTGTTTAGAAAAATGGGGTTCCGCACCATCATAAACGAAAATATTGAGAGACTTGAGCATAGAGTATCGAACAGTCTTGACATTAGATACAATAATTCGAACCAATTTGACTTGCTTGATATGCCACCCTCTAGATTTAAAATATTGGAATTTTAAAAGCTGGAACCTACATGTGATGACTAATGTGCACAGAACTTATTTACTTTGATGTTGTCAACTTCCCTTAACGCTTATTGGACCCCTTTAATTTCCGTGACTTAGAAGTTGAGGTAAACGAAACTAGTATTTATTTACGCGCTCTGGTGTATCTGTTCAATTCCAACCATGGCACCGCAGCTAGGTTATTGGAAAATAAAGGGCGTAAGTTTTCTTCTCCTTCTGACAAACGCTTACTGCATGTTTATATGTCAGCCGTTTTCTTTCATGAAACATTTTAGACGCCTACGTACGTGGGTAGTAGTTACCATAATGTATTGTCGAAATAACTTCATATCTTGAAATCATTCCTGCTTCTGTTGGTTCTTGTAATAGTGTAGTGCAGTTAGCTCCTCGAATATCTGTTGGTGAGGCTTCCTGGTTGGAGGCGAGTTGTTTATGGAGTCAGTGCAAGTAATTCATTCTTCTGACGAATTATTGTGCCAGATGAAGTTTGCGAAGTATGATAAGTTTTTGTGATCTAAAGTCTTCGACAGTGCAGATTAGTGATCTGTCAGTCTAAATTCATTTGTACTTAATTTCTGGCTGGATATTTTGATGACCATCACTTAGTAGGGACGGATCAGATTCGGATTTATTGGTCGAGGATAGGAGGCTTGGAGCCTATGTTAATCCTTTTCTAGTAAATTTTCTGTTTTTTGCTTACACACACCTATCTATTGGATGTACCAAGTTTTTTCAGTAACTAGGCTTGATACTGACTGTCAATTCATAGTTTGGTTTAGTGAATTTAAATGTAGTATGACTATACTGCTTATACCATAGGAAGATAATTTGACCATTGTGGGACCGTCACTCAGCATTGAGAAGACGTGAGTGTTCTTCAAGATATGAGTGTACTGTTCAGAACCCTAGTCAAATTGTCTCTACTTGTGGGAGTGGTTTGCGTACCAAAGTAGACCAGCGTACTAATCGTAACGCAGTTGAGTGGTTACACGGATTGATAGTAATCTAGGCATAAAATATATTCACAAATACAGTTAGCACATTACTGCATCCTCTAGGGTATTGTCAGTCAGAATTCTCACTAAAGAAAGCAGGTCGACCGATAGCTGATTACTGGTCACACTGCTTACTCCACAGATTTTACCATTGACCAACTGCACGTGCCATCTTGTGACTAGCCCTAGTAAACAACGACTGTTTCTCTCCAAACAGTTGACTTATTAACTGGACCTCAACTTTAATTTCCATTCTTGCATGTAAAACCATTAAATCACGTTTCATTTGTCGTTAAGCTTGTGCAATCAATCCGGCTTCTTTTGGAATATCTTGGCGATGAATACGAAGAACGTTTATATGGTCGCGATGACGGAGAAAAATGGCAGAAAGAAAAGTTTAGCTTGGGTCTGGAATTTCCTAATGTAAGCTGTGAACTACTTTCTTAACAACCTTTTTGTTGCAGCTTCCATATTATATCGACGGTGATGTCAAACTGACTCAATCTCTAGCTATCATACGCTATGTAGCTGACAAGCACAATATGTGTAAGTTCATAATGTTCTTACATTTTCTCAGTGGGTAGTTCTCCGGAAGAACGTGCGCAAATATCGATGTTTGAAGGAGCCGTAATGGATATTAGGAGTGGTGTTTCGAGAATCGCCTACAACAAAGAATATGTAAGTTGAATTTTAATGTAGTTTACTTCAAGGAAACTCTCAAAGTCGACTTTCTTAACAGACTTCCAGGAATGCTGAAGATGTTTGACGACCGTTTGTTGAATAGAAATTATCTAAACGGAGGTTCTGTAAGTTCTGGATCTCACTTATCTTCTGATGTTCTTGTTATCATTTTATTCTCCCACGTTCTTTTTGAATAACTCACCTTTCTTGTTGTTGGTTTAGAATCTTGGAGTGGTTATGCGTACATTGTCCTGATTTAGCTTATTATTAGATTTTTCTAAACCTGTAGGAGGTATATATCATAAATATTTATATATGTCTGCATTCATATATCTTCCTAAATCCGCCTTGTGAACGTGTCTATTTTTTGCAGATAACTCATCCTGACTTTATGTTGTATGATGCTCTTGATGTGGTTTTATACATGGATAAGAGTTGCCTGGATAAGTTCCCAAGGCTAGTGGAGTTTAAAAAACGTATTGAGGTAAGTTTTTGATGCAAGTGTTCCATCAGTTTGAAAATTTCCATGTTTAGAATGCGTACAACAAGTTGAGCAACGAAACAGATTCCTCTTCAGTTAGTTCCTCAGCAGCCGCTGCACACCAGTATATGGCTTTAAGTTAAAATTATACCAATCATATGGTGATGTTAACCAGTATAAAATGTCAATCTTGGAGTATAAATTGGGTTAAAATTTGTATGAGTTAGCAGCAAATTATTGTGTGGTCAGTGACTTGTAAAGTACTGGTTACTTAGAAGAATAAGTGAATGAGTGCATAAGATTACCAGGATACAAAGAAGTTAGTTGGATTAGCTAGGATATTAGTAACAACAAAATTAAATAACAATAGGAAGTGCCAGGGAAAACGTTTGTAAGACTCAACACGTATTGTGTGGACGGCTACTATGATTGATTTTAATGTGAAACTATGTATTAGCGTAGGACCGTTGATGATGAACTAACTGGGAAGGAGTGTGTTCCGTTCAATTTGCTCTTACTATACATGTGTTTTAATAAGTTTTCACTGGTTTCCTTATTTTTACTTAGAATTTGCCCAAGATTAAAGCCTATATGGAGTCGGACAGATACATCAAGTGGCCCCTTCAAGGTTGGTCGGCTACGTTTGGTGGCGGAGATGCCCCACCAAAGTAAATGTGGCAAACTTCTTTAAGTTGCAAGTGAATACATTGTTAACTGACATTTCCCACTTGTGTAATACGCAGTATCGACAAGATTCTGTCACTATATTCATTTTTCTAATAAAATATCACTAAGTAAAATCTGCATACATTTGTAAAATTCTTTTCTTTCTTCAAATAATGATGTGATATTATATGTGCATGCAGTATTACTTAAGTATCATAAGATGAACTACGGAATTACATAGAAAGAAAAGAAACGTTAATCAGGGTAGGGGAGCGAACATAAAGTGTCCACTGTTTCGTCATATTACGAAAAGGAAAGTCATCATGATCCATATCGCGCCTTTAGATGTTAGTCCAGGACAAGTATCTACGGTACCTGACTGTTTATCCCGAAGTCTGAAAACTGTCCATCGATAAGTAGTGTGGAAGCCTATGGGAAAGTATTCTTCGCATGTCAAAACTATTGTAAAGAGGTCTTTAATTTGGCCGAACAACGGTCATGGGACCTTAAAATCACTCAGTGGCAGCGTCATTAGGGCATGCAAATAATTATGGGAACGCAGTAATGAACGAAACTACATAATCTCTGGCGCGACTTAGGCTTCTGCATTCTTTGTGGTTTTTTCTAGGCTCGAAAACCTGAATCGCCTCACCTTTGTACAAAGTTTTGCGTTAGCGATCCAGTCAGCAGTCGATGAATCTTACAATACTCTCCTTCAACTGTCGAATTGCCGTTCTGATCGGGTTAGAGGGTACTTAAACTGCCGTAGTCTGCTCGTGTGTCTTAAATGTGCAGTTCAAATATTTTTCAATCACACAATAACCGGTGAAGTACTTCCAGTAGTTCGCTTTTGAAGGTCAGGTTAGTTATAGCTGATGACACTTGTAACAAGTGATTATATCACATCATACATGAGGTGATTTTGAAATCATAAGCTTTGCAGCCACCCTCTAACAGCGTTGACAGCAATGTTGTCCAAAGGAACAGATGGCAATAGTGATATCAAGAAAAATAACTACCGTTGTAACAACAGAAGACAAGGGCCAGGCAACAGGTAGTTTATTAAGGAAATCAACACATATTTATAGACTTTTATGTACATTATTATAGATTATTGTTAGCAGAAAACACAGTCTTCTGATTGGTTGTTCCTCACTGAAAGTTAATCTATCATCTCTTTGTGGCTGTTTCTTGAATGTCAGATCATCTATATGCTAACTGTATCTGCCTACGCAAAGTCTTTGTTCTTATTTTTCTCATGACCAATATTTGGGACGTGAACATTGACGAAAATGAATGTCTACTGGTTTGGCTAACAGCCAGCTCTCACCACACTGTCACTGAGCATTTCTGTTTGGCAGTGTGTGTTGTAATAAACGTGTGGAAGGTGAACTTGGTTTGTGTATCTATAAAAGAGCTAGTCATCTGTTTACAAAGAATTGTTCTTCATATCGTACAAAGTGTAGCAGAGACCACTAGTTTTCTTGATCTGGTGTCGCAGATGGCCTGTTATGCATCACTTAGTAGTCACTTCGAAACAATAGGATATGGTTATTCTCCCATAATAGCACAATACTGAGCAATTAGATTTACGACCGCGCATTGCTAACCACGAGTCCTATTTTCGCACGTCTCATGATCTTGTTGTGGTGCTATTTTTGATTAAACTAGCGTACACGTACATCCTAGTACTTCGCGATTATTATTGTGTCCTAACGTTGTGTTTATTCAACTTCCACAACGTAAATCAAAAGGCGCTTGAGAAGGAGTACGAACGCAGTAATCACAATTCAAAAGTTGAGCGAGTACAAAAGTATAAATTGTTAACACGCACTATTTAGAGTGATAAACAAATCAAAGTCCAATTACATAATGAAAGTATACTACAAAGATGGGTAATAAAATGGGTCACTACAATCTCTTCTCCAGATTGTGTAATTGGGAAAGAGTTAGTCCTGGAAATATGACTGCAGCTACAATGAAATGTGTGTAGGACGACTAGACAGCCTGGTTAACTAACGTATAGGCTAGATGTGCATGCAGTAATAATGGTTTCGCTATAAGAGATTCCAGATGGTAACTGGTGTTGCTATCTAATCCTGTTTTCAATTCTTACTGTTTCCCGCTGTCACTTTCCACTTTTGTGATGTGTAGGGAGTAATTCGCCAATCCTACATTGATAGCATTATTGTCACACAATACAATTTATTTTTTGGCATAAAGTAAAGGTAATGAATTTCATCGGTTGTTGTATCATTGTAATTTCTCTTAAGAAATGACCTAGTCACAACGAAGCATTCATAGCAAGTATTTAAAAGTGAGTCATCATTCGGATCGTATGAAACTAAATCGCATCAGTCAAACGAGTGGAAAAACTAGAAAGAGAAGAAAGGCTAAATACTGATGATGAGAATTTGACAAATGTTACAGGCTAAGTAGGCGTACACTGAGGTGGTAAGCTCCAAGCCGGGTCGCACCAATGAGAGTATCCAAATACTGACATTAACGTTTTAAAGATTGAAACAGCGCCTTAGTCTAGTTTTTATCGTGGGACTGAGATGTGTAGTCAGTCTTTAGCTCTATCATTTTCTGTAACACATTTCTAATGTTCTGTTCTAGTGATAGAACTATTAGTTTTTGTTTAGCTCAGTTCCTGTACAAAACTTTGAATACCTGCTTCTACCCTATGATAGCAGGAAGTTTTTAAACCTACGTCCCAGACTCCCTATTGGGTGTTTAACAACGAAGAAACATTAGAATTCCTTCCATCTGTGGTTATTATATTATGGTGCTCTCTCCAGAACGTTCTCTAAACTTGTGTAGATATTTGAACACAGATCTGTCAATAAAGAGTTAAACTAATGTCAGTAAAAAGTTTGAGCATTGTGGATTAGATCAAATAAAGTATAATTATATTTCAATAATTTACGCACAATGATAAGTTTTGTTATTGGTAATATTTCGAGCAAAATTACTGCCCGTGTTCACACCACTGTTAGAATTGTTTTGTAAAACCGGAGAATACCAAGATGGAAGAATGGAAAAAAACAGTCACAATACCATACAAAAATGGTGCATTAGAGGCAATTCAAAGAAACTTCAAAAATATCGGCATTAACACAACGTTTAAACCGATGAATCTAATCAAAAACAAAATAAATCAACTGAAAGATCCCATAAAAATGATGGATAAAAACAATTTGATTTACAAAATATCTTGTGCTGACTGTCCGACTAAATATGTGGGACAAACGTCCAGATCACTCAAAATAAGAGTGAATGAACATAAACGCCTAACCAAAGGTCAACCAACAGGAACACAAGCGTACAAGAATCTTGAAGAAAATTCATCAATAGCTAAACATGCACGGGACAAAAACCACAATATCGATTGAAACAATGTGTGATAGAGAAGATTTGTAGCTCAGATGGATGATTTTGATGTGGTTGTGTTCTCTGAGAAATTTAAAAGCTCACTTCAAATTGAAGTATGCGCTGAAGATGTCACCCAGTAGGGTGATGAAAGCTTTGCAAATTAACCATCTAGCTGAGAGAACATAACCACATCAGAAACAATGTGTGTATTCTAAAGACTAACATGAACAAATGGAAAGAAAGACTGATAACAGAATCGATATTCATTAAAGTCACACAGGATACATGTAACAAGGGTGACTCAGTACAGCTATCAACAACTTGGAATATAATTCTGAATACAAAAAAAAACATGAGTGAGCCAAAAAAATTATGAACTATATATATAGGAGTACAACTCATAAATGTGTAAACAAAACAATTTCAACAGTGGTGTGAACACGGGCAGCAATTTTGCTTTAAACATCACCAATAACAAAACTTATCATTGTGTGTAAACTATTGAAATATAATTATACTTTATTAGAGTTAAACTAGTTCAGTAGTTATTAGTAATAATGTGTTTCATCCAGTTTTGTTTCATATGTCTGTTCCATTTGATACTTAGAAAAAGGCGACGTACTGGTTTCACTCTCTAGATAAGTTTGCATAAAGGTCGGAAAACACCAGAAGCCTACTTTTATACATTCGTGGGGTTGCCGAAATAATAATAATAATAACAGCTTTATTCCAAATAGTATTTGTGGTACAGGTATGGAATTTTCAGCGTGCATTACAATATATTGCAGCTAATTACCTCATACATTTTATAAGATTTTTAAAATCAAAAAAATAAATAAATAAAAAACCAACACCAAAAAGAATAGAATAAAATAAAAGATAAGAAAACAGCGTAGCGTTTACATTTCAAACAATGCACCACAGGATATGAAATATAAAGTTGATGTGTGACAGAAGATGAGAACAACAGTGTAATAGTAACGATGAAAGGAAAACAAAAACTAATGGGACTATTTGTTAGAGTGCCACAGTAAGTTGATCGTGTCATACCTAACGGATTTCTCATCACATAACAGCTGTGCCAGATATGGTATTGTGGAGTTTTTGTATTTGGTAGTCCTAGCATATAGTCTCCTATAGTTGCTTCTAGTTCTACCAGATGAAATGCAAGGAGACAGCTGGGTATAGAGAGGATTCTCGGGGTCTGACAATATAGTATTCGCTAGTTTCTTACATGACATTCTATGTCTATCCACAATAGTGTTAACCAGTTCGTTTAACGATATCCCATTTGCCCTACTAACGGCTTTTAGTGCCTACCCTTCTCAGCAAAGCAAAGTCTTTCTTAAGTAGTCCAGGAAAGGTTAATGGGGAGCAGTAAAGGGGGATGGGTAGAATACAAGAATTGACAAACTGAAAAAGCAAAGACTGCTATATATCAGACTGTCTAAATTTCCTAACGTAGAACGTTAAGCGAAACATCTTTCTAGTAACTAGCAAGATGTGGGAGGACCAGGAAAGATCGGAAATACATTTTCACTACTGATTGTATAATATTAGAGGTCACTACTTTAAAAATGGTGTTGTTCACAGTTGAAATTTAAAGGAAAACAGTGCAACTATAATAAATTCAGTGTTTGCGTATGATTTCTTTACATACGAAAGAAATAGGGACGACCAGTAGAAAGTTAGGATCTTACAATTTTAGTAACCTGAATAAGAAATGATGAGGTTGACGTGGAAGACATTGTATGAGGAGGAGATGAGAGCTTATGAGCAATCGTAGAATCAACTAAAGAGGACTTTAGAGAACAGGATGCAGTGCGAAGTGTTGTTGAAGTCGATTATTCCACTTGGAACCGAAGGGATTAGTAATGATAACAATAATAATAATAATTCTACGAAAATAAGGGTAATTCAGTTATGTACCGGTATCAGGAAAAGATATTTACGAGTAAGTGGGGTATAATTAACGTATTGTAAATCTTACGGATAGAAGAAGGTACAAATAATAATTTTACCTATGTAAAATAATCTATATAAATGCGATTGTACAGCTTTTGAGAATGAAATCGCCGAAAAGATATCTTTGCTGAACTTCGTGTTCTCTTCTTTCAAATGTCCATATGAGTATTTTCCACGAACAAATAAAACTATCAGAACTAATGAACAAAACGTGATAAGGCAAAGAGAAGGCAAGACAAAGCGACTAGACAGATATTACATAATAATCAATATGAGGATGAAGTATAGCTTCACTTTTGGTGTTAAGATGAATTTCATTGTTCATAGACAGTGTTAGATTTTTGGTGAATTTTTCCATACAACGAAATGCTTCAAAAACCATATTTTGCAGTCATATGTTAAAGCCTTCTTTTCATTGCTGAATTAATTAATACTGATTGTCGACAACACAATAAGAAAACGTTGTTTATCTGAAACGTGTAATGTATTGGCGAAACACATTTCGGACATTCTGATCACACACGTATTTGTCATACACAGTTTCTATAGAAGGCAAAAAACATGAATAATTTCAATACAGGTCAGATTGTGTACAGGTCAAGGTCACAAACAATGGGTAGGGAGACGCAAAAGGTGTGGGTAGGAAAGTTAAGAAGAGAAAACAACAAGGCAAAGAAGGGGTTGAAAATATTATGAGGCCAATTGATCCTTGGTTCTGAATTGGATTACCAAGGGAAGTTTAGGATGATAACAAATAACTTTTGGACACATAAAGAAAGCTGTTATTATTATTATTATTTTTGTCTTTTTATGGCTAAGGCCTCAACGAATTTAAGTATATGGCCCAACCTTGTTTTATATATCGGCTTAAAGGCATTGTTGAAATCAACCTTATGACCTGTCTCTATATAATGTGCTTCGCTATAGATGATGTTGGACATCTATTTCCGGGGTCAATTGTATCTGGAGATCTGCACATTGACATTATCGGACAAACTTGCACAGTGGTTAGTGGAAATATTAGAATCTGTTAAAAGAAGTTTCTGTAAGTTCTCATTGAAAGACACTTTTGAGTTAACTGATTGTCTTGATAACGTCGATATAAAGGATAAAACCATGTTTTCCCTAGATGTTGAATCTTTACTTACAAATGTATCTCTTTTATAGACGGCTGACATTTTATGTGACTATATCTCTGACAAAAATTTCCTATTACCAGTATCGATATCTTACTTGAAAGAGTTACTGCTTCTATGTACTAACAGTGTTAAGTTTACATTCGAGGGCGAGCATTATCTCCAGATCGATAGTGTTGCTATGGGAAGCCCTCTATGTCCATTGTTAGCTGATATATATGTTAGGCGCTACGGAAGTGTCAACCATAGAGCTCTACCAATCCAATCAGCTCAAAAATGATGTTTACATATCCTTGCCGTTCAGAGGTGATCAACAAAGTCTGATCCCTAGACAAAGACTCAAGGCCGCAATTAATAGAATTTAATTATGCAGCTAAGCTTATCTTCATAGAGAAAACGAGAACTATGCTGTCCTGTAGACCCTCACATTATCCGAACGATAGTGTCAAGTCTCACTGTGTTTATCAATTCACATGTATGTGGGGAGACACGTACATAGGGAGGACCCAACGTATATACGAAAACCTATCGAGTACTTCTAACGGTTCACCTATTACGCTGGGTCCAGGTTTAGACACTTGACAATCCTGCACTAAGCAATTACCATACTTAAAGACACTGACAGCCAACTGATTAGGTGCGCTTTCTACAGACTGTATGTTACAGCACAGTAAGACGATGTCATCTACTAGCCTAACGTAGGAACTCTTTCTGAAGGCACAAGATGCACAACATTACTCACATCCTTCAGGACTGTCTGAAGAATGACGTCGATGGCAAATTAGACATTAATCTTATCCATAATTCCTAACTTGTATTATTCACGTGATTTATGAGTATAAACTCGTTAATCCAAAACAGCTAGTCCTCTTATATGTGCAAAAACAATTTATTCTTACCCTTCACCTACCTTCAATATGATTTTATTGATTCTATGACCAAGACCAGTGTGAATTATCGACCTGCTTACTTTTTCTTAAATAACTGAATCTTTCGTGTGTGCTTCTCTTCCAGTGACCTTCAAATTCTTCATTATCATGTCAGCTGAATTGGTAAACAGAAGTATCATCACACCACCATGATTATTTCTGTTAACTCTATGAACCTCCCTTGCTAAATCAACTTTGAAACCAAGGTTTAATTTACGTATTGATATGGTCACCCATATGTTTTCGCTACTTCTCATTTGTGATCATGATCCCTTGTTGCATACTGGATCAGATTCCGATCCAATGGTTCTCTAACCAATGTCAGCTCATGATAAAATCCTGCAAACAACGAAATCCCTACAAACCAACACTTAAATCCGATCTATTCGTTAGAACACACTCAGGTCTTCACGTTCTATGATGTGCTCAATGACGTGTACGCGCAAATACCCACTACGTTGTATTAAAATGCACGAGTGAAAACTGAAGAAAGTGTATTGTCAGCATAATCAAACTCCTAAGTACACTAAGACAAAAACCCAGTATGTGTGACCACCTAAGCCATACATATTATAGTAGAAAACCAGTGTTCAATCATACAATGACAAATATTCAGTAATCACTCGTAAAATTATTTTCCGAAAAAGTATAATGTAACTTTGTGAATTCGAATTCGAAGCATTTGCTTGGAGTTAATACACAGAGAGGTAAAACACCCTTAACACTTTCCCTTATATGGATTCAAATTCGACACTTTACACTCTGTTACCACCGTGTTGTTATAAGTATTTATGACAAGCACATGTGCAATTAGAATGCCCAAAAAGTGTGTTGCGCAAATACAATACACGTTTCCCATGAAATATGTCTTCTAATTCTATTCTCAAAATTCATCGAGGGAACTAATTACTTTAAATCCGCATAAACAACCTCCATCCAGATGTTAGTGAGGACGAAACAACTAGTTCAGAGAAGAGAATCTCCTAGATGAATCCATCTTCCTTATCTCTACATTCTCATTTATATACAACTGCTCATGAAACAGGGTAGTAACAAAAGTGATGAGTTGTTACAATCTTAAGTGTTAGCTTTAGTCGATGCATAGGAGGAGTTGAAGAAGCCCATTCCATTTACGCAATTAGATGAATAATACGATGAACGAGTTGTAATCAGGATGCACATAGAAACGAAGGGAAATACGAAATTACTCAAGAGTTCCAAAGAAGTACAACAGTCTCCTTTGAACTGGCCATCGTAAGCTTCCATCACATCTTCTTCTTAGCTTCACATCAAGTGACGAAATTTCGGATTCGGTTTCCATTTTAAGAGTGAATTGCGCTTCTGGATTCCAGTTGTTAAATATGCATAACAACTGTCACAAATAATGAAAATGTCATCAACCCACCGTGTGTAAAATTTTAAATTGTGAATGGTCGAATTTATCGGACTGTTCTCACCTCCCAGCATCAAACAGTCTGGCAGTAGTAAACACATAGCACATACCACTACAATTCTATCCATCTGTCTGTCTGTCTCTACATGGCATCAACGAGAGTGAAATGTACATTAAGAGTACACTTCAACAACAGTTCTTTCAAACACCCTGCTGATATCTCCATGTTTAACTGGTTATCATCCAGATATGTACACATAAAACGGACGAGTATCAGAAGTGGGTCACTGGTGAAAAGTGACTCATTCTAGGAAGATAAAATACTTGTGTTAGTAACGTTCATATCCCGTGTGCAGTAGATAAACTAGACAGTATCGAGTGTGTTCCCGTATAGATTCCAGAATACCAATCCATCACTTTACAAGAGTTATAAGAGAAAAACGACATATCTAGAATTTGACGGAGTGGGAGACCAAATTTGTGTATCTTTGTTGAACTAAAACGTCTCGGCATTACTGAACCTGTTGATCGTAGATATCCTGTAAAAACAGAAGACAAAGACCAGGAAACAATTCCTTTATTAAGGAAATCAACACATTTTTTAATAGATTTTCATGTACATTATTATAGATTATTGTTAGCAGAAAAACACAGTCTTCTGATTGGTTGTTTCTCACTGAAAGTTAATCTATCATCTCTTTGTGGCTGTTTCTTGAATGTCAGATCATCTATATGCTAACTGTATCCGTCTACGCACAGTCTTTGTTCTTATCTTTCTCACGACCAATATTTGGGACATAAACATTGACGTAAATTAATGTCTACTGGTTTGGCTAACAGCCAGCTCTCACCACACTGTCACCGAGCATTTATGTTTGGCAGTGTGTGTTGTAATAAACGTGTGGAAGGTGAACTTGGTTTGTGTATCTATAAAAGAGCTAGTCATCTGTTTACAAAGAATTGTTCTTCATATCGTACAAAGTGTAGCAGAGACCACTAGTTTTCTTGATCTGATGTCGCAGTTGGCCTGTTATGCATCACTTAATAGTCACTTCGAAACAATAGGATGTGGTTATTCTCCCATAATAGCACAATACTGAGCATTTAGATTTACAACCGCACATTGCTAACCACGAGTCCTATTTTCGCACATCGCATGATCTTGTTGTGGTGCTATTTTTGATTAAACTAGCGTACACGTACATCCTAGAACTTCGCGATTATTATTGTGTCCTAACGTTGTGTTTATTCAACTTCCACAACGTAAATCAAAAGGCGCTTGAGAAGGAGTATGAACGTGTATTAACGCAGTAATCACAATTCAAAAGTTGAGCGAGTACAAAAGTATAAATTGTTAACACGCAATATTTAGAGTGATAAACAAATCAAAGTCCAATTACATAGTGAAAGTATACTACAAAGATGGGTAATAAAATGGGTCACTACAATCTCTTCTCCAGATTGTGTAATTGGGAAAGAGTTAGTCCTGGAAATATGACTGCAGCTACAATGAAATGTGTGTAGGACGACTAGACAGCCTGGTTAACTAACGTATAGGCTAGCTGTGCATGCAGTAATAATAGTTTCTCTACAAGAGATTCCAGATGGTAACTGATGTTGCTATCTAATCCTGTTTTCAATTCTTACTGTTTCCCGCTGTCACTTTCCACTTTGGTGATGTGTAGGGAGTAATTCGCCAATCCTACATTGATAGTATTATTGTCACACAATAAAATTTATTTTTTGGCATAAAGTAGAGGTAACGAATTTCATCGGTTGTTGTATCATTGTAATTTCTCTTAAGAAATGACCTAGTCACAACGAAGCATTCATAGCAAGTATTTAAAAGTGAGGTATCATTCGGATCGTATGGAACTAAATCGCATCAGTCAAACGAGTGGAAAAACTAAGAAGAGGAGTAAGAGAAGAAAGGCTAAATACTGAAGATGAGGATTTGACAAATGTTACAGGCTAAGTAGGCGTACACTGAGGTGGTAAGCTCCAAGCCAGGTCGCACCAATGAGAGTATCCAAATACTGACATTAACGTTTTAAAGATTGAAACAGCGCCTTAGTCTAGTTTTTATCGTGGGACTGAGATGTGTAGTCAGTCTTTAGCTCTATCATTTTCTGTTAACACATTTCTAATGTTCTGTTCTAGTGATAAAACTATTAGTTTTTGTTTAGCTCAGTTCCTGTACAAAACTTTGAATACCTGCTTTCTACCCTATGATAGCAGGAAGTTTTTAAACCTACGTCCCAGACTCCCTATTGGGTGTTTAACAACGAAGAAACATTAGAATTCCTTCCATCTGTGGTTATTATATTATGGTGCTCTCTCCAGAACGTTCTCTAAACTTGTGTAGATATTTGAACACAGATCTGTCAATAAAGAGTTAAACTAATATCAGTAAAAAGTTTGAGCATTGTGGATTAGATCAAATAAAGTATAATTATATTTCAATAATTTACACACAATGATAAGTTTTGTTATTGGTAATATTTCAAGCAAAATTACTGCCCGTGTTCACACCACTGTTAGAATTGTTTTGTTAAACCGGAGAATACCAAGATGGAAGAATGGAAAAAAACAGTCACAATACCATACAAAAATGGTGCATTAGAGGCAATTCAAAGAAACTTCAAAAATATCGGCATTAACACAACGTTTAAACCGATGAATCTAATCAAAAACAAAATAAATCAACTGAAAGATCCCATAAAAATGATGGATAAAAACAATTTGACTGTCCGACTAAATATGTGGGGCAAACGTCCAGATCACTCAAAATAAGAGTGAATGAACATAAACGCCTAACCAAAGGTCAACCAACAGGAACACAAGCGTACAAGAATCTTGAAGAAAATTCATCAATAGCTAAACATGCACGGGACAAAAACCACAATATCGATTGAAACAATGTGTGATAGAGAAGATTTGTAGCTCAGATGGATGATTTTGATGTGGTTGTGTTCTCTGAGAAATTTAAAAGCTCACTTCAAATTGAAGTATGCGCTGAAGATGTCACCCAGTAGGGTGATGAAAGCTTCGCAAATTAACCATCTAGCTGAGAGAACATAACCACATCAGAAACAATGTGTGTATTCTAAAGACTAACATGAACAAATGGAAAGAAAGACTGATAACAGAATCGATATTCATTAAAGTCACACAGGATACATGTAACAAGGGTGACTCAGTACAGCTATCAACAACTTCGAATATAATTCTGAATACAAAAAAAAACATGAGTGAGCCAAAAAAATTATGAACTATATATATAGGAGTACAACTCATAAATGTGTAAACAAAACAATTTCAACAGTGGTGTGAACACGGGCAGTAATTTTGCTTGAAATATTACCAATAACAAAACTTATCATTGTGTGTAAACTATTGAAATATAATTATACTTTATTAGAGTTAAACTAGTTCAGTAGTTATTAGTAATAATGTGTTTCATCCAGTTTTGTTTCATATGTCTGTTCCATTTGATACTTAGAAAAAGGCGACGTACTGGTTTCACTCTCTAGATAAGTTTGCATAAAGGTCGGAAAACACCAGAAGCCTACTTTTATACATTCGTGGGGTTGCCGAAATAATAATAATAATAACAGCTTTATTCCAAATAGTATTTGTGGTACAGGTATGGAATTTTCAGCGTGCATTACAATATATTGCAGCTAATTACCTCATACATTTTATAAGATTTTTAAAATCAAAAAAATAAATAAATAAAAAACCAACACCAAAAAGAATAGAATAAAATAAAAGATAAGAAAACAGCGTAGCGTTTACATTTCAAACAATGCACCACAGGATATGAAATATAAAGTTGATGTGTGACAGAAGATGAGAACAACAGTGTAATAGTAACGATGAAAGGAAAACAAAAACTAATGGGACTATTTGTTAGAGTGCCACAGTAAGTTGATCGTGTCATACCTAACGGATTTCTCATCACATAACAGCTGTGCCAGATATGGTATTGTGGAGTTTTTGTATTTGGTAGTCTGTGGTGGACCTTTTCTCTCTCTTAGCTTAGTTACCCAAATTCAAGTAGAAAATAAAATACCAAATGAGTTTAGTTACGGGAAGAATGTATTAAAGTTTGATTACTTGAGTTTACAAAGGTCCACAGTCCACAATAAACGTAATAGACTCCAGGTGCTGCGGAAAGACTGCTCCAGTAGTAATTCTCCAATGTTAACGTTGCCGGAGGTCGACCAAAGTACGTAGGAAGAAACTACGGTGCTCCTGCAAAATCAGAGATAGAAAGCAGGTGATTAAAATTGATCGACGGTAGTTGAGATGGTGGAGAAGACGGAGAGTCGAAGGCACAGCTGTATATTTATTCAAAACCCGAGGTAAAGTTCAAAGTACAGAGTTTATGGTTAAAACAAAGTAGTGTACAATATGTTCATTATTTACATAGTAGTAAAATTTGGATAAGTTTCTTTTTGAGGACTCCACAGTCCTAGCATATAGTCTCCTATAGTTGCTTCTAGTTCTACCAGATGAAATGCAAGGAGACAGCTGGGTATAGAGAGGATTCTCGGGGTCTGACAATATAGTATTCGCTAGTTTCTTACATGACATTCTATGTCTATCCACAATAGTGTTAACCAGTTCGTTTAACGATATCCCATTTGCCCTACTAACGGCTTTTAGTGCCTACCCTTCTCAGCAAAGCAAAGTCTTTCTTAAGTAGTCCAGGAAAGGTTAATGGGGAGCAGTAAAGGGGGATGGGTAGAATACAAGAATTGACAAACTGAAAAAGCAAAGACTGCTATATATCAGACTGTCTAAATTTCCTAACGTAGAACGTTAAGCGAAACATCTTTCTAGTAACTAGCAAGATGTGGGAGGACCAGGAAAGATCGGAAATACATTTTCACTACTGATTGTATAATATTAGAGGTCACTACTTTAAAAATGGTGTTGTTCACAGTTGAAATTTAAAGGAAAACAGTGCAACTATAATAAATTCAGTGTTTGCGTATGATTTCTTTACATACGAAAGAAATAGGGACGACCAGTAGAAAGTTAGGATCTTACAATTTTAGTAACCTGAATAAGAAATGATGAGGTTGACGTGGAAGACATTGTATGAGGAGGAGATGAGAGCTTATGAGCAATCGTAGAATCAACTAAAGAGGACTTTAGAGAACAGGATGCAGTGCGAAGTGTTGTTGAAGTCGATTATTCCACTTGGAACCGAAGGGATTAGTAATGATAACAATAATAATAATAATTCTACGAAAATAAGGGTAATTCAGTTATGTACCGGTATCAGGAAAAGATATTTACGAGTAAGTGGGGTATAATTAACGTATTGTAAATCTTACGGATAGAAGAAGGTACAAATAATAATTTTACCTATGTAAAATAATCTATATAAATGCGATTGTACAGCTTTTGAGAATGAAATCGCCGAAAAGATATCTTTGCTGAACTTCGTGTTCTCTTCTTTCAAATGTCCATATGAGTATTTTCCACGAACAAATAAAACTATCAGAACTAATGAACAAAACGTGATAAGGCAAAGAGAAGGCAAGACAAAGCGACTAGACAGATATTACATAATAATCAATATGAGGATGAAGTATAGCTTCACTTTTGGTGTTAAGATGAATTTCATTGTTCATAGACAGTGTTAGATTTTTGGTGAATTTTTCCATACAACGAAATGCTTCAAAAACCATATTTTGCAGTCATATGTTAAAGCCTTCTTTTCATTGCTGAATTAATTAATACTGATTGTCGACAACACAATAAGAAAACGTTGTTTATCTGAAACGTGTAATGTATTGGCGAAACACATTTCGGACATTCTGATCACACACGTATTTGTCATACACAGTTTCTATAGAAGGCAAAAAACATGAATAATTTCAATACAGGTCAGATTGTGTACAGGTCAAGGTCACAAACAATGGGTAGGGAGACGCAAAAGGTGTGGGTAGGAAAGTTAAGAAGAGAAAACAACAAGGCAAAGAAGGGGTTGAAAATATTATGAGGCCAATTGATCCTTGGTTCTGAATTGGATTACCAAGGGAAGTTTAGGATGATAACAAATAACTTTTGGACACATAAAGAAAGCTGTTATTATTATTATTATTTTTGTCTTTTTATGGCTAAGGCCTCAACGAATTTAAGTATATGGCCCAACCTTGTTTTATATATCGGCTTAAAGGCATTGTTGAAATCAACCTTATGACCTGTCTCTATATAATGTGCTTCGCTATAGATGATGTTGGACATCTATTTCCGGGGTCAATTGTATCTGGAGATCTGCACATTGACATTATCGGACAAACTTGCACAGTGGTTAGTGGAAATATTAGAATCTGTTAAAAGAAGTTTCTGTAAGTTCTCATTGAAAGACACTTTTGAGTTAACTGATTGTCTTGATAACGTCGATATAAAGGATAAAACCATGTTTTCCCTAGATGTTGAATCTTTACTTACAAATGTATCTCTTTTATAGACAGCTGACATTTTATGTGACTATATCTCTGACAAAAATTTCCTATTACCAGTATCGATATCTTACTTGAAAGAGTTACTGCTTCTATGTACTAACAGTGTTAAGTTTACATTCGAGGGCGAGCATTATCTCCAGATCGATAGTGTTGCTATGGGAAGCCCTCTATGTCCATTGTTAGCTGATATATATGTTAGGCGCTACGGAAGTGTCAACCATAGAGCTCTACCAATCCAATCAGCTCAAAATGATGTTTACATATCCTTGCCGTTCAGAGGTGATCAACAAAGTCTGATCCCTAGACAAAGACTCAAGGCCGCAATTAATAGAATTTAATTATGCAGCTAAGCTTATCTTCATAGAGAAAACGAGAACTATGCTGTCCTGTAGACCCTCACATTATCCGAACGATAGTGTCAAGTCCCACTGTGTTTATCAATTCACATGTATGTGGGGAGACACGTACATAGGGAGGACCCATCGGTCTCTGCAGGTTGCGGCTACAGAACACATTCCAAAGTGGCTGTAACAACAAATGAAATCGCCAGACACAACTGACCCCGGAAATAGATGTCCAACATCATCTATAGCGAAGCACATTATATAGAGACAGGTCATAAGGTTGATTTCAACAATGCCTTTAAGCCGATATATAAAACAAGGTTGGGCCATATACTTAAATTCGTTGAGGCCTTAGCCATAAAAAGACAAAAATAATAATAATAATAACAGCTTTTTTATGTGTCCAAAAGTTATTTGTTATCACCCTAAACTTCCCTTGGTAATCCAATTCAGAACCAAGGATCAATTGGCCTCATAATATTTTCAACCCCTTCTTTGCCTTGTTGTTTTCTCTTCTTATCTTTCCTACCCACACCTTTTGCGTCTCCCTACCCATTGTTTGTGACCTTGACCTGTACACAATCTGACCTGTATTGAAATTATTCATGTTTTTTGCCTTCTATAGAAACTGTGTATGACAAATACGTGTGTGATCAGAATGTCCGAAATGTGTTTCGCCAATACATTACACGTTTCAGATAAACAACGTTTTGTTTTTGTGTTGTGGAAATTCATAAAGGGAACCTTTTGCTTTATATACTGATTGTCTTGTTATATGGTGGCGCCAGTTATTTAGCTGTTAAAATTATTACTGGACATAAGGATTAAGTGATAAACATAAGTATTCGTAGTAGTCTTGTAAAACAATATGTATACAGTTATATCGAATGCAATCAAGCATTAACAGTTAATTAGTTTTTAATTAAAATCACACTAGGCACAGCATGGGCACCAAGAGATTAGCCACAAAATAATAATGGCAGGATGCTCGTACCCAGGATTGGATTCCCGGCCGATGTACTTCTAAACCTCCCTTGGACATCAGTAAGCCCAATAAAGAGGGAAGGTTGAGTGTTTAGCTAACTCCACTACGTAAAACAAATACCACGGGCACTCAAATTTGAGACCTGAAATTCTACTGGAGACGTAAAGGAATTAAAAAACTAACAGCATCAAGAAAACAAGAGGCATATTTATTAACTGCATTCGTGGAATTTTCATTGTTTCATGTTACTTTCAGAAAGAGGGGGAAGGAGAACATCTCAGTGTTTCGGCCACTGATTACGATTCACCACCCCATATGACAACGTCTCGAGGCATCAGTTTGAATTTTTTTCAGATCCTGAGATGAAAGTCGTGATGCACCAACATGTGCGTCGGTGGCACAGTGGTTAGGACTCTCGCCGACCATGCACATGGTCCAGGGTTCGAGCCCACGCCGGCGCACACCTGATATCAATGGTCGGCCTGCAAAATTTGGGCTACCGATATCCATGATGAAAATTCCATACTTGTACCAAAAATACGGTGTGGAATCAAGCTGTAAATCAAAAAAAAAATTTGATACACCTAGCCTTCATCCCATGACACCATGTCATGGGACGATCACCCATCCATTCCCGAAAGTAGTAAACAATGAGTCGCATAAACCATCGAAGACGGTGTTCCAAGATAACAGCGCTCATTAAAAGACGAACGTGACTGTGTCCAGATACACACTACCGAGTCTCAGAATCACTTACCTCATGGTATTACATGCAAGCGATTCTACAGAGGCAGTGGTATTAGAATACTCAAAGTCGTCGTATGTCCTCAACACGGAGACGCTAGATTTCACAGACGTGTATTTCAACCGCAAGCGCCAAAGCATTGTAAATCCGACCTTCCAAAACCACACTGATGTCGTTACGGCACTAGAGGTGGGTCAGTTAGTGTATGCCACCCTGGTTTTCACTATGAGGACAGAGATCTTACTTGTCACAATACCAGCACTCACACAACTACGTATATACGAAAACCTATCGAGTACTTCTAACGGTTCACCTATTACGCTGGGTCCAGGTTTAGACACTTGACAATCCTGCACTAAGCAATTACCATACTTAAAGACACTGACAGCCAACTGATTAGGTGCGCTTTCT
This sequence comes from Trichobilharzia regenti, assembly GCA_944472135.2. NCBI lineage: Eukaryota > Metazoa > Platyhelminthes > Trematoda > Strigeidida > Schistosomatidae > Trichobilharzia > Trichobilharzia regenti. Next base: position 42,935,124 of record OX235262.1, on the reverse strand, counting down.
ACAGACTGTATGTTACAGCACAGTAAGACGATGTCATCTGCATGTCCAAGGTAGGAAGTCTTTCTGCAGGCACAAGATGCACAACATTACTCACATCCTTCAGGACTGTCTGAAGAATGACGTCGATGGCAAATTAGACATTAATCTTATCCATAATTCCTAACTTGTATTATTCACGTGATTTATGAGTATAAACTCGTAAATCCAAAACAGCTAGTCCTCTTATATGTGCAAAAACAATTTATTCTTACCCTTCACCTACCTTCAATATGATTTTATTGATTCTATGACCAAGACCAGTGTGAATTATCGACCTGCTTACTTTTTCTTAAATAACTGAATCTTTCGTGTGTGCTTCTCTTCCAGTGACCTTCAAATTCTTCATTATCATGTCAGCTGAATTGGTAAACAGAAGTATCATCACACCACCATGATTATTTCTGTTAACTCTATGAACCTCCCTTGCTAAATCAACTTTGAAACCAAGGTTTAATTTACGTATTGATATGGTCACCCATATGTTTTCGCTACTTCTCATTTGTGATCATGATCCCTTGTTGCATACTGGATCAGATTCCGATCCAATGGTTCTCTAACCAATGTCAGCTCATGATAAAATCCTGCAAACAACGAAATCCCTACAAACCAACACTTAAATCCGATCTATTCGTTAGAACACACTCAGGTCTTCACGTTCTATGATGTGCTCAATGACGTGTACGCGCAAATACCCACTACGTTGTATTAAAATGCACGAGTGAAAACTGAAGAAAGTGTATTGTCAGCATAATCAAACTCCTAAGTACACTAAGACAAAAACCCAGTATGTGTGACCACCTAAGCCATACATATTATAGTAGAAAACCAGTGTTCAATCATACAATGACAAATATTCAGTAATCACTCGTAAAATTATTTTCCGAAAAAGTATAATGTAACTTTGTGAATTCGAATTCGAAGCATTTGCTTGGAGTTAATACACAGAGAGGTAAAACACCCTTAACACTTTCCCTTATATGGATTCAAATTCGACACTTTACACTCTGTTACCACCGTGTTGTTATAAGTATTTATGACAAGCACATGTGCAATTAGAATGCCCAAAAAGTGTGTTGCGCAAATACAATACACGTTTCCCATGAAATATGTCTTCTAATTCTATTCTCAAAATTCATCGAGGGAACTAATTACTTTAAATCCGCATAAACAACCTCCATCCAGATGTTAGTGAGGACGAAACAACTAGTTCAGAGAAGAGAATCTCCTAGACGAATCCATCTTCCTTATCTCTACATTCTCATTTATATACAACTGCTCATGAAACAGGGTAGTAACAAAAGTGATGAGTTGTCACAATCTTAAGTGTTAGCTTTAGTCGATGCATAGGAGGAGTTGAAGAAGCCCATTCCATTTACGCAATTAGATGAATAATACGATGAACGAGTTGTAATCAGGATGCACATAGAAACGAAGGGAAATACGAAATTACTCAAGAGTTCCAAAGAAGTACAACAGTCTCCTTTGAACTGGCCATCGTAAGCTTCCATCACATCTTCTTCTTAGCTTCACATCAAGTGACGAAATTTCGGATTCGGTTTCCATTTTAAGAGTGAATTGCGCTTCTGGATTCCAGTTGTTAAATATGCATAACAACTGTCACAAATAATGAAAATGTCATCAACCCACCGTGTGTAAAATTTTAAATTGTGAATGGTCGAATTTATCGGACTGTTCTCACCTCCCAGCATCAAACAGTCTGGCAGTAGTAAACACATAGCACATACCACTACAATTCTATCCATCTGTCTGTCTGTCTCTACATGGCATCAACGAGAGTGAAATGTACATTAAGAGTACACTTCAACAACAGTTCTTTCAAACACCCTGCTGATATCTCCATGTTTAACTGGTTATCATCCAGATATGTACACATAAAACGGACGAGTATCAGAAGTGGGTCACTGGTGAAAAGTGACTCATTCTAGGAAGATAAAATACTTGTGTTAGTAACGTTCATATCTCGTGTGCAGTAGATAAACTAGACAGTATCGAGTGTGTTTCCGTATAGATTCCAGAATACCGATCCATCACTTTACAAGAGTTATAAGAGAAAAACGACATATCTAGAATTTGACGGAGTGGGAGACCAAATTTGTGTATCTTTGTTTAACTAAAAAGTCTCGGCATTACTGAACCTGTTGATCATATATGATCGTAGATATCCTGTAAAAACAGAAGACAAAGACCAGGAAACAGTTCCTTTATTAAGGAAATCAACACATTTTTTAATAGATTTTCATGTACATTATTATAGATTATTGTTAGCAGAAAAACACAGACTTCTGATTGGTTGTTTCTCACTGAAAGTTAATCTATCATCTCTTTGTGGCTGTTTCTTGAATGTCAGATCATCTATATGCTAACTGTATCCGTCTACGCAAAGTCTTTGTTCTTATCTATCTCACGACCAATATTTGGGACATAAACACTGACGTAAATTACAGTCCACCAACATTGGGCAGAAGCCAGCTCTCAAAAAATTCCTAATTAGTTGACTGACCAGTTTTCATTCATTTCATGACACACATATACTGTTTCTCAATCAGCTCAGTGTTGTCTCCTTCGTTGGTTGGCTGGGAAAATTGAATTTTGTCTCAGAGTTTATTCTCCTTTTGCTCTGTTTAGTCGTTTCAATTGAGAAGAGCTTCACGAAAACATATATCATGACGGGTGATTAGTAGACTCTCGTTATTTCTCCACTGATTTAATTCTTCTCGATGTCCATAAATTAGGTAATTGTCGAATTTTCCCCGCATTGAGGTGTTCGTAACAACAGTAGATGGCTATTGATTTCAGTTTCAGGCATTAATCGTCAGAGGTGTCAAGTAAATCATTCATTTGACTGATTACATCATATTCATCATTAGTTTATTCATCTTATTACGCACATCTAATACACTCATTCAACTCCTCGGATACATTGACTTATATGAACAAATATAATTATGACTACTCATCACTTTTGTCACTACCCTACTTCATGAACAGTTATATATCAATGAGATAATAGACCTAATTCAAATGAGTTCGCTGGAAACAGCCTTCTCACTGAACTACTCCCTTCCTTCATATATCGTCAGATGGTGCAGTTTCATGAATATTGTGCAAATAAATCACGCTTTCCAGATAAACTCAGTCGTTTTATAACACACTGTCTCGAAAACAAATTCGTATGTCTTACTGAAATCATAGAATGATCATAAAATTCATTGTTCACATCTTTTCTTTTCGTTCTCCATACACTCTCTTACACGTAGACACAGAAAATCAAAGTTAAGCACAGCTGGTTGCAGTCACTTGGAAGTTTCAAAGTTGTACACAAGATTTGTAATTCACATTGAAGACGAAATTTATTTGATTATTTCCAAACTGTGACACCTTCGATCCTGTACGTTTCATCATCATGCTTTATGAAATCTTCCTCATTCATCACTGCGTTGATCAGGAGGTCAAGCATATTCAGGTATCGAATAGATATCCAATTGTCTAAAGAAGTCAATTAATAGACTGATCAGTAATGAACAAAGAATATTCTTCTCGATAAATTCATCATCACGTCCTACAGTTATACAACCATAATAACAATTAAAGACTTGTTAGTATTATCGTTATCAACAAAATGGTTTAAACAACACTGAATAATTCAGATCAATAGATGACAACATTTCAAAGTCCATTCGGATAAGATTTAATTTTGATAAATAACACAGTGTTGTACAGTAATGTTAACTGATGACGTTTCAAGCACAAATTACTGCCACTCATAATCATAATCAAGTCACTCACACGACGTTATGATATGATTATGAGTGGCAATAATTTGTGCTCGAAACGTCATCAGTTAATATTACTCTACAACACTGTGTTATTTATCAAAATTAAATCTTATCTAATAATGGAGTTACACTCTATCACAGTGACCAAGTTCTATACTTATATCAAAGTTCAAAAGTTCCCAGAAGTGATTATATGCATCAGTATAACACTAAAGAGAATATCAGATAGATTAAGCAATCTTACACAGAATTTAAGAATTTATTGATTCGACAGTAAACAAGGATAGCAGTAGAGGCTGGTTGGATCTGTTTCCCTTGCACACAGCCTCTGATGTTTCATGCCAAATACAACGGTCTCTGCTGTTCGGAATGTTCAGTACTAACCGGCCGTTGATAATCTACTCAAAACTGCATAGATGATAGCGGGAGTCCAGTCAACGGGTGGCTTTGTGGCCTGTTTAAATGGGGTGATCTAGCATATAATCTTTGGTGATTTTAGCCTATTCAAACGACAATATTTTCATAACCGAACTTCCTGTATACTTTGTCATTTTATTATTTGTACATATTTATTCTCATATTGCGTAAACAATTATTTTTCACATCACCTATGATCATACTAGATTATTTATTCAAACATCCTGTCTATTTTCCTATTTCCACATTTCTAACACTTAGTTCCACGCCATATAAATATTCTCAGTAATTGTGATGCTATTTTGTTTGAGTTATATCCGTCCCACATGTTTATAATGGGATTTTAATTCCTATTTGTAATCTTATTAATTTGACCATTGACAGGAAATTATTCTGGAACTCTCCCACCCATTTATTATTATAAATACACGAATATACACCCCAGTCGTCGAAAGGAAACCTTACTTCGCTGCAAAAGTCTTCTTCTTATTCTCTATGACTAAATGTGGATACCCAGAGATACAGAAGAATTCGATTCCAGTATCCTGGCTATCAATGTAGTAGTGATTTTTTCATGCTAACTGTTTTCAATTAACGTGTCGTATTCAAACTGAGGTTCGCCTTCATTTGCATCTTCTGAACAAATAGTTCTGATCCTGCAGCTGAAGGTCTCGACCAAATCCCTTTCATTCCAGAGAGAAACAAATCCACTAAAATTTGTATATTGGCCTGTCCACGTACTTTTCTTATGCAAATGACATTTCACACTACTGTCTGGTCTTCTTGTCACTACGATGTCCAAAACGGCGATTGTAATTCGAGATACTTCTTCACATGTGAATTCGATGGCTGAATGTACTTCATCGATTAGAGATATGATTGCTTTCCTGTCGAAATCATTTTCACAATGAATGAGGGTATCCTCCATGTACCGGTAATACAATGAACACTTTCTGATAAGGTTGTTTAGAGGACCATTTTCTCGTCTAGTCTAGTCAGAAAGAAATCTACTAACACGGGACCTATTGAACATGGGTCCAACTGCCACCCCATCCCATCCACTTATCCACAGAGATCATGGTACACTGTAGTAACATGCGTTTAGCTAAAGCCTGCTCAGAAGCACACGTCTAGAATTGATCTTCACGAAACACCACGTTTATGTATTTTGTGTGGGCCTTACATACAGGTCCAACTTATATCACACAAACTTGAAGAAAGCACATGTGTTCTTCCTCTAATCTCTCTCTCTCTCTCTACACTTTTGTTTATTTCATTCTCGCTTAAACGTTTTCTTACAAAACTGACATCAGAAATTCTGTGGAGTGATAAAATAAAATGACGAATTCATTTTCTCACACTCTTTAAATATTCATGGACCAAGTAGAAAAGCTAGATCTCTTTACACAAAAAAAGTTCGTTCAACCCCTCCAACTCTCATGGTCTTAATCCCTCTATGCTAAAATATGATAATCCCCAATCATATTTTAGCTCTAACAATCTACCAAAACAGCCTTTCTTAAAAACTATCATTCATATTTTTCTTTATTATTCGAGTGATGATCAAGCTTATTTACATGCATGTATCAGACTACAGTTCGGTGAAAAACGTACACATTTCTAATTAATTCAACTATAAATCACGTTTATTTATTTATTTGAATTCACTGACATTGAGTTTACTTTTCTAAAATGAGTTATCAGGTCACTTCTTTGGTTTTACTTGTAACCACTATACAGTTATAAACGTTGACAAATTGTAGGCTAGTTGAACAGTTGAAAAAATTAAGTTGACGGAGTAGACGGTAAATATGGTTGATTCACTCTCCTTCATGAACGACTATATTGGAGATTCCGTCTTTGAAGTGGCGCCACCTGCGTTATCCTGTGGGTATTAGTGCTTTTCAATAGATAGACCAAATTATACCAGCACGATTTCAGGAAAATTCAGTAATAATATGCGTTTAACACTTGATGAACCTACTGCCTCATTTAATCCATTACCGCATGGCGAAGATATCAGTATCAAGCAATATTTTCTGACAAAAATGCATCAAATGTAAGGCAGTTCAAAAATATAATCCCACCGACAACATGTACGGCTGAAAACAATCTCCTGCAGCCATCTTACACAACAGTATCGTCTCATCACTAGATAAAGGTGCCAAATACGTCCGCTACACGTTTCTCGACTTCACTTCTGCTTCCGAATCTGTACCTAGATGTCTCTTCCTAAATAAGCTCTCCATGACACAAAATGAGTCCTGGGTCACTAACTGTCATACCTACTTCTCTAACAGAATGCAGTACACTGTATACAAAGGCTAATCCTCCTCTGGTGTGCTCACTGAAGCTGGTGTGTGGAGTCCTCAAAAATAAACTTATCCAAATTTTACTACTATGTAAATAATGAACATATTGTACACTACTTTGTTTTAACCATAAACTCTGTACTTTGGACTTTACCTCGGGTTTCGAAAAAATATATAGTTCTGCCTTCGACTCTCCGTCTTCTCCACCATCTCAACTGCCGTCGATCAATTTTAATCACCTGCTTTCTATCTCAAATTTTTGCAGGAGCACCGTAGTTCTTCCTACGTACTTTGGTCGACCTCCGGCAACGTCAACATTGGAGAATTAGTAGTGGAGCAGTCTTCCCGCAGCACCTGGAGTCTATTACGTTTATTGTGGACTTTGGATCTCTGTAAACCCAAGTAACCAAACTTTAATACATTCTTCCCGTAACTAAACTGATTTGGTACTTTATTTTCTATTTCAATTTGCGTAACTAAGCTAACAGAGTAAAAGGTCCACCAAAATAATTGGTGAGCCCGTTTTGAACCTTTTTTTATGGTTAACCCGTTTTCGAACCTTTTTGTTTCGATAGTTAACTCGTTTTGAACATTTTTGTTGCTATTTTGGCCTTATAAACTCGCATTGCTTTAATTTTTGTTGTCATAAGTTTTGGTATTCTGTATATCTCTATACTTAAATATTTTTTGACAATGGCTTCACATAAACCTACCACTATTCCCGAAGAGCTTCATAAAGGCGAAGCGACGCAGAACTCTCCTGTTACCGCCTGACCGGATTCCACATCTATGAAGGACGCACCACTGTTTTGGTTACTTTCCCAGTTAACATCTCAAATGCAAGACTTACGACTGGAAGTGTCCGAGCTTCGAGCACAAAGGAACCAGTCACATACGGTATCCAAGCAACGGCGACCAAGATCTAGACGACGTTCTAGAACACTGTCTCAAAGCCGTAACATTTGTTGGTATCATAGGAGGTATGGGCATAATGCCCTGAACTGTCTTCGACCGTGTATGTACAACAGTAGTAACTCATCTCAGGGAAACTCCCCAGCCAGACAGTAATGGCGACGGCTGTTAATGGCAATCACCCCAGTCGCCTTTTCTATGTGAGGGATTTGACTACCGGCACATTATTCCTGGTAGATACAGGCGCCGAGGTCAGTGTTATTCCCCCCTCACTATCCAGGTGATCAACCAAAATACCTGGTAAACTTTCACTTCGTGCTGCCAACCAAACCAACATACAGACGTATGGCGAACAGTCAATGATTTTAAACCTAGGATTACGCCGACGTTTCACATGGATCTTCATAGTAGCTGACGTACGTCACGCTATACTAGGTGCAGACTTCCTAAGTCACTTCAATCTGTTGGTTGATATCAGCAAGAAAAAACTGGTTGACAATTGCACCCAACTCAAGATCCACGGTATTACATGTGACTACTCTGTTCATAGCATCTGTATAGAAAAGCCGGAGAGTGAAATGTTCTCTGCTTTATTGCAACGATTTCCTAAAATCCTTAAACCATCATACAACGTCGAAGATATATCTCATACAGTTACGCATAAGATCATCACAACAGGACAACCTGTGAAGGCACGTCCACGACGGTTACCGCCCGATAAACTAGCAGCAGCTAAGTCGGAATGTGAACATATGATGCAGCTAGGTATCATACGACCATCTAACAGTCCATGGTCTTCACCTTTGCATATGGTACCTAAAACTAATCATGACTGGCGACCATGTGGAGATTATCGCGCTTTGAATAACGCTACGGTCCCAGATCGTTATCCTATACCTCATCTCCACGACTTCTCCTTGACCTTACATGGAAAGACCATTTTTGCTAAAGTTGACTTGGTCAGGGCATATCATCAAATACCAGTCGCTCCAGAAGACATTGCAAAAACAGCAATTATCACGCCTTTTGGATTATTCGAATTCTTGAGAATGCCTTTCGAACTAAAGAATGCTGCTCAAACATTTCAGCGTTTTATGGACCAAGTTACCCAAGGTCTTGATTTCGTCTTTGTATATATCGACGATGTCTTAATTGCCAGCTCATCGATGGAAGAACATATGCAACACTTAAGCCTGTTATTTCAAAGGTTTGAACAATTTGGAGTTGTTATCAATCCAAAGAAATGTATTTTTGGTTCCCCTTCCATTGAATTCTTAGGACATCGAATAACTGCCGAAGGCATCAGACCTATCGAAGATAAGATAAAAACTATTAAGAACTTTCCCGAACCTGATTCCTTAAAGAAACTTAGACGTTTTCTCGGGATGTTCAACTTCTACCGACGTTTTATTCCATCATGTGCCTCCATAGTTCAGCCACTGACCGACCTACTTAGATGCAATTCGAAGAAATTTCAGTGGTCTGAAGAAGCAAAAGCAGCATTTAATAATGCAAAAGATGCCTTATCCAACGTTGTAATGTTATCTCATATCAACCCAGAAGCTTCACTCATTTTATGTACAGATGCATCGCAGGTAGCAGTGGGAGCAGTTTTACAACAAAAGTTCAATAATGACATCACTCCACTTGCTTTCTTCTCCAAAAAGTTGGAACCTGCGCAAACTCGTTACAGCACTTTTGGCAGAGAACTGTTAGCCATCTACCTAGCAGTGAAACATTTCAGCTTCTTACTACAAGGTCGACATTTTACTATCTTAACCGACCATAAGCCTCTTTGTTATGCTTTCACCACTTCGTTGGACAGACACTCTCCGAGAGAAGCCAGACAACTGGATTACATCTCACAATTCTCAACAGACATCCAGTTCATCAAAGGAGATTCCAATATCGTAGCCGATTCTTTGTCTCGATGTGACGTTAATCACCTATCTTCGATAGATATTAGCTTAGACAATATTGCCAAGCTGCAGAAAAATGACGCCGAACTCCATACTTGTAGACGAAACTCCTCCCTACAGTTGCAGGATGTACCTATTCCCCTGTCTGATACAACTATCGTCTGCGACGTTTCAACGGGCGTTCATAGACCTTTTGTTCCACTAAGTTGTCGAAAACCTTTGTTTGAACATCTACATTCATTGTCTCATCCTGGAGTGCGTGCTACAGTCAAGTTAATCAGCGAGCGTTTTGTTTGGCCCAAGATGAACTCCGATATTCGGAAATGGGCCCGCCAATGCTTGCAATGTCAAAGATCCAAGGTACATCATCATACCGTCACACCTCCAAAACAGTTCAATTTACCGGATAAACGATTTCAACACGTTCATATAGATATTTTTGGACCATTACCGCCATCCAGAGGATTTACTCATATACTTACTGCGATTGATCGATTTACCCGATGGGCTATTGCTTGTCCACTCAACGATATATCTGCAGAAAATATCGCTTTGGTTTTCTTAGATCGCTGGGTGTCAAACTACGGAGTACCCACAACTATTACAACAGACCGAGGAGCTCAATTTCAATCAACTCTGTTTCGAGAGTTTACGAGACTCCTTGGAGTGAACCATATCTCCACTACAGCTTATCATCCTGCAGCGAATGGTCTGGTGGAACGTTTCCATCGACAACTGAAAAGCTCGCTTATGGCACAAGCTGACTCATCTAAGTGGAGTGAACACCTACCATTAGTTCTTCTCAGTATCCGATCAACTGTAAAAGAAGATTTGGGATGTACACCAGCTCAACTTGTGTATGGTACTACCCTCACATTGCCTGGTCAGTTAGTTCCGTCTAATGATTCAACTGAAGTAAATATCTCCGACTTCACCAACCGCCTTACCCAGCAAATGCTCCAGCTTCGACCAGTAGCCCCTCGCCAATCACTTCAGAAAGCTCAAGTTAATAAGAATCTACTCACTAGCAAATTTGTATTTGTTCGCGTCGATGCCATTAGAAAAGGTTTACAGCATCCATATGAAGGTCCTTTTCTAGTACTTAAACGCACCGATAAATACTTCACGCTGAACAAACATGGTAAACCGGAGACTGTTTCTATCGACCGTCTTAAACCAGCGTACACCGACAGCGAATATGAAACACTAGCAACGCCGACACCAATGAACAATCAGAAAGTCAATGCAACTCCAACTCTCCCGCTCTTCACTCTTCCCCCTGTACAGACACGCAGTGGACGGCAGATCTGTAAACCTGCCCGCTATGTTCATTTTATTGACTGACATAAACGTTAACCTCATTTAGACATTCTTCTCATTACTATTGTTGTTGAGATTCATTTCATTATAACCATAAATATTTATTAGTATTATTATTTGCTGTTCGTCAACTGTACTGCAAGCACACGCATTCACCAAGTATATGTATATATCTATTTATATATGAATTTCACAAATGTTAACGAACATGTCATGGTTTATTATGTACATAAATTTTTTATTTAAAATTATAACAAGTTTTGATTTTTTTAAAATTCCTGTATGTGCTTGTATGTGCTAAACTTTATACGACACGGATGCATTCCATACATCCTGATCTAACTTTGTATCCTTATTGTTGTTGATGTAATTTTTTTTTGTTATCCTTATTGTTGACATTGTCCCTTATTTATGTTGCTTATATTCATGTAATCGTCCACGAGGACAGTACTGATGGTCCTCCGGACCTCTAAGAGGGGGAGCCCTGTGGAGTCCTCAAAAATAAACTTATCCAAATTTTACTACTATGTAAATAATGAACATATTGTACACTACTTTGTTTTAACCATAAACTCTGTACTTTGGACTTTACCTCGGGTTTTGAAAAAATATATAGTTCTGCCTTCGACTCTCCGTCTTCTCCACCATCTCAACTGCCGTCGATCAATTTTAATCACCTGCTTTCTATCTCAAATTTTTGCAGGAGCACCGTAGTTCTTCCTACGTACTTTGGTCGACCTCCGGCAACGTCAACATTGGAGAATTAGTACTGGAGCAGTCTTCCCGCAGCACCTGGAGTCTATTACGTTTATTGTGGACTTTGGATCTTTGTAAACCCAAGTAACCAAACTTTAATACATTCTTCCCGTAACTAAACTGATTTGGTACTTTATTTTCTATTTCAATTTGCGTAACTGAGCTAACCGAGTGAAAGGTCCACCGCAGGTGTCCCCCAAGGTGCTGTACTCTCCCCACTTCTCTTTTCTTTCTTACTACATGACTTATTATTATTTTTATTATTGCTCCATTGGGTTCCTAGTGGAACATAGGGTTTCAACTGCACGTCTCCATTTTCTTCTGTCTTCTGCTATACTTTTCGCCTGCATCCATGTTAATCCATATTCTTTCAACTCCTCTTCACACGATCTCCTCCATGTCACCCTTGGACGTCCCACACGCCGCTTCCTTTTCGGCCTGGTTCCACTCGAGGGCTTGGCGCGCGATGTCACCCAGCGGTCTCCTCAGCGAGTGTCCTATCCATCTCCACTTTCTCCTGCATATTTGTTGTGCGATTGGTTCTTGCTTTGTTTGTTCCCATAATTCCTTGTTGGTGATTCTTTCCGGCCATCTGATCTTCAGTATTGAGCGAAGACAGTTGTTAATAAAGGTCTGCAGCCTTTTGGAAATATTCTTTGTGACCCGCCAAGTTTCTGATCCGTCTAGAAGAACTGACTGACTTGACGTTGTTTGCATTGAAAATCCGAATTTTGTTGGTGATGCTGAGTGACGAAGATTTCCAGATTGGTTTCAGGTTGATGAATGTGTTTCTCGCCTTCCTGATGATTCTCGATTTGACATCCTCGTCCGTTCCTCCTGTAGTTGAGACAATGCTCAATGCTAGATAAGTGAATGAAGTAACCTCTTTCAAATCCCTCCCGTTGATGGTGATTGACGTTGGATGTTGTTGCTGTTGTTGGTTGGTTATTTTCATAACCTCCGTCTTGTCTATGTTTACCTGGAGTCCTGTCTTCGCCGGCTGCTTCTTCGACCAGTTTGTCGGTTTTCGCTTGTAAGTCTTCGATTGTGTGTGACATCAAACATAAGTCATCCGCGAAATCAAGGTCTTCTAGGTTCTTCACGTCGGTCCAGGATATTCCTGTCTTCTCGTTTCCCACAGTCTGACGCATAATCCAGTCCAAATGACATTAATTTTGTTAAAAATGCTGACGATCTGACTGTATCTTTGCCTGTTAAGTGTCAAAGTGACTGCTCCAAACTAAATGGTTTTTAATCAGAAATCAGCCAGTGGACCAAGAAAAACGGTCTCACCTTAAACCCCTCTAAATGCCAAACAGTCAATTTCACCTTTAGGCATAAATCTGACCTAAATAAACTGGTTATCACTCACCTCACGAGGTGTGCAACGTAGATGGCACTGAAATAGAAATCAAGTCGGAAGTTAAATAACACCTAGGCGTCATTCTATCTGCCGATCTTTCCTGGTTGTCTCATATCTTAATGATTTCTAAGAAAATATTCCGTCTTGCCTTCTACATCAAGAAGTTAAGACACTGTGGAATAACCCAACCCAACCCTTGCTCCTACGATTCGTTAACTCTTGCAGCCTACCTTTTATTCTCTATTGTTCCCCCTTAGTTTTTCCATGACTGGTTACTGAAGAAAGACTATACCTTATTACTCAGGATGTTAAAGGTTGTCAGTAGGGTAATCAACGTGCCACTTAACCAGCTTGTTCATATTCTGGTTGACAGACACATGGACTCATGTGAAAAATGGGTAATATCCATTTTATCTAACTCACACCATGCTCACAACTCTTTATTCACAACTCTCCCCTTGTATCTCATCAGGCAAAACCAGAAGCCTATATAGAAAATTGTGCTCGCACTAGCAAGTACAAAAACTCAACCATACCCTACTTAGCTCGTGTTCTGTGCGATAAAGAGACCATTAGGAGTGACACTTATAACTTATTAAATAGTCAGCAGAACAACTGGATCTCGTCATTCCAACTCATATCATTTATAGGTACAACGTTTTCTTTCTTTCTCTTCCCTTTCTCTCCCTCTCTTTTCTCTATTATGTGCTGCTTTGTTTCTTTCATCTTAATAACTCTATTTAAAACAGTCTTTTTCGTTCTCTCACACTCTGTATATCTCTCGACCTTTCGTTACCGCCAACGCCAGTAAATATGCTACCATCTACTTTTATAACAACTTCAAACACTCTGTTCAATTTTTGGCTTTGCTGCCGACATGCCAATATGTTGTTCTCAAAATGAACTGAGATCACCCTTAATCTATGTAGAATGTAGTAAAATGCTGAAAATTCCATTCTGTATCACAAGTACTGTTTTGGAATAAGGCAAATTATTATTATTATTATTATTATTAAATTGTCATTAGACCACCATAGTAACAGACTGCGATGCTACAATTATCCGGGATATGCTGTAAAACCACTCGACATGTTACTTAGTCATACAGACACATCGGAGTAAATTCGTCTAAACACCATTTCACAGACCTGCGTCTTTTCGATGATCTGGTAACATGCCTTAAACTATCAGTCCATTTTTTTCCTAGTCACATGAGAGAAATTCGAGTTTAGTCTAACAATGCAAAACATCTCTCTCGCCTATTCAAATATATCAAAATATATCTGTCCAGATTCTAGTTTACTGATAATCCTGCGTCCGATGGGCTTAATATGTGTCTAACATTACTAGTCTAGTTATGATGGATGCCCGATTATATTATTGGATGACCTTTATAACCAGTCTAACTTTGCTTATATGACAAAAGGACCAACAGTGTATGAGATATTTCGTTAGGTCATTAGAATCAAGGTCAACTATGAAGCACAGTAGATACCAAACTCAAGGTTCAACCTCAACAACCAATCAGTTGGTTGACCTTTCAAAATAAATTTGAGAGTAGGAACTGGTTTGGTAGATGTCACATGGTATCAACTAAGGGATATAATTAAAGGATAAATCTAGACTGTTGAGACCACCTTGTCGAATCATGTAATGGATAGACATTCAGAGCAAAATAAACAAAAGTGAACAATCAAAGTTAATTGTCGTATTACAATTTTCACATACTTTTCATCATTGGAAATAAAAATTTGAACAGTGATTCAGATTCACCATTGTACATAGATGAATGAAAATGTTTAGTCGGTATAATATATAGAATACCGTTGTTGTATTTATCTATGCAGATGCCGTTTTTGAAGTGGTGCCAACTGCGTTATCCTCTGAGTATTAGTGCTTTTCAATAAGTAGACCAAAATATACCAGCCTGATTTCAGGAATATTCAAGAATAATATATGTATTATAGATAACCTATAATTTCATAAAAGATAGAAGTTTATTTTGATAAAATCAGACTGAAATATTTACGATTTAATTTTTTGCTGTAAAATATTATATATATATATATATATATATATATATATATATATATATATATATATACGATAGTGCTATAATATTGCTGTATAGTATTATGAGTCACCACAGGTTAGGTGTGTGAATGAATGACTAAATAGATAGACGTCAATCTAAACTTCAATAAACATATGTGACATAGTTGTCAATATGTGAAAATACAATGATGGAAACATTATTATTATTATATCCTATAATTCCTAGAGGAACATAGTACTTCAGCTGCACGTCTCCATTGACTTCTGTTTTCTGCCAACTTCTTCACCCCACTCCAAGTCTCCCCACATGCTTTCATCTCCTCCTCACATGACCTCCTCCAAGTCACCCCACCCTCGCACTGATGACCAACTCGCCGCTTCCCTTTCTGGTTCCACTCGAGCAATGGCTTGTCTAGTGATGTCACTTGATGGTTTCCTCAGAGTATAACCAGCCAATCCATCTCCATTTCTTCCTGCCTATTTGTTTCACAATCGGTTCCTGCTGGGTTGGTTCTCTTATTGCTAGAGATCCCTCTCTGTGGCTGATCTTTTTTGGCCAGCCATCTGATCTTGAGTGGTATTGAGCGAAGACAACTGTTAATGAAGGTCTGAAGTTTGTTTGAGATGCTCTTCATGACGCGAAGTTCAAGTCTCTCATCCGTATAGTGAGTAGCACTGACTGACTTCACATTGGAGTTGAGAATCCGGATCACATTTTCATTATGGTGCTGAGTGATGTTGACCTCCACACACATTTTAGAGTAATGAAAGCTTGCCTTGCTTTTCCGATTCTAGCTTTGATATCCTCGTCAGTTCCGTCCGCCAGTAGTCGAGTCGATGCTTCCCAGGTAGTTGGTGAAGGAGGTTGTGTCTTTCAGGTTCCTCTCATTTATGCTGACTTATTATTGTCTGTTGTTGTTGCTGTTGCTGTTGGTGTTGGCCAGGAATCTTCATCACCTCTGTTTTATCTATGTTCACCTGAAGTGAAGTCCTATCTTCTCGGGATGATTCTTCTGCCAGCTTGTTGCTTTTCACTTGCATATCTTCCAGTTTGTAGGAAATCAGACATATATATCACATCAGCGAAGTCCACATCCTCCAAGTCTCTTTTTGTGTGAGTCCATTTTATGCCTGTTCCCTCGTTGGTTCCCGTTGTCTGTCGCATTATCCAGTCTACTTCCAGCAATCAGGAAGATCATTGGCGATAGTAGACAGCCAGCTTGCCTCACTCCCGTCCTCACTTCAAAGGATTCCGTAAGTTTCCCGTTGTGGATTACTTGTCATGCAGCATTGTCGTACAGCTAACTGTTGGATGAGATGTATAATTGTCGATGGGACCCCACAGTAGTAGCGAAGTAGTTTCCAGATAACCTCTCGACCGACGCTGCACTGTCGAAGGCCTTTTCAAAGTCAGTGAAGTTGAGTGAGGTGGAGAGGTGACTACAATTCCAAGCTTTGTTCAATGATGATCCGTAGAGCGGCGATCTGATCAATATATGATTTGTTTCTCCTGAATCCAGCTTGTTCCGGTCGAAGTTTTTCATCCAGGTTTGCGTGTTTGATTCTCTCCAGGATGATGCGGCTTAGTATTTCGTTTGGAATGGACAGGAGCATAATTCCGCGCCAGTTTTTGCATTGACCTAAGACTCTCTTTGGAAGTTTGAATAAGTATCCGTTCTTCCAATCCTCGGGTACTTTGCCCTCTTTCCACACCTTCTCCAGTAATGGCGTCATCGAGTCCTCTGTTTTCTCTGGGTCGATTTTCAATGCTTCTGCTGGGATTCCATCTGGTCCTTCTGCTCTCCCAGCTTTTAGCATCTTGATTGCATTCAGGACTTCTGATTTTGTCCGGGGGGAGGTCGATGTTCACTGGTAATTCTGCTTCCGTTGTTGGTATTGTTGGGCGCTTTGTAGGTGGAGGACGATTTAGAAGTCTTTTGAAGTGTTCAGCCCAGTGTTTTGTTTGCTCCACCTCTTTGGTGATTGACTTTCCATTGTCATCCTTGAGTGGCTTAATCTGTGTCGAACTTTTGAGCGATAGGTTCCTAGTTGTTTGGTAGAGTGTGGCGAGGTCTCCTTTGCCTATAGTGCAGCTTGTTCCGCTTCACTTGACATGGCTTCATAATATTTTCTTTTGTCTTCCCTGGCACTCTTCTTCACTCTTTTCTTCAGCATATTGTAGCTTGCTTGCATTCAACTCCTGTTTTTGTTGCTCGTCGTGGCACTGGATAATCTTTTGTTTCACTATCCTTCTCTCTTCTATTAGTTTCCAAGTGTCCGTAGTGAGCCACTGTTTGTCCTGTCTCTTATTTCTGCCTAGAACTTCCATACAGGTTTGACTCGACACCGTTTTCATGTTGTTCCAGTGCTTTCCGACGCCGACCTCTTCGCTAGTGTTGATTTGTGTCTCGCCTTTGTCCCTTATGTTTGCTGTGAATATATCTCTTGTATCTTGCTCCTTCACCTTTTGAGTGTTGAACTCGGCTTGTGGTCTATCCGGAACTCCTATTTCCCTGAAAGCCTTTAACTTGATTTGGATTGTCCCTTGTACGAGATAGTGGTCTGAGCCAACGTCTGCTCCTCTTCTTACTTTTGTGTCCAGTAGGCTGCGCCTCCACTTCCTTGAGCATTATTGAGATGAAGTCAATTTGGTTTTTGATTTGCCCGTCTGGTGACACCCATATAGCCTCGTGGATATCTTTGTGCTTGTATACACTGCCACCAATCACTAGTTCGTTGAAGGCGCAGAAGTCGGAGAAGAGTTCTCCATTTTCATTCATTTCTCCTAGAGCTTCTCTACCCATGATGAATTCCCTTCCTGAGTTGTCTGGTCCCAGTTTGGCGTTCATGTCTCCCATTAGTATTTTCATGTCGCCAGCTGGAGTATTGTTCATTGTTGCCTGTAGTTGTCTGTAGAATTCTTCTTTCTTTTCGAGGTCTGCGTTGTTTGTGGGCGCATAGCATTGCATAACTGACACTTTCCTTCCTTTGAAGTTGAATCTAGCGGTCATTTTCCTGGGTGAGATCGCCTTTGTTTCCGTTGGTGACACCGTGATGGCCACGCCTTCGGTGTGCGTGTGGTTATCTTCTGGGTGACCGGAGTAGATCATTGACTCACCCGTTGACAATTCGGTGAGTCCATTCCCGTTTCATCTGCTTTCACATATTCCCAGTACTTGGATTCCGTATCTTTTCATCTCGTTTGTGATCTGGACAGCTTTGCCAATCTCGTACATGGTGCGGACGTTCCATGTCCCCACACGGACGTTTCCTTTTGGTGCAAAGAGATTCATCGTGCTGAAGATTCTGTAGCAGCTTTGTTTACAGGGTGGGGTTGCTGGCCTCATGCCTGAGAAAGGAATGTTTACATTAAGATAAAGTTTAGAGAGAAGCGACCTTTTGGGTGCTCCCCTTAAAATCGGATAACAAGGGATAAAATAATCAGAACAACACCAGTAAAAGGAAAACAATTCGCAGCATAAAGGGCAAAAAGCGACAACAACGATACAATACAACAACATGCAATACAGTTAAGCACAGTTAACTAAAATGACATCAAAACGATAGACTCACTGACTTGGGCCAACTTGAACATATAAATCCAACAATATATCGAATTACAGATATGTTAGTGTTAAAAGGTAACAAGATGCCAAAAAATACTTTGTTAGTGATATTAAATCAACAGGTTCAGTGTTCGAAGGTAGACAGATTGTAATAAATTCCAGAACTTCGTAGTGAGATACAACAAGGAAATGAGATTTTTATATATATCAGCGAAAACGTAATACACTAACGTTACAAATGTTACAGCTGTCAAGTACTCCGTGGTTTTCAATGTTTCTCTAGTTGATATCGATCCATGGTCAAACTCGTAAAAACATATCTGTACCTTAGAAACCAACTCTTAAAAACACTAATATTATTTCTGAATGTACTTCATCTTCCTTTCTGTTTCACGTATTCCTTTTATTGATTTTATTCATATGTCTAGTACATCTTTTGCTCATGTATATAAACGAAGCATGGACGTTGTGTGAGTACCTTGATATGATAACGAGTCATAAACTGTGCCCGAAACGTGGTCATCAGTAAATATTCCAGTGTGACTTTATCAAAATAAAATTCTATCCATAATGGAATTAAGGCATGGAATGTTAGGTGAGAATATGAAATAATTGATGAGGCAATGAAGCTGAAACGATTGAGATGGTTAGGACACATGCTACTTGTTCGAAGCCATCACCTTTCTCGTTGAGCAGTGTAAGTTGACCTAGGATTGTGTTGGAAAAGAGTTAGAGATAGCCTGATCAAAACCTGACATCGAAGTCTTTGAAAGTTGATTTCAGCAACATAGGGAGGTGTAAACTACCTGGTTGGAATATTCAAGACGCTAAGGTGTGAATACATAAGATAATAACAGTATGAAATTTAATTAAAATATTTGCGATTATAATCATAGTTAAATATCAAGTGGTAAAACAAGTAATATTATATATGGGATAGTTCATAGAATGCATAGATGTTGGAAGAGGGGTGTAGAACTACAGGGGTCGTAGGTATATAAGAAACATTACATAACATTGTAGTGGGCTAAACGACTAAGTTCGTTTGTACGCAAAACAAAAAGGACAAAACAAATACAAATATGTATGTATACAGAAGTTTATTCAGTCCACTTAAATTAATATAAACACAAAATCCAGTTATTTGAAAAGTTGCATTTGTCCCTAAATACTCAAATATAGACGTGCAGAATGGTAGAGATAAAATACTCCTATTTTTGGGTATATGGATGCTCACTGCACGTAAGAGATGCCAGCAATCAGCGGGCACTTGCAGAGAGAAAAGTAGATTGGAGCAAAGGATCCTCATGTGGATGTACTGATCAGCTACGAGGCAGAGTTAGTTGGTAGATGTGGAAATCGAGGAGCGCGGAACTAGGTAGTGTCCTTGTTCAGTCTCACGTAACAACCATGATTTTCTGTGAATTCATTATTTTTACTATTTTACGGTGGACGCATAATTTGACATTTTCTGGCCACCACAACATGATGTATAATTTCGTAACACAGAACTTAAGATTGCAAGTGGGACAAGTAAAATAATAGCTGAAACACTTCGAAGTGAGAATAATAACAGTAATAATCATAATAATCGTAGTGATGAGAAGGTACATAGAATAACTGAATAAACAAAATGAAAAATAAACAAATAAATTAAGAACACAATTTTCAGCGAAGAGACTCTTTTCAACGAATTTATTATCAAGCTGTACAATCGTATATATATGGTTTTATAAAGAAATTATATCCGGTGAGGGAATTAGGTCAAAGGTGTAAATACATGAAATAATAATAGTATGAAATAAATTTAAAATATTTGTGATTAGGTTCATAGTTTAAGTCAAGTGGAACAATAATTAATGTCATATATAAGATAATACATCAGGTGTATAGATTTTGGGGAGAGGCATATAATTGTAAGATTAATAGACGAATGTAAAATGTTACGTAACATGGTGTGAAATTTGATAACATAGAATTTAATATTGTAAAAATAAAGATAAAAAGTATACACATGAATAATTTTTGGTTTAAAATGTCAAGTAGATCAAGTGGAAAAGATTCAGAATGAGAGTCGTAATAATAATAATGATAATAATAATAATAATAATAATCGAAGTAATAAGGGAAAAGTACATAGAATAATAAAATAAATAAATGTCTATCCCTCTACGGCCAAGGCAGCAGTAGGGATTGTACATACTTCTTTTGTACACAAAGGTCTGGCTTAAAGTCATGAATTGCCAAGGCCTCAGCTGTCTTTAGAAGTCTGTAACGAAGAAAACGCGGGAAGTTGGCATGAATTCTATATAAGACCTTGAAATCATGGTCAGGGTTGACCGCGTGACAGGAGTCGATGAGGTGTTCTAGGATAGAGCTTCGTACACATTTCCTTTCTCCCTTGTAAAACCAAGCTGGAATATGTTCTCGTATCCGTGTGGAGAGCATTCTCTGACTACGGCCAATGTACCTTGCTCCACAAGAGCAGGTGAACTGGTAGATGCACATGGAGGCGGTCAGACGGAGGAGCTTATCTTTTACAGAGGTAGAGAACAGTTTGCGGCTCGTGAACGTCATATGTAATCTAGCTGCAGGGAACGTTTTACTAACTGATTTAGAAAGACGATTTTTGAGCATATCAGAAGCTTGATCTCCTTTGAATTCCAAGTTCACGAATAGGGTTTTCTTTGGAACTGAGTCAGTGACCAGCTTAGACTGCTTATCTTTCATGTTGCTGTCAATAAATCGGTTAGGGTAACCGTTTTCTGCGAGTCTCTTCGCTGAAAATTGTGTTCTCAATGCTACAATGGGAATTATTAAATTATTAAACAAATAAATGTTTGTCACTCCATAGCCAAGAAAGAAATAGGGGTTGTACATACTTCTTCTATAGAACACAAAGGTCTGACTTGAATTCGTGAATGGGCAAGGCCTCCACTATCTCTAAAAGTTTAGAAAGAAAAAATCACGGAAAGTTTGCATGAATTCGATGGCGTATCTTAAAATCATCATCGGGGTTTGACAGAGTGACAGAAGTTGATAAGTGTTCTGTAATAGGGCATTACACACCTATCCTTTCTCCTTTATAGAACCATTCTCGAATGTGTTCTCGTATCCGTGAGCAATGTGCCATGTTTCTCAAGAGCAGGTGTACTGATAGATACACATGGATGCAGACAGACGAGGTAGCTTATCATTTACAGAGACGGAGAACAACCTGTCGTTGGTGAAGGTCATTTGTGGTTTTGTAGCAAAGAATGCCCAAATGACCAATTTAGGGAAACGATTTTCGAGAACATATGAAGTGTGGTCATTTTTTAAATCCGTAATTCATGAAGATGGTTCTCTTCGGAGCATATCTTTCATGTTTTTCTCATTAAATCGGTTAGGGTAACCGGATTCTGAGACCATAACTCTGCGTCGGTGGCACAGTGGTTAGGACTCTCGCCAACCATGCACATGATCCGGAGTTCGGTCTTCTGCCGAAGCACACCTGATATCTATGATCGGCCTGTAAAATTTGGGCTACCGATATCCATGCTGAAAATTCCATACTTGTACCAAAAATACAGTGTGGAATCAAGCTGTAAATAAAAAATAAAAAATAGAAAAACAAAGGAGAATTCTGAGCTAACACAGTCAGAACTACAAATATTTCTTATCCTAAAACAGAGCTAATGAATCATATTTCTTTTCCTGGAGATAGCCACCCAAACTATAAAAATTAGTTAGTTGTCCATTCCATGCATGTTTCTGGTGGATGAGTCTTTTGAGAGATCCGTCATTATTTTTATTGAGGCACACATGAAGAATAGGAATGCTTAACTCAGATTCCTTTTCTATGTTAAATTGTAAAGAAGGATGGCAGTTGTTGAATGCAAACAAGACATCATCAATAATTACTTTCTTATTACAGATAATGAAAGTGTCATCTACGTATCTTCTATAAATGTCGAAATGACCGATGGTTTGAATAATTTGAGAGTTTTCAAACTTTACCATAAAATAATCAGCTATCAGGGGACGCAGTGGTGATCCCATCGCGATATCGTAAATCTGTCTAAGAATCTCGTTATTGAAAGTGAACTGAATAATGAAAGTGCATTTCAATGAGAGTTCTTTGAGGTGGGTTATAGACATAAGAAAATATTCACTATACATTCCGTTTAGCTTTCGATGCTGATATAAACAACTTTATAGTGGTCTAAATCCTAGTATAGTAGAAGTTTATGAATATTGACAAGTTTTATGATAAGTCAATAAAACATTTTAGTTTTAATTGAACTTCATATGATTATTATTATTATTATTATTATTATTATTTTATGCATTCACACCTAAGATTCAATTCCCTCACCGGATATAACTTCTTAAAAAAAACCCATATATATACGACTGTACAGCTTGATGATAAATTCGTTGAAAAGAGTCTCTTCGCTGAATCACTAGTTTTGATTTTCTAAATGTTACAATGGGAATTTTCCATGAGTTAAAAAAAGTCAATAAAAATTGCATAATAATTAGTCAATATCAACAGGTCAAGAGAGTGGTAATTAACCAGGAAAATGATTATAAAAATTAAAATGACTAGAGGTAGTCGTGCAGATGAAAACATGTGGCTACATGATGCATAATAACAATTGTGAAGAATAAATGACTGACCAAATTATTAAAATCGATTACATATGAATAATTACAAGTGACGTTTTCGGGTTAATAAGACTGTTAAAATGATAATAATAACAATAACTTCTAAAGAGCACAGGAACGAGAATCCAATTGTGCAAAAAATATGCAAGAACAAATGCAGGCGGATAGGCCATACTCTGAGGAAACTATAGAGCGACATCACACGATAGGCCATAACTCGAGTGGAACCTGAACGGGAAGCGGCGAGTTGGTCGTCACTGCGAGGGTGGAGTGCCATGGAGGAGGTGATGTGAAGAGGAGATGAAAGCATGTGGGCAGATGTGGAGCGAAGTGAAAATGTTGGTGGAGAACCCAACGCAATGGAGACGTGCAGCTGAAGCCCAATGTTCTTCTAGAAACTGAAGGAAACAATAATAATAATAATAATAATTTTTTGATTTACAGCTTGATTCCACACTGTATTTTTGATACAAGTATGGAATTTTCAGCATGGATATCGGTAGCCCAAATTTTACAGGCCGACCATTGATATCAGGTATGCGTCGGCAGGGGATCGAACCTCGGACCTTGTGCATGGTTGGCGAGAGTCCTAACCACTGTGCCACCGACGCACATATGGAGAAAAAGGGTTGTCCCTTTTCATATCCATGCAAAGATCACAAAGACAAAGAGTGTCTCTCTGACTTTCTTCTGAACACTAATGTTCGGCTTTTCTTCAAAGGGATTCCGATATCTTCTGCTGTATTTGGAAGATGAAATCGCAAATCAAGATTAAAAATACTATGGATAACTTTAAGTACTTTGTTAGCATCAGTTCTATAATCACTTTCTAAAAGTTTTGTTAAAATAAAGCTTACACAGTAAAACGTTCAGGAAAATCTTGTTTTGATTCTTTTTTAAACATTCTGAGATTATTTTAAATAGTTAGTGATGAATCAAGCTGACTTGGCGCTAAAATTATTCCAGGAAATTCGTATCATCTACGGTCAGGAAACTTATTATCTAATTATCATTGTTGTTTGGAATAAAATGACTTCTTATTCAAGTATTGGTTTGCAGTGATTTGATTGATTAGTTACAGGATTTCATCATGAGCTGATATCGGTTAGACAACTACTGGAAAATCTGGGAGTACTGGACATCTATTTCGTCCTAGTTTGGGAATCTTCATTTTCATTTTCTACAAGTTATGTACACGTCAGTGGTTCACTGGCAGAATGCTTACCAGCCATACTGAAGATCTTGGTTTGATTTCTATGCCTCGCATAGCCAAAACTGTCTGTTTTCGACATAGAACTTTGCACCGATGTGCGGCAGTTCAAGTCGCCACATTCCATGTAGCACACAAAACAAGAGTAGAAATTAGATAGCCAACACTATCGAAGTCTTGGTATGAGGCTAGCAAACTCACCTTGTAAAACTAATACTCCCCCACGGGAATTTCAAAGCCTGAAGTATGAGTCCCTACGATCCACTTGGAACGTATGTGATGAAGCAAAGTGATAAACAAAAGGATATTTTTACTGACCCATAATGGAATTTGTCATGAAGAGTGACAATTATTTATTGATTATCAGTGTGTTTAGGCGCAACATCTCCATTAATTTCATGCACGTTTTCTCCCTAGTTAATTTGAAAAAAGCGGTAACAAGAAATGGAAGAGGATAAAATGGTTGTATCTCTCCTGCTACAATCAAAGTTAGTGGTGTGGAGTCTGGGACAATACGACTGTACAGTTTTTTGTTATATGCTAAAGATTGAAACACTGTACATAACTTTGGTTTAAAACGATCCATTGTAAAATATGCGTCGATGATGCAGCAGTAGAATGTTCGCCAACCACGCATGTAATCCGGGGTTCGATCCCTGGCCGACGTACTCACATACCTTGTTAGGCCAGTTATAAGACTAGTAAAGAGGGAAGGTTGGACATGAGGAGGCTAGCAATGCCATTCAGTAAAAATAAATACCACTACTATCGAAACTTCAAAGCTCTAGCTTGAAGCCCTATGTTCCACTAAGAACTTAAAGGAAAAAATAATATTTATAAAATATGCATAACTTTGGAGTGCAGTCTACAATACAATGTGCAGCTCAACGCGTCGTCTTCTCACTGGTCCATACTGTCTGCTTTCTTCACTACTAACCATGTTGTATCCTTTGGATTTTTGCAGGGACTCTCATACTCATCCGAAGATTATTCTACAACCGGTGGACAGCTTCTACTAGTACACACGACTCCAGATAGCCTTCCTCTTTTTACCTCCAACTGTGTATATCAATTTATGTGTAGCTGTGAAAGCAGATACATCGGAAGAACAGAGAGGAGGGCCTATCTTAGATTTCCTGAACACATACCAAAGAGTTTGTGATTCAGAGTAAATTTCCTAGCAGAAAAATTATGAGGCGTTTGATTAGCGTAAGCTATCAAGTAAACAATGTGAATTCCTTTAAAATAATAAGCACTCTCAAGTGTCTTGAAGTTCACATAAGCCATAGCTGTCAAACAGTTTAAACCTGATTTATGCATTCAAAAAAAAAGCTGTAGGAAGTCTTCCTCTACCTTTGTCACTCGTCTTTTAACCCTAAGTTAATAAATGTTAATGTTGATTTCCTTTACGGCTCATATGTCTGGTATGGCACTAAGTGAAATTAACTGCTAAAAGTTTCTCACACCTTATTTGTTTACTAACAGTTTTCTACAAATTTACGCAGTGATGTAATTTTCTTGTACCTCAATATCTTGTTGCCACTATCGTTCCACCAACCCACCACCCTACAACACTTACTTTTCTTCTAGAAACTTCATGACCTACATAAATACAACAACGGTATTCTATATATTATACCGACTAAACATTTTCATTCATCTATGTACAATGGTGAATCTGAATCACTGTTCAAATTTTTATTTCCAATGATGAAAAGTATGTGAAAATTGTAATACGACAATTAACTTTGATTGTTCACTTTTGTTTATTTTGCTCTGAATGTCTATCCATTACATGATTCGACAAGGTGGTCTCAACAGTCTAGATTTATCCTTTAATTATATCCCTTAGTTGATACCATGTGACATCTACCAAACCAGTTCCTACTCTCAAATTTATTTTGAAAGGTCAACCAACTGATTGGTTGTTGAGGTTGAACCTTGAGTTTGGTATCTACTGTGCTTCATAGTTGACCTTGATTCTAATGACCTAACGAAATATCTCATACACTGTTGGTCCTTTTGTCATATAAGCAAAGTTAGACTGGTTATAAAGGTCATCCAATAATATAATCGGGCATCCATCATAACTAGACTAGTAATGTTAGACACATATTAAGCCCATCGGACGCAGGATTATCAGTAAAC
Source organism: Trichobilharzia regenti (assembly GCA_944472135.2). NCBI lineage: Eukaryota > Metazoa > Platyhelminthes > Trematoda > Strigeidida > Schistosomatidae > Trichobilharzia > Trichobilharzia regenti. Next base: position 42,908,660 of record OX235262.1, on the reverse strand, counting down.
TAGAATCTGGACAGATATATTTTGATATATTTGAATAGGCGAGAGAGATGTTTTGCATTGTTAGACTAAACTCGAATTTCTCTCATGTGACTAGGAAAAAAATGGACTGATAGTTTAAGGCATGTTACCAGATCATCGAAAAGACGCAGGTCTGTGAAATGGTGTTTAGACGAATTTACTCCGATGTGTCTGTATGACTAAGTAACATGTCGAGTGGTTTTACAGCATATCCCGGATAATTGTAGCATCGCAGTCTGTTACTATGGTGGTCTAATGACAATTTAATAATAATAATAATAATAATAATAATAATAATTTGCTTTATTCCAAAACAGTACTTTTGATACAGAATGGAATTCTCAGCATTTTACTACATTCTACATAGATTAAGGGTGATCTCAGTTCATTTTGAGAACAACATATTGGCATGTCGGCAGCAAAGCCAAAAGTTGAACAGAGTGTTTGAAGTTGTTATAAAAGTAGATGGTAGCATATTTACTGGCGTTGGCGGTAACGAAAGGTCGAGAGATATACAGAGTGTGAGAGAACGAAAAAGACTGTTTTAAATAGAGTTATTAAGATGAAAGAAACAAAGCAGCACATAATAGAGAAAAGAGAGGGAGAGAAAGGGAAGAGAAAGAAAAAAATCGTTGTAACTATAAAGTGCATCGGTGACACAGTGATTAGGACTCTCGCCGAGTTGGAAAGATGACATCCAGCTGTTCTACTGACTATTTAATAAGTTATAAGTGTCACTCCTAATGCTCTCTTTATCGCACAGAACACGAGCTAGGTAGGGTATGGTTGAGTTTTTGTACTTGCTATTGCGAGCACATAATTTTCTATATAGGCTTCTGGTTTTGCCTGATGAGATACAAGGGGAGAGTTGTGAATAAAGAGTTGTGAGCATGGTGTGAGTTAGATAAAATGGATTTTGCCCATTTTTCACATGAGTCCATGTGTCTGTCAACCAGAATATGAACAAGCTGGTTAAGTGGCACGTTGATTACCCTACTGACAACCTTTAACATCCTGAGTAATAAGGTATAGTCTTTCTTCAGTAACCAGTCATGGAAAAACTAAGGGGGAACAATAGAGAATAAAAGGTAGGCTGCAAGAGTTAACGAATCGTAGGAGCAAGGGTTGGGTTGGGTTATTCCACAGTGTCTTAACTTCTTGATGTAGAAGGCAAGACGGAATATTTTCTTAGAAATCATTAAGATATGAGACAACCAGGAAAGATCGGCAGATAGAATGACGCCTAGGTGTTATTTAACTTCCGACTTGATTTCTATTTCAGTGCCATCTACGTTGCACACCTCGTGAGGTGAGTGATAACCAGTTTATTTAGGTCAGATTTATGCCTAAAGGTGAAATTGACTGTTTGGCATTTAGAGGGGTTTAAGGTGAGACCGTTTTTCTTGGTCCACTGGCTGATTTCTGATTAAAAACCATTTAGTTTGGAGCAGTCACTTTGACACTTAACAGGCAAAGATACAGTCAAATCGTCAGCATGTTTAACAAAATTAATGTCATTTGAAGATGGTAAGTCATGTAGAAAGAAAGAAAAGAGAAGTGGGGAGAGTACAGCACCTTGGGGGACACCAGCTTCAATGAGCACACCAGAGGAGGATTAGCCTTTGTATACAGTGTACTGCATTCTGTTAGAGAAGTAGGTATGACAGTTAGTGACCCAGGACTCATTTTGTGTCATGGAGAGCTTATTTAGGAAGAGACATCTAGGTACAGATTCGGAAGCAGAAGTGAAGTCGAGAAACGTGTAGCGGACGTATTTGGCACCTTTATCTAGTGATGAGACGATACTGTTGTGTAAGATGGCTGCAGGAGATTGTTTTCAGCCGTACATGTTGTCGGTGGGATTATATTTTTGAACTGCCTTACATTTGATGCATTTTTGTCAGAAAATATTGCTTGATACTGATATCTTCGCCATGCGGTAATGGATTAAATGAGGCAGTAGGTTCATCAAGTGTTAAACGCATATTATTACTGAATTTTCCTGAAATCGTGCTGGTATAATTTGGTCTATCTATTGAAAAGCACTAATACCCACAGGATAACGCAGGTGGCGCCACTTCAAAGACGGAATCTCCAATATAGTCGTTCATGAAGGAGAGTGAATCAACCATATTTACCGTCTACTCCGTCAACTTAATTTTTTCAACTGTTCAACTAGCCTACAATTTGTCAACGTTTATAACTGTATAGTGGTTACAAGTAAAACCAAAGAAGTGACCTGATAACTCATTTTAGAAAAGTAAACTCAATGTCAGTGAATTCAAATAAATAAATAAACGTGATTTATAGTTGAATTAATTAGAAATGTGTACGTTTTTCACCGAACTGTAGTCTGATACATGCATGTAAATAAGCTTGATCATCACTCGAATAATGAAGAAAAATATGAATGATAGTTTTTAAGAAAGGCTGTTTTCTCTAGTCGAGAGAAATATGCTAGAGAATTAGTAGTCTTATTTCATAGTCTAATGTTTTGACAGTGTGAGTGATGAATACTGAGTGCATATCTTATTGAAATTCAGATAATTTGAATAGTCAGACATCTTGTCTGAGAGGTGGAATGCACCTTGTGAATTGATCTAAAAGGCATGGTCAGTGAAATCTCTGTAGACTTCATGTATTTGACTGCACTACGATGTGAACACACATATGAACTCCTTGAATATTTAAAGAGTGTGAGAAAATGAATTCGTCATTTTATTTTATCACTCCACAGAATTTCTGATGTCAGTTTTGTAAGAAAACGTTTAAGCGAGAATGAAATAAACAAAAGTGTAGAGAGAGAGAGAGAGATTAGAGGAAGAACACATGCGCTTTCTTCAAGTTTGTGTGATATAAATTGGACCTGTATGTAAGGCCCACACAAAATACATAGACGTGGTGTTTCGTGAAGATCAATTCTAGACGTGTGCTTCTGAGCATGCTTTAGCTAAACGCATGTTACTACAGTGTACCATGATCTCTGTGGATAAGTGGATGGGATGGGGTGGCAGTTGGACCCATGTTCAATAGGTCCCGTGTTAGTAGATTTCTTTCTGACTAGACTAGACGAGAAAATGGTCCTCTAAACAACCTTATCAGAAAGTGTTCATTGTATTACCGGTACATGGAGGATACCCTCATTCATTGTGAAAATGATTTCGACAGGAAAGCAATCATATCTCTAATCGATGAAGTACATTCAGCCATCAAATTCACATGTGAAGAAGTATCTCGAATTACAATCGCCATTTTGGACATCGTAGTGACAAGAAGACCAGACAGTAGTGTGAAATGTCATTTGCATGAGAAAAGTACGTGGACGGGCCAATATACAAATTTTAGTGGATTTGTTTCTCTCTGGAATGGAAGGGATTTGGTCGAGACCTTCAGCTGCAGGATCAGAACTATTTGTTCAGAAGATGCAAATGAAGGCGAACCTCAGTTTGAATACGACACGTTAATTGAAAACAGTTAGCATGAAAAAATCACTACTACATTGATAGCCAGGATACTGGAATCGAATTCTTCTGTATCTCTGGGTATCCACATTTAGTCATAGAGAATAAGAAGAAGACTTTTGCAGCGAAGTAAGGTTTCCTTTCGACGACTGGGGTGTATATTCGTGTATTTATAATAATAAATGGGTGGGAGAGTTCCAGAATAATTTCCTGTCAATGGTCAAATTAATAAAATTACAAATAGGAATTAAAATCCCATTATAAACATGTGGGACGGATATAACTCAAACAAAATAGCATCACAATTACTGAGAATATTTATATGGCGTGGAACTAAGTGTTAGAAATGTGGAAATAGGAAAATAGACAGGATGTTTGAATAAATAATCTAGTATGATCATAGGTGATGTGAAAAATAATTGTTTACGCAATATGAGAATAAATATGTACAAATAATAAAATGACAAAGTATACAGGAAGTTCGGTTATGAAAATATTGTCGTTTGAATAGGCTAAAATCACCAAAGATTATATGCTAGATCACCCCATTTAAACAGGCCACAAAGCCACCCGTTGACTGGACTCCCGCTATCATCTATGCAGTTTTGAGTAGATTATCAACGGCCGGTTAGTACTGAACATTCCGAACAGCAGAGACCGTTGTATTTGGCATGAAACATCAGAGGCTGTGTGCAAGGGAAACAGATCCAACCAGCCTCTACTGCTATCCTTGTTTACTGTCGAATCAATAAATTCTTAAATTCTGTGTAAGATTGCTTAATCTATCTGATATTCTCTTTAGTGTTATACTGATGCATATAATCACTTCTGGGAACTTTTGAACTTTGATATAAGTATAGAACTTGGTCACTGTGATAGAGTGTAACTCCATTATTAGATAAGATTTAATTTTGATAAATAACACAGTGTTGTAGAGTAATATTAACTGATGACGTTTCGAGCACAAATTATTGCCACTCATAATCATATCATAACGTCGTGTGAGTGACTTGATTATGATTATGAGTGGCAGTAATTTGTGCTTGAAACGTCATCAGTTAACATTACTGTACAACACTGTGTTATTTATCAAAATTAAATCTTATCCGAATGGACTTTGAAATGTTGTCATCTATTGATCTGAATTATTCAGTGTTGTTTAAACCATTTTGTTGATAACGGTAATACTAACAAGTCTTTAATTGTTATTATGGTTGTATAACTGTAGGACGTGATGACGAATTTATCGAGAAGAATATTCTTTGTTCATTACTGATCAGTCTATTAATTGACTTCTTCAGACAATTGAATATCTATTCGATAGCTGAATATGCTTGACCTCCTGATCAACGCAGTGATGAATGAGGAAGATTTCATAAAGCATGATGATGAAACGTACAGGATCGAAGGTGTCACAGTTTGGAAATAATCAAATAAATTTCGTCTTCAATGTGAATTACAAATCTTGTGTACAACTTTGAAACTTCCAAGTGACTTCAACCAGCTGTGCTTAACTTTGATTTTCTGTGTCTACGTGTAAGAGAGTGTATGGAGAACGAAAAGAAAAGATGTGAACAATGAATTTTATGATCATTCTATGATTTCAGTAAGACATACGAATTTGTTTTCGAGACAGTGTGTTATAAAACGACTGAGTTTATCTGGAAAGCGTGATTTATTTGCACAATATTCATGAAACTGCACCATCTGACGATATATGAAGGAAGGGAGTAGTTCAGTGAGAAGGCTGTTTCCAGCGAACTCATTTGAATTAGGTCTATTATCTCATTGATATATAACTGTTCATGAAGTAGGGTAGTAACAAAAGTGATGAGTAGTCATAGTTATATTTGTTCATATAAGTCAATGTATCCGAGGTGTTGAATGAGTGTATTAGATGTGCGTAATAAGATGAATAAACTAATGATGAATATGATGTAATCAGTCAAATGAATGATTTACTTGACACCTCTGACGAATAATGACAGCAACTTAAATCTTCTATTTTTAGCGATGCCTCAGTAAAAAGACAAAAATCAACAGTTACCTAATAGAAGTGCATGGGAACAATTAAAACAGTCGAGAAATAACGAGGGTCTACTAATCACCTGTCATGAAATATGTTTTCATGTAGTTCTTTTGGACTGAAACGACTACACAGAGAAAATTGAGAACAAACTCTGAGACAAAAATCATTTTTGTCAGCCGTCCAGCAAAGGAGACAAAACACAGCTGGTTGAGAAACAGTATATGTGTGTCTTGAAATGAATGAAAACCGGTCAGTCAACTAATTAGGATTGTTTTGAGAGCTGGCTGCTGCCCAATGTTCGTGGACTGTAATTTACGTCAATGTTTATGTCCCAACTATTGGTCGTGAGAAAGATAAGAACAAAGACTTTGCTTAGACGGGTACAGTTAGCATATAGATGATCTGACATTAAAGAAACAGTCACAAAAAGATGATAGATTAACTTTCAGTGAGAAACAAACAATCAGAAGTCTGTGTTTTTCTGCTAACAATAATCTATAATAATGTACATGAAAATCTATTAAAAATTGTGTTGATTTCCTTAATAAAGGAATTGTTTCCTGGTCTTTGTCTTCTGTTTTTACAGGATATCTACGATCATATATGATCAACAGGTTTAGTAATGCCGAGACTTTTTAGTTAAACAAAGATACACAAATTTGGTCTCCCACTCCGTCAAATTCTAGATATGTCGTTTTTCTCTTATAACTCTTGTAAAGTGATGGATTGGTATTCTGGAATCTATACGGAAACACACTCGATACTGTCTAGTTTATCTACTGCGCACGGGATATGAACGTTACTAACACAAGTATTTTATCTTCCTAGAATGAATCACTTTTAACCAGTGACCCACTTCTGATACTCGTCCGTTTTATGTGTACATATCTGGATGATAACCAGTTAAACATGGAGATATCAGCAAGGTGTGTGAAAGAACTGTTGTTGAAGTGTACTCTTAATGTACATTTCACTCTCGTTGATGCCATGTAGAGACAGACAGACAGATGGATAGAATTGTAGTGGTATGTGCTATGTGTTTACTACTGCCAGACTGTTTGATGCTGGGAGGTGAGAACAGTCCGATAAATTCGACCATTCACAATTTAAAATTTTACACACGGTGGGTTGATGACATTTTCATTATTTGTGACAGTTGTTATGCATATTTAACAACTGGAATCCAGAAGCGCAATTCACTCTTAAAATGGAAACCGAATCCGAAATTTCGTCACTTGATGTGAAGCTAAGAAGAAGATGTGATGGAAGCTTACGATGGCCAGTCCAAAGGAGATTGTTGTACTTCTTTGGAACTCTTGAGTTATTTCGTATTTCCCTTCGTTTCTATGTGCATCCTGATTACAACTCATTCATCATCTTATTCATCTAATTGCGTAAATGGAATAGGCTTCTTCAACTCCTGCCTGAATCAACAAGTGGACCTAATGTTATGTTTAGACCCATTGCAAATACATCACCTTTTTTGAAAGTTATGGAAAGACTTATTTTACTTAATCTTGAACCCTCTTTATAGCCTTTCAACGACCTCAACCAGTTTGCCTATAAACATAGTAGGTGTACGTTAGATGCCACTGTTGTCCTACATCATAGTATAGTCTCTAGTTTAGATAAAGGAGCTAAATACGTTCGGTGTGCCTTCCTTGATTACACATCGTATCAATACGTAGAATAAACCTTGGTTTCAAAGTTGATTTAGCAAGGGAGGTTCATAGCGTTAACAGCAATAATCATGGTGGTGTGATGATACTTCTGTTTACCAATTCAGTTGACATGAAAATGAAGAATTTGAAGGTCACTTGAAGAGAAGCACACACGAAAGATTCAGTTATTTAAGAAAAAGTAAGTAGGTCGATAATTCACACTGGTCTTGGTCATAGAATCAATAAAATCATATTGAAGGTAGGTGAAGGGTAAGAATAAATTGTTTTTACATATATAACAGGACAAATTGTTTTGGATTTACGAGTTTATACTCATAAATCACGTGAATAATACAAGTTAGAAATTATGGATAAGATTAATGTCTAATTTGCCATCGACGTCATTCTTCAGACAGTCCTGAAGGATGTGATTAATGTTGTGCATTTTGTGCCTTCAGAAAGACTTCCTACCTTGGACACGCAGATGACATCGTCTTACTGTGCTGTAACATACAATCTGTAGAAAGAAGAAGAGGCGATGGATGACTTGTTCCTCCTGAATCCAGTCAGTTTCGGTCGAAGGTTTTCATCCTGGGCTTGTTCGATTCTCTCCAGGATGATGAGGCTTAATATTTTGCTTGGGATGAACAGGTGCATAATGCTGCGCCAGTTCTTCCATTGATTTAAGTCCCTTTTCATTGCAGTTTGAATAAGTAGCCTTTCTCCCAATCCGCAACAATAAAAACAATCCAGAATATCATTCTCATTATAAGTCAGTTACAATCGAATAGATACTTGGGAACACTGAGGTCTAATTAGAATGTCACAGAAAACGTAGGCAGATTAAGAAGTCTATATCAGTGAGTGGGAATCAATGAAGAATCATTTGAAAAATGAGATGTAATAGGAAACCTGAAATCAGAACCAAAACAGAAGAATTTTCCTCAACTGTTTATTTTGTATGTATATGGGACGTGTTTCCCTATGTGGATGGGTGGCTTATGCACTTCAATAAAAAGAAAGTGAATGCTCAGACTTCTCCTTAATTTACAGAGGTCTCTAAACCCAATGTGTCTTGAGACTCAGTGGTTAGTTTACAAAATACATTTAGTTGCAATACTTTTAATCGACCTCGCTTTCCACTCTACAACCATGTAGGTTAGTGTTGTCTGATCCTGCTTGGTAAGACCTAACTACATTGAACAACCCACACAGGTTACAAGATGGAACCAGGTGAATCAGTAGGCGAACATGGGATTCATGTATACGACAGTATCTGAACATCACACAGTCCACGATTACGCACACGCAATAAGTGTGTAAATAAAATATAACATAACATAACAATTTCGCTTTATTCCAGAAACAGTACTTGTGGTACAGTGTGGAATTTTCAGCACATATCTACAATATTGCATCTAATTTCATCGTACATTTAAAAGGAGTATTATAAAAAAAATAGTTATGAGCGATGATACTACCTGGCGCTCAACATCACAAGAAGTTTGAAAAGAGTAGATTATCTCATTGAGATCCTTTTCCCAAGACAGTAACATACTCATCGTGATAAATGAAGTCTTTGACGTAGAATACCTACATTATCGAAAATTCCCCAAATAAGATAGTAGATCTATCCTCCACTTACTTCATTACTTAGGCGATTTCAGTGAGTGCTTAGTTTATATCAATATGCAACGAAATAGCTCCTTAAACTTGTACACATGACTGGAAAACTTACAGTGATATGTTGAATAAACTTAAGATTAATCGTTCCTTAAATTAAACTAAAACTAACCGGATATCCTGTCTTACATGATAACACTTCATTAACCACTCTCCTTAATGAGTATAGTGTAATTCAGAATAAACATAGGTGAACGACATATTGCTAGGCTTTTCAAAATACAATTGGGTTAAATCCGTCCAAATATTAGTTCATTCATATTCCTTCATTTTGAATGACTTAGCAACATGTCGTTTAATTTCACTCATCATTTATCTAATTCTACTGCCTTGTTGTGATGATACTTCCAAGGTTATCGGTGTGATCACAGTTAGTATCGGGTGCGACACAAGGCCTCACCTCAGCTAATATTAGACACACATGACTTGCCTTGAAGTTGAATATGTCTTCGTCATTCAAAAATACTTCAGCCAGTACAACAGGAACAGACAAAAATCACTTGACCTTCAAATTAAGACAGACACACCACACTTTAAGAAGACGTGAAATACAATATTTAATCTGAAGCATCTTTTGCATATTAAATAGGCAGAATGGAATAGCAAACAAATCTATCATTCTCATATAGTGGTGGCACCCACTGCATACACAAGGCAGTAGGCAAGTCACATGAATACCTAAAATATCAGCCTAGTTAGTACGATATAGAAAACACTTAGTTGGCAGACTGCCAAACTAGCATATGAGTCGAAAATTCGACCTTCACCTTGTTCAACATGGTTGTCTGAGTCCACTATAGACAAGATTTTTATTCTGATAAATCACACAGTGTTGTACAATAGGTAGTATTCACTGATGACCACGTTTCGAGCACAAATTATTACCACTCATTATCAAATCAAGTCACTCACTCACACAACTTTTTACTTCATTTATACACATGAGTGAAATTGATTAGATATTTGAATGAAAATGAATATTGGATACTGTACATTCAGAAATAATAATGTGAGTGTTATCAATCAAGTGAAATCAGATGGGAAAAAAGACGAGTGTTTTTATAGTCAAAATAAGTAACTTGTTAGCACGTTATGATGTACGTGAATTGAAACAGAATTTTAAGATTATTTATTACCCACCTCTGATTTGACTGACTGGTGGTAATAATATCTTCCATATCTCTGGTATTTGCATTGAGTCATTTCTGTTGCATGTGTTGGGTGTAGACTCGATGAGAAAGGCAGGATTCAGAAATCAATCTCTCTCTCCACCTACCTATATTACTTCTTAAAATTTTAACCTTCTCCTACCCTATTGTGTGGTTGTATGTTAATGCATGCAGAGCAATCGTTGAGCTTTTTTCTAAATTATTTATCTTCTCGAGGTCAACCATTCTTGCATTAGCTAAATTCTCATGTCTTGATAATCTCACTAACGATCTACTGGTCTGACCTGTGTAGTTAACCTCACTCACAGTCATTGTAGGGTATTTTGTAAATTATATAATTTTGTTTAATTGGCTCCACTCCACATTATCTACCATTGATTTTTATTCAAATATCTAGTCAATTCCAATCATGCATATAAATGAAGTAAAAAATTGTGAGTGACTTGATATGATTATTAATGACAATAATTTGTCCTCGAAACGTGGTCATCAGTGAATACTACCTACTGTACAACACTGTGTGATTTATCACTATAAAAATCTCATCTATAATGAGGTTATACTCTAACACGGTGCCCAAGTCTTATACTTATATCAACGGTTGTCTGAGGTATCTTTATTGGTTAGGTTATATTTAAAACATCCTGTTGATGAGCAGTGGCATGGTCGATTTAACAAGGTGGTAGAAAATTTCCAAAATGGTCATTCAGAAAGTCTGTAGGAGAAGTTAAACTATCATAGCCTAAATCACAAGGACGCTGAACAACCAATTCGAATTATGCTCCCTTATCGTAGCATAATCCTTAGGAAATCTAAGAATAAGAATAATGATAAGAAGAAGAATCAATTTAGCAACTAGCTTGGAGATGAATTTTCCAAAAAAGGCATTAATAACCAATCAGTACAACCAAGCTGAATATGAGGACAGATATTGATCACATGAGACGACGATGACACCATATTGTGATCTGATAGAAACTTAAAAAGGTCACTGAACATTTCATTTCTTTTCCCTTCACGTTCCCCAGTGGAACATAGGGCTTCAAGCTAGTGGCTTGAAGTTTCTGTAGCAGTGGTGTTTATTTTACAGGATGGGGTTGATGGCCTCATCCCCAACCTTTCCTCTTTATCAGCATCATTTATGGCATTTCATTTAGTTTGAATATTTTAGCAGTGTATTTCATATGCGTAATTCCGACTTAACTTATTTCAGAATAGAAAAATAATACTAATTACTAACATTCACTGAACAAAATGCTCTCATTACTCTCTGTTATTTATACTTTCTACAATCAATACTTTGGTGAACTATGAGAGAAACAGACAATTTACTAAAAAGTAACAAAAGCTAGGCGTCGTGTGTTGCCTGTGTGTCTGTGTAGGTGTGTGTGCGTGCGTGCGTGCGTGCGTTTTTATGGCTGCTAATCATTCAAACCGGTGTAAAATGATTAATCAACAAGACAGAATAAACATTGTTGTGTGACCCAGACAACGAAACTACAACCAACTCACATACTACTTGTTTTGTCTTCTTAAACATAAACACAAATATTAAGATTAAATTTGTATGCTCTCTCATTCACAAGTATTGACACAACTGGCCCTTCATTTCTTCTTCTTGTTGTTGGTTGTATTACTACTAATTACAATTTGACCTAGTATATTTATGCCTTTTGTTCTTCTATACAAACAATGTAGAGAGAGAGAGAGAGAAGTGAATTACTCACTACTAATTAATTGATAGTCTGTGCCGTGCTTTATTTATTTATCTTTCAATTAAAGATGGATATTCTGGCAATGCCTAGTTAGAACTAAGACACTTTGTACTTCGACGAATAATGGAAGTGCTAAGTATAAATCCTATATTATTATTATTAGTAGTAGTAGTGGTAGTAGTAGAGATTGAATTCACAGTGTAATTCTATATCCATCGTCTTTTATCAATTACAGAGCATGCACTCATACATATACATACCATAATTATTAATTGGTTTGGCGCCATTTATATTAGGATACTTAAACAAAGTGTATACACACACACACACACACACTTTGACTGGAATATTTTGGTTCAGTCGGACCAAATGAAGTCTTCTCACTTCATTCATTCATTCAACTGAGTAGTTTCTGTTACCTTTTTTAGAGAAATAAAAATGGTTACATTCAAATAAACAAATCAAACGAAAATGTATAAGCAGACTGGTGGTGAAACACGATTAATAGTTTGTTGTGAGTAACTTTGGTACAATAAATTAAAATCTTATGAACTAAATAACTTTCATTATTGCAAAGGTTTTCACATTTTCGAATGAATACAAAAAAAACTAGACGATAATGATGTTTTTAGAACAACACATTTAGGTGAGCGACATTGTGCTTTCAATTAGATTTCATCAGGCTTAACTCTAATATACATAAGTTTATAAATAAAAATTCAAATTATAAACCAATCATGGTGTTTGGTCTATAGGATAGATAATACGATGGTGCATATAAATTGTGCAATTAGTCATAATAGTAGTAATGATAATCAGAGTAATTATAATAGATCTATCAATAATAAGGATGAAAAAATGAGGTGATCTGTGACAACACGAATAACGAAAAACAACATGATTAAACTAACAAATGTTCACGTAGACGTAGTAGTCGATAAAGGCTAAGATAAGCAAATGGACCGATTAAGTAATGCTAGTCATTATAATAAAGGTTTTTGTATTTCCCAATGAATGAAAAACAATACGGTATTGTTTTTCATTCATTGGGAAATACAAAAACCTTTATTATAATGAATATCATATACCCAATGCCCAAATTTTTTGAAACCGTTAAAAGTGAACTTGGTTTGGACATATATAACTAATGCTAGATTTTAATAGATTTAATGAAACACGATTTTAATGAATATGTCATAAGACTAAGGGATGAAAACACACTATGATTGGTTTATATTTGAATTATTATTGTTATTACTAGCTTCGCGAGGTAAAGAAGCGCCTCGGCCGGGGATCGAACAGTGGACCACCTGTCTGGTTGGCGAGCATTCTACCGTTGTGAGTCGGTGACACTGCTGCAGAATGCTTCAATTTCTCTCAAATTATTAAACGTGTACTTGGCTTGGACATATGTACGAATAACTTCCAGTCGTTGTGATATATTATCAATTTTATTGTTCTACACATCTTAAAGTTATTTAGGCTAATATGTCAGAGAATTCCTACCTGTCGTAGATGTGTTGGGTATTGTTGAGTTACTCAGAGTTGGGTAATTGGATTGTTAAGTTTTTTCTCGAAAGACAGTGGAAGCTTTTCGGTTAAACCATTCATATGAGAGAACTCATCCACATCAAAAAGATATTGAAAAATTTATTCAATGAAGTACAACTTCATCGGCGAAATTACTGTCGATCGAGGAACAACAGACATCCCAAACAGTTCACAGAGAAGTACAATAAACGAGACGTGAAGAAGTCAGAGTACAACATCGTCGAGATGAGAACAGTGTTCGTTAAATTAGAATTTGCTGCCGATTGCCTCTAACCATCTAATATCACTTGTGTGAAATATTTCCATATCATGAATTAAAAGTCAGTCTAAAAGAACTGTGCTCTTTTCAGTAAATTATCTTCAGGCTCTTAAATCATTAAAAAGATAATATTTATTATTTTTATGTAGAATAACAGATTACTAGCTTCAGAGTGAGATAATAAATAGTATTTGTATTACGAGCGTGCTGGGCTGAAACCAGATACAAAATATTGTGAAATGAGAAACGACGGTGTCGATTAGTCATAACGAATTCATATGTAATGTGGCGAAGGAAAAGTGACAAGTAAGTTTGAGGTTGCAAAAGGTGTTAGGTGAGTGGCTAGTACAGAGTGGTGTGTATTAAAGAGGAGATAGTAAAACTGCGGTGAATAATTCATCATGAAATAACGAATCTATGAAATGAAACAAGTGGGGGGCATATACTGAGAAAACAGATCAGATCACAAATAGCAAGTTCGAATAGTATAAATGGAAAATTTAATACTATTGTAAGAAGGGTATAAATTGTATTAAATGATAGTGATTACCACTATTATAAGTTACATTATGCAAAGAAAGAGAAAAAAATGGATAAGTGAAATAAGTACTCTTCGAGATCAGAACGTCACCTGGAACCCAGGTGACTACCTACCTGAATAGGGCCAGTCCCCAGTGAGCATCTAATTGGTATTCAAGAATTCAAGGACCATTGTAGCGGGTCCCAGTGGCTTAATGGTATACGAGCTCGCCTTGTAACCGGAAGGTCCTGGGTTCGAACCCCGGTGGGTGCGTACTCTTGAAGAGTCTCAAACTAGGACGAAACAGTTGTCCAGTACTCCCAGGTTTTCCAATGGTTCTCTAACTAATGTCAGTTCACGATGAAATCCTGAAACCAATCAAATCTCTACAAACCAACACTTGAATAATAATAATAATAATAATAATAATAATAACGGATACCCTGTGAAATAATAGTGAATTCATCTTATCCTACAAAATGTTTTCTTTTATGTACTGTTGAGATTACTATCTACACTGCAATTATTCATCAAGTAATATAAGAATTTAGTCATAAACTGAACAAGTAGTTTGATAACATACTTTTATTTAGCTGTAGAAAACCATAGGAATATGAAAAAGGCAGGTTGACAAAAATAGAGAGATTCTTTTCATAACTTCGTGACAAAGCTGTACACTTGAATGCTGTTTATAAAATAGGTCATGAAAAATGACGATAGAGGTCAGTTATTCATATCATTTACCGATAAAACATGTATGAAATTACATATGTGGAAAAAAGATAAATAGATAAATTGAGATACATTAACATTAAAACTGTAGGCTTTTGAAAACAGGAATAGTAATCATAAGAATAAAAGATTTACAGTATGTATGTATGCATGTATGTATGCATGTATGTATGCATGTATGTAAGTATGTATGCATGTATGTATGCATGTATGTATACATGTATGTATGTTTGCATGTATGTATGTTTGCATGTATGTATGTATGCATGTATGTATGTATGTATGTATGTATGTATTATTGTTTCCTTTAGTCCTTAGAGGAGCATAGGGCTTCAGCTGCACATCTCCATTGTGTTCGGTTCTCCACCGACATTTTCACCTAGCTCCACGTCTGCCCACGTGCTTTCATCTCCTCTCCACATAGCCTCCTCCATGTCATCACCACACTGACGACCAACTCACCGCTTCCCATTTGGGTTCCACTCAAGCAATGGACTAGCGTGTGATGTCACTTGATGGTATTCTCATCAAAGTATGTACAAAGTAAATTTCAAAGTTAGGAGTTTGCAAAGAAAGAAGGAGTATTAGTAGATAGATTGAATATCTATTGATTATACGAGTCGAAAATATTTCAAAGTCATAAGAGAAAAAGGGATTAGTCGAACGTTTGTTGTAGATAGAATATGCAACCGAAAATCCTTCGAACGAATTGACCTAATATATATATATATATATATATATATCGCTGACCTCTTCATTTGAATAAAATTGCTTGTGACTATGTAGCCGGCACTACTTGTGCATGAATTATCCCTAAATTCCAAACCATTCTTCTATGTACAGAATAAGATATTTCTATTTTGTTTATAATTCATTATTCTGAATTCTGTCCGTCAGTGGCATAGCGGTTAGGACTCTCGCCGACCATGCACATGGTTCGGGATTCGATCCCCGGCCGACTCACTCCTTCACATTGCTAAGCCTGGAAAAAATGCTGGTAAAGGGGAAACGTAGGATATGATGCTAGCAACCCCATCCTGTAAAATAAACACTGATACGGAAACTTCTAGCCACGAGCATGAAGCCCTATTTTCCACTGGGGAACGTGAAGGAAAGAAAAAATATTCTGAATTCCAGTACACTTTGTATCTGGCGTCCATTTCTGCTATATTATTTTACTCTTATAAAATGTACCATCTATTCAACTAAACTATGTTTAAATTATTTCGAATGCATTGCTTATATATAGTGCATTATTCAAAATATATACAGTCAACGGAAACCCTAGCATAAAGGACAAAGGCGAGACACAAATCAACACTAGCGAAGAGGTCGGCGTCGGAAAGCACTGGAACAACATGAAAACGGTGTCGAGTCAAACCTGTATGGAAGTTCTAGGCAGAAATAAGAGACAGGACAAACAGTGGCTCACTACGGACACTGGGAAACTAATAGAAGAGAGAAGGATAGTGAAACAAAAGATTATCCAGTGCCACGACGAGCAACAAAAACAGGAGTTGAATGCAAGCAAGCTACAATATGCTGAAGAAAAGAGTGAAGAAGAGTGCCAGGGAAGACAAAAGAAAATATTATGAAGCCATGTCAAGTGAAGCGGAACAAGCTGCACTATAGGCAAAGGAGACCTCGCCACACTCTACCAAACAACTAGGAACCTATCGCTCAAAAGTTCGACACAGATTAAGCCACTCAAGGATGACAATGGAAAGTCAATCACCAAAGAGGTGGAGCAAACAAAACACTGGGCTGAACACTTCAAAAGACTTCTAAATCGTCCTCCACCTACAAAGCGCCCAACAATACCAACAACGGAAGCAGAATTACCAGTGAACATCGACCTCCCCCCGGACAAAATCAGAAGTCCTGAATGCAATCAAGATGCTAAAAGCTGGGAGAGCAGAAGGACCAGATGGAATCCCAGCAGAAGCATTGAAAATCGACCCAGAGAAAACAGAGGACTCGATGACGCCATTACTGGAGAAGGTGTGGAAAGAGGGCAAAGTACCCGAGGATTGGAAGAACGGATACTTATTCAAACTTCCAAAGAAAGGAGACTTAAGTCAACGTAAAAACTGGCGTGGAATTATGCTCCTGTCCATTCCAAACGAAATACTAAGCCGCATCATCCTGGAGAGAATCAAACACGCAAACCTGGATGAAAAACTTCGACCGGAACAAGCTGGATTCAGGAGAAACAAATCATATATTGATCAGATCGCCACTCTACGGATCATCATTGAACAAAGCTTAGAATGGCAGTCACCTCTCCACCTCACTCAACTTCATTGACTTTGAGAAGGCCTTCGACAGTGCAGCGTCGGTCGAGAGGTTATCTGGAAACTACTTCGCTACTACTGTGGGGTCCCATCGACAATTATACATCTCATCCAACAGTTAGCTGTACGACAATGCTGCATGACAAGTAATCCACAACGGGAAACTTACGGAATCCTTCGAAGTGAGGACGGGAGTGAGGCAAGCTGGCTGTCTACTATCGCCAATGATCTTCCTGATTGCTGGAAGTAGACTGGATAATGCGACAGACAACGGGAACCAACGAGGGAACAGGCATAAAATGGACTCACACAAAAAGAGACTTGGAGGATGTGGACTTCGCCGATGTGATATATATGTCTGATTTCCTACAAACTGGAAGATATGCAAGTGAAAAGCAACAAGCTGGCAGAAGAATCATCCCGAGAAGATAGGACTTCACTTCAGGTGAACATAGATAAAACAGAGGTGATGAAGATTCCTGGCCAACACCAACACCAACAGCAACAACAACAGACAATAATAAGTCAGCATAAATGAGAGGAACCTGAAAGACACAACCTCCTTCACCAACTACCTGGGAAGCATCGACTCGACTACTGGCGGACGGAACTGACGAGGATATCAAAGCTAGAATCGGAAAAGCAAGGCAAGCTTTCATTACTCTAAAATGTGTGTGGAGGTCAACATCACTCAGCACCATAATGAAAATGTGATCCGGATTCTCAACTGCAATGTGAAGTCAGTCAGTGCTACTCACTATACGGATGAAAGACTTGAACTTCGCGTCATGAAGAGCATCTCAAACAAACTTCAGACCTTCATTAACAGTTGTCTTCGCTCAATACCACTCAAGATCAGATGGCTGGCCAAAAAGATCAGCCACAGAGAGGGATCTCTAGCAATAAGAGAACCAACCCAGCAGGAACCGATTGTGAAACAAATAGGCAGGAAGAAATGGAGATGGATTGGCTGGTTATACTCTGAGGAAACCATCAAGTGACATCACTAGACAAGCCATTGCTTGAGTGGAAGGCGAGTGGGAAGCGGCGAGTTGGTCATCAGTGCGAGGGTGGGGTGACTTGGAGGAGGTGATGTGAAGAGGAGACAAAAGCATGTGGGCAGACTTGGAGCGAAGTGAAAAAGTTGGCAGAAAACAGAAGGCAATGGAGACGTGCAGCTGAAGTACTATGTTCCTCTAGGAATTAAAGGATATAATAATAATAACAATAATAATAATATTAATAATTCGAACCCAGGACCTTCCGGTTACAAGACAAGGTTTATACCATTAAGCCACTGGGACCCAACCCAATGGTCCTTGAATTCTAACTTCTGCCAATTCACGACATGGCGCGACCGCTAGCCGATGTCTTCGGCGATTATTTGTCCTCACACCCGACCCGCTGCACCCTACTGGTCACAACGTCCCACTGGAACCCAGGTGACTACCTACCTGAATAGGGCCAGTCCCCAGTGAGCATCTAATTGGTATTCAAGAATTCAAGGACCATTGTAGCGGGTCCCAGTGGCTTAATGGTATACGAGCTCGCCTTGTAACCGGAAGGTCCTGGGTTCGAACCCCGGTGGGTGCGTACTCTTGAAGAGTCTCAAACTAGGACGAAACAGTTGTCCAGTACTCCCAGGTTTTCCAATGGTTCTCTAACTAATGTCAGTTCACGATGAAATCCTGAAACCAATCAAATCTCTACAAACCAACACTTGAATAATAATAATAATAATAATAATAATAATAATAACGGATACCCTGTGAAATAATAGTGAATTCATCTTATCCCACAAAATGTTTTCTTTTATGTACTGTTGAGATTACTATCTACACTGCAATTATTCATCAAGTAATATAAGAATTTAGTCATAAACTGAACAAGTAGTTTGATAACATACTTTTATTTAGCTGTAGAAAACCATAGGAATATGAAAAAGGCAGGTTGACAAAAATAGAGAGATTCTTTTCATAACTTCGTGACAAAGCTGTACACTTGAATGCTGTTTATAAAATAGGTCATGAAAAATGACGATAGAGGTCAGTTATTCATATCATTTACCGATAAAACATGTATGAAATTACATATGTGGAAAAAAGATAAATAGATAAATTGAGATACATTAACATTAAAACTGTAGGCTTTTGAAAACAGGAATAGTAATCATAAGAATAAAAGATTTACAGTATGTATGTATACATGTATGTATGCATGTATGTAAGTATGTATGCATGTATGTATGCATGTACGTATGCATGTATGTATGCATGTATGTATGCTTGTATGTATGCATGTATGTATGCATCATATCCTACGTTTCCCCTTTACCAGCATTTTTTCCAGGCTTAGCAATGTGAAGGAGTGAGTCGGCCGGGAATCGAATCCCGGACCATGTGCATGGTCGGCGAGAGTCCTAACCGCTATGCCACTGACGGACAGAATTCAGAATAATGAATTATAAACAAAATAGAAATATCTTATTCTGTACATAGAAGAATGGTTTGGAATTTAGGGATAATTCATGCACAAGTAGTGCCGGCTACATAGTCACAAGCAATTTTATTCAAATGAAGAGGTCAGCGATATATATATATATATATATATATATTAGGTCAATTCGTTCGAAGGATTTTCGGTTGCATATTCTATCTACAACAAACGTTCGACTAATCCCTTTTTCTCTTATGACTTTGAAATATTTTCGACTCGTATAATCAATAGATATTCAATCTATCTACTAATACTCCTTCTTTCTTTGCAAACTCCTAACTTTGAAATTTACTTTGTACATACTTTGATGAGAATACCATCAAGTGACATCACACGCTAGTCCATTGCTTGAGTGGAACCCAAATGGGAAGCGGTGAGTTGGTCGTCAGTGTGGTGATGACATGGAGGAGGCTATGTGGAGAGGAGATGAAAGCACGTGGGCAGACGTGGAGCTAGGTGAAAATGTCGGTGGAGAACCGAACACAATGGAGATGTGCAGCTGAAGCCCTATGCTCCTCTAAGGACTAAAGGAAACAATAATACATACATACATACATACATACATACATGCATACATACATACATGCATACATACATACTGTAAATCTTTTATTCTTATGATTACTATTCCTGTTTTCAAAAGCCTACAGTTTTAATGATAATGTATCTGAATTTGTCTATTTATCTTTTTTCCACATATGTAATTTCATACATGTTTTATCGGTAAATGATATGAATAACTGACCTCTATCGTCATTTTTCATGACCTATTTTATAAACAGCATTCAAGTGTACAGCTTTGTCACGAAGTTATGAAAAGAATCTCTCTATTTTTGTCAACCTGCCTTTTTCATATTCCTATGGTTTTCTACAGCTAAATAAAAGTATGTTATCAAACTACAAAGAAACTATGTAATTGGCACAATCATCGTGTTTCCACTCTCCGTTGTCTGCAACAGAATGCGTACCCTAAACCCGTAGCTGTCCAGTCAACTGACAACTCCAGTAGGTCGAATAAATCAGCTCAATTCTCAGAAAGAAGACAAAGTCATGAGTTTGACAGGGTGCTTCAACTAAACTCTAATCCTAAACACCATAATTTTGAAAATACGTCTAATCATAAGATTCTAGATACTAACAGTTTGAACAGACATGAAGGTGTGATGTTAGCTGACGCATAGGAAATCCTGATTAATAAATAAGAATGGATATGTATCACTAACTAATAATACTTGATCAAAGTTCCTGACTGTCTATATCTACTTATGGAGACGTTAAGACATTGTTTTACAACTGTTTATCCGCACACATACACACTGTGTTTAAAGTGTTTAACAAAGGTAGATCAATATTTGTAAGTCTGAGGTCAAATTTTGATCAGAACTCATACAATTTTGTTTATTGTACATGTTGATGCCTGTTTTATGACTCATGATTGGACAAAGTGTTTTTAAAAATAAGAGATGTTCCTTTTATATATAAACCTCTGTTATGTTAATTTCGATTAATTTCCCTGAAGAAGTTCGGACCAGATTGCCGAACGAAATTTGGAATTACTCATTTCAATATCGCTGAGATTTTACAAATATAATTTTTTACAAATGTCTACTTGTTCAGTTTATGACTAAATTCTTATATTACTTGATGGATAATTGCAGTGTAGATAGTAATCTCAACAGTACATAAAAGAAAACATTTTGTGGGATAAGATGAATTCACTATTATTTCACAGGGTATCCGTTATTATTATTATTATTATTATTATTATTATTATTATTCAAGTGTTGGTTTGTAGAGATTTGATTGGTTTCAGGATTTCATCGTGAACTGACATTAGTTAGAGAACCATTGGAAAACCTGGGAGTACTGGACAACTGTTTCGTCCTAGTTTGAGACTCTTCAAGAGTACGCACCCACCGGGGTTCGAACCCAGGACCTTCCGGTTACAAGGCGAGCTCGTATACCATTAAGCCACTGGGACCCGCTACAATGGTCCTTGAATTCTTGAATACCAATTAGATGCTCACTGGGGACTGGCCCTATTCAGGTAGGTAGTCACCTGGGTTCCAGTGGGACGTTGTGACCAGTAGGGTGCAGCGGGTCGGGTGTGAGGACAAATAATCGCCGAAGACATCGGCTAGCGGTCGCGCCATGTCGTGAATTGGCAGAAGTTAGAATTCAAGGACCATTGGGTTGGGTCCCAGTGGCTTAATGGTATAAACCTTGTCTTGTAACCGGAAGGTCCTGGGTTCGAATTATTAATATTATTATTATTGTTATTATTATTATATCCTTTAATTCCTAGAGGAACATAGTACTTCAGCTGCACGTCTCCATTGCCTTCTGTTTTCTGCCAACTTTTTCACTTCGCTCCAAGTCTGCCCACATGCTTTTGTCTCCTCTTCACATCACCTCCTCCAAGTCACCCCACCCTCGCACTGATGACCAACTCGCCGCTTCCCACTCGCCTTCCACTCAAGCAATTGCTTGTCTAGTGATGTCACTTGATGGTTTCCTCAGAGTATAACCAGCCAATCCATCTCCATTTCTTCCTGCCTATTTGTTTCACAATCGGTTCCTGCTGGGTTGGTTCTCTTATTGCTAGAGATCCCTCTCTGTGGCTGATCTTTTCTGGCCAGCCATCTGATCTTGAGTGGTATTGAGCGAAGACAACTGTTAATGAAGGTCTGAAGTTTGTTTGAGATGCTCTTCATGACGCGAAGTTCAAGTCTTTCATCCGTATAGTGAGTAGCACTGACTGACTTCACATTGCAGTTGAGAATCCGGATCACATTTTCATTATGGTGCTGAGTGATGTTGACCTCCACACACATTTTAGAGTAATGAAAGCTTGCCTTGCTTTTCCGATTCTGGCTTTGATATCCTCGTCAGTTCCGTCCGCCAGTAGTCGAGTCGATGCTTCCCAGGTAGTTGGTGAAGGAGGTTGTGTCTTTCAGGTTCCTCTCATTTATGCTGACTTATTATTGTCTGTTGTTGTTGCTGTTGGTGTTGGTGTTGGCCAGGAATCTTCATCACCTCTGTTTTATCTATGTTCACCTGAAGTGAAGTCCTATCTTCTCGGGATGATTCTTCTGCCAGCTTGTTGCTTTTCACTTGCATATCTTCCAGTTTGTAGGAAATCAGACATATATATCACATCGGCGAAGTCCACATCCTCCAAGTCTCTTTTTGTGTGAGTCCATTTTATGCCTGTTCCCTCGTTGGTTCCCGTTGTCTGTCGCATTATCCAGTCTACTTCCAGCAATCAGGAAGATCATTGGCGATAGTAGACAGCCAGCTTGCCTCACTCCCGTCCTCACTTCGAAGGATTCCGTAAGTTTCCCGTTGTGGATTACTTGTCATGCAGCATTGTCGTACAGCTAACTGTTGGATGAGATGTATAATTGTCGATGGGACCCCAC
Organism: Trichobilharzia regenti; assembly: GCA_944472135.2. Classification (NCBI taxonomy): domain Eukaryota; kingdom Metazoa; phylum Platyhelminthes; class Trematoda; order Strigeidida; family Schistosomatidae; genus Trichobilharzia; species Trichobilharzia regenti. Next base: position 42,885,650 of record OX235262.1, on the reverse strand, counting down.
AGTAGTAGCGAAGTAGTTTCCAGATAACCTCTCGACCGACGCTGCACTGTCGAAGGCCTTCTCAAAGTCAATGAAGTTGAGTGAGGTGGAGAGGTGACTGCCATTCTAAGCTTTGTTCAATGATGATCCGTAGAGTGGCGATCTGATCAATATATGATTTGTTTCTCCTGAATCCAGCTTGTTCCGGTCGAAGTTTTTCATCCAGGTTTGCGTGTTTGATTCTCTCCAGGATGATGCGGCTTAGTATTTTGTTTGGAATGGACAGGAGCATAATTCCACGCCAGTTTTTACGTTGACTTAAGTCTCCTTTCTTTGGAAGTTTGAATAAGTAACTGTTCTTCCAATCCTCGGGTACTTTGCCCTCTTTCCACACCTTCTCCAGTAATGGCGTCATCGAGTCCTCTGTTTTCTCTGGGTCGATTTTCAATGCTTCTGCTGGGATTCCATCTGGTCCTTCTGCTCTCCCAGCTTTTAGCATCTTGATTGCATTCAGGACTTCTGATTTTGTCCGGGGGGAGGTCGATGTTCACTGGTAATTCTGCTTCCGTTGTTGGTATTGTTGGGCGCTTTGTAGGTGGAGGACGATTTAGAAGTCTTTTGAAGTGTTCAGCCCAGTGTTTTGTTTGCTCCACCTCTTTGGTGATTGACTTTCCATTGTCATCCTTGAGTGGCTTAATCTGTGTCGAACTTTTGAGCGATAGGTTCCTAGTTGTTTGGTAGAGTGTGGCGAGGTCTCCTTTGCCTATAGTGCAGCTTGTTCCGCTTCACTTGACATGGCTTCATAATATTTTCTTTTGTCTTCCCTGGCACTCTTCTTCACTCTTTTCTTCAGCATATTGTAGCTTGCTTGCATTCAACTCCTGTTTTTGTTGCTCGTCGTGGCACTGGATAATCTTTTGTTTCACTATCCTTCTCTCTTCTATTAGTTTCCCAGTGTCCGTAGTGAGCCACTGTTTGTCCTGTCTCTTATTTCTGCCTAGAACTTCCATACAGGTTTGACTCGACACCGTTTTCATGTTGTTCCAGTGCTTTCCGACGCCGACCTCTTCGCTAGTGTTGATTTGTGTCTCGCCTTTGTCCTTTATGCTAGGGTTTCCGTTGACTGTATATATTTTGAATAATGCACTATATATAAGCAATGCATTCGAAATAATTTAAACATAGTTTAGTTGAATAGATGGTACATTTTATAAGAGTAAAATAATATAGCAGAAATGGACGCCAGATACAAAGTGTACTGGAATTCAGAATATTTTTTCTTTCCTTCACGTTCCCCAGTGGAAAATAGGGCTTCATGCTCGTGGCTAGAAGTTTCCGTATCAGTGTTTATTTTACAGGATGGGGTTGCTAGCATCATATCCTACGTTTCCCCTTTACCAGCATTTTTTCCAGGCTTAGCAATGTGAAGGAGTGAGTCGGCCGGGGATCGAATCCCGAACCATGTGCATGGTCGGCGAGAGTCCTAACCGCTATGCCACTGACGGACAGAATTCAGAATAATGAATTATAAACAAAATAGAAATATCTTATTCTGTACATAGAAGAATGGTTTGGAATTTAGGGATAATTCATGCACAAGTAGTGCCGGCTACATAGTCACAAGCAATTTTATTCAAATGAAGAGGTCAGCGATATATATATATATATATATATATATATATATATTAGGTCAATTCGTTCGAAGGATTTTCGGTTGCATATTCTATCTACAACAAACGTTCGACTAATCCCTTTTTCTCTTATGACTTTGAAATATTTTCGACTCGTATAATCAATAGATATTCAATCTATCTACTAATACTCCTTCTTTCTTTGCAAACTCCTAACTTTGAAATTTACTTTGTACATACTTTGATGAGAATACCATCAAGTGACATCACACGCTAGTCCATTGCTTGAGTGGAACCCAAATGGGAAGCGGTGAGTTGGTCGTCAGTGTGGTGATGACATGGAGGAGGCTATGTGGAGAGGAGATGAAAGCACGTGGGCAGACGTGGAGCTAGGTGAAAATGTCGGTGGAGAACCGAACACAATGGAGATGTGCAGCTGAAGCCCTATGCTCCTCTAAGGACTAAAGGAAACAATAATACATACATACATACATACATACATACATGCATACATACATACATGCAAACATACATACATGCAAACATACATACATGTATACATACATGCATACATACATGCATACATACTTACATACATGCATACATACATGCATACATACATGCATACATACATACTGTAAATCTTTTATTCTTATGATTACTATTCCTGTTTTCAAAAGCCTACAGTTTTAATGTTAATGTATCTCAATTTATCTATTTATCTTTTTTCCACATATGTAATTTCATACATGTTTTATCGGTAAATGATATGAATAACTGACCTCTATCGTCATTTTTCATGACCTATTTTATAAACAGCATTCAAGTGTACAGCTTTGTCACGAAGTTATGAAAAGAATCTCTCTATTTTTGTCAACCTGCCTTTTTCATATTCCTATGGTTTTCTACAGCTAAATAAAAGTATGTTATCAAACTACTTGTTCAGTTTATGACTAAATTCTTATATTACTTGATGAATAATTGCAGTGTAGATAGTAATCTCAACAGTACATAAAAGAAAACATTTTGTGGGATAAGATGAATTCACTATTATTTCACAGGGTATCCGTTATTATTATTATTATTATTATTATTATTATTATTATTATTATTATTATTATTATTATTATTCAAGTGTTGGTTTGTAGAGATTTGATTGGTTTCAGGATTTCATCGTGAACTGACATTAGTTAGAGAACCATTGGAAAACCTGGGAGTACTGGACAACTGTTTCGTCCTAGTTTGAGACTCTTCAAGAGTACGCACCCACCGGGGTTCGAACCCAGGACCTTCCGGTTACAAGGCGAGCTCGTATACCATTAAGCCACTGGGACCCGCTACAATGGTCCTTGAATTCTTGAATACCAATTAGATGCTCACTGGGGACTGGCCCTATTCAGGTAGGTAGTCACCTGGGTTCCAGGTGACGTTCTGATCTCGAAGAGTACTTATTTCACTTATCCATTTTTTTCTCTTTCTTTGCATAATGTAACTTATAATAGTGGTAATCACTATCATTTAATACAATTTATACCCTTCTTACAATAGTATTAAATTTTCCATTTATACTATTCGAACTTGCTATTTGTGATCTGATCTGTTTTCTCAGTATATGCCCCCCACTTGTTTCATTTCATAGATTCGTTATTTCATGATGAATTATTCACCGCAGTTTTACTATCTCCTCTTTAATACACACCACTCTGTACTAGCCACTCACCTAACACCTTTTGCAACCTCAAACTTACTTGTCACTTTTCCTTCGCCACATTACATATGAATTCGTTATGACTAATCGACACCGTCGTTTCTCATTTCACAATATTTTGTATCTGGTTTCAGCCCAGCACGCTCGTAATACAAATACTATTTATTATCTCACTCTGAAGCTAGTAATCTGTTATTCTACATAAAAATAATAAATATTATCTTTTTAATGATTTAAGAGCCTGAAGATAATTTACTGAAAAGAGCACAGTTCTTTTAGACTGACTTTTAATTCATGATATGGAAATATTTCACACAAGTGATATTAGATGGTTAGAGGCAATCGGCAGCAAATTCTAATTTAACGAACACTGTTCTCATCTCGACGATGTTGTACTCTGACTTCTTCACGTCTCGTTTATTGTACTTCTCTGTGAACTGTTTGGGATGTCTGTTGTTCCTCGATCGACAGTAATTTCGCCGATGAAGTTGTACTTCATTGAATAAATTTTTCAATATCTTTTTGATGTGGATGAGTTCTCTCATATGAATGGTTTAACCGAAAAGCTTCCACTGTCTTTCGAGAAAAAACTTAACAATCCAATTACCCAACTCTGAGTAACTCAACAATACCCAACACATCTACGACAGGTAGGAATTCTCTGACATATTAGCCTAAATAACTTTAAGATGTGTAGAACAATAAAATTGATAATATATCACAACGACTGGAAGTTATTCGTACATATGTCCAAGCCAAGTACACGTTTAATAATTTGAGAGAAATTGAAGCATTCTGCAGCAGTGTCACCGACTCACAACGGTAGAATGCTCGCCAACCAGACAGGTGGTCCACTGTTCGATCCCCGGCCGAGGCGCTTCTTTACCTCGCGAAGCTAGTAATAACAATAATAATTCAAATATAAACCAATCATAGTGTGTTTTCATCCCTTAGTCTTATGACATATTCATTAAAATCGTGTTTCATTAAATCTATTAAAATCTAGCATTAGTTATATATGTCCAAACCAAGTTCACTTTTAACGGTTTCAAAAAATTTGGGCATTGGGTATATGATATTCATTATAATAAAGGTTTTTGTATTTCCCAATGAATGAAAAACAATACCGTATTGTTTTTCATTCATTGGGAAATACAAAAACCTTTATTATAATGACTAGCATTACTTAATCGGTCCATTTGCTTATCTTAGCCTTTATCGACTACTACGTCTACGTGAACATTTGTTAGTTTAATCATGTTGTTTTTCGTTATTCGTGTTGTCACAGATCACCTCATTTTTTCATCCTTATTATTGATAGATCTATTATAATTACTCTGATTATCATTACTACTATTATGACTAATTGCACAATTTATATGCACCATCGTATTATCTATCCTATAGACCAAACACCATGATTGGTTTATAATTTGAATTTTTATTTATAAACTTATGTATATTAGAGTTAAGCCTGATGAAATCTAATTGAAAGCACAATGTCGCTCACCTAAATGTGTTGTTCTAAAAACATCATTATCGTCTAGTTTTTTTTGTATTCATTCGAAAATGTGAAAACCTTTGCAATAATGAAAGTTATTTAGTTCATAAGATTTTAATTTATTGTACCAAAGTTACTCACAACAAACTATTAATCGTGTTTCACCACCAGTCTGCTTATACATTTTCGTTTGATTTGTTTATTTGAATGTAACCATTTTTATTTCTCTAAAAAAGGTAACAGAAACTACTCAGTTGAATGAATGAATGAAGTGAGAAGACTTCATTTGGTCCGACTGAACCAAAATATTCCAGTCAAAGTGTGTGTGTGTGTGTGTGTATACACTTTGTTTAAGTATCCTAATATAAATGGCGCCAAACCAATTAATAATTATGGTATGTATATGTATGAGTGCATGCTCTGTAATTGATAAAAGACGATGGATATAGAATTACACTGTGAATTCAATCTCTACTACTACCACTACTACTACTAATAATAATAATATAGGATTTATACTTAGCACTTCCATTATTCGTCGAAGTACAAAGTGTCTTAGTTCTAACTAGGCATTGCCAGAATATCCATCTTTAATTGAAAGATAAATAAATAAAGCACGGCACAGACTATCAATTAATTAGTAGTGAGTAATTCACTTCTCTCTCTCTCTCTCTACATTGTTTGTATAGAAGAACAAAAGGCATAAATATACTAGGTCAAATTGTAATTAGTAGTAATACAACAACAACAACAAGAAGAAATGAAGGGCCAGTTGTGTCAATACTTGTGAATGAGAGAGCATACAAATTTAATCTTAATATTTGTGTTTATGTTTAAGAAGACAAAACAAGTAGTATGTGAGTTGGTTGTAGTTTCGTTGTCTGGGTCACACAACAATGTTTATTCTGTCTTGTTGATTAATCATTTTACACAGGTTTGAATGATTAGCAGCCATAAAAACGCACGCACGCACACACACCTACACAGACACACAGGCAACACACGACGCCTAGCTTTTGTTACTTTTTAGTAAATTGTCTGTTTCTCTCATAGTTCACCAAAGTATTGATTGTAGAAAGTATAAATAACAGAGAGTAATGAGAGCATTTTGTTCAGTGAATGTTAGTAATTAGTATTATTTTTCTATTCTGAAATAAGTTAAGTCGGAATTACGCATATGAAATACACTGCTAAAATATTCAAACTAAATGAAATGCCATAAATGATGCTGATAAAGAGGAAAGGTTGGGGATGAGGCCATCAACCCCATCCTGTAAAATAAACACCACTGCTACAGAAACTTCAAGCCACTAGCTTGAAGCCCTATGTTCCACTGGGGAACGTGAAGGGAAAAGAAATGAAATGTTCAGTGACCTTTTTAAGTTTCTATCAGATCACAATATGGTGTCATCGTCGTCTCATGTGATCAATATCTGTCCTCATATTCATCTTGGTTGTACTGATTGGTTATTAATGCCTTTTTTGGAAAATTCATCTCCAAGCTAGTTGCTAAATTGATTCTTCTTCTTACTGTAATTATTTAGACAAAACCTTTTTGAATTCCTCAAGGTAATTAAGTGGTTTAAATTATTGTTATTATTATTGCTTTCAGGATTTCGTTATGAGCTGAGATCAGTTAGACAATCATTACTGTTACCCTTGGATTCCGAGTGGAACATACGGCTTCAGACAGCACATGTCCATTTCTCCTTGTCCCCAGCCATCATCTTCAGCTGGTCATAAAATCCCACGTAAGCTCTCATCTCCTACTCACACGGTCTCATCCATTTCACCAGTGGAACAAAGATCAACTAGTCGCCTCCGACTCAGATTACATTGGAAAGATTACCTGATGTATGATGTCACCCAATGGTCTCCTTACATTATTTCCTATGCATCTCCACTTCTCCCAGCACATCTGTTGAGAAACAGGTTCTTCATAGCGCCTCTCGAGAATTCCTTGATGCTACCTCCTTCCGACCAGTCATCGGATCTTCATCATGGAGACAGCGAAGTGGCCTGTCCAAAATTCTTTCTGTGATACACTGCCTGAGTCTTCATAGCACATAGAAAAACTGACTGACTTCACATTAATGTTGAGAATTTTAATCTTGTCCTATAGGCTGACTTAGTGTCTGTCTGTCTGGATTCAACATAGAACTTGGCACCGAAGCGCAGGAGTTCGAGTTGCCACGTTCCAAATAGCACACTTAGTATAGCGAATTTCCAAACTGAATTCAGAGTGATGAATTTCTGTCTTGCATTTCCGATTCTGTCTGACTTTCACTACCTCATTCGTGCTGACGCCTGTAGTTGGAATGGTGCTTACTGTCCAGATGAGTGAAGGAAGTCACCTCTTTCAAATCTCTCCCATTGATAATGATTGCTGATTACAATATTTGTTCATACATTTTCTAAGGATTAAACTGCTTTATCGCAGCATATAGGCTATGATAGTTTAACTTCTCCTACAGCCTTTCTGAATGACCATTTTGCAATTTTCCTACCACCTTGTTAAATATTCTAAATAGCAGTCGTTCATGCCACTGCTCATCAACAGGATGTTTTAAATATAACCTAACCAATAAAGATACCTCAGACAGCCGTTGATTATAGATGAGATTTTTATAGTGATAAATCACACAGCGTTGTACAATAGGTAGTATTCACTGATGACCACGTTTCGAGCACAAATTATTGCAACTCATAATCATATCAAGTCACTCACACAACTTTTTACTTGATTTATAAACATGAGTGAAATTGATTAGACATTTGAATAAAAATCAATATAAGATAATGTGATGTTGACCTAATTAAATAGAATAATATAATTTACAAAATAACTTGCAATGACTGTGAGTGAGATTAACTACACAGGTCAGACTAGTAGATCGTTAGTGAGATTATCAAGACATGAGAATTTAGCTAATGCAAGAATGGTTGACCTCGAGAAGATAAATAATTTAGAAAAAAGCTCAACGATTGCTCTGCATGCATTAACATACAACCACACAATATGATGTGAGAGGGTGAATATTCTAAAAAGTAATCCATTTAGGTGGGAAGAGAGAGACTGACTACTGAATCCTGACTGGTTCATCGAGTCTACACATGTAAGAGAAATGACTCAACGCAAATACCAGAGATATGGAAGATATTATTACCACCAGTCAGTCGAATCAGAGGTGGGTAATAAATAATCTTAAAATTCTGTTTCAATTCACGTACATCATAACGTGCTAACAAGTTACTTATTTTGACTATAAAAACACTCGTCTTTTTTCCCATCTGATTTCACTTGATTGATAACACTCACATTATTATTTCTGAATGTACAGTATCCAATATTCATTTTCATTCAAATATCTAATCAATTTCACTCATGTGTATAAATGAAGTAAAAAGTTGTGTGAGTGAGTGACTTGATTTGATAATGAGTGGTAATAATTTGTGCTCGAAACGTGGTCATCAGTGAATACTACCTATTGTACAACACTGTGTGATTTATCAGAATAAAAATCTTGTCTATAGTGGACTCAGACAACCATGTTGAACAAGGTGAAGGTCGAATTTTCGACTCATATGCTAGTTTGGCAGTCTGCCAACTAAGTGTTTTCTATATCGTACCAACTAGGCTGATATTTTAAGTATTCATGTGACTTGCCTACTGCCTTGTGTATGCAGTGGGTGCCACCACTATATGAGAATGATAGATTTGTTTGCTATTCCATTCTGCCTATTTAATATGCAAAAGATGCTTCAGATTAAATATTGTATTTCACGTCTTCTTAAAGTGTGGTGTGTCTGTCTTAATTTGAAGGTCAAGTGATTTGTGTCTCTTCCTGTTGTACTGGCTGAAGTATTTTTGAATGACGAAGACATATTCAACTTCAAGGCAAGTCATGTGTGTCTAATATTAGCTGAGGTGAGGCCTTGTGTCGCACCCGATACTAACTGTGATCATCACAATGCAGTGGAATGAGATTTATTATTATTTTTATTATTAAATCTGAATTAAACTATACTCATGAAGGAGAGTGTTGAATGAATTGTCATTATGTTAAAGAGACTATCGCTTTAGTTTTAATTAAATTTACTAAGAGACTAATTTCAGATTTACGATGGGAACAAATTAGGTTTCGGTTAACCTAATAAGGGAGATATTAGGGTTGGTTAGGCATAGATTAGGATTAGGGGTCTGAATCCGCTTTCTAGCATCACTGCTCGTTCCAAGGTGATTGGTACGTCTGTGCGTTTTGGGTATCTCACATTTATCTTTGCTGCATTAAGAAATGTTAAGGCGAATTAATTCCAACTGTGAATGCCTTTAGATAATTTTTTAAAGCTAACAGTAGTGAACAGTCTGTTTGATAAAGTAGGAAGTAAGTATTCAGAGTGCTATAAAAATCGGGAAAGTCTCCGTCAATGTTATTTTGAAACAGTCGTATCGCTACTACTATTCTGTTATAACTGCACTGAATTAAGGTAAACCCCGTCGCCAATTTGTTATATCTCGCTCTGTCTGCGCCTGAACTTATCTGTCTATCTCTGCTCGTCGTACCTTCCGACTTAGTAAAGCACGCAAATATCAAAAGACAAAGGCTGGACTGTGACTGTGTATTGAGGTGCAACAACGATAAAGAAAGCCATGGTATTTATACATTTTACAACAATATGGACAGCTAACAGCATTTGAAATAATTGACCTTAATAGCCAATAACAAAGTGTGTGAGAAATGATAATATGCCATATGTGCGACATTGACAGTCAGTAACAAAATGTGTGGGAATGATATACCATATATACAAAATTAGCAGTCACTACCAAAATGCGTGAGAATGATAATATACAAAATTAGCAGTCACTACCAAAATGCGTGAGAATGATAATATACAAAATTAGCAGTCAATACCAAAATGCGTGAGAATGATAACATACCATCTATGCAAGTTTAAACAGTCAATACCAAAATATATGGGATCCTATCATATTCGCTTCGTTGTTTACTAAAAATTGTTATCGATGTTTTCCAACGGCATTATAATATCATAGCGATTGTCAGTACAGGGATCAGTCAACCAATTATTCAACATATCACTGTAAGTTTTCCAGTCATGTGTACAAGTCTAAGGAGCTATTTCGTTGCATACTGATATAAACTAAGCACCCACTGAAATCGCCTAAGTAATGAAGTAAGTGGAGGATAGATCTACTATCTTATTTGGGGAATTTTCGATAATGTAGGTATTCTACGTCAAAGACTTCATTTATCACGATGAGTATGTTACTGTCTTGGGAAAAGGATCTCAATGAGATAATCTCCTCTTTTCAAACTTCTTGTGATGTTGAGCGCCGGGTGGTATCACCGGTCATAACTTCATGAATGGTTGAAGAGATTTGGAATAAGGTCCTTGTAAAAGATTTTGCTTTGTTTTGTCACTTATAAATAAACTTCGTAATAGCTTTAAGAGTTAACTGTTAGGAGAAGTGAGGGAACTTGATATTGTGATTTTTTCAACACCTTTTAATTTCAATATATTAAATATACCTATAGTAAAATTTAGAACAACACATTTAAGCGAACAGTGATATTGTTTTCAATTAGAACTCATCAGGCCTAACTCTAATATATATAAATTTACAAATAAAAATTCAAATATAAACCAATCATGGTGTTTTGTCTATAGGATAGATAATAAGATGGTGGTTATAAATTGTGCAATTAGTCATAATAGTAGTAATGATTAATAATAACAATAATAGTAATAATAATGGTCTTATCAATAATAAGGATGAAAAAATGAGGCAGTCTGTGATAACACGAATAATGAAAAACAGCATGATTAAACAAACAATTGTTCAGGTGGAAGTAGTCGATAAAGGCTAGTAAAAACAAATGAACCGATTAAGTAATGTTAGATTGTAAGGGAAGGAAGTGAAACACGTTTATAATGAAGATGTGATAAGATTAAGGGATGATAAGAAAGGGGTTGAAAATATAAACAAGGGGTGGTGTAGAAGTCTTTAGTTGGTTATGTCTTAATAGGCCAAGCAAGGGAGGGATAATGGCTGTACGAACTTCCTTAGTTTAGGTTTAATAGTTCGAATGCCTATCGCCTGCCTCAGCTGTGTGCAGTAGACGAATACGAAGTCTATTAGAAAGATTCGGTGGGATACGATGAATTACTTTGAAAGCTCTCGTTTTATCGACTACATGACCACCATCAATTAAATGTGACAGAATTGAGCTACGGATTGTTTTTGTCTGTCCTTTGCCAAACCACCACGATGGGAGATGTTCACTAACACGTTGGCTAAGCTGGTACAGTTGAATTGATAAATACACATAGATGTGGCAAAACTGTCAAGCTTATCCTTCGTTTGCGTCCCAATGATTCGTCGGCTGGAGAATGACAAACATAGGTGTGCTGCGTAAAATGTTCTACGTATACTCCTTGAAAGTCTTTGGAATAGAATCTCACTAGATAAGTCACCATTAAATTGTAACTTAATAAAGAGAGGTTTCTTACGTGCAGTCAGAGTCTCAGGTTTTTTCTCTAGTGTTTTCATATGTTTCTTTATGAAACTACTCGGATAGCTCATCTCCGTCAAGGAATCGTGAATATATTCAAATTCCTTTTGCAAGAAGTCATCCGTGCATATCTTTCTCGCTCTGCTCGCGAGACATTTTACAACATTCCTTTTATATTTAATGGGCACGTAACTAAGGAAGTGTGTGAAAGTGCTTTTTCTGTACACACTTCTCCCAAGTGACCCATCTTCTCTCCTACTTAGCAAGACATCCAGGAAATGTACTTTATTCTCATGCTCCTCTTCACAAGTAAAGGTAAGCGAAGGATGGATGTTGTTGAATTTCAGCAACAATTCGTCTATGTTAACATTCTCATCAGCTAAGATAAATGTATCATCGACATATCGGTAATACATATCCACCTCCTTGATGATGTCCTTCAATTTCCCGTTTTCAAGTTTGGAGAGAAAGAAATCAGCTAATATTGGGCCTAATGGTGAACCCATACCTATTCCATCTACTTGTCGATAGTATGAATTATTGAAGACAAAGTGAACGTTCATTGTGCATTTAAGAAGTAATTCTTTGAGGCTACATAAGGGGATTCCTAAGTCTAATTGCCTATCGGTGATTTCTTAACAAATATAATCAACTGTTTCCATAAGCGGTACGTTAGTAAATAGTGATGATACACCCATGGATAATATGAGTTTATACCTCACATTAGTCTCGGATATTTTAGAAATAAAGTCAAAGACATCACTAATTTGATGTTGCACGATTTCTCTGTGCAAAGGACCCAGAATCTTAAATAACCACTTCGCTGTTCCGTGAAATGGAGAGTTATACATATCTAAAACAGAGCGAAGAGGAAGACCCGGTTTGTGCACTTTTGGTAGACCGTAAAGACGTGGAGTATTGGTACCCGTAGGTTCATGGACTCATATTGACTATTTTGTTTACACACTTATTGAGTAAGCGTAATCGTAGACTGTGTGATGTTCAGATACTGTCGTATACATGAGTGCCATGTTCGCCTACTGATTCAGCTGGTTCCATCTTGTAACCTGTGTGGGTTGTTCAATGTAGTTAGGTCTTACCAAGCAGGATCAGACAACACTAACCTACATGGTTGTAGAGTGGAAAGCGAGGTCGATTAAAAGTATTGCAACTAAATATATTTTGTAAACTAACCACTGAGTCTCAAGAGACATTGGGTTTAGAGACCTCTGTAAATTAAGGAGAAGTCTGAACATTCACTTTTCCTTTTATTGAAGTGCATAAGCCACCCACCCACATAGGGAAACACGTCCCATATATATATACAAAAGAAACAGTTGAGGAAATTCCTTCTGTCTTGGTTCTGATTTCAGGTTTCCTATTACATCTCATTTTTCAAATGATTCTTCATTGATTCCCACTCACTGATGTAGACTTATTAATCTGTCTACGTTTTCTGTGACCTTTTGATCAGACCTAAGTGTTCACAAGTATCTATTCGATTGTAACTGATTTATAATGAGAATGATATTCTGGATTGTTTTTATTGTTGTGGATCGGAAGAAAGGCTACTTATTCAAACTACAAAAGAAAGGAAACTTAAGTCAAGGCATTGTGCTTTTGTCTATCCAAAGCAAAATGTCAAGCCAAAGCATCCTGGATGAAAACCTTCGACCGGAACAGGCTGGATTAAGAAGAAACAAGTCTTTCATCGATCAAATCACAACACTACGGATCATCATTGAACAAAGCTTGGAATGGAAGTCACCTCTCCACCTCGCTCAACTTCATTGACTTTGAGAAGGCCTTCGACAGTGCAGCGTCGGTCGAGAGGTTATCTGGAAACTACTTCGCTACTACTGTGGGGTCCCATCGACAATTATACATCTCATCCAACAGTTAGCTGTACGACAATGCTGCGTGACAAGTAATCCACAACGGGAAACTTACGGAATCCTTCGAAGTGAGGACGGGAGTGAGGCAAGCTGGCTGTCTACTATCGCCAATGATCTTCCTGATTGCTGGAAGTAGACTGGATAATGCGACAGACAACGGGAACCAACGAGGGAACAGGCATAAAATGGACTCACACAAAAAGAGACTTGGAGGATGTGGACTTCGCCGATGTGATATATATGTCTGATTTCCTACAAACTGGAAGATATGCAAGTGAAAGGCAACAAGCTGGCAGAAGAAGCATCCAGAGAAGATAGGACTTCACTTCAGGTGAACATAGATAAAACAGAGGTGATGAAGATTCCTGGCCAACACCAACACCAACAGCAACATCAACAACTCTTTTCTAACCTGCAACTATATGAGCTAATAATGCCCTTCGGGGGAGGCGATGGTTAGGCCTGCACACCACGTGACCTAGCCATCTCAATCTATGTAACTTTATAGCCTCGTCGATTGATTTTCCCTCTTTGCCCAACACTCGATGCCTAACGTCAACATTACATACCTTATTAAACCACCTAACGTGAGAAGGAGATCGTAGACATCTATGATCGAAAGCAGTCAACCTTTTCATATCTTCAACTCGTATTGGCCATGTTTCAGAGCCATAGTGTAGGACGGAGCGAACTGCTGAGCAGTACACACGTCCCTTGGTTGATAGCCGAATGTCACGCTTACGCCAGAGATGGTGTAAGTCCACGAAAGAAGCTCGAGCTATTTGGATCCGTGCTGAGATTTCGTCGACAATCAGTCCTTTGGTGCTGATACAACTTCCCAAATAGGTGAAGTGGTCAACATGTTCTATCACTTCACTCCCTTTCACTAAGCTAGGAGTTGATGTAGCCCAGTTTTGTCAATTGACGACATAGCGCGACCCCTAGCCGATGTCTTTGGCGATTATTTGTCCTCACACCCGACCTGCTGCACCCTACTGGTCACCCCTACCTGGTTCTAGTGAGAAGTCGTGACCAGTAGGATGCAGCAGGTCGGGTGTGAGGACAAATAATCGCCAAAGACATCGGCTAGGGGTCGCGCTATGTCGTGAATTGGCAGAAGTTAGAATTCATGGGCCATTGGATCGGGTCCCGGTGGCCTAATGGTCTACGAGCTATCTCGCCTTGTAACCAGAAGGTCCTGGATTCGAACCCCCTGCGGTGGATGCGTACTAATGAAGAGTCCCGAACCAGGACGAAACAGCTTTCCAGTACTCCCAGGCCTTCCAATGGTTCTCTAACTAATGTCAGCTCATGATGAAATCTTGTAAATCATTTGTTAGTCTTTCCATACCAGATGATATACGATTCCCGTACCATCCATGAGCCGGATTTTAATTTGACCTTGAATTATCATCCATTACCTCAGTATCCACAAAATGATAACAAGTTATCAAAGGAAAAAGCTGCAAAGACGTTAGTGCTAATCAGTGTTCAAGTTATGCATATTTAAGCATTATCCATTTTTTATAGAAATAAATAATTTCATAAAACCAACAGTCTACAATTTGATTGACACTTAACTTTAGGTGTTAGTCTTCAGTGTTTAGCTGTGAACTGCTACACCTGAAGACACTAGATCAACGAAATGATAAGCTCTTTAAATGACCAAACCTACTTGAATGTATACGCTTCAAGATATTCTTTGAAAGTCATAGATACTATGATTATTCAACTTTACACTATTTCACACACTACGAGTAATGCTGTGTTGCTATTTACACAAGAAAACGATATTAAGAAAAGCCAAAAAGCGAAACTGTGCACACCACACTTGTGCACGAAACACTCGCTTATCACTAATTATCTTTCTACTGAGTAGTTGAATATTTAAGATTAATGGACTTACTTATATTGGAGACTGAAAAGTCTGTACATATGAAAAAAACAATAAATACAATTTTTTTTGAACAATGAGGTTTTTCGATAATCGCATGATATAACAAAAATATTCATTCAGACATATATAAAACACAAAATAATTGAGCGAAGAATATTCTTTTCGATAAAGTCCTGTTCTGGCTCTACAATTATGTATGCTTATATACATAGAATATTCTAGATTAGTAGTCAATAACAATATTAGTGTTTTTTAAATAATATCGATTTTTTAAGATCAAAATGGAATTACGGTTCATTAAAGATGTTTAAATAATAATAATAATAATAATAATAATAATAATAATAATAATAATAATAATAATAATAATAATAATAATGGATCCCCACAGCCTCAGCAGTATTTAGTAGTCGAATTCTTAAGGCAAAATTGAGATTAGTAGGTAAATGACCCTGAAGGCATAGTTAACGTCAATCTTGTGTTCTGTATCCACAAGATGAGATAGAATAGCGCTATGAATAGATTTTGTTTATCCTTTGCTTAACCACGCAGGGTGATGTTCGGAAATTCGACGAGAAACACACCTAGTTGTACGGCCTATGTAACTGGCTCCACAGGAGCAGTTAAATTGGTAGATACACATGGAAGAGGCGAAATTAGACAATTTGTCTTTTACTCCCGAACGCATAAGAGGAGTGGTTTTGAAGACACACCGTAATTCTTCTTACCGCATTTCTAAGGCGCTGTGTTAGTCTTTTGCTGATGTTGTCCCCAAGGAACTGCATTTGTAAGAATAAGGCCTTCCTTTTTTGGAACTGTTGGTAACTTGGGCTGCTTTGATTTTAGATTCATATTCTTATCAGTAAACTTTTCTGGATAACCATTTTCACTTAGCAACCGTTCAATATTATTAAGTTCCTCATCAAGACAATCATCCGAACAAATTGCTCTTGCTCTGTGAACCAAGCATTTTATCAGATTGCGTTTGTATTTCAAGGGCACGAAGCTGAGAAAATCAGTATACTGACCCGTTGATGTAGGTTTTCTATATACACTTTTTCTTATTGCGCCATCCTCTTTCCTCGTTGGTCGCGTGATATCGTCATATCTAAACATACTGTAAGGGAAGTAGTTGCAGGGATTAATACAACACACTATACCAGAGTTACTAAACGTAATGAGCCCAGCTGCCTGACTTGAACGCACTGATAACCAGACAAAAATCAAAAGACTCAGTTATTTAGCAGGATGCTCTACTGAGGAATATATTTAAGCATAATATAAGTGGTAAGGTAATTAAGGCGGAGGATTCTAAGCCTAATCTGGCTAGTATGGTTGAGCTATGGACCCCAAGAAATGCACGTGTTACCAGCACAGAGTGGAAGCGCCAAACAAAAAGAAAGCACCCAGGCAAGAAGAGATCGCTGGCTCCATTGTGTATGTATGCATTAAAACAAAAACTCAAAATATTTAGGGTTCACTAAAATGCTTTGGTTGAACTCAGGACTTTTCAGCACTCTACTACTACTAAGTTACATACATCCCATTTGTGGCATGATCATACTACACATTTTTTATAAATAATATCACTTAACTATTACGGAGAGAATGGATATGCTGTGTGAACTAGGTTATGGTTATACATTACATTATAAATTGTAGCTAATCAATCATTTAACTGAATGAAACCAACTTCATCAATTGAACAATGACCATCACGATGAACAGGATGTTTCACAACTGTTCATACAATTTCAAATGATATTTAAAAAAAGAATCTAATTCACAAAATATAAACACATAAATGTAGCTAGCATAGTATAGCATAGTATAAAATGTTGTTGACTTTAAGTTCCAGTTATTATTTTCTTCATGTGTACTTTGTGTTCGATTGGTGGTAAATCTGTGCTAATTTATTCTATCGACTCGAGTATCATTTTTTTAAAGGGGGTAAAACGATCAATATTCTGTTTGTTTGAGATTGTGTCTTTAGTTGTTTGATAAACTGTGAACATTGGCGACAAAGACAGATAGACAGGCAGACTGAGAAAGCTCAGATGTGTGCATGAGAATTGAGTATAAGCAAACAGAATGACATGCGAATTTTCAACACAAGTGAACTGTTTAAAGAAAGGTTAAATGAAATTTCAGTTTTATCTGTTAAAATTTCATATATGTGTAAAACTTGGGCACTGTGGTAGTAAGTAATTCCATGTTAGTTCGTTTATTAGAGGTATCACACAGTGAAACAGTATTATTTATTGGATGACACAGTTTCGAACAAAATCTATTATTGTTCATAATCATATCAATTATAATCACACGACTTCGAAACTCGAGTTTCACGGTTTTCTTTGTTCTCTCCTATTTACCGTAGAGGTAGTAGAATTTTCCAGATATCCAACTGGACAGGTGTTGAATCATTTCTATTACATGTATTTGCAGTTGATTCGATAAACAAAGCTTCTGTTATCAATCTCTCCCTCCACCTGGTTGTTACCTTAGATTTTAAAACTGTCATCCTATCCCATCCTATTGTATGGTTGTGTGTGACTGCATGTAGTGCTATAGCTGAACTATTCTCCAGATTTCTTATCTTATTCAGATCAACCAATCTACATTTTGCTAGGTTTTATGTTCGGCTAGTCTCACTGACTCCCCCTGTTCTACTAGTTTGACCTATGTATTTGACCTGACAGTCATCGCAGGCAGGGTATTAGATAAACTAAATTGTTTTGTTTTATTGGCTCCGCAGGATTGATCCTTTAATCGACAAGGCTTGTTTCTAATTGAGGTTGTGAGTGGTATGAATGTCAGCCACTTTTAAAATCTAATGTAACAACCAGGTGGAGGGAGAGATTGATAACAGAAGCTTTGTTTATCGAATCAACTGCAAATACATGTAATAGAAATGATTCAACACCTGACCAGTTGGATATCTGGAAAATTCTACTACCCTTACGGCAAATAGGAAAGAACAAAGAAAACCGTGAAACTCGAGTTTCGAAGTCGTGTGATTATAATTGATATGATTATGAACAATAATAGATTTTGTTCGAAACTGTGTCATCCAATAAATAATACTGTTTCACTGTGTGATACCTCTAATAAACAAACTAATATCGAATTACTGTTAAAATTTCATCACTTTGTAATATCGCATGAACAAGGAGTGAGTATTAAATGAGTGTATATTTCCATTTTGTGGTTGGTGAGATGTTAGCATAGAATGTTCACTCTTGGATTTCAAAGTGAATTGTAAAGCACTGCAACCAATATATTCGTAACAGAATCCCATTAGATATTGACTTGATAAAGGCAATGAAAACGTGAGAATACTCAAATGAATCCCTTGAATCTTATAGATTAGAATGTCCTTTGCTTTATTGATAAAAGGAGTACTGTCAGATATGAACATTATTTAGGACATGTAGATTTTTTAATAATAATAATTTTTTTATTCTTAAAACAGTATTTATAATACAGAATGGAATTCTCAGTATTTGTCACAATATTACATCTGATTTAATTAAAATATAAATAAAATTAAAAATTAAAAGAAAAGTAACCAGAAGAATTTGTCCATGTTTACGATATAAAGTCAAAAATATTCGAAGCAAAAATTGAGATTATTAACTATAATAATTAATAGTTGTAACACAGCTTAAATTATGTTCACACTTATGAAAAAAAATAAACAAACACAAAAAAACTGAGAGGATTATAAATATAAGAAATACAATAACAATAAAGTTTAGTACTGTAAGGGTGGAAGAAACGGTTTATTTAGAAGTGCAAAGAAGGTTAATTAGTTCATGCCTGACACTATTTTCATCACATAAAATACGTGCCAAATATGTTATAGTGGAATTTTTATACTTAGACGTACGTGCATAAAGTCTTCTGAAAAGACTTTTTGTTTTACCTGAGGAGACACAAGGTTGGAGCTGAGGGTAGAGTTGGTGCTCAGGGTCTGACAAAATTCCTTTAGCAAATTTGTTGCATGACATCAAGTGCCTATCAGTGATAATGTCGACGATATGGCACAATAGGATACCATTCGTCCTACTGACAGTCTTCAGAGTTCTACAAAGTATGATATAGTCTTTTTTAAGCAACCCAGGAAAGAATAAGCAAGGGTGAAGAAGTATAGGTAAAATACACGAGTTGACAAACTGTAATAGGAGTGCTTGGGTTATGCCTGAGTGTCTTAACTTCTTAATGTAAAAAGGCAGACGAAATATTCGTTTAGAAATCGCTAAAACATGGGAAAACCAGGATAGGTCAGAAGAAATAATTAATCCAAGATACTTAACTTCAGACCTGGTTTCTATATCAGTATCATCAATTTTGCAAGGGTCATAGGAACCAACAGCTTCATTTAACTGACTTTTGCATCGAAAACTGAGATTAACAGTCTATCATTTGGAAGGATTTAGTTTAAGGCCATTAGAAGAGGACCATTAGCTGACACCTGATAGAAAACTGTTCATCTTAGTACAGTCTAGCTGGGAGTTAACAGACATTGAAATAGTTAGATTGTCGATGTACTGAAGAAAGTTCATTTCATCAGAGTGAGGTAAGTCATGTAAGAAGAAAGAAAACAGAAAATGGGAAAGGGAAGCGCCTTGAGGGACACCAGTCTCAGTAAGCAACGAAGTTGACGACTTTCTTTGACATACAGTGCACTGCCTTCTTCCTGAGAAATAAAAAGGCAGCCATTTGACAACCCAACAGTCAGTTTGAGTTTCATCAAGCTTGTATAACAAAAAAGTCCCTAGGTGCTGATTTGAAAGCAGATTTGTAATCTAGGAAGGTGCAGCAAACAAATTTAGTCCCCTTGTCTAAGTTGGGGACAATGTTATGATACAAGACTGCAGCTGCAGCTAAAGTACTTCTACTGTTTTTATAAGCGAATTGTTTGGGGTCGTTAGAGGTTTTAAGTGAAGGCTGAAGATTAAGTAAGAGTAAATTTTCCATAGCTTTTAGAAAAGGGCAGGTAATAGCAATTTAATTATCACTGAGTAAGATTGTGTTATGCCTTACTCATAACAATACATAGAACCAGTGTAGGATGTGAAGATCTACCGAGAAGGCAGCAAAATATAAAAGAAGAGGTGTTCAACGAAGAGTTAACCCTCTTTTCAGCTATATCAGTAACACGTTGTAAAATCGCATTCATATGGTATATTATCTTAGCAACAAGAGGAGGATTTCCAAAGATGTGTCATTATAATTGCAGATTCTAAGTAACAACTATGTAATACATTATCGTATTACCAAACAGTTAGTGGACCTGATGGAATCAATCCGAAGGCAAGTTTTTTTGCCACTTACACCGAAAACACACTTGATGAGGAAGATAGAAAGTTGACGCAAACTCTGCTTGATAATAATTTTCCAGAGAAGTTTATTAGGAGATATAAAGTGGTCAAAACACCAAGAACCATTCTCCAACTCGTCTCTCAGAAAGACGTTTATGTCAAGCTACCCTATTTGAGTGATCACAGCAGCACGCTAACTCGACAGAGATTGGACGCTGCGTTTAAAAAGACTTTTTTGTGCAGCTAACATCATAATAATTGGGAACATGAAGTCAATATATGCATCTAAGCCCTTTGAACAGGCGAAAAATGATGTCACATCCCACTCTATCTACAAAATAAATGTACTTGTGGTTGCCCATACATAGGGAGTACTCATCGATCTCTGCAAGTAAGGGCTGGCTTCAGAGCATATTCCTAAATGTCTCCAGCAGCAAATAGAATTCCCAGAACTCATGAATGATGAGAACAGGAGACCTAGCTCCTCTTTTTCGAAACATATTATAGAGACAGGACATAAAATTGATGTTTACACATCTTTTAAACCTACCCATAGCATGTGTTTGGGGCGTATCCTAGGGTTTGTGGAAGCCCTAGCAATTAGAAAGTTTAAACTACCTTCATGCGTTCAAAAATAGTTCTTCATCACACTCAAACTACCTTCTTTGGTAAACTTTGTTTTGATACCATAGCAGACGTACTATTACCTTTGTTATTTGGTTTAGTGATCATCATTATTATTTTGACCTTCACTATGTCTTTTTAACTTGACCTAAGTCTGTTTTCTCATCTCTTAACTCTATTAATTCCATACATATTCCTATGACAATTCCATATTAGTTTGTTTATTAGATATATCACACAGTGAAACAGTATTATTTACTGGATGACGTTTCGAACAAAATTTACTGTTCATAATCATATGACAAGTCTGTGTGATCAGATTGTTTCAAATGTGTTGCGCTAAAACATTACACGATTCATGCAAATTACGTCTTGTTATTGATTTTTCTAAATTCATAAAGGGAACTAAATGTTTTAAATGCTTTTATCTGATCCACAAACTCACCGCCATTAGTTAATTTTTTATATATAAAACTATGTAAACTAGAGTAAAGCCTGAAGATCTAATTGAAAACAATGTTTTTCGCTTATACGTGTTATTTCAGTCCACAAAATGTATTAACCTCAAAGGGGCGTAGAAATAATAGGATTAGTAAGCAATGATAACATTATTTCACCGATCAAATCCCCACAAACCATCACTTGAATGATAACATTACTCAACAATGTGGTAAATATGATGAGGCACTGCAAAAATTACAAACAAAAATAAATGAATTTTAATTTAATTTAATTAATTTAATAATAACAGCTTTATTCCAAACAGTATTTGTAGTGCAGGTATGAAATTTACAGCGTGCATTACAGTATATATTGCATCTAATTGCCTCATAAATTTTATAAGATTTTAAAATCAAAAAGTAACACCCACAAAAAGAAGATAAATAAAAAGAAAAAGAAACAGCGTTGCGTTTATATTTTAAACAACGCACCACAGGATATGAAGTATGAAATTGGTGTGTAATGGAAGATAAGAACAACAGTGTAATAGTAACGAGGAATGGAAAACAAAAACTGATGGGACAATTTGTTCGAGTGCCGTAGTAACTTGATCGTATCATACCTGACGGATCTCTCATCGCATAACAGCTGTTCCAGATATGGTATTGTGGAGTTTTTGTATTTGGTAGTCCTAGCATATAGCCAGCTTCCTATAGCTGCTTCTAGTTTTACCAGATGAAATGCAAGGAGTCAGCTGCGTATAGAGAGTATGCTCGGGGTCTGACAATATTGTATTCGCTACTTTCTTACATGACATTATATGTCTATCCACAATAGTGTTAACCAGTTGGTTTGACGATATCCCACTTGCCCTACTAACGGCTTTTAGTGCCTTTCTCAGCGAAGCAAAGTCTTTCTTGAATAGTCCAGGAAAGATTAATGGGGAGCAGTAAAGGGGGATGGGTAGAATACAAGAATTGACAAACTGACAAAGCAAAGACTGCTATATGCCAGACTGCCTAAATTACCTATCGCAGAACGTTAAGCGAAACATCTTTCTAGTAACTGGCAAGATGTCGGAGGACCAGGAAAGATCGGTGGAAAAACTCAGCCCAAGGTACTTGACATTAGATGTATTTTCAATCTCTGTGCAGTCAATGATAGTGGGGCCATGTCAGCTAACTAGTTGTTGTAGGTCATGTTTACGTCTGAAAGTGAAGTTGACTACCTGACATCTAGACGGACTTAGCTTAAGACCGTTTGAAGAGGATCACTGACTAATTTCCGACAGAAAGTTATTTAATTTGGAACAATCTGACTGAAAGTTCACAGGAATAGAAACAGAGAGGTCATCAGCATACTTAACAAAAGTGGCTACATCAGAATGAGGCAAGTCATGTAAGAAAAACGAAAACAGAAAGGGAGAAAGAATAGCACCTTGAGAAACACCAGCTAAAGTAAGTGAGGTAGTGACTTTCTATCGCAGACGGTGTACTGCTTACTATCAGAAAAATAGGAATGCAACCACTTGTTTGTCCAGCTCGCAGCCTGTGTTACAGCAAGCCTACTTAGTAAGAGAGACCTAGGTACAGAGTCAAATGCAGATGTGTAATCAAGGAAGGCACACCGAACGTATTTAGCTCCTTTATCCAAACTAGAGACTATACTATGATGTAGGACAACAGCGGCATCTAACGTACACCTGTGGAGTCCTCAAAAATAAACTTATCCAAATTTTACTACTATGTAAGAAATGAACATATTGTACATCACTTTGTTTTAACCATAAACTCTGTACTTTGAACTTTACCTCGGGTTTTGAATAAATATATAGTTCTGCCTTCGACTCTCCGTCTTCTCCACCATCTCAACTGCCGTCGATCAATTTTAATCACCTGCTTTCTATCTCAAATTTTTGCAGGAGCACCGTAGTTCTTCCTACGTACTTTGGTCGACCTCCGGCAACGTCAACATTGGAGAATTAGTACTGGAGCAGTCTTCCCGCAGCACCTGGAGTCTATTACGTTTATTGTGGACTTTGGATCTTTGTAAACCCAAGTAACCAAACTTTAATACATTCTTCCCGTAACTAAACTGATTTGGTACTTTATTTTCTATTTGAATTTGGGTAACTAAGCTAACAGAGTAAAAGGTCCACCACAATAATTGGTGAGCCCGTTTCGAACCTTTTTTATGGTTAACCCGTTTTCGAACCTTTTTGTTTCGATAGTTAACTCGTTTTGAACATTTTTGTTGCTATTTTGGCCTTTTAAACTCGCATTGCTTTAATTTTTGTTACCACAAGTTTTGCTATTTTGTATATCTCTATACTTAAATATTTTTTGACAATGGCTCCATATAAACGTGTCACTTTTCCCGAAGAACTTCATAAAGGCGAAGTGATACAGAACTCTTCTGTTACCGCCTTGCCGGATTCCACATCTATGAAGGACGCACCAATGTTTTGGTTACTTTCCCAGTTAACATCTCAAATGCAAGACTTACGACTGGAAGTGTCCGAGCTTCGAGCACAAAGGAACCAGTCACATACGGTATCCAAGCAACGGCGATCAAGATCTAGACGACGTTCTAGAACACCGTCCCAAAGCCGTAACATTTGTTGGTATCATAGGAGGTATGGGCATAATGCCCTGAAGTGTCTTCGACCGTGTATGTACAACAGTAGTAACTCATCTCAGGGAAACTCCCCAGCCAGACAGTAATGGCGACGGCTGTTAATGGCAATCACCCCAGTCGCCTTTTCTATGTGAGGGATTTGACTACCGGCACATTATTCCTGGTAGATACAGGCGCCGAGGTCAGTGTTATTCCCCCCTCACTATCCAGGCGATCAGCCAAAATACCTGGAAAACTTTCACTCCGTGCTGCCAACCAAACCAACATACAGACGTATGGCGAACAGTCAATGATTTTAAACTTAGGACTACGCCGACGTTTCACATGGATCTTCATAGTAGCTGACGTACGTCACGCTATACTAGGTGCAGACTTCCTAAGTCACTTCAATCTGTTGGTTGATATCAGCAAGAAAAAACTGGTTGACAATTGCACCCAACTCAAGATCCACGGTATTACATGTGACTACTCTGTTCATAGCATCTGTATAGAAAAGCCGGAGAGTGAAATGTTCTCTGCTTTATTGCAACGATTTCCTAAAATCCTTAAACCATCATACAACGTCGAAGATATATCTCATACAGTTACGCATAAGATCATCACAACAGGACAACCTGTGAAGGCACGTCCACGACGGTTACCACCCGATAAACTAGCAGCAGCTAAGTCGGAATTCGAACATATGATGCAGCTAGGTATCATACGACCATCTAACAGCCCATGGTCTTCACCTTTGCACATGGTACCTAAAACTAATCATGACTGGCGACCATGTGGAGATTATCGCGCTTTGAATAACGCTACGGTCCCAGATCGTTATCCTATACCTCATCTCCACGACTTCTCCTTGACCTTACATGGAAAGACCATTTTTACTAAAGTTGACTTGGTCAGGGCATATCATCAAATACCAGTCGCTCCAGAAGACATTGCAAAAACAGCAATTATCACGCCTTTTGGATTATTCGAATTCTTGAGAATGCCTTTCGGACTAAAGAATGCTGCTCAAACATTTCAGCGTTTTATGGACCAAGTTACCCAAGGTCTTGATTTCGTCTTTGTATATATCGACGATGTCTTAATTGCCAGCTCATCGATGGAAGAACATATGCAACACTTAAGCCTGTTATTTCAAAGGTTTGAACAATTTGGAGTTGTTATCAATCCAAAGAAATGTATTTTTGGTTCCCCTTCCATTGAATTCTTAGGACATCGAATAACTGCCGAAGGCATCAGACCTACCGAAGATAAGATAAAAACTATTAAGAACTTTCCCGAACCTGATTCCTTAAAGAAACTTAGACGTTTTCTCGGGATGTTCAACTTCTACCGACGTTTTATTCCATCATGTGCCTCCATAGTTCAGCCACTGACCGACCTACTTAGATGCAATTCGAAGAAATTTCAGTGGTCTGAAGAAGCAAAAGCAGCATTTAATAATGCAAAAGATGCCTTATCCAACGTTGTAATGTTATCTCATATCAACCCAGAAGCTTCACTCATTTTATGTACAGATGCATCGCAGGTAGCAGTGGGAGCAGTTTTACAACAAAAGTTCAATAATGACATCACTCCACTTGCTTTCTTCTCCAAGAAGTTGGAACCTGCGCAAACTCGTTACAGCACTTTTGGCAGAGAACTGTTAGCCATCTACCTAGCAGTGAAACATTTCAGCTTCTTACTACAAGGTCGACATTTTACTATCTTAACCGACCATAAGCCTCTTTGTTATGCTTTCACCACTTCGTTGGACAGACACTCTCCGAGAGAAGCCAGACAACTGGATTACATCTCACAATTCTCAACAGACATCCAGTTCATCAAAGGAGATTCCAATATCGTAGCCGATTCTTTGTCTCGATGTGACGTTAATCACCTATCTTCGATAGATATTAGCTTAGACAATATTGCCAAGCTGCAGAAAAATGACGCCGAACTCCATACTTGTAGACGAAACTCCTCCCTACAGTTGCAGGATGTACCTATTCCCCTGTCTGATACAACTATCGTCTGCGACGTTTCAACGGGCGTTCATAGACCTTTTGTTCCACTAAGTTGTCGAAAACCTTTGTTTGAACATCTACATTCATTGTCTCATCCTGGAGTGCGTGCTACAGTCAAGTTGATCAGCGAGCGTTTTGTTTGGCCCAAGATGAACTCCGATATTCGGAAATGGGCCCGCCAATGCTTGCAATGTCAAAGATCCAAGGTACATCATCATACCGTCACACCTCCAAAACAGTTCAATTTACCGGATAAACGATTTCAACACGTTCATATAGATATTATTGGACCATTACCGCCATCCAGAGGATTTACTCATATACTTACTGCGATTGATCGATTTACCCGATGGGCTATTGCTTGTCCACTCAACGATATATCTGCAGAAAATATCGCTTTGGTTTTCTTAGATCGCTGGGTGTCAAACTACGGAGTACCCACAACTATTACAACAGACCGAGGAGCTCAATTTCAATCAACTCTGTTTCGAGAGTTTACGAGACTCCTTGGAGTGAACCATATCTCCACTACAGCTTATCATCCTGCAGCGAATGGTCTGGTGGAACGTTTCCATCGACAACTGAAAAGCTCGCTTATGGCACAAGCTGACTCATCTAAGTGGAGTGAACACCTACCATTAGTTCTTCTCAGTATCCGATCAACTGTAAAAGAAGATTTGGGATGTACACCAGCTCAACTTGTGTATGGTACTACCCTCACATTGCCTGGTCAGTTAGTTCCGTCTAATGATTCAACTGAAGTAAATATCTCCGACTTCACCAACCGCCTTACCCAGCATATGCTTCAGCTTCGACCAGTAGCCCCTCGCCAATCACTTCAGAAAGCTCAAGTAAATAAGAATCTACTCACTAGCAAATTTGTATTTGTTCGCGTCGATGCCATTAGAAAAGGTTTACAGCATCCATATGAAGGTCCTTTTCTAGTACTTAAACGCACCGATAAATACTTCACGCTGAACAAACATGGTAAACCGGAGACTGTTTCTATCGACCGTCTTAAACCAGCGTACACCGACAGCGAACATGAAACACTAGCAACGCCGACACCAATAAACAATCAGAAAGTCAATTCAACTCCAACTCTCCCTCTCTTCACTCTTCCCCCTGTACAGACACGCAGTGGGCGGCAGATCTGTAAACCTGCCCGCTATGTTCATTTCATTGACTGACATAAACGTTAACCTCATTTAGACATTCTTCTCATTACTATTGTTGTCGAGATTCATTTCATTATAACCATAAATATTTATTAGTATTATTATTTGCTGTTCGTCAACTGTACTGCAAGCACACGCATTCACCAAGTATATGTATATATCTATTTATATATGAATTTCACAAATGTTAACGAACATGTCATGGTTTATTATGTACATAAATTTTTTATTTAAAATTATAACAAGTTTTGATTTTTTTTAAATTCCTGTATGTGCTTGTATGTGCTAAACTTTATACGACACGGATGCATTCCATACATCCTGATCTAACTTTGTATCCTTATTGTTGTTATTGTTATTTTTTGTTATCCTTATTGTTGACATTGTCCCTTATTTATATTGCTTATATTCATGTAATCGTCCACGAGGACAGTACTGATGGTCCTCCGGACCTCTAAGAGGGGGAGCCCTGTGGAGTCCTCAAAAATAAACTTATCCAAATTTTACTACTATGTAAAAAATGAACATATTGTACATCACTTTGTTTTAACCATAAACTCTGTACTTTGAACTTTACCTCGGGTTTTGAATAAATATATAGTTCTGCCTTCGACTCTCCGTCTTCTCCACCATCTCAACTGCCGTCGATCAATTTTAATCACCTGCTTTCTATCTCAAATTTTTGCAGGAGCACCGTAGTTCTTCCTACGTACTTTGGTCGACCTCCGGCAACGTCAACATTGGAGAATTAGTACTGGAGCAGTCTTCCCGCAGCACCTGGAGTCTATTACGTTTATTGTGGACTTTGGATCTTTGTAAACCCAAGTAACCAAACTTTAATACATTCTTCCCGTAACTAAACTGATTTGGTACTTTATTTTCTATTTGAATTTGGGTAACTAAGCTAACAGAGTAAAAGTTCCACCACACACCTACTATGTTGATAGACAAACTGGTTGGCTCATTGAAAGGCTTTAAAGAGGGTTCAAGATTGAGTAAAATAAGTCTTTCCATAACTTTCAAAAATGGTGACGTAATTGCAATGGGTCTAAACTTAACATTAGGTCCACTTGTTGATTTAGGCACTGGAACAATCTTGATGTTTTACCATGAGTCAGGTATAATACTTTTGGAAAACGATTCGTTGATAATGTCAGTTAATGGGGAACACAAGATGTCAGAACACTTCTTAAGGATAACAGCAGGAACACCAACAGGACCAAGGGACGAGTAGGTTGAGAGATTGAAGACACTTGAGGACATCATTCGTATTAAAGCATGAGAAGCAGTCATTATTTACACTATTTGAATTAGGAATCATAACATACATACATACATATACATATACATACATATGAAGGATTTATTAAGCATGTTAACATCTACAGAAATACCATTCATCATTTGCTTACCACCTGTGATTTCCTTTAATAACTTCCACATATTAGATCGGGATTTACATGAAAGAAACTTCTGGTTATAGAGAGCATTCAATCTTTGTAATTCAAGTTTAGTCGAAGTGTTCATTCTCTTAACACCAGATTTATTTTTCATTTTGAACAACCTCTCTTTTTCACGGCGGAGCTTTTTGAGTTGAGAAGAGGAGAAGCGGTCGAATGTTAAGAAGATTGTCTCTTTTGGACAACAAACATCAAGACAGAAATTAAGATAATGTGTTATGTTAGTGATTGTGTTATCAAGAGCGTGTTCAGTAAATAAGTCCCAGTTTGTGTCTTGTAACATGGACCTTAGATTCAGTATGTTGTCATGGGAATAATATCTGGGCAATATTGTTGTGATACAGTGATCAGAATTAAGTAGTGGGGTTCTTTTTCGTGCTTCAAATATTCCTGTGTCATTTGTAAACACAAGATCAAGAGTATTATCCAGTCGAGTCGGGAAGCCTACAACATTTTCGTGTCCAAGTGAAATAAGGAAGCTGTGGTTACTAGAATTGAAATCTCCAGTAACTATAGACAAGGAGTTTCCGAAGGAGGTGGCAGCAAGGGAGGTAAATTCATCCGCAAATAAAGACAATTCTGTGGAATTGCATCTAGGAGCAATATAAATGTTCGGGATGTAAATGTAGTTATATTTTGACAAATGTTTAGGTCGACACTTAACGGTGAGGCAGTCAATATTGTCATTAGAGAATTTGAAACATATATATATATATATATATATATATATATTACAGCTTGATTCCACACTGTATTTTTGGTGCAAGTATGGATTTTTCAGCGTGGATATCGGCAGCCCAAATTTCGCAGGCCGACCATAGATATTAGGTGTGCGTCGGCAGGATATCGAACCTTGGACCATTTGCATGGTCGGTTAGAGTCCTAACCACTGTGCCACCGACGCACAGATGTACACCATTGTGAATTGATGAAGATGGCGACACCGCCACCGCATTTCTTCCTAGGGCTACACCGATCTTGTCTGAATAATTTGAAATCATTTAGATACACTACATTGTCATCATATAGATCATGTAGCCATGTTTCTTGAAGTGATATGATCCCAGTATTACGATATATAATGGAAGACACAAGTGATTGAAGACAGTTAATTTTAGCTGACAGGGAGCGATAATTAGTACTCATAATTGCTGGAACAGTCATGAGGTGAATAGGGGTATTTTTTAAGGCTCTTTGCCGCCCAGCATGATGCTTTTTTATGGAATTGCAGAACAGTAGGTCTTAAGGATATTAGATAGTCACGAGAATAAATAATCCGATTAGAGGTCATATTTGAATAAGATTTAATTATTTAAAATGAATTGGAAATGAGCAATTAGATGCAATATGTACACCGTTGTCTTGGTTACAGACGTTAAATCACACTTCATAGGTTTAGACTGAAATTTCTTGTCTCTAAAACGGGACGGAAATCTATTTTCCATTAGAATGTTTCTTCTAAGGTTTAACTATATCTCAACAGCATCAAGGCTATACATGCACCGAATGAGAATGGCAAGTGACCGAATCAGGTTTCGTTTTCATCCAGGATTTCCCCAGCTGTAGAGATTTGTAAGATGGCCATTCCGTGAAGGATTTCTATAGCCTGATCTCCTCAGAGTCCATTCCTCTCTGATAAGCTCGTATTGAGAAAAGAATGTTAGATTTGTTCGCTGGATGGTAGCTATTAAGTTATTACTCAAATCGTAGTCATCTTCAAAAATAATAAAGGTTTCAGCTACATACCTTTTATTCAATTGAAAACTTTAGACTGTTGAGTTGAGTTGATCATTTTCTTGACCGGTAATAAAACAGTCTACAAGAAGAGGACCCATGCGAGACCTTATGAAAGTACTGTCTTCATGTTTATAGATTGTTTCACTGAAAGTGATTTGTATATTCATTTCAATTGTACATTTCACTTTTGCAGTGGGTTTCCCTCGTTATATTCAACTTACTGTCATCAATATATTTACACATAAAACATGTGGTTTCTGTCAACGGGACGTAAGTAAATAGGGTTTGTACATACAAAGATAACATATTTGTTCTTAGCACTTTTACTCTGTATACATTCGATATACTGGAAGGTGTCAGGAAAGGAATGGATAGATAATTGCCTCCTGATGGGTTCAAGGATTTCAGTTACTGGGTTATGTTTTAACTGCTTACCAAATTTAATGTTCCACCACCCGCGTATGAGATTTAAACAGTTCATGAACTGTTTTTATTGAGTACACAAGTTCTTATTTCAGCAGAGTAATTTAACCACATTCTATGCATGTAATTATTTAGGTCTTCTAACCCTGACAACAACCCTAATCTTTCTTGAACCTAAGCCAGCATAAAATAGTGTATTATCTTTTCTCACAAATCATGTCATTTATCTTGTGATGGAGTTACTATGTTAATGTATCATTTCTCATGCACATTGAGATTGAATGCGTGAGATCAATCAATCGTCTTTTGTGTGACCTTGGTCTTTGTCAGATAGCCCAACAATGAAAACGGACGTTTCCAGCATACAAGATCAATCCATTCTCATGGGTTGTGAGCCAACTTTATTATGGTAAAGAAAATGTATAAATATCATGTGTTGTTTCTTAAACTATAAAGTATATAGTGAAGCAAAAGAGTATCCAGTGCACGGACGAGCAACAAAAACAGGAGATGAATGCAAGCTACAATACACTGAACAAAAGAGTGAAGAAAAGTGCCAGGGAAGACAAAAGAAAATATTATGAAACCATGGCAAACGAAGCAGAACAAGCTGCAGGCAAAGGAGACCTCGCCACACTCTACCAAACAACTAGGAACCTTTCGGGCAAACGTTCGACACAGATTAAGCCAATAAAGGACGACAATGGAAAGTCAATCACCAAAGAGGTGGAACAGAGAAAGCACTGGGTTGAACACTTCAAAAGACTTCTAAATCGTCCGCCAACTACAACACGTCCAGCAATACCAACAACGGAAGCAGAACTACCAGTGTACACTGACCCCCCGACGAAATCAGAAGTCCTGAATGCAATCAAGATGCTTAAAGCTGGGAAAACACCGGGACCAGATGGAATCCCAGCAGAGGCTTTGAAAATAGACCCAGAGACAACAGCGGACTTGATGACACCACTACTGGAGAAGGTGTGGAAAGAGGGCAAAGTACCCGAGGATTGGAAGAACAGTTACTTATTCAAACTTCCAAAGAAAGGAGACTTAAGTCAATGTAAAACTGGCGTGGAATTATGCTTCTGTCCATTCCAAGCAAGATACTAAGTCGCATCATCCTGGAGAGAATCAAACAAGCCCTAGATGAAAAACTTCGTCCGGAACAGGCTGGATTCAGGAGAAACAAATCATGTATTGATCAAATCGCCACTCTACGGATCATCATTGAACAAAGCTTGGAATGGCAGTCACCTCTCTATCTCAACTTCATCGACTTTGAAAAGGCCTTCGACAGCGTCGATCGAGAGGTCATTTGGAAACTACTTCGCTACTACTGTGGGGTCCCATCGACAATTATACACCTCATCCAACAGTTATACGACAATGCTGCATGACAAGTAATCCACAACGGGAAACTTACGGAAGCCTTCGAAGTGAGGACGGGAGTGAGGCAAGGCTGTCTACTATCACCAATGATCTTCCTGATTGCAATTGATTGGATAATGCGACAGACAACGGCAACCAACGAGGGAACAGGCATAAAATGGACTGACACAAAAGACTTGGAGGATCTGGATTTCGCCGATGATATATGTCTGATTTCCCATAAACTGGAAGATATGCAAATGAAAAGTAACAAGTTGGCAGAAGAAGCATCAAAGATAGGACTTCACGTGAACATAGATAAAACAGAGATGATGAAGATTCCTAGCCAACATCAACAGCAACAACAGACCACAATAAGCATAAATGGGAAGAACCTGAAAGAAACAACCTCCTTCACCTACCTGGGAAGCATCGTCTCAACTACAGGCGGAACTGACGAGGACATCAAAGGCAGAATCGGAAAAGCAAGACAAGCTTTCATTACTCTCAAATCTGTGTGGAGGTCAACAGCAATCAGCATCAAAAATAAGATCCGGATTTTCAACTCCAATGTGAAGTCAGTGCTACTATACGGATCAGAGACTTGGCGAGTCACAAAGAGCATCTCAAACAAACTTCAAACCTTCATTAACAACTGTCTCCGCTCAATACTCAAGATCAGATGGCCAGAAAAGATCAGCAACAGGGATCTCTGGGAGCGAACCAATCAGGAACCGATTGTGAAACAAATAGGCAGAAAGAAATGGAGATGGGTTGGCCATACGCTGAGGAAACCATCAAGTGACATCACTAGACAAGCCCTCGAGTGGAACCCGAAAGGGAGGCGGCGAGTTGGTCGTCCAAGGGTGACTTGGAGGAGGTCATGTGAAGAGGAGATGAAAGCATGTGGGCAGACCTGGAGCAGGGTGAAAAAGTTGTCAGAAAACCGAAGTCAATGGAGGTGCGCAGCTGAAGCCCTATGTTCCTCTAGGAACTAAAGGATACAATAATAATAATAATAATAATAATACAATATCTTATAGTCACAGGCCAGCCTTTGTTTTTTGATATTTGCGTGACTCAGTGAATCGGACAAATAGGCATATTAGCATACTAGTCAAGTTAATTACCGTTATAGTAGTCAACAGGCGCAGAGATAACAAAGTAGCAACGGATTTATTCATTTCAATTATAACAAATTGGCAACGGAGTTATAACAGTTAACTGTAATCTAACTCTAACCAACCCTAATGTCGACTTTATTAGGTTAACCTAACCCTAACTTGTCATTGGCTTGAACTGTAACTGAATCTTTCCCAAACCTCAGCTGAAACTTGCCAGATATCCCATTTAATAACATAAAACTTCGATGAGAATATTTTAATGGTGATGACAACATTGTTTGCCAGGTTTCACTAACTTGCTCAGTGAGCGTTTAAGGGTCATTGGTGCTGTCGCACTCCATTGGTAGTTAGTTAGTGGTGCTTAAGGTTTAACTTCGCCGGTATGAAATGCAACTAAAATATTTGTGATTATAATCATAGTCATCTACAAGAACAAAAGTAATTTCCCCAAGTCACTACATACCCGACTCATATGTACTGCTGAAGTTTCGACTATTAAAGTAGAGAAGCTAGATCTGTTTACACAAAAAAAGTCGTTCAACCTCTCCAACTTTCATGGTCTTAATCCCTCTATGCTAAAGTATGGTAATCCCTAATCATATTTTGACTCCACCAATTTTTTTCTTTTGTCGATTCATTTTGTATACTCCTCCTTTATTACTTCAGTTGTTACTCTTATTATTCTTACTTTGGACTGTCCCCGGGTATTATTTCACTCGTTCCACTTGTCATTCTAAATCAGTTCTACCTTGCAACGTTAAATTCTATGTTTTCGAATTTCCCACCATGTTTCGTAAAGTTTTTTTTTATTTTATTCGATTTTCCTACAAATCCTATAATTTCACACTCCTTCCGAGTTATGTACATCCTACGAATTGTTCTATATATGACATAAATTGGTCTGCCATTTGAGGTTTAACTGTGATTATAATCACAAAAAAGCTAGAGAATCAACATTAAGAAAATCAAAAACCACACAAATAAAAAAAATTTAACGAATTAATGAAAGAAAAGAGCAGAATAAATGAAACTGACGTCAACGTTTCATCCTCTGTTGACAGAGTAAAATGGGTGATCAACCT
The DNA here is from genome assembly GCA_944472135.2 of Trichobilharzia regenti. Taxonomy (NCBI): domain Eukaryota; kingdom Metazoa; phylum Platyhelminthes; class Trematoda; order Strigeidida; family Schistosomatidae; genus Trichobilharzia; species Trichobilharzia regenti. Next base: position 42,851,099 of record OX235262.1, on the reverse strand, counting down.
CTCATGATGAAGGGAACTAAGCTCTAGTGAGATGAAAGTACTCGAGAAAGGATTAAATTTCAATGTAACAGTTAGTAAATTAAAACCAGAGGATGTCATTCCTAACATAGAAGTAGCACTAGGTTCAATAGATAAGACAACAGCAGAAGAGGTTCGAGCCCAGTGTGCATTAACCCTGAAAAATCATAGGAAGGCAAAATCAAACTTAACAACATAGGAAAGAGAAGCTCTAATTAGTCTAAAACAGGATAAAAGCATTGTCATCGCAAAAGCTGACAAAGGAAACTCTCGAGTAGTTTTGGATAAATCTAACTATATCAAGAAAGTCATTGAACATATTAAGATGGGTCCATATGAGAAAATTAAGAAACCTGTAGATACAATAATGTTAAAAGTTAAGAAATCTACAGCGGAATTAATACGCAGAATGAAGCCGTTACTGGGTGAGCCTAAATGATTTAATTTAATGCCTAAAACTAATAATACTAGTAGAATGTATGGTACTATTAAAATACATAAACCAGGTTACCCCATACGACCAATAGTAGATTTTAGAAATACCCCTACTCATGAATTGTCAAAATACTCAGGTCTAATATTTGTTCCCATTAGAAATCGTTCAAACTCTGCACTAACTAATTCATATGAGATGAAAAATAAGCTAAATAACATTCAACTAGAGAATGATGAAACAATGGTTAGTTTTGATATAACTAGTCTTTACACTAATATACCTGTCAATATGGCTTTAGAAGCAGTTAAAAAAGAACTAACTGAGGATCCTGAACTCAATCATAGGACAAAGCTGCCCATTGAAGAATTATTTTAGGGATTCAGTTATGCCTCACATCTACTATCTTTAAATTCCAAGGTAAAATATATAGACAAACAGAAGGTGTAGCAATGGGATCACCGATACCCCCCTATCGTAGCAGACATATTTATGGACAGCTGGTAAAGTAATTCTCTTAATACTTTTCGTCCTAATCCAAAAATATGGTGGAGATATGTGGATGACACTTTCACAGTTTAAAAAAAAGAACATATCTCTCTAGCTTCTTGACACACATAAACTCACTAGTGGAGGGAATAAAATTCACATTTGAATCAGAAAATGAACGAGGAGAATTAGCTATGTTAGACTGTAAAATAAAACGAATAGAAGAAGGTAAACTGCACACTGGTGTGTACAGAGAACCAACTCATTCTAATAGATATTTAGACTTTAATTCATCTCATCCGTTAACCGTTAAGGCAGGCTTAGTTAAGTGTTTAACTAACCGAGCAGTAGCACTAAGTAGCACAAGAAAAGACCTAAATGATGAAATAAAACAGATAGAAGAAGCGTTGGTGTTAAATAACTAGCCCTTAAAATTCATTAGGAAGATCGAAAAAGGCCAGAAGAAAAATAAAAGTAATTGTGAAACTGGTAATGATAACATACATAAGAGAGAATATAAGTCATCCACTGTTATACCATATAAGGAGGGGACATTCGAGACCCTACGTGAGATTCTCAATGAAGGAGGAATTAGGGTGGAGTTCAAGCCTGCAATCTCACTCACATAGGACAAGCCATGTAGGTTAAAGGACCCAGTTGACCCAATTGGACAAAATAATATTAATTACAAAGAAAATACCCTGCAATGACTGTGAGGTCAACAACATAGGTCAAACTAGTATGTCAGGGGTAGTCAGATTGTCGGAACATAAGAATTTAGCTAAGGTGATAATGGTTGACCCCGAGAAGATAAATAATTTAGAAAAAAGCTCAACGATTGCTCTGCATGCATTAACACACAACCACATAATAGGATGGGAGAGGGTGAATATTCTAAAAAGTAATCTAGGTAGGTGGATAGAGAGAGGTTGATTACTGAATCCTGACTGGTTCATCGAGTCTACACATGTAAGAGAAATGACTCAACGCAAATACCAGAGATATGGAATATATTATTACCACCAGTCAGTCGAATCAGAGGAGGGTAATAAATAATCTTAAAATTCTGTTTCAATTCACGTACATCATAACATTCTAGTAGGTTACCTATTGTGACTATAAAAGCACTCGTCTTATTTCCCATCTGATTGTAATTGATCAATAACACTCATATTAATAATTCTCAATGTACATTATCCTATATTAACTTTATTCCAATATCTAATCGATTCCACACATGTATATAAATGAAAAAAAAGTTGTGTAAGTAACTTGATATGATTGTGAGCGGCAATAGTTTGTGTTTGAAATGTGGTCATTAGTTAATATTACTGTGTAACACTGTGTGACTTATCAGAATAAAATCTTATCCATAATGGTGTTATGTTCTACCACAGTGCCCAAGTTTTATAATTATATCAGTAATACAAATATCTTAATTGCATTTCATACCATTATTATTTTGTACATTCACACCTATGATTCAATTCCCTCACGGAATATAATTTTTCAAAAACCATATGTATTTACGATTGTAGAGCTTGATTATAAATTCGTTGAAAAGAGTCTCTTCGCTGAATCACTTGTTTTAATAGGGATATACCACCAAATGTTAATTGAAGCTGTGTTATTAATTTGCCATGAGTGCCACAGTTACAGAATGTTCGGTAACTGGTGGCTGGAGCTTGTTTCATCTGATCAAAAGTGGGCATAATTTAAATGTTCCAAAAAACCTATATGGTGTCATTTGGTGCTGTGGCAATAAGCGCCGAAGCACTGAAGAGATTATAGATATTATACTCCGGAATACTAACAACTTTCTGTCCAATGTTAACTTCATAATCAGATACCTTCACCACTGACACTCTATTGATTAAATACTCTATCTCTGGGTTGATAAGATAGAGATGAAGAATTCAATACATCTCGTATTGGAGGATATTTTCGCAGGAAATCTTGATAAAACAAAAATGAAACTAAATAGGAGAGATTTGACTGTGGAATATAAATTCGATGGGAAGTCTAATTTTCTAGATATCGTCATAGGCTGGTTAACTGCAAGGATACATTCTGTTGACAAAGTGATGAAGTCACAAATCGGACAAGTTATAGATAATAGAAAAGTGACTCGGAGATAAGATATATCCACAAAAATCGATCAACTTATTTGGTGATAGGATCCCACACATTTTGGTATTGACTGTTAATCTCGCTTATATGGTATATCATCATTCCCACACATTTTGTTATTGACTGTTAATCTCGCATAGATGGTATCATCATTTCTCACGCACTTTGTTATTGACTATTACTATCAATTATTTCAAATGCTGTTAACTGTCTATATTGTTGTAAAATGTATAAATACCATGACTTTCTTTGTCGTAGCTGTTGTACTACAATACACAGTCACAGTCCAGCCTTTGTCTTTTGATATTTGCGTACTTCACTGAATCGGAAGGTACCACAAGCAGATAGGCATATTAGTCAGGCGCAGACAGAACAAGGCGACAACGTCCTCATTTAATTCCTTACAGTTATAACATTTGGGAAAATTAAAAAAGCATAAAAGTGAAAAATACCTCGGTGTGTAAAAATTTTATATTTATTTGCCTAAAACATAAAGTCAACTTCATTGCAGAAACAACTAATAGATGACAGAAGAAATCTCTATGTCATTTCACAAGGGAAATTCAGTTCTTACGTACCAGACAGCATATTTGTTTGTTCAGTCAAAATCAGACAGTTAACAATTCTTCGTCACATCCAACTCTGTTTATCAATCATCTCGTAGCCGCTGAAATAGATGCAATAAAGGAATATAAATAAAAGACTATTTTGAGTTTTCTGAACATACACACTAAAAGGTCTCTTATTAAGGGGGATTGGTAATTTGAACAATGCAGTCACATGAGAACTGAAAATCACAATATATCTAGTGTATAATTGTATAATTTGAGACTCCTAATATGTGGTTACCCTTACCGTTTGTGATAGACTTCTTTTCAATTCCTTTTATATTCAACGTTTTACTACTTGCAAGTAGTAAGTAGTATGACATACACTTATAAAAACTTATATTTGTAAAATCTCAGCGAAATTGAAATGAGTAATTCCAACGTTTCATTCGGAAATCTGGTCCGAACTTCTTCAGGGAAATTAATCGAAATTAACATAATAGAGGTTTATATATGTAAAAGGAACATCTCTTGTTTTTAAAAACTTTGTCCAATCATGAGTCATAAAACAGGCATCAACATGTACAATAAACAAAATTGTGTGAGTTGTGATCAAAATTTGACCTCGGACTTACAAATATTGATCCACCTTTGTTAAACACTTTAAACACAGTCTGTATGTGTGCGGATAAACAGTAGTAAAACAATGTCTTAACGTCTCCATAAGTAGATATAGACAGTCAGGAACTTTGATCAAGTATTATTAGTTAGTGATACATATCCATTCTTTTACGGGTTGATCACGGATTGATATCAGTTAGAGAACGATCCATTGAATCGGGTCCCAGTGGCTGAATGGTATACGAGCTTGCCTTGTAACCGGAAGGTCCCGGGTTCGAATCCCAGTGGGTGCGTACTGCTGATGATTCCCAAACTAGGATGAAACAGCAGCTGTCCAGTACTCCCTGGTTTTCAATGGTTCTCTAACTGATATCAATCCGTGATCAACCCGTAAAACATAACTAATCCTTACAAATCAAACTATAGAAAATATCCATTCTTATTTATTAATCAGGATTTCCCATGCGTCAGCTAACATCACGCCTTGATGTCTGTTCAAACTGTTAGTATCTAGAATTTTATGATTAGACGTATTTTCAAAATTATGGTGTTTAGGATTAGAGTTTAGTTGAAGCACCCTGTCGAACTTATTGCTTTGTCTTCTTTCTGAAAATTGAGCTGATTTATTCGACCTACTGGAGTTGTCATCTCTTGTTTTTAAAAACTTAGTCCAATCATAAGTTCGACAGGGTGCTTCAACTAAATTCTAATCCTAAACACCATAATTTTGAAAATACGTCTAATCACAAAATCCTAGATACTAACAGTTTGAACAGACATGAAGGTGTGATGTTAGCTGACGCATAGGATTTCCTGATTAATAAATAAGAATGGATATGTATCACTAACTAATAATACTTGATCAAAGTTCCTGACTGTCTATATCTACTTATGGAGACGTTAAGACATTGTTTTACTACTGTTTATCCGCACACATACAGACTGTGTTTAAAGTGTTTAACAAAGGTGGATCAATATTTGTAAGTCCGAGGTCAAATTTTGATCACAACTCACACAATTTTGTTTATTGTACATGTTGATGCCTGTTTTATGACTCATGATTGGACAAAGTTTTTAAAAACAAGAGATGTTCCTTTTACATATATAAACCTCTATTATGTTAATTTCGATTAATTTCCCTGAAGAAGTTCGGACCAGATTTCCGAATGAAACGTTGGAATTACTCATTTCAATTTCGCTGAGATTTTACAAATATGAATTTTTTACAAATGTCTACTTCTCCCTCGGCGTCCAAATACTCTGGAACTATTGTGTCAAATCTTGACGACAGTTCCCTTGAATTACTATATAAGCATTTATCTGTACATAATTTGTGTCATCATGGTAGCTTCATTCACAAATTTCCTCTAGTGAAATAGGACAAAGCAAATAACAACAAAGTGAACAGGATAAAATGGACCCATTTCATTACATCGCTCTATCTTCTTAGCAATTTACAATCTGCATAATGGAAATAATTAGCTTTGTTACTATTTTAGCACACTTAACTTCGTAAATAAAGCTTTAAGAAAACAAATATTGCGAGATGACATCATTTTGTAGTCTCCCCACAATCGTTTTGCAACTAGCAAAGTTTACAATAATAAAATAAAATGCATCCTTTGTTTTATATCACTGTGTAATTGTGATGCATTTTATTTTACTATTGTTAACCATACTAGTTCTAAAGCGACTGTGGGGGAACTGCAAAATGATATCATCTCGTGATATCTGTCTTCCCAATGACTTATTTAGATTTATCAAAGGGGCGAACTATTTCAATACTTCCCAATCGGACAGATATGTGGAAGAAATGGGGCAATTTCTTTTCAAAGGGAGAAATCATCCGAATAAAGGCACCAATGAAGGGAAACCACATAAAATTTGACTGTACGTTGGAGGCTACTGATAAATTGTAAGTAGTTTAATTTTTCTGTAGAAATTAGGTTTCCAGTACTTCAAATGATGCGTTGTTCTTACATGAACACCCAATCGGACAACGACGGGGGACAGCTCTTTAAACAGGTGGATAAAAGTGGAGCATTCCATCAAGAGAAAAGGGGGAATAAATGGGAAGTTGCAGAGAATTCCCCCCTTTCCCCAGACTCCGCACAGTGTTCATTTTTATGTCACATATATCCCCCCCCTTTGTTGATGCATATTTTCCCCCTAATTAGCTTTACGTCAACCAACTAGCAACTCTCCATTAAAATACAGGTTCATCATGGAAAATAAATATATTTCAGTTGTTGACTGTGAAAAGGAAGAAAGTTTAACAACGATTCAGCAAATTGATTCTTTCGGATTAATGAACTCTTAGAATTACAAGTAATACACACAAGTAGAATGATTGTCATATAATATGAATTGGGAACTCCGCACTTACACCTGCCCGCCATCATCAAGTAGATCCATTGGACCCTCCTAGAAAGGAAACATATTAATTGTGAGGAAGGTAGTAATGACGGTTACAATTTGGTTGCTCTATGAACGCGTTCTCGTAGAAAGTTTCTACTTGTGGAAAGAGCTGCTTTGATCTATCTGCTGGAGTTATCAGGTGTCTTGACAGTAACAGATTTGGGATACACAACGGAGATTGAGACCACGATGATTGTACCAATTACACATTTTCTTTGTTAGTTTAATTCGATGGCAAAATAATTTAATGAACTGTGATCAAGATTTGACTGAATAGTTGCAAAATAATTGGGTGTGGAGTGAGAAGTAGACATCTGTAAAAAGTTATATTTTTAAAATCTCAGCGAAATTGAAATGATTAATTTCAACGTTTCGTTCGGAAATCTGGTCCGAACTTCTTCAGGGAAATTAATCGAAATTAACATAACAGAGGTCTATATATAAAATTGATTCAGTCTACTCTTGAATCAAATAATTATCCTAAAGACTTCATAAAAAGATATTTAAAGTGTGAAGATACGGATGGATCAAAACCTGCTGCTAAGAATTGAGTTAGTACAGTGGTGATCCCTTACCGCTAAGAACCATCCGATGAAATAAAGCGAATCCTTAACGACATAAGAGTGTATTTTCGTGCAACTAAAACCTTACGCTCATCACTGGTGAAGGTTAAGGATAAAATAGAACAAGAAAAACCAGCAGAATTGCGTATACCAGATCAATTGTGGGGATTGTAACGCCGTATATATAGGAGAAACTTCAGGACAGGTAAATATAAGAATGAAAGAGCATAAACAATGTCTAAAGGTGGTTCCAAAGACCTCTGAAGACTTAACGAAGCTAGAAAACAAATCAGCGATTGCACTGCATTCGACAGAAACGGGACACAAAATCAACTTGATAAGACTAAGGTTCTACAGAAAGCTTTTGGTTCATATAAAGAAAGACTGACTGCAGAAGCCCTACATATGTAGGTGAATCCCAACAGTTTAAACAGACGCGAAGGTGTGATGTTAGCTGATGCATAGCAAATCCTGACTAATAAATAAAAATAAATTAATTAAAAAATTTTTTTTTTAAATTGGATATGTACCAACAATTAGTCATACTTGGTCAAAGTCCCGATTGTCTAAGTCTTCCTATAGAGAGGCTAACAAATGTTTCATAACTGTTCACCCACACACACATACACACACCATTGTATACTGCACATACGCATATATTTTAACAAAAGAAGACTAATGTTCAAAGTCTGAGGTCAAATTTTGATCACAGCTCATACAATTTTATAGGTTTCCAGACCGTAGGTCTTACGAATTTCCTGGAATAATTTGAGCACCGAGTCAGATTGATTCATTATAAATTATTTAAATTAATCCCAGCGTGTTAAGAAAATCAAAAGAAGATTTTTCTGAACGTTTCACCGTGTAAGCCACAGCTTCTTCAGCAGATTTATTCGGATTATAATTTTTGTTTACTATATTTGTTGATACTTGTTTTATGACTCATGATTGGACAAAGTTTTTAAAAACAAGAGATGTTCCTTTTACATATATAAACCTCTGTTATGTTAATTTCGATTAATTTCCCTGAAGAAGTTCGGACCAGATTTCCGAATGAAACGTTGGAATTACTCATTTCAATTTCGCTGAGATTTTACAAATATAATTGTTTTACAAAACCTTATATAGTAACATTTAAAAAAAATGTCAGAGACCATTCACATTTGTGGTGGACTAGACAGTAAATCCATGAATCGTGCACAATATCAGAATGGAAGTGCAAATTAGTAAAGATATTCAAACTGCATATTATGATTATAAGTGTAAACTAGTGATAAAAGAGTACAGTTACTTGCAATTAGGATTAAGTCCACTTGCTTAATTTGAACAATATAATAATCCGGAGGTACAGTTCCCTAGGCATACTTAAATGATATTAGCTTCACTGTGGATGTTACCAAGAGGTTGTTGTATACTGTTTTGATGAGGATGATTGATTCCTGTAAATTTTAAAGTATGCAATCGGGGAATTAGTAACAGCAAATAGACATTTGTGGATAGTGAGAAGTCGAAGCACGAAAAAAGACGTATGTGTATTTACAGTCACGCGAAAAACGTTATTTATGTCAACCAGGGAAAAGTCATTCAGAAGTATAAAAGGGTGGAAAACGTATGTTTCTCTTGAACATTTCACTCATTTTCTGTTTTTATTGTTCTTTATGATATTTTGGTAATTTTTTAAAATATAGATTTAGTCTAATGGCCCCTCATATATCAGCTGGGATTATGAAAGACTACGATATCATTGTTTTACTCAGGTTTTTCTGTTCTCTTCATTATGTCAGTTGTGTATTTTTAAGGTTGTTATTATCAGTTCGTCTCACTTTATTCACCAGAGGGAATAAATTAAGCCTTGGTGAAGTGCTTGTTTAATAGAATTCAACTGATACGTATGCTCAGACGATACACTTGAAGATGAGCAAAGAAAACTAACAGAAACTCTGGTTGCTAATAATTTTCCAGATAAGTTCTTGAAGAAATAAAAAGTGGTCAGAACATCAAGACCTGTTCTCCAATTCGCCACTAAGAAGGACATATATGTCAAGCTACCCTAAGTGGGCGATCATGGTAGCTTGGTAGTTAGACAAAAATTGAACTCTGCATTTAAAAAGATTTTTTATGCATCCTAGATCCTATTAATTGAGTATGTGAAGCCTATATATCAGTCTAAGCCTTTCAAACATACGAAAAATGATTTCACACCTCACTGTATCTACAAAATTAAATGTGTGGTTGCCCATACATAAGGAGCACTCATCGATCTCTGAAAGTAAGGGCCTCAGAGCATATATCTAAATTACGTATTCTCCTTCTCTTATCGAAATAGTTTAACAGTTATCTAGGAATTACTAGATAAAGGTTATACAATTTTTTAGCTAGTGAATTCATTCACTACATCAGTAGCAGTAAGTATTTTCCCAAGATGATCAGCCTACGGCATTCTTCTCCTCCAAAGCCTCAGGATGGTCGGGGGTGGGTGTCTTGCGCTGCGGGTTGGCCACCCCTCCGCACACCTCTTGAAATGCTCCCATATGACCGTGCGTCTTACATAGCCTCTCCTGAGGAAGTCCTACTCACTGCCTTCACGTGGCGGAGGTGTTTCTCACTAAAGCGAGAGGGCAAAAGCGGATGCCCGGCGCTCTCCACCGGGTTGACTGTCCATTGGATGACAGTCTAGGGGAGATGGCTAAACCCTGATTCCAAACCTCCAACGACTGGCGTATGAAGCTCACCGGAGCTCACCGGCAGACGTATGGACAAAGGGCTTGTTGGATGTCCTGGATGTCTGGCCCCATTCAAAAAGGCGTATGAACCGAACTCCGGTCACCGGCTGCCAATGAATAGTGGACTCCTTACTCCACTCCTACTGCCTTGTAGGTCACACTTGGCTGTGTAAAGGCTAGAGCTGCACTCTCAAACAAAAGGCCGAGCGATGCTGGGGACATCACTCGTACCAAATTCCCAAGAAACTTCATGAACTCGTTCATGAAGCCGGCTCATCCTCCCGTAGGAGATAGCCGAAGTAAAGTAAAAAGTAAGTCAGGATTAGATGGTCACTCCTACTGTTCAAGTCTACACGCTAAACGGAAGTTTCAGTGTCAAGCATCCACCCATTGGCTGAGCAATTTTCATCACACTACGTTTCTTTATAATAAAGGATTTTTTTCTATTTCCCAATGAATGAAAAAACAAAACGAGATTGTTTTTACTGACGTTTCGCTATTTAATGCTGCTAATAGCTTTCTCAAAGTATTATTAAACCGGAATTTACACAATCTCAGCATATATATAACAAAGATTTAAGAGATGAGAAAATAGACTTAGGTTAAGTTAAAAGGACATATCGAAAGTCAAAATAATAATGAAGATCAATAAACCAAACAACAGAGGTAATAGTACATCTGTTATGATATCAAAACAAAGTTTACTAACTTGATCATCGTTCGTCACTCTGGGGTCATTTTTCGTTGTCAAGTTGGTCAACTGGTAGAGATAACAAAACTAAGTTTAGATTGTTGGATTTGATCAGTGTGTAACATTGTAAAAGTGTAGTGTGTGTTTGCATAGTGAACTTGCTTATCACATTCGTGTTGATTTTGTCACTTGAATGGGGAGGGGGAGGGAGGTGTTGAAAGGTTCTGTTTTAGTTCATCATTCCTGTTCAGACAATTTGGATTCCACTTGATATGAAGTGCTTCTGATATTAGACGATCTTTGTGATTCCTGAAGCTTTTCTGGATTATTTCAATATTGTCAAAAGCAATTTTGTGGCCTGATTCTATAGCGTGTAAACCTATGGCTGATGATTTTTCTTTGTTATATATATGCTGAGATTTTGTAAATTCTGGTTTAATAATATTTTGATAAAGCTATTAGCAGCATTGAATAGCGAAACGTCAGTAAAAACAATATCGTTTTGTTTTTCATTCATTGGGAAATACAAAAACCTTTATTATAATGAATATCATATACCCAATGCCCAAATTTTTTCAAACTGTTAAAAGTGAACTTGGTTTGGATATATATATATATATATATATATATATATATATATATATAACACTACGTTTCTGATCCCGACATGTATCTCGTATTTTGTAAGATTAAATTGGTATTTTGATTTGTCTCAAGTTTAAGCTGAATTAATACTATAGACGTTGAAGGGTAAGTACTTGCATTGTGTACATAGTACTTGTAGTAGACGTCGACACCCCTTCATCTCTTAAACATTCAAATATTTCACTTCCAATTCTTAATCTATGATTGTCTGCAGATCCGTATTTTTTTGTCCTTTATGACAATGAAGCTTGGTGCTGATAAAAGGAATGATAACTGTGAATATTTTAGGTGATATGAAATTACTGGAGACACAGTTCACACAGTAAACCCATTTATTCGAAGGCTTATGTGTTTTTATTGAAGAAAAGGCGGTCAATGAAGAGTTACTACTTTCAGAAAAATTATTTTCAAGCTGTACAAACGCATATATATATGTATATATATATGATCATCTTAGAAGCGAAAGGAATGTTTCCAAGGATGTGTCACTAAGACTGAAAATTTTGGACAACAAATATGCAACACACAAAGCGTTAATCGAGTAGAAACTATGATAAAATTAAATATGTAAATTGCCTCAAGTAGTGTAGTTGTCGGAATTGAGGAGAATTCAACTAAAATGGAAAGGAAGTTAAGACCAATTTAATTATTATTATTATTGTTATTATTGTATCCTTTAGTTCCTAGAGGAACATAGGGCTTCAGCTGCGCACCTCCATTGCCTTCGGTTTTCTGACAACATTTTCACTCCGCCCCAAGTCTGCCCACATGCTTTCATCTCCTCCTCACATGACCTCCTCCAAGTCACCCCACCCTCGCACTGACGACCAACTCGCCGTTTCCCACTCGCCTTCCACTCAAGCAATGGCTTGTCTAGTGATGTCACTTGATGGTTTCCTCAGAGTATAGCCAGCCAATCCATCTCCATTTCTTCCTACCTATTTGTTTCACAATCGGTTCCTGCTGGGTTGGTTCTCTTATTGCTAGAGATCCCTCTCTGTGGCTGATCTTTTCTGGCCAGCCATCTGATCTTGAGTGGTATTGAGCGAAGACAACTGTTGATGAAGGTCTGTAGTTTGTTTGAGATGCTCTTTATGATGCGCAGGTCGAGTCTCTCATCCGTATAGTGAGTAGCACTGACTTTACATTGGAGTTGAAAATCCGGATCTTATTTTTGATGCTGAGTGCTGTTGACCTCCATACAGACTTGAGAGTAATAAAAGCTTGTCTCGCTTTCCGGATCCATGCTTTGACGATATCATCATCAGTTCCGTCGGCCTGTAGTTGAAACGATGCTTCTTTCAGATTCCTCCCATTTATGCTGGCTGATTATTGTCGGTTGTTGTCGCTATTGCTGTTGTTGGCCAGGAATCTCCATCATTTCTGTTTTCTCTATGTTCACCTGAAGTGAAGTCCTATCTTCTCTGGATGCTTCTTCTGCCAACTTGTTGCTTTTCACTTGCATATCTTCCAGTTTGTGGGAAATCAGACATATATCATCGGCGAAATCCAGATCCTCCAAGTCTCTTTTTGTGTGAGTCCATTTTATGCCTGTTCCCTCGTTGGTTCCCGTTGTCTGTCGCATTATCCAGTCTACTTCCAGCAGTCAGGAAGATCATTGGCGATAGTAGACAGCCAGCTTGCCTCACTCCCGTCCTCACTTCGAAGGATTCCGTAAGTTTCCCGTTGTGGATTACTTGTCATGCAGCATTGTCGTACAGCTAACTGTTGGATGAGATGTATAATTGTCGATGGGACCCCACAGTAGTAGCGAAGTAGTTTCCAGATAACCTCTCGACCGACGCTGCACTGTCGAAGGCCTTCTCAAAGTCAATGAAGTTGAGATAGAGAGGTGACTTCCATTCTAAGCTTTGTTCAATGATGATCCGTAGAGTGGTGATCTGATCAATATATGATTTGTTTCTCCTGAATCCAGCTTGTTCCGGTCGAAGTTTTTCATCCAGGTTTGCGTGTTTGATTCTCTCCAGGATGATGCGGCTTAGTATTTTGTTTGGAATGGACAGAAGCATAATTCCACGCCAGTTCTTACATTGACCTAAGTCTCCTTTCTTTGGTAGTTTGAATAAGTATCCTTTCTTTCAATCCTCGGGTACTTTGCCCTCTTTCCACACCTTCTCCAGCAGTGGCGTCATCAAGTCCGCTGTTGTCTCTGGGTCTATTTTCAATGCTTCTGCTGGGATTCCATCTGGTCCTGCTGCTTTCCCAGCTTTTAGCATCTTGATTGCATTCAGGACTTCTGATTTCGTCGGGGGGTCAATGTTCACTGGTAGTTCTGCTTCCATTGTTGGTAATGTAATAGTGGAGGTGGAGAAAAAATCATTAAAATGCAAGAAAATATTATGCATCAGATGTTGAGATAGATTACACTAATGTAGATTCTGTGATTCTGTATATACAATTATATATTCGGAGTCTGAGGTTAAACATGTTCATCACCATGGCTTATGTGGTTTGAAGAAGATTGATTGCAGACTCTTTTGACAAGATTCCTGTAGATTCTGAAAATGACTTTGAAGTTTGGTTTCGGTCTCTCTTGATGTCCATCGTCAATCAGTTGTTCGAGAATCGAGCTGTCGGAGGGGGATGTTCGTTCTCCTTTATAAAACCGTGACAGTAAGCGATCGATCATATGCTTAAATAGCCAACGCTGAGTACGGTTGACATACGCAGCTTCATCGTATCAGGTGAATTAATCTATACACAATGATCAGATGAGCTATGGTAGCCTATCCTTGATAAATTCATGTGAATAATTAGTTTTGTGGAGGAAGTGAATCTAGGGTGAAGTGTGAAGGCATTTTTGAAGGACACGGATATTCAGTTTGTCAGTATTCCTGTAGATGTGTATCCGTTGAATTGTACATTCAGACAGAGGGGTCATTTCCAACAGGGAATGTGTTCCATTTTAGTGATGTAGGCTTCGTGGGTTTCGTGATGAAGTGTTCAATGAGAATCGTTGTTAGAGTGTTCAGCTCCTCTTCCATGTTATCAGAGGTGGAAATATTGCCACCTCTGTGGTTCAATAAATCGATCGGTTTCCGTTTTGTATGTCAATGCACTGAACTGTGGGAGTTTGTGAGCTGCTCTTTCCATATGGGATTTCTGTGGATGGATCTGTTTAGAACTTAACGAGATCAATCTCGAAGTTGATTTATGAAGGAACATTAAATTTATATTCTGCTGAGAGATTTTGTACCGTTTTCACTCCAGGCAAACTTCAGTCAGGAAATAGTCACAAACTGAGGTCCATATTCACATTCTTGCGGACTTTTGTAAGAACTATTAAAAAAAATTAATTGTTACTACCTGTCAGTGTTTCATTTCATTTAGAGATATTAAAGTAAAATTATCTTCAATTGGTTAGATCTGATTTTAACGTATAGTAGTAGTAGTAGTTTAAAATTACAATGGAGATGGTCTGATGTTTCCTAGGCTTTGATATTTGATTACGGATGAACAATTGTCAATTTTCGTGAAATTATAATTATGAATTCTATTACGCAAAGTTCAACTTTAGACATATATAGGCGCATCAACAACCTTGGGACCAGCAGTCGAGCTAAAAAGCTAATTTGGCTACCTTGTCCTAATGTTTTCCTAACTTAACCCCAACTCTACTCTAATCTGTCTCTAACTTAACCAAAACCTCAGTCTGTGCTGAACCTAACATTAATCTATCTCTAATTAACGCAGAAGAAGCATCAAAGATAGGACTTCCTCCAGGTGAACATAGATAAAACAGAGGTGATGAACATTCCTGGCCAACAACAGCAATAGCGACAACAACAGACAACAATCAGCATAAGTGGGAGGAACCTGAAAGAAACAGCCTCCTTCACCTACCTGGGAAGCATCGTTTCAACTACAGGCGGAACTGATGAGGATATCAAAGCCAGAATCGGAAAAGCAAGACAAGCTTTCGTTACCCTTAAGTCTGTGTGGAGGTCGACAGCACTCAGCATCAAAAATAAGATCCGGATTTTCAACTCCAATGTAAAGTCAGTGCTACTCACTATACGGATGAGAGACTCGACCTGCGCATCATAAAGAGCATCTCAAACAAACTACAGACCTTCATCAACAGTTGTCTTCGCTCAATACCACTCAAGATCAGATGGCTGGCCAGAAAAGATCAGCCACAGAGAGGGATCTCTAGCAATAAGAGAACCAACCCAGCAGGAACCGATTGTGAAACAAATAGGTAGGAAGAAATGGAGATGGATTGGCTGGCTATACTCTGAGGAAACCATCAAGTGACATCACTAGACAAGTCATTGCTTGAGTGGAAGGCGAGTGGGAAACGGCGAGTTGGTCGTCAGTGCGAGGGTGGGGTGACTTGGAGGAGGTCATGTGAGGAGGAGATGAAAGCATGTGGGCAGACTTGGGGCGGAGTGAAAATGTTGTCAGAAAACAGAAGGTAATGGAGGTGCGCAGCTGAAGCCTTATGTTCCTCTAGGAATTAAAGGATATAATAATAATAATCCAAAACTAACCAGATATCCTGTTTAATGTAGTTATACTTCATTCAGCAGTTTTCTTAATGCATATGGTTTAATGTATTTTGATTGAGTGTCCCAAGTCCATTGGTGCATTCGCTGTCATTGAGAGTCTGAAGTTTAATTTCGCCTTCCATTACCACGTCGTACATATCCTCTTTACCAAAGATTTTATCGTGTATGAGATGAAAAAAATACAACACATCCACGATTAAATATTAAAACTATAAAATATACACCAAAACACTTTTATTTCACTTATCACTCAAGGCATAAATTTTTATTCATGCGGAGGTGGAGTATATATCCGCTCTCCTTCATTTTTTTGTTCTTTGAAAAACAGATTTTGAAATGTTATTTCTGAATGGATGAAAAGAAAACTAAAACATGAAACTCAAAAATTAGTTAGTTATCTTTGACTTATTGTTCTCAAGAGAATTTCCTTACACTTCATTTCTAGTCGAAATTTTCACTATAAAATTATTATTATTACATTTTTCAACTATAGACTTATCACGTAAATCTTTCTTGTTAAATTGAGATAATTTTTAATTAAGTGAACATTTAATCTAGGAAAAAAATACAACTGCAATTAATGTTTCTACTACTACTGTTATTTTTTATTTTAATTTTATTGTTACCAACCGCCCACTTATTTAACTTATGCATCTTTTACTATGATCTCTAGTCTTTAGGTTGTGTATTCTATACAAAATTCTATCTTACGTTCGGTGGCATAGCGGTTAAGGCTTTCACCGATTATGCACATGGTCCGGAGTTCGATCCCCTGCCGACGCACACCTGATATCTATCTATGGTTGGCCTGCAAAATTTGGCCTACCGATATCACATACTGAAAATTCCATACTTATACCGAAAATACGGTGTGGAATCAAGCTGTAATCAAAACAAAAAGAATGAAAATTCACCGGCTGTATGACAATCAATACCCACCCCACCCCGTCTATACTTTATGAGTATATTTCAAGTTTGAATACGGATTGGTGTCAGTTAGAGAACCACTGGAAAACCAAGAAGTATCTGACAAGTGTTTCGTCCTACTGTTCTATTCTTCATCAATACATACATACATACAAGC
The DNA here is from genome assembly GCA_944472135.2 of Trichobilharzia regenti. Lineage (NCBI taxonomy): Eukaryota > Metazoa > Platyhelminthes > Trematoda > Strigeidida > Schistosomatidae > Trichobilharzia > Trichobilharzia regenti. The sequence goes on along the minus strand of OX235262.1, from coordinate 42,834,204 downwards.
CCACTGGAAATCGAACCCAGGAAGTCCAGGTTACATGACTAAGCTTGCTAATCATTAATAATTATAATAATTTGCTTTATTCTAAAAACAGTATTCATGATACAGAATGGTATTCTCGGCATTTCGTACGATATTTCATCTAATTTACTCAATAACAAAAAAAAACTTAACATGGTTCAGGTAACCAAAATCGATAATAGCAACGTTTTCGATATTAGCAGTAAGAATAAATCCAAAATGTACAATAATAACAATATTAACAACTAAAAGTATACGACAATTGAAATAGTGTCACGATAAGTTACAAATAAGAGAAGATCAAAGAGCCGTTTATTTAGCTAATTTCATAGTAAGTTACAGGCCCCACACTCAACACTATCGCTATCACACGGAACTCAGGCGAAATATGGGGTCGCTGAGATTTTGTCTTCAGTTGTGTGAACATATAATCTTTTGTCATGACTTCTAGTCCTACTCGATGAAATGGAAGTGGAGTGTTGTTAATGGAGAGGGTATTGAGAGTCAGACAATATGGCTTTTGATCATTTGTCACATGAGTTCAGGTGTCTGTCGACTACAATAGTAACGTGCTGACTTAGTGACACACCACTTGACCTACTGGCAAACATCAGTGATCTTTTCAATATGACACAGCCCTTTCTGAGTAGCTTGAGAATAGGGAAACTCAGAATATTTTAATTTTAAAAGAAGTGTGATGGTTTTCGTTAGTCATTTCAACTGAGCCCAGTTCGTTTCAAATAGCAAAGTAATGCAGTAACATCGCTGGGAAGTACGAAGTTCAATAACATTAATCATAGGAAACCATTTTTAAAAAAGTATGTTAGAACTGCAATAAATTGGCATATTGAAATCGATGTAATAAGTAATAATGGCAGAATTATAGGAGAGGATTTTGTCGACTGAAACAGGCGGCTTTCAAACATGATCTACTAGGTGCATCCATCCAATAAACGATATTGTCTATCTATTAGAAAAGCATATAACATCCCCCAATAAATTAATTCCCTATAGACAGATGAATTAATCACTATTCAGAACTTATGTTTAAATCATATGATTATATTTTATGGAGAAAATAGAAGACAAATTCAGAGGAGAAAATTTTCTTTATCGACGAAATCATCTTCAGAGGCTGTACAGTCGTATCTATACTTACAAAAATGTATAGGGTTCTATTATTGAGTAATAGGGATGGGGGTGACATAATTGATATAATTAATCATAAGTGGCTTTAGAATTGAAAATCAAAAGTTGTCAATTACATGGTGCTCGACGGCGCAAAGATAGAAATTTGATAAGGTTAAAATTGCTCTTGAGTGAGAATAAAGGTGGTAGTTGAGTGTCAATTTAACAAGTGTGAAGAGGGTGTAAAATGTACACAAGGAGCATATGAGATTGATAGTAGTGAATTAATTATTGAAACAAAAGCAAAATAAAAATAAAATTAAAAATTAAAAAAGAAGGGAAAAGAAAAATTCAAAGTTTTTTTTACAGGGAACGACTAGTGAAGAGGTTAAGGCCAAGGTAGAATAAGAGACTGGACAAACTTTTTCTATATACAGAACTCTGTATATATTTATATTTTTAAGGATAAATACGACTGTACAGCCTCTGAAGGAAGATGATTTCGTCGATAAAGAAAATTTTCTTCGCTGAATTTGTCTTTTATTTTCTTCATGACTCAGTGGGTATTTTCGGTGTTTTGATTGTCTTTTAAATACTTTTTTTAGTATGCATATTCGGTTATAATTTCAAATTCTCTCCGCAACTTATTCATCACAAGTGTTAATTTGTGAGGATTTGATCTGCTGACTGGTTTGCAGAAAGAAACCTCTTGGAGTTGTCGTAATAATTTGTAATCGATATGGCCTACCAGGTCGGGTGTAAGAAGAAATAGTTACCGAAGACATTAGTGATCACGCTTAAAGCACGAATTAATGAAAGCTAGGTCTCTGAATTCCCTCCCAGTGGTTAAATGACATATGAGCTCAACTTGTAGTTTGGAAATTTTGACGCCTGTCCTCCCTCAACTGGATGAGGGAATGGTTGAAGAATCTGAAACTAGAATAAAACAGCTCTCCAGCACTCCATGATTTACGCTAACATTCTAAATGACATCAATCCGTGATCAAATCTGAAAGAGATTAAATCCCTCACAAACTAACTAAAAGTTTATTTTCTATTTAAGTAAATGAGGTGAAGTGAATTAGAAAAAAAACAACTGTCAAGGAAATAGTATGTGCTGACTGCATTTACTCTCATAATCACATAAATTAATTTGAACAGAAATCAGGAAATGGATACATAGAATTATCAATTCTATTAATTTAGATTAATGGTGTTATGTAGAAATAAAATTGGAGAAAAAGCCTCTTAATTCATTTCCGTTTATGAAATATTCGTTAATTCCAGGTCATTCATGAAAGTCAGTAATGAAAGCTGGTCAGATAATGTTATCTACTTACTTATTTACTTTTCAGGATATTTTGATAATTTCCCATAACAATTATTATTATTATTATGACATTTATTATCACTTATTCAAAATTATAAATAATAATTGTTTTTTATTTATCATTATTAATCTATTGGTCAATAATTATTAATTAAAATAAAAATGATAATAATAATAATGGTAAAGCTTTATTTAAGACAGTATGCGAGTATACGGTACAAAAATTTTCAGCGTATTCAGTTCCAAAGTACTTTTTTCTTCACACAGGATTCACATGTAAAGTAATAATCTGAAGTATATCCTCATTTCGTTGAAGAATTGTACAGCGTTTACTTGGGAGCAAGTAAAATCATCGCGCAAGTTTATGCATAGGTCATTTGATATAACTGGACGATTAAAACAGTGATAGATCCAGATGAAATTAATCATTTTGGAGGAAAGTAATTTCGGTAGCCCAATGATTTAAGCAGGCTGCCGATGACAAAATGAAAGTAATAATTGAGGTGTATAGATTATTTAGAAAATAAGAAAAAAAATTCATCGCCCTCTATTCACAGAGATAGGAAAGAAACAGCTATTTGGGATATACAGTTTAGAAATTCTTTTCTAACGTCGATTTCATGTTTTATTACGTTTAAGTGAAGAGTTATTCCTCTCTCTTCTCAGCGATATCTTTCTCAAGCTCTCCAGTTACATATGTATGTAGTAAATTATCTTGGCAACAAAAGAAATCACAGAAAATACCCATTGAGTCATGAAGAATATAAAAGACAAATTCAGCGAAGAAAATTTTCTTTATCGACTAAATCATCTTCAGAGGCTGTACAGTCGTATTTATACTTAGAAAAATATATAGAGGTCTATTATTGAGTAATAGGGATGGGGGTGACATAATTGATATAATTAATCATAAGTGGCTTTAGAAGTGAAAATCAAAAGTTGTCAATTACATGGTACTCAACGGAACAAAGACAGAAGTTTGATAAGGTTAAAATTGCCATTTAGTGAAGAGGGTGTGAAAATCTACAAAAGGAGCATATGAGATTGATAATAGTGAATTAATTATTAAAGTAAAAGCAAACTAAAAGTAAAATTAATAAAATAAAATTTTTTTTACAGGGAACGATTAGTGAAGAGGTTAAGACCAAGATAGAATAAGAGACTGGACAAACTTTTTGTGTATACAGAGTTCAGGGTGGTATTGATGAACTGCCAGAGCCTTGGCCATACACAAAAGCCGAAACCTGATGCCCTCTGTACCATTTCGTTTCAGGCCTCAGGCCACGTAGCTCCACCAGAGTCGTCTTTCAACATCATCTACAAAGTGAAGCCAAATGGTACAAAGGGCATCAGGTTTCGGCTTTTGTGTATGGCCAAGGCTCTGGCAGTTCATCAATACCACCCTGAACTCTGTATACACAAAAAGTTTGTCCAGTCTCTTATTCTACCTTGGTCTTAACCTCTTCACTAATCGTTCCCTGTAAAAAAATTTTATTTTATTAATTTTACTTTTAGTTTGCTTTTACTTTAATAATTAATTCATTATTATCAATCTAATATGCCTCTTTTGTAGATTTTCACACCCTCTTCACTCAATAGCAATTTTAACCTTATCAAACTTCTATCTTTGCACCATCAAGCACCATGTAATTTACAACTTTTGATTTTCACTTCTAAAGCCACTTATGATTAATTATATCAATTATGTCACCCCCATCCCTATTACTCAATAATAGACCTCTATATATTTTTCTAAGTATAAATACGACTGTACAGCCTCTGAAGTTGATTTCGTCGTTAAACAAAAGAAATATTTAATGTTCAAGTATTGGTATTGTAGGGATTTTGTTTGATTGCATGGAGGATTCAATCAAACAAAATCCCTACAATACCAATACTTGAAGATTAATCTGATGCTCACTAGTGACTGGCCCTATTCAGGCAGTTAACCTGGGGTTCTAGTGGGAAGCCGTGACCAGTAGGGTACAGCAGGTTGAAGATGAGGCAGTAACTCATGGAAGAAGACATTGCGAAGTGGTCGCGCTATGTCGTGAATTGGCAGAAGTTAGAATTCAAGGACCATTGGATCGGGTCCCAGTGGCTCAATGGTCTACGAGCTCGCCTTGTAACCAGAAGGTCCTGGGTTCGAATCCCGGTGGGTGCGTACTGATGAAGAGTCCCAAACTAGGACGAAACAGCTGTCCAGTACTCCCAGGTTTTCCAGTGGTTCTCTAACTGATGTCAGCTCATGATTGAATCCTCCATGAAATATTTAATGGTGTGAAATATTCCCATATTATGAATTAAAAGTCAATTTGAACGAAGAATATTATTTTCAATAATTTCTCTTCAGGTTCTTACAATTATTAAATATAATATTTGTTGTCGTTACAATAAAGGCCAGTTATGCGGCGGATACATTTTTAACGTAGAATAACGGATTAGTTATGGTGTGTCAAAATAAATAGTCGTATTTGTGTGACAAACGTGCTAGGCTGAAATGGATTACAAAATATTGTAAAACCGGAGACAATGGTGGTGATTAGTCGTCATAATAGATTTGTAGAGTGTGGGGTAGGAAAATTGACAAGTCAGTCAGTTCAAGGTTATAAAAGGTGTCAGGTGAGTGGCTAGTACAAAGTGGTCTGTGTTAAACAGGAGATAGTAAGACTGCAATGAGAGGTTCATAATGAAATAACGAATATGTGAACAGGTGGAGGCATATATTGAGAAAAGAGGTAATATCACTAATTATAATTCCGGATAGTTTAAATGCAAGTTCGATAGTATTGAGGGAATGTTCGCATGAAGGGCATAAATTATGATGAATAATAATAATATTTGTAATAATAAGGAAAGTTAAAAGAAAACCAAGAGGGTTAAGGGGAAGGGGCACTCTCGGTGAGAAGAAGAATCATCAATCCAAGTCCGGCCACGGTAAGAACAGCGTCTGGACGCGTTCTTTTTTGATACAAGTTCCGGTTTAGTCGATCTTATTGAAACAGATTCAGCTATGTGTAGGAGAAGTAAGCGAACTGTACGTAATAACGAATTCGGAATTCGGCATATAACCCTGAGAGCTGTGTTGACATCGATGCGATGTCCAGTATCGACCAAGTGTGACAGGGCCGAGCTTTTTATGTTCTCGAACCCGTAGACGAACCTGCCTAATCGTGCGCCCTATATAACTTGAACCACAGGAACAGTTGAAATGGTATATGCATGAAGAAGAGCTAAGGTTAGGTAAGACATCTTTGAGTTGGTGGGTGAAGATTGGACGGCTAGTGAAGGGTAGACACAGACGTGCAGAGTAGAAAGTTTTCTTGATCGCCCTGGTTAAACGTTGGGATAGAATCTCTACAGGAGTATCTCCCTTGAATTGGAGACGTAAAAACAAAGGCTTTTTCTCCACAGTTGGCAGTTCATGTTTACGACAATTGTAACCTATGTTGGCTTTAATGAACTTCTCTGGATATCCGTTCTCGCTTAGAATATTCCGGATGACCTGGTGTTCTTTCTCTACACAGTCTTCGGAACAAATGGACCTCTCTCTAAATGCTAAGCACCTGATCAGATTATGTTTGTATTTCATCGGTACGAAGAAATATTTCCTAAGATGTGTTATTAAAAAGGAAAATTTCAGGTAACAATTACGTAATATGGAAAATGTTAATCGGGTAGAAAATGAAAGAAAAGAAAATAAATAAATTGTGTATGGTAGTTTAATTAATGGGATTGAGTAGGACTCAACTACAATGGAAAGAAAGTCGGGTTCATGGTTTAATAAGTGAGTTTCTATTGCTTCTGTGCTTTGAAGAAGTTTGATTGCATACTATTTCGACAAGATTCCTGTGGATTATGCGGATTACTTAAAAGTTGGATTTCGGCCTCTCTTGAAGTCCAGAGTCGGTCAGGTGTTCGAGAGTCGAGCTGTCCGAAGGGGATGTTTTTCTCCTTTATAAAACCATGGCAATAAGTGATCAGTGATACGCTTGAATAGCTAACTCTGAGTACGGTCGACATGCCCAGCTTCACAGTATCAGTTGAATTAATCGATATACAATGACCAGGTGAGCTGTGTAAGCTTATCCCTCACACATTCACGTGAATAATTAGTTTTGTAGAGGAAATGAATCTAGGGTGAAGTGTGAATGTATTTTTGAATGACGCGGATATTCAGTTTGTCAGTATTCCTGCAAATGAGTATCCGTTAAATTGTAGATTCAAACAGAGGCATCTTTACCGACAGAAAACGTGTGCCATTTAAATGGTGTGGGCTTCATGGACTTCGTGATGAAGTGTTGGGGTAGTCATTTTTGATGAAAATCCTTGTTAGAGTGTTCAGCTACTCTTCCATAGTATCAGAGGTGGAAATATTGCCACCTCTGTGGTTGAATTAATCGATCGGTTTTCGTTTTGTATGTCAATGCACTGAACTGTGGGAGTTTGTGAGTTGCTCTTTCCAAATCGGATTTCTATGGATGGATCTGATGGGTCTGTTCATTGTTCCATCTTTTTCACATATTGTGATTTAAACGTGTGGAGGAGATATTTCTGAGTTGTCCTGCCTCTGTGATATGACGTGGATTGCACGGAGGTAGTTGTTCAAAAAATCCACAATGTCTTCCAAGTTCTGTTGATTAGTTGAGATTAGTGGATGAAGTATCATCCACGTATGTCTTGTGAAACTGAAGGCTGTCGACCATTCTCTGTGAGTATGCATTGTAGATTTTTGGCATAGAGAAATGTGGAATCGATGGGCCTGGAGGTTAACCCACATGTATATGATCCTTCTGTCTACTTATTTCATTGGACATTTAGCGTGCACGCTAACAGGATGTCCTTGAAATAATCAGTAGGTATTCCAATGTTTAGTACCTTTGAATCAGTATGTTCTCACATGTAGGATATTGATTCAGTCAATGGGACGTTCGTAAACATTAGATCATATCCGGTGAGAGAAATACTTGATTGGAAGGAGTGCGACACATACTCTACACATACTCAAGGCCTCCGCGTATTCTCTAGATGACTTTGAATTTGGTGTCCGAGTTCTTTTGGTGTCTAGAATGGAGCTGTGTGTGATGTTGTATCCCGTTAATCGAATCATGAGGGTAGGCGTTCTTCGATACTCTTGGATAGAAGACGCTGAATACGGTCGACAGCTTCAGAGGAGCACGTGAGTTGGTTGATACATAGTGATGGGGCAGGTAGTGGTAGCTTCTTCATCAAGTTCATGTGAATAATTGGTTTTTTATAGGTAGAGAGCGTAAGTTCCTGTCTGAATGTTTTCTTGAATGACTCGAACATATGGTTTTCTTGTATTTCTTCGGATGAGTCTCCAGTGAATTACAGTTGCAGACATAGAAGTTTTTTAGGGTTAAAGAGTTTGTGGAGTATAGCCCAAGAATAATATAGCTGAGAGGAATAACTGCTTAATGAATGCCTTTTTTCAGATTATGAAATGTTGATAAACAATGAGACCACATATGGTGATAGCAGTATTTGATTAGCAGCGTTGACTTTTTCAACGGAATCGATGAAATTAAAAAATCTCGTACTAAGTGGTACGGAACTTGTCTTCTGATTTGTTCTAGGTTGTTTACTAGCTATTGGGCATTGAAATGATACATATATAGTCGGGTTATATTTTAAGCCAGATGATCTCGTGTGTTCAAACATTGTTGCATCCATGAATGATAAAGTCCTTATTTTTTTCAGGGTGTCCTTCCACCTTAATTCATTGTTCATTGCATATCTTTGCTTACTTTGAACTTCACACTACTTAATATTTGTAAGTAGCATAGTTCTGCATTTTCATGTTGTCAGTTCTACGAATTCATACTTCCCTTCATTTTGATAATATTTAATTGCATGGATTCCGAATTCCATTGTTATGGTCTACTTCATTAGGTATTCCGCATGGATGCATCTTTTTATCTGTCTTCTCTTTAAATATTTTCCCCCTCAAATTTTGACGTATTCAGCGTGGTTTCTCTTTTTAAACAGTTGCTCACGTGTACATTTTATTTTAATGTTGACACACTTCCTATAAGTTATTTAGGACAGAAATATACCCATGAATACCTCATGATTTGTAATGCTTTTAGTGTTATTGACGATTATGCTTATTACTACCCATGAATACAGTATACCATCTAAGCATGAAAGCCACATTGAAAGCTTGACTGAAAGAATTCAGTCTGCACCCAACGAAAGACTAGAGGCATGACACAAGTTACCTACAGTCTAGTGTCAAATCATTGTGTTTCAGAGAAACTTTGTGTTCGAATCAAACTGACAATGCGCCAATCGGTAAGGAATACGCAATCTACACATGTCGAGAGGTGAAATTTTCACCACACATTCCTTTACAAACGAAATTATTCAGATCACAATATGCGATCTACTTGATACCAAAGATGGTCATTTAAGAAAGTGAGAAAATTAGCACAATACTATACACTACTGATTGATTGAGATGTGTAACTGTATATGCGAGTGATATCAATCAGGAGTGCTTGACAAATATTTCGAGGTTTCTAAAGCAAACCACTGTGAAATTCCACCATGGGAACTGCGTAAATTGGAAATCCCTAATTAATGTTCAAATTATGAATTTCATTAATTGTATCATTATTTCGAGCAAATAGCTGGAGAGAAATTGTGTAGTTTGAAGTGATTCGGATGTCTGAGGTAAGTCACACTGGGTATACCGTTGATGAACTCTGTTCCAAACGAGCGAAATGGCCGTCTGATGTTTAGATCACCTCGATCTGGCTAGGAAGCACTACTGGTTGATATGAGTGATATATGACTACTCATCTGAATCTTTCAGTAGTATGTAGTTTTATGCAAACTTTGTGTCTCGTGTCTACTTGCTACAGGAGAGGTTGCAAGCTTGAAGGCCTCAAAATAAACGATCCTTTAATTGCTTTGGATGACCAGTCAGATTTTTGTAACGACTGGATTGATTTTTCGGGATAGGGTTGATGGGTCCATGCTCAATGTTGCTTTTTTTTCAGGGCTTAAGTTCAGGTGGTAAATTAGTGAACTACTAAACTAGACGAGGTTATCATCCTGTGATTGGAAAAGTTTTCCTCTTGAGATGTACTGAAAAAAACTGTAACGATTAACATGCATGTAATAGAAGAAAAAGATTTTATGGTGCATTTGGATACTACTTCAAATTTCAGTTTGCCAAGCATGTTTTAATCAAAAAAAAATTAACAAGACAATCGTTCCTTACAGGTAGCTTTAGTTTGACTATGAGGAGAAAAACGTGTGTGAATTAGTTTTACGGATGATGAATGTGTTAATTACTCAGATCTATTCATATCTGATAGTTAGATGCATTTTGACATTAAGCCAGTTTGTTGAGATGCAAAAAAATCTTTTTGGTCCATGTCTCAATTCAAGTTTGCATTTATGCATTTTTGTAATTTATAAACACCAGCAGATACTGTCATGAAATAATTTGAACAAAGCAGGAACTACAGTCTTAGCAGAATAAAGTGATACCATCTTTTATTTCGTTGCCTTGTCGTCAGCTGCTTACAGGGCAAAGACATTATTAAATATATGATAGAGAAGATTTTTAGCTCAGGTGGATGATTTTGATGTGGTTGTGTTCTCTGAGCTATATGGTTGATTTGCGAAGCTTTCATCACCCTACTAGGTGACATCTTCAGCGCATACTTCAATCAACCATATAGCTCAGAGAACACAACCACATCAGAAACATTATTAAATATATCTACAAAAACATACTTGCACAGAGTTCATTTTAAACAAAAATCAATCGATCAACATATATATATATAACAACAGAAGACAAGGGCCAGGCAACAGATCGTTTATTAAGGAAATCAACACGTATTTATATATATTTCATGTACATTATTATAGCTTATTCAAGCAGACAAACACAGTCTTCTGATTGGTTGTTTCTTGCTCAAAGTTATTCTGTGCTGCTTGTGACTGGTTTCTCAGAAAGTTGAGCCATATATCTGCGAATCGTATTTGCCCACGTTAAGTCTGCTGTGATTGGTTGCTGAATCAGTCTTGTTCATATTTTCTCACGGCCAATATTAGTGACCTAGACATTGACGTAAATTAACAACAACAATAATCATACACAATGGAAACTTTTCAGCATTTCGCATTCAGATGAAAGAGAGATGAAAATATCCAGTTACCATGGCAAAGAAAGACTGACAACCGCTTCTTTCTGGACGCATAAATCAGGTTTCAGGGTCTTGGTGGAAATGGCTTCAGCATACTTGAGGAGAATTGAGCCCTTTTTCCTATTGATAATTCTGAACGACTTTTCGACGTCCACCTCATGACTCGTGTCGAGGAGATGGCTGGCGATGGCACTGTTCAAACAAAGCATTTGTTCCCTTTAGACGTAAGCTTTCTGGTACATGTTCAGAAAAATCGTAGATATGGCCTTCTTTCTTTCCTTCCAATGTAACTGCTCCCGTAGATACATGTGAATTTGTGTATATGGTTGGAGTTATTCTGCTAAAACTGTGCTTCTTGTTTTGTTCAAATTCATTAAGGGGAGTAAAAATACATGAAATAAATGCTTGGGAAATCCTTCCTGAACAACCTAGTAACCATACAGATACTTTATTAGATATTTCAACTAGCTTTGTCATTAATTGGTGGGTGGGGATTAGCCGTGGAATCCAGCATGCGCATTTCGTCCTCTTTGGGACTCGTTACTGAATGTACCTGTATTCCACAGTGAGTGATGATGTTCCCACCGAAGTTCGAACCCAGTGCCCATAGTTTTAATGCTAAAGCCGACACATCAACCTGAGACCGAGCACTTCGGTCCAATCCATAGACGGGAAAATCTAAAATTGAATTAAATAACTTTGTCATTATTTTTCTCTTTTTTCCTAGGCTATCTATTATTGTCCTAAAGTCCTTTTTTCATTTGTAGTCCCTGATTTAAACGCTTCTCTTTACTGTGGTGTGATGGTGTTGATAATGTGTTGTTTTACAAGTGTGATTTTGTTTGAATGCGATCAAGGTTTGCGGTGGGGATTTCAACCTTGAACTGTCTGTGGGAAGTGTTTGATGCGTGACTTTTGATTCCACATTCCTGGGAATATTCTTTTTGGATCCCAGGTACTTCTCACTGTTGATTTTGGTTGAATAATTTTGTTTCATTGTACTCGCTTTGTATTTGAGAAAGTTCTAGTTCTGTAAAGCTTACTAACGGCAATATCAGAGTAATTCTGAGTTTTGATAGGTTATTATTGTTAAATACTACTACGGATTTCATTGCAGACAGTTGACGTTGAGACACTTTTAGACTTTGTGTCACTCAGTGAAGCTTTAGTTAGCTATACAGTACAACACGAAGACTTCTTTCCAGAGTTCAGACCACAACATGTCGGTTTCGGTCGCTACTGATACTTTACGGTAGACCTCATCACGAACAAACTTAGGACATAAAATCACTGAAGACCAGGGTGTACTGGACACTTGTTTTAACGTCGCTTGGGATAGTTCACAAGCATAACCTCACTAGGGGTTGGACTAATGATCTTCAGGTTATGAAGTCAGCACGTTTACTGTTCATTCAATTGATAAAAATCCAATGACCCATGAATTCTAACTTCTTTAAATTCGAAAAACAGTTATACTGTCATGAAGTATGGTCGGTGACAATTCGTACTCACACCCGACTTGATGAACCTTACAGGATTTATATTCTCACCCATATATAGCTTATCATTTGATAGTCAGTTTTGGAGAATTTCTGTTTGAAATTTAATTCATTATAATCCTATAAGTCCATATGTCACACGCAGGAACACTTTGAGAGTAGGGATCCAACTGAAGAAATAATTTTCAATTGATCACTAGACTGTGACCTGTCTCATGAACCGTAGTATTAAGGGTATTCCTTCATTTGAGTTTGCTATGTGTTTACCACGCTAGGTGACTCACCACTGTGCTGTACTTTCACTTAATATTAGGCTGTTCCCGGCAATCTGGATCACTTGCTTCGGTAAAAAAAACAAATATAACTTGCTAACGAGTGGCGGTAAACACGAAACCTAGTCCCATAGGTGTTGGTTCTAGTACAGGACTGTTCAACAGTAGGCATCCATCAAGGTTCACTTTCCCGCGACCGTCCAGTTACACGGCGAGCACGTAGACCATTAAGCTACTGGGAGTTTCAATTTTTATTTATTCATGAATGCTTCATTATGAAGCTCATAAACTTAGCCAGTATTTTTTCATCCAGTCCTTCCTATTTCATCCTTATCTTCAGTTTTAAAATTTTCCGCTCTTTAGGAAAACAAGATTATTCCTATGAAAATATTGTCTTACTGTAAACATATGATGCGTAGAGGTTTTGAATAACCTAATTTAATCTTATGACCTTAAAAATTATTTGTACAAAATTGCGAAGAAAATACAAATAAGAAACTGTAGAAGTAGGAAAAACAATTTTTTTTTTAAAAAACGAACAAATTAAATATTACTGTATTAGTTTAGGTACAGAATATTTTTTTTAATGAGATCATCTTTGTTATTCAGTCAGTAGGCAAGGTCTTTCTTATCACATATTGTTCTCCGTTTGAGTACAAGATAAGCAACTCCTTCTGATCGTTTCTACATGGATTTATCACTCTACCCTCTCCCAAAAAGGAAGACAGTTAGACCGAAGCTACAGCCTGCTTTTTACCTTAACGACAAGTGGATATTCCACCATGATTTTGCGGGAATGAAACCAAGACTGGAAGAAATTCATAATTTGTAAATTGGTAAGGAATTCGCAATCTACACATGTCGAGAGGTGAAATTTTCACCACACATTCCTTTAGAAACGAAATTATTCAGATCACAATATGCGATCCACTTGATACCAAAGATGGTCATTTAAGAAAGTGAGAAAACTAGCACAATACTATACACTACTGATTGATTGAGATGTGTAACTGTATATGCGAGTGATATCAACCAGGAGTGCTTGACAAATATTTCGGGGTTTCTAAAGCGAACCACTGTGAAATTCCACCATGGGAACTGCGTAAATTGGAAATCCCTAATTAATGTTCAAATTATGAATTTCATTAATTGTATCATTATTTCGAGCAAATAGCTGGAGAGAAATTGGGTGGTTTGAAGTGATTCGGATGTCTGAGGTAAGTCACACTGGGTATACCGTTGATGAACTCTGTTCCAAACGAGCGAAATGGCCGTCTGATGTTTAGATCACCTCGATCTGGCTAGGAAGCACTACTGGTTGATATGAGTGATATATGACTACTCATCTGAATCTTTCAGTAGTATGTAGTTTTATGCAAGGACTGCAAGATTTTATATTCTAGAATATTGTATTTTGCTCGCATTATTTGACTAATCTAGGTTTGGATTGTAATAATATTTATGAAATTTGCTTGAGCCACTTGAATGTTCTACGTTCCTGACTTCATAAAACGGCTGAGTAGTTATCTATTCATGAACTGAATCTAGTCCACTGTGTCCTGAATACGTATGTAAAGTTTGCTTTTACCTTGATGGGATTTTTGCACACTTCCTGAGTTATTCTTTGTATTCTATCCCTATCAATACTGCTGTTATCTTCACCTTTGTCAGCTTCTGGTGTTATTTTGCCCAAAAGACTTTAACAACTTTTTTAAAAAAATCGATCCACTCAGCTTTGATCAATGTCTATGCAACATTAACTTTGTACTCCTGTCAACCTAACACTTATTTCTAAGTTATATGTATTTTGTGAATTAATTTTTGCATTACATGATGTGATGTGTTTCTGAATAGATAAAAGAGGGTTTATATCCCTCGCGTGAAGTTGAATCGTATTTTATGTATTACTGTTGTATACCAGCATGTTGGATGAACAAGTCGATATGACACAGAAAATCATTCAGGCGTTTAATCACATTTCGAAATTCATCTGTAATGACTGGAACAAATTGAAGTGTAAAAGCTGAAGAATTTAAGGTGTGTTGTAGGAATGATGGGAAAGTGAAAAGTCTATTATGAAAATTAGCATAGTCAGCTGTTATGAACTCATAGATGGTGAGAAAGTAAGTGTATAGACATGATATTACCACCTTTTCGGTGTATGAAGAGATATATAACTCGTTTCCAGATATCTAATATTTGCAATGAGTTAATAAGCTAGAGAGGAAAAGAAAACAACTCGAAACCAAAACATGGTTCTCGAGTAGAACATAAGGCTTCCAGAGCCTATTCTATCAAATCTCATCCTGTTCTCTGCAGTCCATCATTTCTGACAACTTCTCATCTCCTCCTCCTCCTCCTCATCATCATCATCATCAATATCACACAATCTCCTCCATGTCACCCACAGACCTACTCCTAGCTCGTCGTTTTCCATACACGTTCCACTCCAACGATGATCTGTCGCAAAATGTCAACCGACAGTTCTCTCTGTATATATCATATCCACATACACTCTCTTCGAAATAGTTGATGAGCAATAGCTTCTCGATCACTTCTTTGACAACCGGAGTTTCTGTTTGGCAATTCTTTCTAGCACACAATCTCATATATTCAGTATGCAGCCAACGAAATCAGTTGTTGGTAAATGTCTGCAGTGACCTGTTCGAAATGCTTTCCTTTGATGCGCATGTCAAGTTTCTGACCCATACGGAAGGACTGAAAACCTCGACATTATTATTGAGAATCCGAATCTTGTTGTTTATGCTGAGTACAGTAGATTTCCAAACCGACTTCAGAGTGATGAAGATCCGTCTTGCATTTCCGATTCTGGCCGGCTTCGACATCCCCATTCGTCCTGTCGCCTGTAGTTGAAACGATGCTGTTTGGTCAGATAAATGAAGGAAACGACCTCTTTCAAATTCCACTCCGCCCACTGATGATGATTGGTGCTTTGTGTTGTTGTTGTTGTTTTTGAGGATGATGATGATGATGATGATGATGATAGTGGTGGTGATCAGTTTTATCTTCAACACCTACGCCTTCTCTAACTTCACTCAGCATCCTGCCTATTTCTTCTACCAGTTTGTTGGTTTTCCAGTGTAAGTCTTCGAGTTTGTGTGTCACATTAGACATCGATCACCCGTGAAGTTCAGATCCTCTAGAGTCTTTTTACTTGTTCAACGTATTCCTGTCTTCTTGCTCCTCCCTCACAGTGTGGCATATAATTCAGTTCTTCACAATCAGGAAAATCATCTGTGAGAATAGTCAATCTTGTTTGTTTCAATTCAATCTCTCATGACTTCAAAGTCTTCTCTGAGGTTTCATTTGTATTATTTTTAATTCTATTAACTCATAACTATAAGTAAGTTTTAGTTTATATTCTAATAGGACGGTGATTTATATTGAGTATTAAAGCGTAGTGTGGATTAAGAATTAACAAGTTTTTCGCAAATTACAGTATTTAGTCTGACATTTTACTTCTATGGCCAACTAGCATGACTGACATTCACATATCGGAAGGAAATGAAAATCCCTATATAACATGACAATATAAATTATTCTGTAAAATGGGAAGTCATATGAGTGAAATAAAAATACCTCTGTGGTAAAGTAAATTATGATTTCAAGTAAAGTTTAAGCGTAAGAATGTGGAATGAACAAAACAACATTACTGAACAAATAAAGTAACAATAATGGCAATAGTAGTAACATTTTTAATAAAAATCAGAACGATTCACGCTAAATTGTTACTAGTAATGATAATAATAATAATACCAGTAATATTAACAGTAATACTACTATTGTAACAACAGAAGACAAGGGCCAGGCAACAGATCGTTTATTAAGGAAGTCAACACATTTAAAGATTTCCATGTACATATTATAGATTATTGTTAGCAGAAAAACACAGTCCTCTGACTGGTTGTTTCTCACCAAAAGTTTACCTTGCATCTTTTTGTGACTGTTTCTTGAACGTCAGATCATCTATATGTTAACTGTATCCGCATACGCAAAGTCTGCTGTGGTTGGTTGTTGAATCAGTCTTTGTTCATATTTTCTTATGACCAATATTTGGGACATAAGCATTGACGTAAATTAATGTCTACCAACTTCGGATAGCAGCCTGCTCTCACCACACTACTACTAACTGTGATGCTACTACCTGACCTGTTATCAAAACAACAACTTCTCTCCCTCCAAACTCTACCGATAATTATTTGTAGGTCATGTTCCTTTGCGTTTGAGGCAAACATAGTAGTTAGACAATACTGTCCACTCTCACAGATGACTTTCCTGATTGTGAAGAACTGAATTATATACCACACTGTGAGGGAGGAGCAAGAAGACAGGAATATGTTGAACAAGTAAAAAGACTCTAGAGGATCTGAACTTCACGGGTGATCTATGTCTAATGTGACACACAAACTCGAAGACTTACACTGGAAAACCAACAAACTGGTGAAAGAAATAGGTAGGATGCTGAGTGAAGTTAGAGAAGGCGTAGGTGTTGAAGATAAAACTGATCACCACCACCACCA
Source organism: Trichobilharzia regenti (assembly GCA_944472135.2). NCBI lineage: Eukaryota > Metazoa > Platyhelminthes > Trematoda > Strigeidida > Schistosomatidae > Trichobilharzia > Trichobilharzia regenti. The sequence goes on along the minus strand of OX235262.1, from coordinate 42,817,230 downwards.
CCATCATCATCATCATCCTCAAAAACAACAACAACAACACAAAGCACCAATCATCATCAGTGGGCGGAGTGGAATTTGAAAGAGGTCGTTTCCTTCATTTATCTGGCCAGACAGCATCGTTTCAACTACAGGCGACAGGACGAATGGGGATGTCGAAGCCGGCCAGAATCGGAAATGCAAGGCAGACCTTCATCGCTCAAGAGTCAGTTCGGAAATCTACTGTACTCAGCATAAACAACTTTTATCAACAACCGATTTTGTTTGGTTCCATACCAAAGATCAGATTGTCTGCTATAAAGAGTTATCGAAAAAAAATCTGGCTGTCAAGGGACTAATTGAGAAGCTATTGCTGAACAACTATTCTGAAAAACGTGGATGTAGATAGGATATACGCTAAGGGAACTGTCGGTTGACATTTCGCGACAGGTCATTGTTGGAGTGGAGTCTGGATGGAAATTGACGACCTATGAGTGAGTCTGAGGTTGACATGGGGGAAATCGTGTGAGGAGGATGAAGAGGAGATGAGATTGTATGGGAAATGATGGAGCCATCTGGAATGGACTGCAGAGAACAGTATGAGATTTGATGTGATGTGCTCTAGAAGCCTTATGTTCTAGTCGGAAAACAATGGAAGAGTAATAATAATGATAATAATACTGGAAATAACCCACTTGTAGCGTATTTTCGAAATATGACCCCTGACTATTAATTGTGTTGCAGCTCCACTCATCATCTGATAGCGGTTGTTTTTGTTTGCTTTGTGTATATTGTTGCTGTCTTCATTTTAGCTGAATGTGATGAAGTCGGCTGGTCTTAAAATTGATCAATCTATATATCTTGAAAGAGTGTACTGCTTTTCCGTCATTGTGATTATAGTACACGTTATAAGCATGTGAATAGGTATTTTCCTGTAAATTCTCATCAGACTTTACAATTACACGTGAAAATATTAGTCATAGACATCTGAAATATTGTTAATCAATAGAATAATATACATAGTCAAGTTAAATGCAAGTTGAACAATAATAAATTGTGAAATTATGATTAAAATATGTAACCATAGAGCAGTATGATATTGAATATAAAATTAGCAGTACAAACACATACCATTTACAGTTATTTGGTGTTATCGACAGAGACAGCTATTCTAGGATGTGATTGAAGGCTATGGAAGGGAGTGGGATTAAACAAACTTTTCCTGAATACAGTAATAAGATTGAAGACATTTTTATCGCGACTGCCTCAATCATGCTTAGCGATCGAAAGCTTACAAACTCAGGAATTTGAAAAGGCAGTTTGTAAACAACTGTAAAGGCCGAATATATATCAGTCTTGTGATCTGTATCCACCAGATGTGTAAATGTTGGACTCCTGATTAATTTTACGTGTCCTTTGCCCAACCACTTTGCTCAAGAAGTCGATGGTGGGATGATTGAGTTGTTCTGCTTACATAACTGTTTTCACAAGAATATCATCATGAGCTGAGATTAGTTAGAGAACCTTGGAAAATCTGGGAGTACTGGACAGCTGTTTCATCCTAGTTTGGAACTCTTCATCAGTACGCACCCATCGGGGTTCAAACCAGGAACTTCTGGTTACAAGGCAAGCTCGTAGACCACCAAGCCACTGGGACCCGATCCAGTGGTCTACAAGCTCGGCTTGTAACCACAAGTTCCTGGTTCGAACCCCGATGGGTGCGTACTGATGAAGAGTCCCAGGTCCAATGTCAGCTCATGATGGAATCCTGTAATCAATCAACCAAATCCCTACAAACCAATACTTGAATTTCACAAGAATAGTTAAATTTATAAATGCACACTGAGGTACACAGACTCAGCAGATTATCCCTCAGCTGCATTGAAATTATACAAAGAGTAGTGAACTTTAAGTAGTGTTGTTGTGAAGAATGTTTTAGATTTTATCTCTGGTAGTTTCGATGTTGGTGATTCAGTGGCAGCATCTCATATGAACGGTAGAGTCATGTTTATACGTTTCTTTTGCTTAGTTTTCATATATGTTCTGTCTTTATCTGTTCTCTTCATGGGGCCTAACAAATTTTTGTAGAAATTCTTTCTCATATAATAAGTTTTTTAATTTTCTTATTTCAGAGTAAAGAGTATTGGATGTGAAGATTTTTCTAGCACGAAACATTAGGATACTTATAGGATTTCTTTGGTATACAAGAATTGCAAACAACCCGAAACAGGTGTATTGGCCAACCCATTTTTTTCTGGGAAAACTTCTGTGAACGCCAACATCATCCATTGTCATCAAATATTATTTGTATTCACAGTCGACTTCGTAGTAAATGGGTGGGCACTGTTGAAGAGTAGACTAGACTCATGATACTAGTTAATAAGTAGGGTCCAATCCAATTGTCCAACACAGCTGTAAAGAAAATCAGTCGCCAGCACTAATTCATCAGTGGTAGCGTCTCTGACACCAGCACTGGGCGATATGAGTTCAAATCTCAGGACGGACATGAGTTCCTTCATTGTGGGTAAAATTTATTGCTCACAATCATATCATATAATTATGAGCAGTATATTGTTCTCGAAATGTCATCAGTAAATATTACTGTTTAACACTGTGAGACTTTATCAAAGTAAATTTTACCCACAATGGCATTATGCTCTACCACAGTGCACAAGTTCTATTCTTATATCAATCAGTTCCTTCAAGGTTGCAGATACGTCTTGCTGACTAATGAGAGCTAACAAGCAGGGAAGCTAAAAATCAATAGAATCCTTCCCTGTAGATCAACACTTGGTGATACATATTTATACAGATTTCTGTTTTATTTAACTGAAGTGAATTGTAATTTCTGAATTGCTTTCACAAAACGCTGTATATTTAATTGTAATTTGTGTTTTGTTTTTTTCTCCACAAGAAGTAGACGAGAATAGAGGAGAAACATGAATCTCTGTTATCTTTTTCTTCTTGTTCTTCTTCTAATTAGCTAATTGACTGACTGATTAATGATTTCGCTTCATTTGACAAAGATAAGTTAACTTGTTGTTATGGATAATGTTCTTTATAACCTTTTGTTTTTGAATAAGATAATTATTTGAGTAAAGAAAAGACTGACGATTAATGCAGATTAAGATGGTGCCATCAATAATTATTCAGTCAGCTCATTAACTGCCCAGACAGCCTGAACAAATTATTTCGTTTATGTACACAAAACTTGTAACATATTTGAGTAAAGAAAGAACGAAAATATTATTTACAGGATAATACGAGCTCGTTTCATTTCACGGATTTGCTTCAACTGTCTATATCATAAACAAAAACCAAATTATAAGTTCCACAATGTCTGAACACACTTCACACAATGATTTCAAGTCAGAGATAGAAAGTATAAGCGACATAATTTCAAAGATGATGTAAGTAGACAATTATTTAGTGTTAAAACAGGAACTATTTAAATAGTAATTACACGAGGGCGTGGAGTTCTGATTAGGCTTGGAAACAAGGATGAACTTCAGACAAAATACACGATAGAACAACAGAGCTAACTCATACATATTATGGCGGAGAGTCCAACAGCCTAGGATGGGGGGGGGTGAATACTAAAGTGAAATTATAAAAAATATAAAATAATTTAATTTAGTAGAGTTGGAACCTCATCAGTGAGTTGAACTCAAGATTGAATGGAATGTTGTGCAACAGAAAAACACACGAACGAAACAATCATGGTTACCATGAGGGGCAGTGAGGGATTGGGTTGGGTTGAAGTCTTTCGATGACAATGACTTCTGAGAACCCAGATAAACAAGCTTTGCTTTGTGTATTGATTACTTTTGAAAGGCTGACTAGTTTCCATTGGATGTTTTGTGTCAATTAGGTGTCTGACGATTGCTCCAGAGAAGGGCCTCCTGCCTTTCTAATGGGGGATTCCATGGATATGCTCTGATAATCTAGTGGAAGAACTCCTCTCAGTTCTTCCTAAGTACTTGCTGTCACAAATGCAGGTGACTTGGTAAATGCAGTTGGAGTTGACATGTGGAGCAGGATGCTTATCTGCTTTTGATTGGGATAACGAGCATACTGTGTTTTTCAAAAAGAAATGAGTCTAGAGGCAGGAAATGTTCTTTTCAACGCGCCCTTGATTCTGTTTTCTGATCTTACGAATACTCCTTCGCCTTTGTATGCTAGAGAGAGAGAGAGATTAAAACTGCTTTCTTTTCAACCAATTCGGGTTTCGGTCTAGGTGGTTTCTCCCCCCTCCTCTCCATGTGTACATGAATATCTGTAAATATGTGTGTTGATTTCCATAATAAACGATGTGTTGCGTCACACTTGCTTTTTTTCGTCACAACGGTACTATCTTATTCTGCATAAATTGTCAATTTTGTTCTATTCAAATTCGTAGAGTGGAATTAGCGAATCAAATTATAATAATAATAATTGTGGTAGTAGTATTACTGTACGCAAATTTCTCTGTTATTACATAGCAGTAAGTTAAGAAAGAAAATCTTAGAGTAAATTTTATGAAAGAATGAAATTTTAATCATTTGAAACATGTGATACAACAGAAAGAAGAAGAATAAGACGAAAACACAGATTCTACAGATCTAAATATCAACTTGTCAAGTTATTAATAATAATAATAATAAAAATTCTAAAATATAAAAATAATTAAATGACTGACTTACTCGGAAGTTATTTAAAGGATTGATTAACAAGAAGTAAATATATAAACGAAAGTGAAACTAAACCAAATTTTTCGTAAACAACAAAATGTCTTCTGCTGTAATCAATGACAATGGAATTTTCAAATCATTGACAGGTTTAAGATTTTAAGATATTAAAAGAAAAGAAAAAAAAGAAAGCACACAACAAAATACAGAAGAGTAAATGAAATCTCTTTTTTTTTTACTCTTCTATGACGTTCATTGTTCAATGTGTGTGTGTGCGTGTGTGAGGCTTTAACGTGACAGTTAATGTATGCAGGCTGATAGTGTTATTCACTTTTTGATCAGTTTTTATTACAAAAAAATCAATTTTTTTTTCCGAATTTGTGAAAGTTAACTATTCCAAACCAAGTCACTTGTTTCTATGCTAATTAAAAATACCCTGGGGAATAATCAGGATTAAAATTTGTTCTTGGATTTATGTTATTTTGGAGAACCATTCAAAACCAGTGAGTACTGCATAACTATTTTATCCTAGTTTGAGACTCTTTGTCAGTGAGCAACCAGTGAGGCTCGCAACGAGAACCATCCAATCACAAGGTAAATTAATAGACTATTCTACCACTGGGAGCCAATCCGACTGATGGTGGTCGCTGTAAAACTACGAACTGGTAGACATTGGAATTCATGGGACCTTAATCCCATGAAAAGCACTACTGTTACTGAAAATTCAAGGCTTATCCGCTTGAAACCCTGTATTCTGCTGTGAAAATGTTGGAATGAAAGCAAAAGAAGAATTCACTAGTCATTGAATTCAAGTCCAAATGGTTGAACGACCAACGACTTTGGCCTGATAACCTGAAGGTCGTAAGTTTGATCTTTGGTAAGGTAGCGGATTCGCACTACTAGACAGTCTCAAGGTAGGATGTAACGTCTCTCCAGCACTCATGGTTTTTAAGTGATTCCTGAACTAATCTATCCAGCTGACGAGATCTCAATTGAAATTAATCCAAATTTCTACGAAATCCTTCAACTTGAGTTTCAGTTACTCGTCTAAATATCTGCTTATTTGCGGTTATGTTTTTTCGACTTTATCACTGATTGATATCAGCTAGAGAACCGTTGAAAACCAGGGAGTACTGGACAGCTGCTGCTTCATCCTAGTGGGTGCGTACTGCCGATGATTCCCAAACTAGGATGAAACAGCAGCTGTCCAGTACTCCCTGGTTTTCAATGGTTCTGTAACTGATATCAATCCGTGAACAACTCGTAAAAACATAACTAACCCTTACAAACCAAACTATAGAAAAATATTTGAGGTTATATTTCACATGGAGTTTTGGAATGCTATTTCTTATTTGTTAACCATAGTCAGAGAGAGATCGATGTAGGTTATTAGAGCGAATACTTTACATCACCCACACTATCAGCAGTTACATCTTCATATATATGAATACCGAATGTATGAATGTCTTCAAGAAATTTATACACTTACGATTCAAATAGTGTTTACTTTACTGATTCAAATGGGAATTCGTTCGTTTTATCAAAACCAGCAGATCGAACATTCTTTACACTTTCAGCATTACAGAAGATACCATCCGCCAGACGAAATATTCGGGACTCATTAGGCCTACCAGAATCGCATCTTCAGCTGAAAGGGGAAAGAGTTTATGTTTCCTCCGTGCTACCAACTAGAAAGTATCATTACACACCAACTTTTTTGATGCATTATTCACCGGATAATATTCTATGCATAGTTTGATGTTGACAACCACATTATTTTCAAAATTTTGTTTTACTTATCTGTCACCATACTCTATCAAGTGTGTGTGTGTTTGTGTATGGTGTCATAGAAGAGAAGAGGTATTCAGCTAAATTGTTATTTTCGTTGTTGTTTAAGAATAAATAAAATAATGAAATAATTATACATCCTTGAAATTTAGCAACTAACAATGACTGTCTTTAAGTAGTTCACACATTGAGGATTGAATTAGTGTTTACTATGAATGACTGAAGTAGGAGTGGGTTCTTTCAGGCGTACACCGTAGAGTGTTTACTGCCTGAGCTCACCTGTTATTTACAAAATATTTTTTAAACTATATTTACAAGTAGGGAGAAGAAGATTCGCTGGATATAGGATACCCGATATTATTTTATGACTGAGATATTTGCAATTAGAGATTCTTCTCCCATTCGTTTGTGGTTTCTTCCAATAAACTCTAGTGTGTTGTAGTTCACCACCATCAGATATCACATTCTGAGAGCTATTGAAGACTGGGGAGCACTGAACAGTGAGCTGTTTCCTCGTAGTTTGAGATTCTTCGTCAGTTCACACCTACGACGTGAACAGGTTTGGAACTCGCCACCGTTAGGTTACAAGGCCGAATTCGTTTATCAATCAGCCACTTGAGTTTGAATTTGATGAACCATGAATTCTGATTTCAGTCAGTTCTTGATAAATATTAATCGGAATCCTCAGAATAATCCGTTATCTATGTACTGGTTTTCAGCATGTTGGTGAATAATGGATGAATGTTGTGAAGCTGTGGTGAGGAGCTAGTGATCATTGGGGTCCACCGAGGGGAAGTGAAGTGAATGTTCATCGTAGTGATTGGTTGGTTTCAGCGCTACATGAAGAGTTGACTGAAGTTAGAATACACGGGATGAATGGGTGATTCGGAAGTAGAATTCTCACCAACTATGTATGTGATCGGGTGTTGGATTCCCTGACGGCGCCTATCTTCACCTCTCTTAGCTGATTGTGAGCCTAGTAAAGAGGCGAGGTTGTGAGTGAGACTACCAACGCCAACCTGTCAAAAGTAGAAATTCTACTGAAACTTCAATGCTGACGGTTTCAGCCCTATATTCCACTGGGAAATATAAGTGAGTGAAATTGAAAACCAGAATTCACTAGTCATTGAATTCAAGCTCAAATGGTTGACTAATCGGCGTTCTAAACAGAAGACTCCGAATTCGATATTTGGTAGGGTCGTGGATGCGAACTGACAAAGAGTCAGTTCCTGAGATAGGAAGAAGTTACTGTCCAGTTCTCTCTCTGGTTTTCATGGATCGTCTCGCTGAATTTCGTTTGCAATTGATTCACACTTAATCTAAGTTTCAAGGTCTTGTCTAACTTTTAGATTATTTGTGGTTACGTTTCACACAAAGCTTTTTGAACCTATACATCATGCTTGTTCACCATCATCAGGGAGTGTTGTGTAGGCAAATCATACGGGAGAATCCTTCCCATCACTCACACTATCAGCAGTTGAATCTCCCTGTTGACTATAAGTAAGTGGCAAACATGTTCGTATGTTACTTCGTATGCTACGCCAGGCTTTACCAGTTGGCAGTAATGGAGATTTTGGATTGAATGGACGAGTGAGGAAACACTTTACAGTTGCGTTCATTCAGTAAAAGTGTGAGTGTCTTTCTCTTTAGGTTACATGAGAGTAGTGTATGGAGCTTTTTTTTCTTCTATCCCTTCGTTTCCCCACAACACTTCTGTTAAATAGTTTACACGTGTGTTTCCTAAGTATTGGTTCAGTTTTCCGGCTCGTGCAAGCGTATACATGCACACACACGCACTCTGATATACACAAAAACACCCATGCCATTCACACAATTCTTAGATTTTCACTTTGATAAGAGTCTGTTTGTTTATTTCACCCAGATTAAAGTGTATCACTTGAATTGGTATATCTGGTGCTAAATGCTTACACGGAGCATAAATTAAACGTATTTTGAAGATTTAATTTGTATGGATTTGATTTGTTTGGAGTTTGATTATGAATTGGTAGAATTTGGAATTCATGGAACAACATTGGATCATGTCCCTGTGGCTGGACAGTCTACCGGCTTGACTTGTAACCGGGATGTCTTGGGTACGAACTCCAGTGGGTGCGTACCGCTAAATATTCCCGAATTGGGACGAAACAGTAGTCCAGTACTCTGGTGTTTTCCAAGGATTCTGTAGCTGATGTCAACTGGTGATCAAACTTGTTGGCGGTCAAATCCCTACAAATTAGCTATTGAGAGAACATATCACCAACCATGAATATTCCTCTTACAGAGTGGTTAAATTATCTACCGATAAGTGTCAATGTCTTTTGACGCAGTAGTGTGGTCTACGGTGGTGCATCTAAATGAAAACTATGAATTTATTGGAAACCTCAGTAGTGTACTATGGTTGCTTATACAAACTAGTTCCTACTGAACGAAATTTGAACCGTATCTATATTAAAGTAAGGCTTATAATGAAGTTTTACTGTGGTCATATTTAATATTTCAGAATTAATTTTCGTCATGTGTTGATATCATTTCACGCGTCTAAAGTGAAACGATCAGCGTACATCTCACTGATGAGTTTAGGTAAAACTGGTTGAAACTCTTCTTCACATTTTTAGATGCACTCTATCTACCTTGTGAACAATGTTCATTTCTCATAGACTATAAATTGTTTTTGATGTGGTTTTGTTCTCTGAGCTGGATGGTTAGTTTGCGAAGCTTTCATCACCTTACTGGGTGACATCTTCAGCGCATACTTCAATTTGAAGTGAGCTTTTAGATTTCTCCACGAGTTTATTAATCATCTCTCCTGGTGACCTTGGACGTGATTGGTTGTTTGTGTGTGTTTTCACACCTTCTAGGTTACTTGTATTGGAACCGGTTGTTTCTTTGACTTGAACTTTGACCTTTGTGTGTGAAGTTTCTTTCTTATTGGTTGATAAATTTTGTCTATCTCGATGTGTCTATTGATTGATGATTCACTGGAATGCCAAGCTTCTAAAAATTCTCTAGCATTCTTGTTATTTCCTTTGTCTAATATTTGAACGTTGTCCCAGTCGAATTGATGTCCGTGGTTGTCTGTGTGTAGTGAAATGAGGGAGTGGATATCATGTCTTTTGACGGCTAGCTTATGTTCGTGGATACGAAGACGAAGGGGACGTCCACTTTGGCCAATGTAGTGTTTTTCGCAGTTGTTACAGTTTATTTTGTAGATGATGTTGGTTTTGTCTTCTTTCGCTGTTGAGTCTTTTGGTTGACATAGAATTGAGTGCAGCGACTTTGTTGGTTTGTGTACGACGTCAATTCCTAAAGGTTTGAAGAGTCTGTAGTGATTTCTGAGATATCCTTTATATATGGTAAGGCGATTTTCTTTGTGTTTTCCTTGGTGGCTTTTGTTTGGTAGGTTGGCTTGGGGGTATATGTCTCTTGATGAAATTCCGTGGATATCCATTCTTTTGGAAGACGTCCATGAGATACTTTTCTTCAATTTTTCTTAAGGTGGGAGTGCTGCAGTGAGTCCTTGCTCTCTTGAATAGTGTTTGTATGCAATTCCTTTTGTGTGTTATTGGGTTGTTGCTGTTGTAATTCAGTATTTGGTCTGTGTGAGTTGATTTCCTATAAACTTGAGTTTCTAATTCTCCTGTAGTTGTTCGCCTGACTAAGACGTCCAAAAATGGTATTTTGTTCTCGGATTCCTCTTCTCTTGTGAATTTGATGTCGTTGAAGACGTTGTTTATTAAGTTGTGAGTTTTATCTAATTCGTTTCTTTTGATTATTACAAATGTGTCGTCGACGTAGCGTATCCAAATCTTGGGTTTGATCTTTGGTAGAATTATGTTTTCGAGTCTTTGCATCACTGCTTCTGCAATCAAACCTGATATTGGCGATCCCATGGGTGTTCCTTTGACTTGTTCATATATTTGGCCGTTGAATTGGAAGTATGTTGTTAGGCATAGATTTATGCATTCCATCCAGCTTGTGTGTTGCATTTTTGATTGTTGTGGCAGTTGTTCGTCGTTGCTAAGTAATTGCTCCATGGTTTCTTTTGCTAGTTTTTGTCCGATAGAGGTATATAATGCTGTCACGTCGAAGGATACCATTATTTCTTGTTCATCTATTTGGATGCCTCTGATTTTCTCTAGGAATTGGATAGCAGAGTTGATGGAGTGATCACAAGATTCCGTTAGGTGTTTTAGTTTTCTGTATAATTCTTTGGACAAATTATATGTTGGAGTTCCTGGGAGTGATACAATTGGTCGTAACGGGATATTTGCCTTGTGTATTTTGGGTCTGCCGTAGAATCGAGGTAGGACTGGTCCATTGGATTTCATTCGCCATTGGTCTTGTTTTGTGATCTGTCCAGTTTTGCTGAGCTTGTTTAAGGTCCTTTGGATGCGGTTGTCCAATGTTTGTATGGGATTTGTTGGGAGTTGTTGATATACATCTTCATCTTTGAGTAGTTCTTCAGCTTTCTTGGTGTATTCTTCTCTGTCCATGACTACTGTTGTTCTTCCTTTGTCGGCTGGTAAAATGACGATGTCCTTCCTATTTTTCAGCTTTTTGAGGGCCTTTAGTTCTTGAGAGTTGAGTTGTGTGTGTTGTCTTTTCTGTTTGACCATTGGTACAATTGTTTGGCGTATCTCTTCCTGTGTTTCCTCGTTCAAGTTTGATGATTTGAGTAATGATTCAAGGCAGCGAAGAAATCAGTTTTTGAAGCATCTCCGGTGTTGTAGTTTAATCCTTTTTGTAGTAGTTGTTGTTCCATTTTTGATAGTGGTTGTTTTGATAGGTTGACTACGCAGTCTATGGGCGTATTGTCTGGTTGTTTTCTAATCTTGGCTAGCTTGGTTTTGAGGACTCTTCGTCTTTGTTCTCTGTGTTTTCCACTTGACAGTGTAATTGCGGTGATCAGCGTTGACAGGTGTTCTGGTTGAGGGTTTTCTCTAATTTTGCTTTTTGGACATCTATTATTTGTTGATATTTGTTGATCCGATAATGTGCGTCCGTAATCATTAATTTGACCATTCGTCTTCCACAAATTGTTCCTAACAATAACTTTTTGTCATTGTTTTCTATCTAATGAAATTTCGATCTTAGAATAGTTGATTGATTGCAGAGAGTGAGGGGGAATTCAATTAGCTGTTTTTTACTGTTCTCAACTCGATAAGTCCTAATCAATATAAGAACTTAATTTGAGATTGAATATTGTGCTGTATTCAGATATTTTGTTCAATGGCTTGACCTAATTAGTTCAACTGTTGCAGTATTGTCTTGTAGAGCAGCCTTAAATTAATGCCCTCAATCGTTTTGTTCACACCTTTTTGAATCCAATCGAAATTTGGCCTGATTTGTTGGATAATCTTTGTTAGCCCCATTTCGCCTTATTAGATTTCCTCTTATTTCGTTGGTTGGTTGACTTTTATTCATACTATAGTTATAAAGAAAAATATATATGTCCCCACTTTTGTATTGATTGAATAGACGGATAGTTTGAAAGAGAACATTAGCTGTTTGCATGATAATAGTGCACAGCACACATCACATAGCTGTTTGGTGATAAATGGGTAAAGTTTATGACAATGGCCTCATTCCCAGCAGAGTACCTTTGATATTGTCTTTCCATGTGAAGCAGGCACAACATTAGTGGAAAATGACTCCTTGAAAATATCAGTGAGAGGGTGACATAAAATGTCCACCCATTTTCTGAGGATAATAGTGGGTACATCATCTGGACCTAAGGATTGAGTGGGTTCCATGGACCGAAGATATTTGAGAACATCATTTGTATTCGTTTGCACCAGCAAAAATGATAGGACCTGCTGGACAACGTATGAAGGATTTATTAAGTATACCGGAATCAGATGAAGTGGGATCATTGTTAATTTGCCTTCACCCAGGAATTTTCTCGAAAAGTCTCTACATGTTTCAAGAAAAAAGGATGTTTGGTTGCAATTAATATTTAAATCCCTGTATTTCCGACTTGATTAGGATTTCCAGTCTTTTTACACCGAGGTCATCTTTCATTTCATAAGACCTTTCTTTTACTTGGAGAACCTTTTTGAGTTGGAGAGAAGTCAAACGTCACATCTCGAGCAGAGTGTCTCTTTTGAGTAGTAAAAACATCGAGACAGAATCTGAGATAACGTGTTATATTTTAACAGTGTTACATAAGATTTGTTTAGTAGATCAGTCCCAGTTTGCTCTTGTAGATACTTCCTTCCCTTTGTACGCTAGACAGATGAAAACTGGTTTCATTTCAACTATTTAGGTTTCCCGTCTGAGTTTTCCTTCACTTCTATATTTTAATATTAACTTTCGGAGTTATCCATTCTGGAGAAGGTTCTCTCTTCTGAGCTTACCCCCCTAACTCTCCTAACGAGCATTTTTACCAGTCTCAGATCATATCTGATTGGGCAAAAGCTGTGATAATTTAAGTATTGACCAGTCAAACTTCCTTTCCTATAGACGGATTTTGCAATCGTTCCATCATTTCTTCTTTTTATTTTTTTAAAATTCTTATTTAGCTATTAGATGAATGTATAGTGTGATTGATGAGACTGAGGGCTTACAACTTTCATTTTAACAAGTACTACTTAATTCTCTACTTTTAGTTTGGACTTTTATCTGTGATAATAACCTGAAATTAAATAAGTATAATAATTATAATTATAATTAAATTTATATCATGACGGTCATCTTTAAAAAAGAAAGGTCAATCAAGGAAATCGGAAGAATGTTAGCCAATGATAAGTTAATTATTCTTAATATTAATAATTTACGATCTGAATCATTGGAGGTTACATCACGAAGAATGAATACCATAAATGTATGTTAATGCAGTTCGTGGAACACAGAGAAATATGATTGGTTAATTAGAATTATCTCTTACCATAGTCATATGGGCTAGAAAAGATAAGCAACAAGAAACTCTATAGTGTTGAGTGAGTCAGCAGTAGAATGCTATCGCCTAACAAATGTGCAGAAGGAGATGATGATATCACACACCAGACAAGCTCTCAAGTGGATCCTGAATAGGGTAAGCCATGGGTTTTGGGCGTCCAAGTGTGATATGTGAAGAGGAAAGGAAAGCTTGTGGGTAGTCATCGAGCCAGCCGAATATGACAGCAGGAAACAGTGTGCAGTGGAGATGTTCATGAACAATCCCCATCCAGATACTGACGACTACAAAATACATAGTTCAGCAATGTAATGGAGAGAAAAGCTGAAGATCTAGCTATTCACTTAAAGAATCTGGAGCCATGCATACAAAAGAAAATGATTCGACCATTTCTACTATCATGGTAACAACCTTCTTGATTTCCACCAACTTGGTTGTCGTTTGTTTGTTTTTCTGATCTTACGTAATTCCATATTTTCATTCGTTTCTATAAGCAGCCTGATTGCAAGTCTAATATCCTTATTCTAATTCTTGTATGCACTGACTAATCTTAACAACTATGACCATGACAATTCATCACTTTATTCGCCACCCTCTTTCATGAAAAATTGGGTCTAAATGCGACTGTACAGCTAAAGAAGATTCGCTTAGATGTATTCACCTAAAAGAGCCTATTCGCTGAACTATATGTTGTTTTCGTCAACGGAAATATTACCCTGGATCCTCATGTTACACTTAAAACCCAAGGGGTGACTAGTAGTAGTAGTACTACTACTACTATTAATAATAATAATAGTTAAGTACCACTACGTTTTCTTGTTACAGCTAACAACACCAAATAGGAGAAGGTAGTCTGGAGAAGAAAGAACATGTACTTCTACAGGTAATTATCCGTAAACCTTAACCAGCATTTATTTTTGAAAAGTATGAAGCAAAATATGATATATTCCTAACACTTTTATATTCTAATTCTACAAGGATTCAGAATTCATGTATTTGCACGACATTCTGAATCGTTCTTTTCATGATAGCACTTTTTAAGGACACACTGTATGTGGGAATTTAGAAAAATTTGTGAAAATTCATTAAATCTCGTAATTTTCAGGTGTTTGTTTGTAGGGATCTGATTGGTTACCAGTTTGAGCGTGGATTAATATCAGCTAGGGAACCACTGGAAATCCACTAGGGAGTACTGGACAACTGTTTCTTCCTAGTTCATGACTCATTGGCAATACGCACCCATCGAGTTTCAAACACAGCACCTTCTGGTCACTTGTCAGTCTGGAATAGCATTCAGTCACTGGAACTCGACTCAATCGCCTATGAATTCCAATTCCTATCAATAAGTGATTTTAGTGCAGTCACCAGTCAATGACATCGAGGAGTATTTGTCCTCACTCCTCAACGCGTAGACCCTACTGGTCACGAATTCTCACTAGAATCTCAGTCAACTTCGTCTCGTAGTTTATCACTGGCGAGCAGTTGGTGCGTACTGTCAAAGAGTTCCAAAGTGGGATGGAACAACCGTCCAGTATTCCCTCGTCTGCTTTAGTTCTTCAACTGATATCAATGTGTGATTAATTTTCAGTTATTTTTTGTTTCATACGCAAAGATAATTAAATCCCTGGATCTCATAACCTACTTTGTTTTCGTTCACTGTATTTATTTATTCTACTCAATCCAGGGTGGTGGTGGATGCATAAACTTAAAGTTGATTCCATTAATAATTTTTTAGCCTACACTGTTGGTGAATTTCATTTTACACGCCTATCTGTTTGCTTAGTTAGTATGGAATTCATTACTATGATAGATAAGCAGGATAGAATGTATATTAGTCAGTCACATGACAGAGATAGGTCACCTCATGTTGTTTAATGTTTTTTAGTATGTCAATGAGCAAAAAACAAGATAGTTATTCAAAGTTTTGTTCTTAATATTTAACAAGTCTATATGACAACATTATATACTAAGCATAAATAATAAGTACATGGCATTAAAGTGACCTTTTAGCAATATAAAGTAAATATCAACTGTTAAATGCCTGTGACGAATCGACATCTGTTAGAGAGATCCTTGATAAACACGGAGCACCACTGGACAGGTGTTTTAGCCTATTTTTAGACTCTTTGACAGTGAGAACCCACGGTTCCACCTAGGATGGTAGAACCCAGGACTTTCAGGTTATCCGACCAAGCTCGTTAATAGTTTAATTCTCTTATATATAAAGTCAAATTAACCTTTTTTTAATGTTCTGTTTGATGTAAGTCTTTTTAAATATTTTTTCTGTTATTTTGCGTTCTGAGCGGAACGTAGGGGAGGTTTCAGTAATGATGGTGCTATATTTTTAACAGGGTGGAGTGGCTGGCCTGACGCCGAACTCTTCTTCTCTACCATGCTTACTACACTACCGACTGAGCGAGGTATTTACGAGTGAACCGGTCGGGAATTGCACTGCAGACCACATACACAGCCCGGTATTATTCTACCATTGAACCGTTGATGCTCGACATAATATCTTTATTTATGTATTATCTATTAATGTAAAAATACGAAGCCTCAGTTGGTTTTTATCCTTTTGAATAAAGAATGGGTCTGTCTTCTAGTCTCTGTCAGGTGTGTACAGTCTGTGCATTTCTCTTCCTTACTGTGATACGAGTTACATTTATGCATAAAAGCATTCTCAGTTGACTACAGTATATACATAATTGGATGTAAAACATGCTTTCACAGGGGAAGATGAATGAAAATGTTCAGAATTACTAAGGTAATAAAATCTTAATGAATGTATGTTGTTGTATACACCATTGTAAACGTTTCTGGTTAGCAACATAAAAAATCTCCAACTATTGATTCCACTATTTCTTATTTTATCACAATTATTAATTATTATTATTCCTTTGTGTTTCGAGTTAAAAACGTAAGGCGTCAGCAGCACATCGCCGTCTCATTCTGTACCCTTTTATCTAGCTCTGTGATTGTCCACAAACTCTCATATCCTTCTGACATGATCTCCCCCCCTCTGTGTGTCACCCTTTGATGCCCAGCAGATAGCTTCCCAGTCTCACTTGACAGTCTCCTTGCTGTGTATCCAATCCACCTTCATTTCTTTCGGTATATTCATTGTGCAGTAGGTTCTTGATGTCGCTTCATTGCCAACAACTTTTTTGAACTACAACAAAACTGTCTGTCAACACTCCTTAATTTTTCCACAATTTTCTTTAGCTGATCTGATGCAGTGAGGAAAGTCATCTGTAAAAGTTCTTTATCCGAATTAATGTGACACTATTCACGCAATCTACACGACTGATACCTTTTTTTAAAGAATTTCTACTCGAAAAGCCGACGGATATTATACTTACTTTGAACCTACAAACAATCTATCTATGCTCCTAACGATATTGGCTACTGATTTGTTATAGATTACGCTGTAGTCCTCGATTTGCATGATCCAGCACCATGGTAACTGGTTGTAAGTGTCAATTATCTCCTAGATCTTTTAGTTTTTTGTTCATTGGATTCGATGGTGCCGTGAACTGTACTTCAAGTGGAAGAGAGACATGTGATAACCACTGAATTACTAGATATCTGTATTATATATATGTTGCGGCCATTAACATCTTAGATAAAACGCTTGATTGCTTTCTAACTATTTATCTGTCGCTTTAATGGGATAAATCCAAAAAAGTTCCTTTTCTTTTTCTTTAGACAAATTATATTTATTCTTTCTAACCTTAATTCTTGAAATACATATTTATGCAATCATTTCCCTTGATGAATTTTGAATAACATATGTATTTATGTTAGCGTATTTTGTGCCTGTCTATATGCATGAATCCCTTAGACATTATCACCATGTCTTATAATAAATTTTGTCTACGTTTATAAACACTGTTAATTCAGTGCACCTTTTTAAAAACGTCTATATTTCTTTTGATGCGCTATATATGCACACAGAATATAAACATTTTAAAACATCGGATTTCCAACACTAATGTCAGTTATTCTGTATAAATCAAAAACTTGATATACACGTCACGAAAATCATTTCCGAGAGATCGCTGCAGACTTGTGTCAACATTTACCCTCGATGACTGCATACTGAAGATAAGACGACCGACTAGAAAGGATTAACAACAGGGAAGTTTGGAAATGGACCAATCAAAAACCTTTTGCTTTAACAAATGTGCAGAAGTAAATGAAGATGGATAAGGCACACGTTGAAGAGATCGTCGGGTGAGATTTCACGTCAGACCATTGTTTGAGTGAAACCTGAATGAGAAATGACGAGTTGACCGCTTGTCCGAAGGTGGTATCGAGAAGATCGCGTGAAGAAAAAAGAGAGTGTGTGTTGGGGTAGTGATGGAGCCAACTAAATAGGACTGCAGAGAACAGGACAGAATGGAAGTGTTCTGACGAAGCCTGATGTTTCACTGGGAACCCAAGGGAATAATAATAATACTCCCTTAGTATTTATCGTATATAAATCAGAGACAATAAAATCCATTTGTTTAGTCTTATTACAAACTCTTATTATCCACTGAATATTTCAATATTCAAATGTACTTTCCTAATACTTCTTTGTTTAATTTATTGGATTTACTTGACACGTTCTTTTTGATATTTAATGCGGCTTTCATTACCTGATATATGGCATACTGATTTGAATCTCCATGGGGATGTATTACCTCACTATGAATGTCTGGTTAAAATGTAAGCGAGGAATTTCAAAGGACATAAACCGTTCACTTGAACGGACACTGTCTCTGAAGACGAATCACAATCCAAATACTGTTTTCCCTATTTATTCACTGAATTTTCGCTAGTGATTTCATTGGCTTCTTTAGTTAGCTAGTTACTCATAAGAAATTATTAAAACACAATGTCGGTGCATTATAGACACTAAGAAATGGCTCTGCATAGGCTGTTCCAACCTAGAACGTGACCTAGCAATTCAGGGCCACAAAATTCCCAGAATCAAATCTGTATTAGACCCAGGACTGAAATATTCACATAATCTATCATTTTCTAAGCATATCTCGAAACAAGTATCGAAATCACTCAGGTTTATTGGTTTCCTACTCAGGAACTTCTACAGAAATGAATCCAGAATATTACTGTACAAGGTTTGTGTGCACCCATTCCTAGATTACTTCTCATTCATATTTAGTAGTATACGCATATAAGACAAACTGAAAGTAGAAGGAGTACAGATATACTTCACACTAAAAGTACTCGGAATCGAAAACGTCACAAACTACTCCACCAGATGTGAAATCCCAGGACTAGAAACATTATAGTTAAGGCGACTGCGACCAAATCTGGTACTCTTTTATAAGCTTCTTTACCACCTGCTAACTGTACTTGGTTTTCGCAAGACACTAGATTTAACCTTAGACACACTACAGGTACAGTGGCTATTAAAAATGTAAAACATCCACCAGGTAAAAGATTTTCTTGATTATGTATGCCCAAATATGGAACAAACTACCTAAGAAAATAAGACTAGCAGGCACATTAGCCTCCTTTGAAAAGGCACTTAATGAAAAACTAAGTGAGTTTGCAAGCGATATCAGTGCTAATTTACATGTAAGAGCTTCAGAAATCATAGGCCCATTTAATGTATGAGCTTAGAGACTACACCTGTTGTTTATTTTGCCTCTAGTTATAACTTCAGACAAAAAAGCAGCAGTCATGACACTAACACCCATATAAATAAGAGTCGATCGAATTATGTCTACCTGATACAAAGGGTGATCCATAACCAAGATACGAATGAAATATGAGAAAACAAGGTCGAAACATGGCAAGATATACGTTACTTGGATATTATTTACAATCCACCAACTTGTCTCCTTTCCAAAAAGAATGTGGCGATTTTTTATCCACAGTGGCGAGGAAATACATAAATCCACAGTTCCCGTTGTATACACTCAGTGGAGGTAGGAGCCAACAAAGTAATGCATTTAAAGCATATGCATACTCCCCATAACCATGGCGACACTCTGCGGAATATGTCAAAATCTTAGAGTAATCAAACCCTACACGAGATGTAATCAACTAAATCCGAACGGCAAACAAGTTGTAGTGCGTATTTGAATATTCATCCATATGTCGATCATGATGACAAATCCAAATCACTACTTATACAGCTGCATTTCAGATTCCACTGACTCATTCGATGGTGATATTCTGCTCCTGCATGCCTCATTCGACATTTTGTATGGATTAGTTCATGGTCATTCGGGTTCCAGACGGGAAAGAATCAAAAATCCGCCGGTCGCTGAATCATAATTACTTCTCTGAATGTTTTACTCGACGCTAACTGCTACGGTGAGCCTCTTGCAGATTATATTGCTTGAAATATCGTTTACGGTAAACTAACGTTTTATAAGCCATTTTTATACTTTTGTGAGTAGCCCACTATATCGACCAAATGTAACGGAACTGCCTGTTGTTACGCTCATTTTTGACAAATTCAAACAATAATGGTGCCTAGGATTATATCATATAAATTGTTTTAGCTTATGCAAAGTGTGCTTACTGTCAATATTCCACTACCTTCCCTTATATATATATGTATATCTTGTGTCAGTGAAAAATTTCAAACATGTTTACTCCATGTGTACATTATTATCATATTGATGATGCCTGTCAGCTGGAGTCTCTCATGTGCATAAAGTGAGAATTTATGATTATAAGATGCATCTTATTGTTATAGGAGGGAATTGACTTCAAGCTTTATTTATTTTCCCAAGTATCTGTAATCCATCCAAAGCAAACTTAGGTTTTTTTGTTAATGCTAAGTCAATATCTCTATATTTCTTGATGTGGTCCATTGAATCACTAGTTATCAGATTTTTCCCACAAACTAAAGACAAAATGACAACAACCATGTACTTTAACCGTAAATCATGTATTAAATATTTAATTAAAATAATACTTATCCATGCCTATACAACTGGTGTATCCTACATACGTAGGAATAAATATGTACCTTATTATATTACCATTACTAACTGTGCTTACTAATCGTATGTGTAATTTATCGAATTGATGATGCCTGTAAACTGGTGTCCCTCATGTACAAAAATGAGAACATATATATATATATATATATATGTACCATTTGACAGGGACAACTGACTAATTTCCGATAAAAAGCTATTCATTTTGGAACAATATGATTGAGATGTCAGATCAGCGACAAACCTCCAGAAGATTGGCTTCATCAGAATGAAACAAGTCATGTGGGAGGAAAATGGAACGGAATAGGAAAAGAACAGCACATTAAGCAACACCATCTAAAGTCAGTAAAAGAGTGGGAGATTTTTCTTAATATACAGTGTACTGCTTCGTATGAGAATAATAATAATGGTAATAATATAACCATTTATTCATTCAACACTCTGTTTGTGTTACAGAAAGCTTGTTTAACTAAAGAGACGTGGCTACAAAGTCGAAGGCAGATGTGTAGTGTAGGAAGGTATACCGAACATATTTAGTATTTCTGTCTAAACCGGAGACAATAAAATGATGTCAGACAACAGTGACATGCAAACTACACCTACAATGTTTTTGTCTCTCCATGATGGATATGATTTTATTTTGATAATTCACATAGTGTTACACAATGTTTTCGAACTAATTGTGAAAGCAGTTTGTCCATTATTTTAGGAAGGTTGAATTAATAGCAATACGTATAAACTTCACTCATGACTCACATAGTGACTAAGGCATTGCAACCACTTTAATGAAAAATGATTCCTTGAAAATATCATTGAGAGGATGATATAAAATATCCATACATTTTCTGAGGCTAATAACTGGCACACCATCTTGACCCCAAGGATTGAATGCATTTCACTGATCTGAGACATTTGAGAATCTTATTTGCATCAAAACCAACAGATCGATCATTCTTTACACTTTCAGCATTACAGAAGGTAACATCCGCCAGACGAAATATTCGGGACTCATTAGGCCTACCAGAATCGCATCTTCAGCTGAAAGTGGAAAGAGTTTACGTTTCCTCCGTGCTACCAACTAGAAAGTATCATTACACACCAACTTTTTTGATGCATTATTCACCGGATAATATTCCATGCATAGTATGATGTTGACAACCACATTATTTTCAAACTTCTGTTTTACTTATCTGTCACCATTCTGTATCACTCTGTTTTCTAAGTGTGTGTGTGTGTGTTTGTGTATGGTGTCATAGAATAGAAGAGGAATTCAGAGAAATTGTTATTTTCGTTGTTGTTTAAGAATTAATAAAATAATGAAATAATTATACATCCTTGAAATAAAACAACAAACAATGATTGTCTTAAAGCAGTTCACACATTGAGGATTGAATAAGTGTTTACTTTGAATGGTTGGAACAGAAGTTGGCTCTTTCACGCGTACATTGTAGAGTGGGGCAGTGGATAGCGGCACACACGGTTTATGGAGAGGCTGAGCACTTCAAAGTCAGTTAGGCGTATTGTGATTGGTAGATTTTCTTTTGCGTAAATGCTGCGGCTAATATGTAGCACACGTTACTGAGGCGGGCTTTGAAATGATAATGATAAAAATCGCATAAACATTACATTTTTCAGCCTAATGGGACAAGTTAACATATGTATAAATTTTACAGATGTGATATGCATTGGATCCATTAACAAAAAGAATATTCAAGCATTAGTTTGTAGGGATTTGGTTGATTGGTTACAGGATTTCATCATGAGTTGACATTGGTTAGAGAACCATTGAAAAACCTGGGAGTACTGGACAGCTGTTTCGTCAGACTAGTTTGGGACTCTTCAGCAGTACGCACCCACCGGGACTCGAACCCAGGACCTCCTGGTTACATGGGGAGCTCGCATACCTTTAAGCCACTGGGACCCAATCCAATGGCCCATGAATTCCAACTTCTGCCAAATCACGATATAGCCCAACCGCTAGCCAATGTCTTTGGCGAGTATTTGTCCTCACACCCAACCTGCTGCACCCTACTAGTCACGACTTCCCACTGGAATCCGAGGTGACTACCTACCTGAATAGGGCCAGTCGCCAGTGAGCATCTCGTTGATATTCAAGCATTGGTTTGTAGGGATTTGGTTGATTAGTTACATGATTAATCAAAGAGGTATAAAGTTTGGAGATTTAGTCTTTTTTCAGCTGGTTGTAACGGACGGATAGGAGAGGCAGTTGTGTAATATTTGCATTTTGCAGAAAACAAACTGTGAAAGATAAATCTGAAGTTCTTTAATTCTTCAAACATTTCATAGAATATATGGACTAATCTTACCGATTCTACTATTATTCCCTCCCTTGTTCACATATTCATTGTGGCTAAGATAAGGAATTGTAAACCTGAGGTAAGATTAATTCACCTGATATGTATACATCCTAAGATATTTCTCAGTGCGGCCGGAGGTGGTCGAAGGAATACAATCTCGATCTTTGCATGGAAAGATCATAACCATAACCATAATCTTCTGAAGGATCGGGTGGTGCTGAAAGCTGTAAAGACGGGTCCAGTGTCACTATCATCTGAGGGAAACTTACCCACATATTGTGGATAAAACGATTAGTGGACTTTTATTTTGACTATGATGTAGCCATGAAAAATCTACAACTGTGATGTTTCTTCACTGAATTGTTATAAACCCTTTTTAATATGAATATGTACTGTTTGACTGTTGTTCTTTTGTATATACATACGCATTTATGTCGACTACCTGTATCTCTCTTACTTATCATTTCGAGGAGATTGCATAGTCAACGAAACTGATAGGCAACATAGTAATACTTGTGTGAAATGCGTCATAGTCGTAAACCGTTATTATTTCCTCAGTGCGTCATCAAGCCTTGCATGAAATGTTTCAGTAACATTTAATCTGGTTTCGGATTGTATAAGTATGCATTAATGTTAAAAAGAAAAGAGCATCAAACATGTGTTTGTATTGTAATAACGAAATATAATAACCCTTTTGTAAAATACTGTCAAAGTCGTATACCGTTATTAGTCCTTATGTGCGTGCAACATTTCAGTTACATTCAATTCGACTGCGTAAAATATTATCTTTCATCAAGACTAGGGAAAAATTTATACGTTGAGCTTATGTGTGTGTTATTCGATTACTACATATACATAATAACAAATGTAGGATGGCTACGTACATCGAAAATAACGTATTATAGGTATATCCTATTGAAGACAATTATGCTAGTGTTCTTATGCTGCGCAAATTATCACTACTTCATAGTAAATCACTACGCATTCCAAAACCAACTACATCACTATTCCTTCGACAAGCGAAGAAAAGTAGTAGTACAAGAATACCGTTAAAACATTTTAGAAATATTTATTTTGATAAATAATTTTCTAATATCACAAAGATTACAATGTTAACACGCAAATTCTTCAATTAGACTTCATCAAAGCCTCCAAATAAAGTGAACCATTGTGTAAATTACAACTGTAACTTGCAAATCAACAACAGTAAAACATCTGTTACCAAGTAATTAGCAATACAGCAAGGCTACAAACCAGGGAACCTTTAGGAAAAACTTTTTTATTAACTGTTATGTTACGAATAAATCAACTCACTCTCCTTTATGACTGTAAAATCTTGTAACTGTTACCAAGTTTCCATAAAACAAAAATTCAAAACACCATTTCCCCAAATATACTTGATTTACCTAATTCATTTTGTTTTTATTACAATAATTAACAATTAACAGAGAATTTTAGCATTCCTCACGCATAGGAACAACGAAATTCGATGACAGATACATGTTCACTAAAAATGCTAGAAACGTCTACTTTCCACCATTTTTCCACATTTTTTCGTAGAAACATAGTATTTATAATGCATTTCAGTCGAAAAGCGCCTAAAAACGACGTTGAACAAGCCAAACACAACATCGTGATAACACCTAATGACACTCGGTGTGCGCCACTATCCATTGACGTGAAGTGTTTCCTGAGCTCACTTGTTATTGACGAAATACTTTTTAAACTAGATTTACAAGTGGGATTTAGAGGAAGAAGAATATTCGCTGAATATTGGATACCCGATATTATTTTATGACTGAGATATTTGCAATTAGAGATTCTTCTCCCATTCGTTTGTGGTTTCTTTCAATAAATTCTAGTGTGTTGTAGTTCACCACCATCAGATATCACATTCTGAGAGCTATTGAAGACTGGGGAGCACTGAACAGTGAGCTGTTTCCTCGTAGTTTGAGATTCTTCGTCAGTTCACACCCACGACCTGAACAGGTTTGGAACTCGCCACCGTTAGGTTACAAGGCCGAATTCGTTTATCAATCAGCCACTTGAGTTTGAATTTAATGAACCATGAATTTTGACTTCAGTCAGTTCTTGATAAATATTAATCGGAATCCTCAGAATAATCCGTTATCTATGTACTGGTCTTCAGCATGTTGGTGAATAATGGATAAATGTTGTGAAGCTGTGGTGAGGAGCTAGTGATCATCGGGGTCCAACGAGGGGAAGTAAAGTGAATGTTCATCTTAGTGATTGGTTGGTTTCAGCGCCATATGACGAGTTGACTGAAGTTAGAATACACACGATGAGTGGGTGATTCGGAAGTAGAATTCTCACCAACTATGCATGTGATCGGGTGTTGGATTCTCTGACGGCGCCTATCTTCACCTCTCTTAGCTGATTGTGAGCCTAGTAAAGAGGTGAGGTTGTGAGTGAGACTACCAACGCCAACCTGTCAAAAGTAGAAATTCTACTGAAACTTCAATGCTGACGGTTTCAGCCCTATATTCCACTGGGAAATATAAGTGAGTGAAATTGAAAACCAGAATTCACTAGTCATTGAATTCAAGCTCAAATGGTTGACTAATCGGCGTTCTAACCAGAAGACTCCGAATTCGATATTTGGTAGGGTCGTGGATGTGAACTGACAAAGAGTCAGTTCCTGAGATAGGAAGAAGTTACTGTCCAGTTCTCTCTCTGGTTTTCATAGATCGTCTCGCTGAATTTCGTTTGCAATTGAATCACACTTAATCTAAGTTTGAAGCTGTTGTCTAAATGTTTGGTTATTTATGGTTACGTTTTACACAAAGCTTTTTGAACCTATACATCATGCTTGTTCACCATCATCAGGGAGTGTTGTGTAGGCAAATCATACGGGAGAATCCTTCCCATCACTCACACTATCAGCAGTTGAATCTCCCTGTTGACTATAAGTAAGTGGCAAACATGTTCGTATGTTACTTCGTATGCTACGCCAGGCTGTGGTTTGAATGGATGAGTGACAGTTGTTTTCATTCAGTATCAGTGTGAGTGTCTTTCTGTAAAGCTTGCACGAAAAGTGTGTAGAGCTTTGGTTCTCCTATCTCTTCATTTCTTCACAACACTTCTGTTAAATAGTTAACATCTGTGTTTCCTAAGTATTTGTTCAGTTTTCAGGCTCGTACAAGCGTATACATCCACACACACACACACACATAGACACCCATACCATTCATACAATTCCTAGATTTTTACTTCGATAAATATCTGTTTGTTTATTTCATCCGGATTAAAGTGTTTCACTTGAATTGGTATGTTTGATGGCGAATACTTATACGGAGCATAAATTAGACGTATTTTGAAGATTGAATTTGTAGGGATTTGATTTGTTTGGAGTTTGATTATGAATTGGTAGAATTCGGAATTCATGGAACAACGTTGGCTCATGTCCCTGTGGCTGGACAGTCTACCGGCTTGACTTGTAACCGGAATGTTTTGGGTACGAACTCCGGTGTGTACGTGTTGATGAAGAATTTGTATTCGAGTACTTTTTGGTGCTTTCGAATGGTCCTGAAACTGATAGCTTTCAGTGATTATATCCTAATCACTTCATATCTCTAAAATCTAACTCTTGAAGATTCACTGTTAGTCATGTGTTAGTAAATAGGCAGACCTGAAATTAGAACTTATGCTTAATGAAGTAAATCTATAGTCTCTAGATATTTTACTTCCTCTCTGAATGTTGAAGTCAGACACTGTAAGCTTAATCTACGGCAAACTAAGTGAACGGACGTGTCAATGACTTCGATAAGCCAGTCAAAATCGCCCACAGTAAATACGCTGGATCAAGGATGCTTTACACGAATTACGTTGCAGATTTCATCTAGATATAATATTTTTGTGCTGTTTGGATAATATTCCTATTGGAAGGGATAAAGATATAATGTGGAGGAGTAATACATTTACAGAAATATTTAGGTGATAGTAATGAGTATGTGTTCATATGTCCTGGTTGTCATAGGAGAAAATCTTTTCGAAAAGGTATGTCGTTCTTTTTTTAGGTTTATGGATGTTGCAGGTACCTACGTCGCCAAAATGAGGTTGCTTTTAGCGAAAATTCTCATAATGTGGCACAATTTGGTTTTGGAAAGATCAACGACACTGTTCGAGATAGAAAATTCATAGGTGTCTGTAATGTAATGGTGTCAGCACTGTAGATATCGAACTTCTTAGAAAATAAACAACATGACTCAGATATCTGGTGGCGTTAGTGTCATAAATCATGTTTACGAAATTGTGCTTATAAAGAAGAGATATAATCGTGATAGATTGAGTGCCGATCAGGAATGAGTTTTGGAATTGTATGAAACAACATTGCAGAAAGGTTACATGGAGACGATACCTGATGGTAGAGCTAATGTTTTACTACCTACCATCCAACTTTCAGTATTATTAGGTACAGCTATACACATACAAACCAATGGAGTAGTTACAGCTAACTGTCACAATATGGCCAATCAGGCAGATGATTTCCTTAATCCTTTCGGTGGGACACACACAAGTTCTGTTGAAGGCTTTTACAGTCACTTTAAAATGAGGATTAGAACAGTAAATGGGTCATTAAACAGGATGAAAAACAGTTACCTGGGTGAATCTATGTACAGAGATTGGTTTTACTAAACAGTAAAGACTTCAAAAAGGGATCAGGACGCTTTTATATACACACACACGCGAAGCGGTTACCCTGTACAGCAATGTTTTCGAATTACATTTGATTTCTAGTTGAAAAAATTCTTAATTTACGCTCTTTTACTTTCGACTCATGTGAGTGGTTGTTAAGGCTTTGTCAAGGTCATTATGACGGTCATTCGTTCGGATAGCTATAGCTTAGTGTTACTCTTAAGCACTGCAGATTATCCTTGGCTAACGTGTCAGTATCATTCACAGTCGGGGAAACAAGTAGTACGTTTAGATACCATGTGCCCAACCGGTTGACATAAGAACCTGGAAACTATCTATATCAATTAGTATTGCTTGCAGGTTACGCATTGTACTAGGATATTTTCTGAGTTAATCTAAACTAAAGCAGCTCAAAACGAAGGTGTTTAACAAAAACCTTGAGAAATCTATATCGACCAATCAGATGCTTTCCAAGTAAAAGTGCGTAAATTGGAAAACACGTTCATATAAAAGTAACGCAATTAAAAAAACATTTAGGAAGGATAACGATCTTGTATATGCTCCAAAGAAACCTCCTAGTTTCCCATAGTAATCTGCATAGTAAGATTAAACCAATTTCTGTACATAAATTCATTGAAATCAGTGTAAGCCATCGTGTTTCTAGACTTACTCACCCCTCTGATCCTTTTTTTAGGTAACTAGAAAATTTCCATGGAATTTGTATGGGTCCCATAGAAAGTGTTGATAAAATCGTCCGTATTATTGACCACATTATAAATATAGCCCAGGGATAATATTTGACTGTAGCTAATCCATTGGTCTGTGTTGATGGTTGTGCCATGTAAGACTAAACGTTGAACAAAAGGTATTCAGACACTGGTGCTACAATTAAGGATCATCTGGACATATCCTTTCGAAAAGTTCCTGTCATTATAATCCCACAACCTACTGTTGAATAGCACTCAGTCCTAACGTTTTTCTTCTTCTAATGAGTCTGTTATCTAAACAGTAATTTCCCACGTAATTCGTAACTGTGTTTATATACCATGGACTCACCTGATTGGTTGATCAAGGTCATCCATCCGCTATAGTTTAAAGTCACCCTTTTCTGTTTGTACATAAAACTCATAATTAGTATTCACCACTATCTGCGCAATTCTCAAGTCTACTTACAGAACTGTTAAGTTATTATTTTAAGTAAAGGATAACGAAAGTTAAATACTTACCTATTCATTTTATATATTCCAAATATAATTAACTACTGAAGACTATAACAACAAACTGAATCAGTCCCACATATCTCAGTTTGTTCAAAGCTTAGATTACCGTTTTTTAACCTAATCAATAAATTATTTTGTCAACTTGATGAAAGTATTAGAAAAAAGCCAAAGACTTAGTTTGTTTTCCGTTACATATTTCATTGTATTTCGTTGTGTATTATTCACTGAAACCAAACACACACACACACATACACAAAAACGAACATACAAACAAACACGAATTAAATGAAGAAGAGATTAAGTCTCTTATTTTTCTAGGAAAGATACTTCTACTTTAGAAAATAAAAATAAAAAAGTTAACAAGAAAGAAAAAGTTTTTGCAAATAAATAAATAAATAAATAAAAAGGTGAGAGTTATTTTCACTTACTAGATGTGTTGAACCGCCATACCATCCTATAACCAAACAAATGAGCTTGAATGTTCTCAAGCTCAATCAACAGACACCTAATTAACACGGTAAACTGATGGAGATTAGTCAGGCTTTCAAAAGTAATCAAAACACAAAGAAAAGCGTGTTTATCTGGGTTCTCAGAAGTTACTGACATCGAAAGACTTCAACCCAACCTATGCATGCACAAAGAGAGTGTCACCAATCCCTCACTGCCCTACATGGTAACAATAATTGTTTCGTTCGTGTGCTTTTCTGTTTTGTTCTGTTGCATAACATTTTACTCAATCTTGATTTTGATTTTCACTCAATGAGTTCAACTCACTGATAAGGATTCGAGTCTACTAAAATATCTGTCCATCCCAAGCAAAATACTAAGCCCCATCATCCTGGAGATAATGAAACACGCCAACCTGGATGAAAAACTTCGATCGGAGCAAGATGGATTCAGGAGAAACAAGTCATGTATTGATCAAATCGCCACACTGTGGAACATCATTCAACAGAGCTTGGAATTGCAGTCACCTCTCCACCTCACTCAACTTCATTGACTTTGAAAAGGCCTTCGACAGTGCAGCGTCGGTCGAGAGGTTATCTGGAAACTACTTCGCTACTACTGTGGGGTCCCATCGACAATTATACATCTCATCCAACAGTTAGCTGTACGACAATGCTGCATGACAAGTAATCCACAGCGGGAAACTTACGGAATCCTTCGAAGTGAGGACGGGAGTGAGGCAAGCTGGTTGTCTACTATCGCCAATGATCTTCCTGATTGCAGTAGATTGGATAATGCGACAGACAACGGCAACCAACGAGAGAACAGGCATAAAATGGACTCACACAAAAAGAGACTTGGAGGATGTGGACTTCCCCGATGTGATATATATGTCTGATTTCCCACAAACTGGAAGATATGCAAGTGAAAAGCAACAAGCTGGCAGAAGAATCATCCCGAGAAGATAGGACTTCACTTCAGGTGAAGATAGATAAAACAGAGGTGATGAAGATTCCTGGCCAACACCAACAGCAACATGAACAACATAGGACAACAATCAGCCAGCATAAATGGGAGGAATCTGAAAGAAGCAATTTCCTTCACCAACTACCTAGGAAGCATCGTTCCAACTACAGGCGGAACTGACGAGGATATCAAAGCTAGAATCAGAAAAGCAAGTCAAGCTTTCATTACTCTTAAGTCTGTGTGGAGGTCAACAGCACTCACCATCAAAAATAAAATCCGGATTTTCAACTCCAATGTGAAGTCAGTCAGTGCCACTCACTATACGGATCACAGACTTGCACTGCGCATCATAAAGAGCATCTCAAACAAACTACAGACCTTTACCAACAGCTCTCTTCGCTCAATACCACTCAAGATCAGATGGCTGGCCAGAAAAGGTCAGCCACAGAGTGGGATCTCTGGCAATGAGCGAACCAACCCAGCAGGAACCGATTGTGCAACAAATAGGCAGGAAGAAATGGAGATGGATTGGCTGGCCATACACTGAGGAAACCATCAAGTTACATCACTAGACAAGTGATTGCTCGAGTGGAACCGTAAAGGGAAGCGGCGAGTTGGTCGTCAGTGCGAGGGTGGGGTGACTTGGAGGAGGTGATGTGAAGAGGAGATGAAAATGTGTGGGCAGACTTGGAGTGGGGTGAAAAAGTTGGTAGAAAACCGAAGGCAATGGAGACGCGCAGCTGAAGCCTTATGTTTCTCTAGGACTTAAAGGATATAATAATAATAATCTGTTTTATAATTTCACTTCAGTATTCACCCCCACCCAAGCCTCCTGAACTATCTACCATTATATGTATGAGTTAGCTCTGTTGTTCTAATTTGTGTTTTGTCTGGAGTGCATCCTTGTTTTCAAGCGAAAACAGAACTCCACGCCTTCGTGTTATTATTACTATCTAAATAGTTACTCTTTCAACACTAAATAATTGTCTACTTACATCATCTTTGAAACTTTGTTGCTAATGCTTTCTATATCTGACTTGAAATCATTATGTGAAGTGTGTTCAGAAATTTTGGAACCTATAATTTGTTTTTGTTTATGATGTGGGCAGTTGAAGCGAATCCGTGGAATGAAACAAGCTCATATTGTCCGGCAAATATTTCCGTTCTTTCTTTATTCAAACTAATAAAGGGAATCTGCTGTATGAAATTCTTAAAGCCTGTACAATACTAGATTGGTAAAACACAGTGTGAAAGACACCTTGAATTCACTGAAAGGATAAAAGATTTAAATGTTAACAATAAATTCATGATGTTGTTTGACGTATCTTCCTTATTCCCTAATGTACCACCAATAGAAGCAGTAGACTTTAGATGGGAAGAAATTATTAGATAAAATATCGTTATTGACATTCCTATATCTTTCACGAAAGAGCTCCTTCTAAGATGCACAATGAATGTTCATTTTTTTTTATTTAATAAGGAATTATACAGAAAAATTGATGGTGTGACGATAGGATAACCACTAGACCCAATTCTAGTTAATATTGTTTTGCAAAATTAGAGAATAAACCTTAGAAAGGTGTAATAGATGAACTAGAATTCTGTTTTTATTATATGGATGACACATTTGTGATTATGAAAAATTAGAATGAAGCAAATCACATCCTTGACGATATGCATCCTGAAGCAAATTTTACCATCGGGAAAGAAAGAAACTCTAGTGTTTAATTCCTAGACATCCTCGTCAGCACAGCCAATTTCTTACCTTTTTAACCGTTTAAATGCAATCTAGTAAAATTTTTAGTCCAAATAGCTAGAGCAATCTGTTCTGATGAATGTTTTAATGAAGAGCTTAATGTTATTAAACAATTACTGAGTGAAAGTGATTACTCAGAGAAATTCATCAACAAAGATATAAATCAAATGCCAAGGTGAACCAAAGCACCAACGGTTCCTTAAAAGGCATTGTTCTTACAACTTCAATTCCTCGGGGATAACAGTAGTGAAATAATATCGGGAGGCTTAAGAAATGCGCTTAAAAGTGCATTCACAGCTGCTAAAGTACGATGTCTCTTAACAACCACCGCTATTTTACATTTGGAGGAAGACGATAAACTGTCTAATTTTTCCTCTATTATGTGTATCTAACAATCTGACTGGTTCTGTACAGCCATTTACACAGGGTGTAAAACTAGGCATATTCATTGTCAGATTTCCGAACACCATCCTGCGTGGTTAAGCAAGAGACAAACGAATTGCATTCATAGTTCTGTTCCATGTCATTTCTTATTGTTATTGTTGTTGTTCCTTGAGTTCCGAATGGAAAATAGAGCTTCAACAAAGCACCTCCACCTTGATCTATTTATCTGCTGTCCTCTTCAACTGGATAGCCACACGATTGCTCAAACTCTCTCATCTCACCACCACACGATCTCCTCTATGTCACTTTCTCACTGAAGACCCACTCGTCCCTTCGAATTTAGGTTCCACTCGAGCAATGGTCTGGTGTTTGATGTCATTCGAAGGTCTTCCCAATGTTTTCCCAATCCATTTTCATTTTCTCCTATATATTTATTGATTGATCGACTCTTAGTTGGTTTGTTCCCTCAGTTTCTTGTTACTTATTCTTTCTGGTCATTTGATCTTCAGTATCAAGCTAGCGAAGGCAGCTGTTGATGAAAGTCTGCAACCTTTTCATGAAATACTGGCCAAGTTTCTGACCCGTCTAGAAGGACCAACTTCACATTGTTGTTGAAAATCCAAACCTTGTTGCTTATGCTTTAGAGTGCAAAAGATTTTTAAATTGATTTCAGGTTGATGAAGGTTTTATGTTACCTTTCCGATTCTGACTTTCACATCTTCATCCGTTTTGGCTGCCTGTGAATGAAATCGTGCTTTCTAGATAAGGAAGAAGGAAGTGACCTCTGTCAAATCTGTCCCACTGATGGTGGTTGCTGCTGGTTGTTGTTATCGTTGATTTGCGTTATTTTCATCACCTCCATCTTCTCTAAGTTCACCTGGAGTTATATAGTCTCTGGCTGTTTCTTCACTCAGCTTATCGTTTTTCAACAGTAAGCCTTCGAGTTTGTGTGACATTAAACATATGTCATCTGCAAAACTCAGTTCTTCTAGGGTCTTACTATCGGTGATCCAGAGAATTCTTTTCTTTTCGCTCCCAATGCACAATATGACGCATAATCCAGCCCACCACAATTAAGAATACCATTGTAGGTGATAGTAGACAGCCAGCATTGTCCTACTCCTGTGTTCACTTCAAACACCTCACTGAATTTCTCGTTGTGGATTACCTGTCACATGGAATTGTCATATAGTCAGCTGTTGAATCAGGTTGATAATGACTTGCTTGGGCACTGCACGCTGTATTCCGGTTGAAGTAGTTTTCAAACTGCTTCTCGGTTAACGCTGTCTGTCGAAGGCCTTTTCGAATTCGAAGAAGTTGAGGCAGAGAGAGGTTTGATTGCCATTCTATGCTATTCTATAGTGACCACATTGTAAACTTGACTGACAGAATTCAGTCTGTGCACCAAATGAAGGACTAGTTTCATGACACTAGTTACCAAGTTTTCAATCAAAGCATATATATATATATGATCCCATAGATTTAACACCTCACAGAATAATTGGTCTGCATCTATTGACGAAATCTAAAGTAACATAAGATAGCTATCTATTATTTTCAAAGTTTTCCAAATAATATTAATTTCTGAACAGAACTACCGTAAAAGTAATCAGTTGTCTTCTGTAGTTAAAAATTGAATGATATAAATTTATTATATTAAATACGCAGTTGATTGTACACATCTGATTGGAATCAATAATGAAGAGTAAAACTCGACACTGTTGTTCAATCAGTGTAGCTAATACACAGTATTAGTGTATTATTTTAAATACTGAATAATGTTTTGAGCACAATTCGTTGTTGGTTATCACATTGGAGCAGACTTTAACTTTCAAAATCAATTTATATGTTTACCTAGTCAATTATTCCTTCTTAATATATGAAGAAACTGATTGACTGGTTTCAGCATAGAGCTTTACATAGAAGTGTGCCAACTCAAAGTGCCACACTCCATGTAGCACACTAAGAAAGACAAAAGGAAGAAAAGAAGTGATTCAAAAGAATGATTATGATCAGATGTATGAGGGAAGAAGAATGACAAGATTGAGAAACATTAGGGTTTAGTGGAAATGGGAGATCACAAGGACTGAATGTATCTTCTCCACTGAGACCGATTTTGAGCTATATCACCAATTCTCGCCAGCTACTGGTTCTTTAAACCCCGAGGAACCCAACCAGGCAGACTATGCCTACCTATGTGGCTAGCTAAAAATCTGATGGCCTGATTCCATGTTTTAGTTTAACTGACACTAGCTCTTCTGTAAACTAGTCCTATGTCAGTTAACATTATTGGTTGAGGAAGGTGGTGGCCACCTCAGTCGATGTAGCTTCATAACCTCGCCGATTGTCTTTCCTGCCTTAAACAACACTTGACGCCTAACCTCAGTTTTAGTCACCTCATTATACCACCAAACACGGGCGACGGAATGCAGACACCAATGATCGAAAAGAGCTGGCCAGTCTTTTTATATCTTCCACCCTCAGTGGCCATGGCTCATATTCATAAAAAAGGACAGAGCAAACAGCAGTGTACTACATTCATCCCTTGATAGATAGCTGAATATCATTTCTACGCCAGAGATAATGTAAGTTGGTGAGTGGCACACAAGCATTTTGGATCTGTGCTGAGATTTCGTCAGTGATCGGTTGGTGCTTTGGGGCTGATTCTACGTTCCTATTAAATGAATTGGTCAATACTTTCTACCAGTTCTCTTTCCATCTTTAAGTTAAGAGTTTATGTCTTTTAGTTTGTCATATCTGAACAAATGGTCGAATCACTGCAGTTGCATGTAACCCTAGTTTTAATTATTAGAACAAAGCTCTAATTCTTAACCAGTTTCTTCACTTAACTATATTAGATGTTGGAATTTTCCATCTATCTGACTTCCTCATAGCATGATTATCTATCTGTCTTTGTGTGCATTATGGTAATTGAACTTGCTTCCTAAGTCTATGCTTGGGTGTAAATCTTCATGTTAAGATATTCTTTTTAGTTCTGACCAACTACTCTGATGAATATAATCATAACATAGTATTTCATAGATTACATTTGATCTGGATGTTGCAAACAACGCTGGTTGTCTGTGAATAAATTTGTATATTTGAATGAAATTCAAATACCAGTTTTTAAATACTATGTAATGTTTTTACTGTTTCCTCTGTAAATGTGACAAACTGAAGAACCTGTGAACTATGCCTTAATACTATTGTAAATATCGTTTAATTACATTTTTACTTAACTGTTCAGTCTTTAATAAATTCTGGCTTGAAAAGTAATGCCTGTTTGATTTGTTAAAGCTTTTCCAAATTACTAATCCCACTCATATCTCAGTTTCTTATGCATTTCATCAACACTGTCTTGATAAATATAGAATAAAAAAATTAGAGTGCGCGTTGGTGGCACAGTGGTTAGGACTCTCGCCGACCATGCACATGGTCCGAGGTTCAATCCCCTGCCAACGCACACCTGATATCTATGGTCGGTCTGCGAAACTTGGGCTACCGATATCACATGCTGAAGATTCCATACTTGTACCAAAAATACAGTGTAGAATCAAGCTGTAATCAAAAAAATAAAAAAAGTATTTGTTAGTATTTTTGTTTTTGGTTAAACATCAAATCTAACTCTTCACTTTGTCGTTCCTTTTTGTATCCCATCACTGGTAGTTATGTTTATTCATATTCTGATTCATAAGTTAAATAATTTCCATTTACTACCTGTAAATGAATGTGTACATTGAACGTTGGTTCATTGGCCTTGGTCGCCATTGGCAGGCAACTCGAAGGTGCGAATGATTCAATCGTATACAAGTTGAAAGAAGACGAAAGAATACGAACAAAAATACAATAAATTCTTTGTAAAACATTTAATAATAATAATAACAGCTTTATTCCAAACAGTATTTGTGGTACAGGTATAGAATTTTCAGCGTGCATTACAATATATTGCATCTAATTACCTCATAAATTTTATAAGACTTTTACAATCAAAAAGCAACACCCACAAAAAGAAGATAAATAAAAAGAAAAAGAAAACAGCGTTGCGTTTACATTTTAAACAATGCACCACAGGATATGAAGTATAAAATTGGTGTATAATAGAAGATAAGAACAACAGTGTAATAGTGTGGTGAGAGCAGGCTGCTAGCCGATTGGTTGGCACTAATCTACGTTAAGGTCTAGGTCACTAATATGGGCCGTGAGAAAATATGAACAAGCCTGAGTCAACAACCAATCACAGCAAAGTTAACGTGGCAGAATATGATTCGCAGAGAGAACTCTATTTGTCAAGGAATCCCGAAACAACCAATCAGAAGCCTGCGTTTGTCTACCTAAACAACCAATCAGATGACTGCGCTTGTCTATAATAATGTAGTTGAAAGATGAATAAATACGCGTTGATTTTCATAATAAAACGATCTGTTGCCTGGCCCTTGTCTTCTGTTGTTACAATAGTAACGAGGAAAGGAAAACAAAAACTAATGGGACTATTTGTTAGAGTGCCACAGTAAGTTGATCGTGTCATACCTAACGGATTTCTCATCACATAACAGCTGTGCCAGATATGGTATTGTGGAGTTTTTGTATTTGGTAGTCCTAGCATATAGCCTCCTTCCTATAACTGCTTCTAGTTCTACCAGATGAAATGCAAGGAGACAGCTGCGTATAGAGACGATATTGTATTCGCTAGTTTCTTACATGACATTATATGTCTATCCACAATAGTGTTAACCAGTTTGTTTAACGATATCCCACTTGCCCTACTGACTGACGGCTTTTAGTGCCCTTTTCAGCAAAGCGAAGTCTTTCTTAAGTAGTCCAGGAAAGATTAATGGGGAACAGTAAAGGGGGATGGGTAGAATACAAGAATTGACAAACTGAGAAGGCAAATACTGCTTTATGCCAGACTGCCTAAACTTCCTAACGTCGAAGTTAAGCGAAACATCTTTCTAGTAACTAGCAAGATGTGGGAGGACCAGGAAAGATTGGAGGAAAAACTTAGCCTAAGATACTCTATGCCGTCAATGATAATGGGGCCATGTGAGCTAGCTAGTTGTTGTAGGTCACGTTTACGTCTGAAAGTGATTTTATACAGAGACTTTGTACAGATTATTGACTTTAATTGCCGAACAATACAAATTCTTCTCGTTCCTTGTGTTTTGGAATTAAGGTCAATATCGTTCATAGTAACTGTCGGTTCGAGCGTCTTCTGAGATAATAGGAACTTAGAGCTTAGTTCCATTATTATTATTGTATCCTTTAGTTCCTAGAGGAACATAAGGCTTCAGCTGCGCGTCTCCATTGCCTTCTGTTTTCTGCCAACATTTTCACCCCGCTCCAAGTCTGCCCACATGCTTTCATCTCCTCTTCACATCACCTCCTCCAAGTCACCCCACCCTCTCACTGACGACCAACTCGCCGCTTCCCTTTCGGGTTCCACTCGAGCAATCACTTGTCTGGTGATGTCACTTGATGGTTTCCTCAGAGTATAGCCAGCCAATCCATCTCCATTTCTTCCTGCCTATTTGCTTCACAATCGGTTCCTGCTGGGTTGGTTCGCTCATTGCCAGAGATCCCACTCTGTGGCTGATCTTTTCTGGCCAGCCATCTGATGTTGAGTGGTATTGAGCGAAGACAACTGTTGATGAAGGTCTGTAGTTTGTTTGAGATGCTCTTTATGATTCGCAGTGCGAGTCTCTGATCCGTATAGTGAGTGGCACTGACTGACTTCACATTGGAGTTGAAAATCCGGATTTTATTTTTGATGGTGAGTGCTGTTGACCTCCACACAGACTTAAGAGTAATGAAAGCTTGGCTTGCTTTTCCGATTCTGGCTTTGGTGTCCTCGTTCCATGACACTACTGATTTTGATGGGTATATGTTGGACCTACAAAAAACTCTAGCAGATCCGAATTTGTGAATGATTTTTGTCTATTGTCAAACCAACTAGAAGACCTACAGGCGAAACCCAAAACGATGGCAGAAAAATCAAGCAGCAAAGATTGGGATTTGAGTGAACACGAAGAAGACAGAGGTGATGATGATGCCTAACTAACATCAATAAGTACCAGTCACTATCAAGTGGAGAAATTTGAAGAGAGTCACCTGTTTTGCAGCAATGTTTGAGCTGTAGGAGACAGTACGAATGATATCAAATGCAGGATTAGAATAGCAAGACAGACTTTTATTACTCTGAAATCAGTGTGGGCATCCAAAGCATTCACTTCAAAGAACAAGATCCGAATTTTCAACAATAACATGAAGTTAGTTATTCTACATGGGTCAGACACTTGGTGCATGCTACACGAAAGCATTTGTAACAGGTTGTAGGCTTTATTCGATAGTTGAAGATTAAATGCAACGGGGGACTCTGACAACTAACCAACCAAGCAACCAAGAACCTATTATCTAACAAATACGCTGAACAAAATGAACAAAATTGGACATATGATGAGTGACGTCACACACAATACACGCTATTACTCAAGTGGAATCCTAACGGGAGATGATGAGCTGGGCGTGTGTATAAGGGTAACATGTGAAGTGGATTTGAAAGCTAATAGGAGATCGTGGAACAATCCTAAAATGTCTGTAAAGGAGAGGATGAAGTGGATGGGGATGTGTTGTTGAAGCCTGTATGTACCAGTCGTATCACAAGGGAATGACAATGATATAATAATGTATTTAGGAGCGAAAAGAATTCTAGAAATATTCTGATTTCACAATGGTGGTTTTTGTAATCCACTCATCATTCCCTATGGTTTTAGATTGGGTTGAAATGTCTAGAAAATAACTTTGTATGACTGTATGCAAAACCGGGTAAACACACACTGACATGAAATAGTTCGGATGACATAATTCTTCCAAAGTGCGTCGGTGGCGGTTAGGACGCTCGCCGACCATGTACATGGTCCGGGGTTCGATCCCCGGCCACAAACGCACACCTTTACCTCGCTAAATTAGAAATAATGCTGGTAAAAAGGAAAGGTTGGGCATGAGGCTAGCAACCCCATCCTGTAAAATAAACACTACTACAGGAACTTTAAGCCACTAGCTTAGAGTCTTATGTTCGACTGGGAACGTGAAGGAAAAAAATTCTTCCAAAAGGCAACAAATTTCAGAAGTAAATTGCAGAGATCTGATCTGTTTCAAGTTTGACAGCCGATTGATATCAGTTATGTAACCACTGAAAGCCAGAGAGTCCTGGACAGCTGTTTCATTGTTGCGTGAAGCCCTTCGGCAGTACGAACCCTCCGAGCTTCGAATCCAGGACCTACCGGTTACAAGGTGAGTTCATATATCATTTAGTTCTCAGTAATTGGATGGTCTACGAGCTCAACTTTTAGCTGGAAGGCCTTAGGTTCGAAACCCGGTGGGTGTGTACAGCTGAAGGAATCCACGCAAGGATGAGACATCTATGCATCACTTCCTGGTGGCTTTTAATGGTTCTATGACTGATTTGTATCCGTGATAAAACCTCATAGAAACAATTCAATGACTGACCTCTATTTGAATTTTATTTACACATGGGATATGAAGAATACTATTTAGTGTAAGAGAAATCACAATTTATACGCATATATCTGAAAACCACTAATATATATATATATATATATATATATATATATATATATGGAAAGGAAAACAGAATATTGTTTGGGATAGATTCTATAATGAAATATATTCATAATTGTTTCAGATGTAAGAACAATAACATAAACACAATTCCCTCAAAATTTCTTCATCGCGTGATGCACTTCACAATACATGGTGTGTGTGTGTGTGTATATGTATACGGCATTGACACTTTCAAGATGCAATTGATCCTAGAAACCTCAATATTTACAAGTCCATCTATAATTATGATGATGTTAACAAAATAGATTTATCATGAAATAGAAATATTTGAAATGATAGGATAATGAATTATTTTGATTAATCTCTCAGTTCCGTTATAGATTTTATGTAAATAAAAAAGAAGATAAAGAAAAGATAAGAATAGAAAATAGCATTATTCAAGTGAAATGAAGTGGATCGTTTCCTCTATCTCTCTGCGTGTCTGTGTGTGTGTGTGTGAGTGAGTGCGTATACACTTACGTGATTGAGATTACCAGTGCACATGTCAGAAGACAAGAAGAACAACTGTTTCTTCAAAATCATAAATATGCATTAAAGATATGTGCCACCATGTGTGACAGCTATTTTCACTATTTCCTGTCAGTTACCCAGCTGACATGTTTGCCTACTGGTAATCAATAGTAATGTTGATAATAGTTATAATAAGCTTATTACGAGGATAATAGTAATTATTGCTGAAGAAATGTCTGACCTCTTGAAAAAATTTAAATAAAAGTGGCACGTGAAAATAAATAACTTAAAATATTTAACACTGGTAATCAATATCATTATGAGCTTTTATAGGTTTAATTATTCACTAGGTTAGCAACCTGTTTATACACTGGGTAAGTATTATTGTTATTGTTCCCTTGGGTTCCTAGGGGAACATAGGGCTTCAACTGCACGTCTCCACTTGCTTCTGTCTTCTGATGTACTTTTCATCTACATCCATGTTAGTCGATACTGTCTCAACTCCCCCTACTCTTCACACGATCTCCTTCACGTCACCCTTGCACTCACGTCCCACTCACCGCTTCCCTTTCGGCCTGGTTCCAGTAGAGCAATGGCCTGACGCGCGCCCGATGTCACCCAGTGGCCTCCTCAGAGAGTGTCCAATCTATTCAATCCACTTTCTCCTGCATATTTGTTAAGCGATTGGCGGATTCTTGTTTTGTTTCTTCGAATAGTTTCTTGTTGGTGATTCTTTCCGGCCATTTGATTTTCAGTATAGAGCGAAGACAGTCATTAATAAAGGTCTGCAACCTGGGTAAGTATGACACCGTATAATTATATTATATAATTATTCCTTTAGGTTATGAATGGACTATAGGGCTCCAGCAACACATTCTCATCCACTTCATCCAATTTTCCGCAGCCCTTTTTAGCTGACCCCCTGATTGCCGAAAAAAAGATCTCATCTCTTCCTCATAAGATCTCTCCCATGTCATCCTGGAAAATGCAGCCCATCTGGTGACTTTCCATTCGGGTTCCACTCAGGTGATGGTTCGTCACACAACTTCAGTTAATCCATCTCCATTTTTTGTTGAGCAGTATGTTATTGGTCGGTTATTCGCCAACTAGATTTACTTGTTGTTAATCCTCTCTGGTTGGCCATTTGGTTTTTGGTATGGGGCTAGCAAAGGCAGTTGTTGATAAAAGTCTGAAGTTTATTCGAAATACCTAAGGGAGGAATCCTGTATGGTCCTGAATTGTAAATTCAACTCAGTTTCTCCTCCTGTTATCTGTCCTTGCAATGGTTCATCTTCTAGTCATCATCGGTATCTCCTCTATTAGTTTCCACGAGCCTGTAGAGAGCTATTCCTTGTATTGCCTCTTCTTTATTCCTAAAACTTTGGAACATGTTTGCTTGAACATCGTCTTCAGAGAGTCCCAGTGTTTTTCCACACAGGTTCTCTCAGTAATGACATGTATTGCCTCCAAATTCGCGTTAATGGCTGCAGTGGAGGTATCTTTTCAGGTTCGTCCTTCGGTAACTGACTGTCGAACTTGAATTGTGGTCTATCTCCAGTTGTTCTGAAGGGTTTCGTCTTGACCCTCAAGGCTCCTTGAACTATATATTTGTGTAAACCCACATCTATTGCCCTTCTTGACTTTGTGTCCAGTAGACTGACTGTGTCTCCACTTTTCTGAGTAACATTGAGATGAAGTCTATCTGGTCTTCAATGTGTCCATCAGGCGAAATGTACATTGCCTCATAGACATCCTTCTGCTTGTATACGCTACG
This sequence comes from Trichobilharzia regenti, assembly GCA_944472135.2. Classification (NCBI taxonomy): domain Eukaryota; kingdom Metazoa; phylum Platyhelminthes; class Trematoda; order Strigeidida; family Schistosomatidae; genus Trichobilharzia; species Trichobilharzia regenti. The sequence continues at coordinate 42,775,330 of OX235262.1, read as the reverse complement.
TTTAATCACCAAATCATTGAAGGCACAGAGTTCTGTGAAGAGTTCTACGTTTTTATTCATTTCATTGAGAACCTCTTGATCTATGATGACTTCTTTTCCCATATTGTATGCTCCTAGATCAGGAGGCATTCATATCACCCATAAGGATTTAGATATCGCCATTTGTAATGTTAATTATTACTGTTTGAAGTTGTGCATAGAATTTTCCTTCTTCCCTTGTCCTTGAGTTTTTTGTAGCATTATATTGTGGTGAGAGCAGGCTGCTAGCCAATTGGTAGACATTAATTTACGTCAATGTCTAGGTCACTAATATTGGCCGTGAGAAAATATGAACAAGACTGATTCAGCAACCAATCACAGCAGACTTAACGTGGGCAAGTACGATTCGCAGATATATGGCTCAACTTTCTGAGAAACCAGTCACAAGCAGTACAGAATAACCTTGAGCAAGAAACAGCCAATCAGAAGACTGTTTGCCTGCTCGAATAGGCTATAATAATGTACATGAAATATATATAAATACGTGTTGATTTCCTTAATAAACAATCTGTTGCCTGGTCATTGTCTTCTGTTGTTACAATATAACTCTATCTCGTCTTTCCAACTTATATCATTTATAGGTACAACGTTTTCTTTCTTTCTTTTCCTTTTCTGTCTCTCTTTTTTCTCTGTTATGTGCAGCTTTTGTTTCTTTCTTTCTGTTTACGCCAGTAAATATGCTAGAACCTACTTTTCCAACACCTTCTAACACTCTGTTTAATTTTGGCTTTGCTACCGACATGCTAATATGTTGTTGTCAAAACTAACTGAGATAATCTTAATCCATGTAGAACTTTATTTATTGTTAATGTACTAACTGGATGCAATATTGTGGTAAAATGCTGAGAATTCCATTCTGTATCACAAGTACTGTTTTGGAATAAAGCTACTATTATCTTATCTTATTTTCCTTTTGAGTTGAATCTTGGTGTCATAATCCTGCTGGGTGAAGTTAGTTCCCCTGCATTACAGCTTTGGCTGCCACTGGTGACATCATGATCGCCACTAGCTCACTGAGCTCTTGGTAACCGTCTGGATGACCAGAGTAGATTGTTTACTTTCCAGTTAACTATTTCGAGAGTCCACATCCATCCCATTTGTTACCACAGGTTAAGAACATCGAAGGAGACATGTCGGCTGGATGGCTTCCAGTCTGCATCATTCCATCTCTTCTATCGCGGCGAAGAATAAGTTCATTTTTCTGCATTTTTTGCTGAGAGTTGACGTTTTCACATTGCCTGAAAGATGATTTTCTGAGGCATAGTAGCAACTCCTAGCCCAAACTTTTATCTTTTCCTGGGCTTCGAAAGGTTACTGAATTAGTGGATTTGTAAAATAGGAGAGTGACATTATATACTAGTTTAAGAAATAACGTTTCTAATACCACTTGCTAAACATCATTATAGTCAAGAAAGGAAATTTCTACACTTATCTGAGACTATTTGTTTTCAATCTATTGAATTTTCTTTATTATTTTTCTCAAATGACCTCAGTTTTGTCCATTCTTCTCCCAGTTTTACTATCATGGCGAGAAAAATGAAATGCGGTATAAATAAACCTTAATTGACATTTATTGTACCAGGAGGGAAATTTAATCAAGATATCTCCACATTAGTGTATATACGGAATCATGAATTAATCTTCTAGGATGAATTTCCTAACAGCTATTTAGTTATGCAGTTTGTTTTAGTGTACGGTGAAAAAAACAGGTTGACAAAATAAATCATTCTTTTTTTTTTTGCAAAAAATTATCAACGTATTACTTATTTAAATGAGTTTATCTGTAAGCGAAATCAATAGATACACCTGGTTGTTTAGTTTCAACTCATGGTTAAATATTTTAAATTTACACCGTTTATTTAAATGGATGGATTTATACGATTGTTTTAATTAATTCCAGTTAAAAATTATATTGGAATTTTGTTTTAATTAACTAAGGTTAATATCACAAAGTTGCTGTGTTTTCTTTCATTTACAAGGAGGAAAATAATGTTTTTAATATTTTAGTGAAGTTTGATCACGGAGTGATATCAGTTGGAGAACCGTTGAAAATCAGCATAGAGTAGTGGACATATGTTTTGTCCTAGTCTGGGACTTTTTGGTAGCTCACACGCATAGACCGATTTCGCAATATTTTCATCAAGCTAGGTGGCTTGTTAGGATGGTGTGCAAATACTCGCCGATAACATTGCCTAGTGGTCGCGCTTAAAAATGACGAATTAGTAGAAGTAGGAATTCGTGAATTGCTATTGAATGCAGGTCTGAGTGGCCGGTTGGTCTACGAGATTGTCTTGTGTAACCAGGAGATCCTATCTTCAAACCGATGACTCCCAAGCACTAGGACAAAACAGCTATTCAGTACTCTCTGGTTTTCAGTGGTTCTCTTACTGATGTCAGCTCGTGGTCAGAATTAAAACAATTCCAATCCGTAAAAATTAGCTCTTGGGAAATTTAGTGAAGTGTTTACCTAAAGCATTGAATGAGTGATAAGAAGGTGTTTTTATTTATTAAGATATAGTTCCAAAGGTATTAGAAGCACCAGTTCTTCCAGCATTTTCATCCAATCATCTGTTGAATGTTGAAAACGTTAAAATCCCTCATCGGGTAATACAGTAACACAACTTTGACGTTTCCAATGCATTTGAAGCTATGCCTAGCTGTATTGCAGAATAAACTTTACTTTTTGAGCTGAAGGTTAGAGAGTGTGGAATAGTTTCCTGATGAAATCCGAAACGGACTAAATAGGTTGATTGTAGAAAAGTTCTTTTCTGTAGTGTTGAGTGTTACACGTTTGAATTTCCGAGGCTGGTTCGCAGTGAAGTTAAGTGTCAGTTATTTTAGAGACCACAGTACACAGTCAATTATCATGCTTTACTTAACATATACCACAGTTACTGTTTAGCAACCAGTCTAGCCACTTTTTATTTTTTAGTCACTTAGTTTTTACTGAAGTTGATCTGTTTTGTTATCGTTCTTATTACAAAGTACTTTGACCGGTCAGTATGCACACTGCCATAGCTTTATTCCTCTTCAGTAAATAAGAAAGTCGGTAAAGGCCCACTGCTATAGGGTCAGAACTATTTGTTGAGAAGATACTACTGCAGACGAATTTACGGTCGAATAAGACACATTAATTGAAAATAGTCACCCTGAGTAGTCAGCTCATCACGAAACACATGGTCAAGAAAGTAGAGATGAAGCCTCTGTATACATACGACTGTAATTCTGAGGTGATATATTAAGTCAAATAATAACCAACAAGTAGAGAAAACTGATTCATATAACATTTAGTGCCGGTAAGCTGCCGTTTATATTTTCAACCTGGGCAAGAAAGAAATCTGCCAAAATTGGACCCAATGGCGAAACCATGGCAATGCCATCGGTTTGTCCATTGAAACAAGTAACAGAAAAAAAACTGATTCTTATTTTCGCTATGTTGATGATACGCTTATTATTCTTGATGTGAAAGCTGACGAGAATGAAATGTTAATAATATTCAATGATGCACATCCATCGCTCATGTTCGCTTGTGAAGAAGAACATGATGGTAGACTATATTTCCTGGACGTCCAGTTGAGCAGAAGAGAGGATGGTTCACTCAAGAGAGATGACTTTAGAAAACCTACATCTGTAGGACAATATACACATTTCCTCAGTTATGTACCAATCCGATACAAAATCAATTTGGTCAGATGCCTGACGAATAGAGCAAGATGCATCTGTACAGATGACTCCCTAGAAAATGGGCTAGGATACATCCAAAATACGTTGGTCCAAATTGGTTATCCTAGTAGATTTGTAAGGAGACACATGAACACCAAGTACAGTAAAGAGAAACTGACAACAGTTGAAAAGAAACAACTGTATATGAAACTGCAATTTAATGGGGACGTGGCTAGTGAAGTCTTACATCTAAGATTATCGAGAGCAATAAAACGGACTTATACTGCCGCCACCCTCTGTTTGTCATTTTCCAGCCGGCCAGTTATGATTGCTCAAGTGAAAGATAAGCTACCTAGTTGTGCCACTTCCATATGTATCTATAAATTTAGTTGCTCCTGTGGAGAGAGCTATATAGGCCGAACAACTAGACAGCTTAACAAACGCATTAATGAGCATCTTTCTTCATGGTTCGAAAAAGGTCAAATAAAATCCATACGAAGTTCTATTTCAAATCATTTGATTGATAGTGGTCACCAAGTGGACAAAAATAATGCCTTCAAAGTTATCTATCGCATTCCATCGAGTCTTTCGAACGGAATCAGAACCCGTCTTTTACACATAGCCGAAGCTCTGGGAATTAATTCGAGAGAACAATCCTAGTCTTTGCATACAAAAGAAGTTTGTTCTACCTTTGTCTCTCCCTTGGCCTAGATGAATTCTGTTCAAAACCCTCTCACCCTTTCTTATTTTCCATCTCCTTCGTATTTTTGTGATATTTATTTAAACTCTGATTATCTGTCCACTTCACCTTTAGTATTACGTAACTTTTAAGATTTGACTTAATTTATTTATTGAATTGTATACATATAAACACATTACTACCTTTGTTATTCTTATCGCCATCTGCATAAACCTTATTATCAATATTTTGTTATCTTTATTATCATCGTCTTTAACTACGTTCAAAACATTTAACACATTATTATTATTTGATCCACAAAATCACCGTCATTGGTTTAAACATTTTTATATATAAATCTATGTTAATTAGAGTAAAGCCTGATGAAGATCTAATTGAAAACAGCAATATTATTCGCTTATATGTCTTATTTCTGTCATTCAAGCGTATAACTTGATGATGAATTTATCCGAAAAAATATTCTTTGTTCAATAATCAGTCTTTCGAAATTTTTAACTGGGCATTTTTAATTCGTGAAAATAGAATCGTTATGCCTTATCCTTGTCTCTACAATGATTCAAATCAGGAGCCAGTGTACTGATAAGATATTGAGTGAAAATGATTCTGTACATTTTATTATCTCCATAGGTTTTTGGTTAATCACTGGAATCAGTATAACTTTATTGGTAGAGTTCATTCAGTATTGGTGATTGCAGTGACTTTCAATCATCGAAGTATATCATGCATTCTTCATTGTAAAAGTAGATTCATTGTTATGTTTTGTATTGTCTTAATATAATTCAGCATATTTCTACACACACACACATACACACCCATAAATCTATGGTTAGTGTTGTTCAGTAGCCAGTTAAAATCAATCATTGAACGATCAATAGCCTGACTACTTTCCAGATGGGATCTGATTAGCATATTAATAGTGAAGATACAATAGAACAGTCATTTGGAAGTATATACATAAGATAACATCACAATGAATGAGATAATATATACTTATGTTCGTATGCATGTGTGTGTGAGCGCGCGTGTATGTGTGTTTTACTGTAACAGTTTTTAATTTAAATAAGTGTATACCTACAACTGCCAATCTCACGTTGTCATTGGTGATACGCACTTCACAAACAACATTTCTATGCATTAATAATAAGTCATTTCTTCTTTTTAGAACTATTCTCATTTCAAATGAAAGTAATCATCTTTGTTTTTCTGTTTGAAAACATAAAATAAGAATACGCAGATCATCTCGTTCAGTTAGGCTAGCGATTAGCTGTCAATTCACTGCACTGCGTTCATAATTCCAAAAATGTGTTAACAAACACGGACTAACTGCTATTATATCTGGCAAGATCAAGGATATGAAATCCCTGTGATATGTATATACTTGTGGAATTCTGAATTTACAAGTTGGAGAAATGAAATTAGCTTAGTACTGTTTGGTTGTGCGTTCCAAGTTCGAGCTTTAAAGTTTCGGTAGCAGCAGTTTTGTTTTTACTGGATGGATTGAGCTGATAATCACACGTCCAGCGTTTCCTCTTTTATGGGTTAACTGTGGGCTTAGCAAGGTTTGGTACGACAACGGCATATGTCAAGTGATTCACAACGGAAAACTCAGCGAGGCGTTCGGAGTAAACACAGGAGTCAGATAAGGGTGCTGGCTTATTATCACCAATGATATTCCTAATTGTGGTGGACTGACTGGGTTATGCGTCAGAGTTTGAGTGGGAAACGAGAAACGCGACAGGAATATCCTGGACCGACGTGAAGAACCTAAAAGACCTGGATTTCGCGCGTGGATGGTTTATGTTTGATGTCACACACAATCGAAGACTTACAGGCGAAAACCGACAAACTGGTCGAAGAAGCAGCAAAGACAGGACTCCAGGTAAATATAGACAAGACGGAGGCTATGAAAATAACTAACCAACAACAGCAACAGCATCCAACGTCAATCACCATCAACGGGAGGGATTTGAAAGAGGTTACTTCATTCATTCACTTATCTAGGGAGCATTGTCTCAACTACAGACAGTCGGAAAGGACGAGGATGTCAAATCGAGCGAGAATCGGGAAGGCGAGAAACACAACCTGAAATCAATCTGGAAATCTTCGTCACTCAGCCAGCATCAACAACAAAATTGGGTAGGATTTTCAATACAAGCAACGTCAAGTCAGTCAGTTCTTCTATACGGATCAGATCAGAAATTTGGCGGGTGGGTCACAAAGAATATTTCCAACAGGCTGGCTTTTGCAGACCTTTATCAACAACTAACTGTCTTCGTTGGACCTATGCTGAAGATGAGATGGCCGGGCCGGAAATAATCACCAACAACAAGAAACAATGGGAAAAAATAAAACAAAACAAGAACCAATCACCCAAAAACAAGAAATATGCAGGAGAAAGTGGAGATTGATGAAGATGGACACTCGCTAAGGAGGCCGCTGGGTGACATCGCGCGCGCGTCAGGCCATTTCTCGGGTGGAACCAGGTTGAAAGGGAAGCGGCGAGTGGAACGTCAGTGCGAGGGTGACATGGGGGAGGTGGTGTGAAGAGGAGTTGAAAGAGTATGGACTAACATGGGTGCAGGTGAAAAGTACAGCAGCAGGAAGACAGAAGCAAGTGGAGACGTGCAGTTGAATCCCTATGTACCACTAGGAAACTAAGGGATCAATAATAATAATAATTAGCAAGGTTTTGGAGCTTATCATAGGGAGAACAAAAGCAAAACCACTTGTGTGGTAGGTGTGCATCCTACAGATGAACCACTGACGCAATGAAAAGGGAAATTATTGACAATGAATCCTCACTGAGATCTTTGTCAATGAAAAAAGAACAAAATGTATAACATTGAATGTGATCATTGCTTTTCAAAGTCAATTTTCAGATACGGACAGTTATTATTACTTATTATCATTCTCATGGGTTCCAAATAGAATTCAAGGTTGATTTTGTCTTGTTCTTTACTACTGTACTCTTCAGCTGACCCAACTAATCACCACAAACTCTTATATCCTTCTCACGTGATTTCCTCCATGTAACCCTCAAAATCAGTACCACCTTGTTGTTTCCAATTCAGGTTTCAATCGAGATGTGGTCTGTTGTGAGATGTCAAAAGAAAGTATCTTCAGCATGTGTCCGATCCATCTCCATTCTATTCGGAATGTTTTCTAGTTATGTACTCGTCGCCAAATTATTGTTATGTACTGGTCGAGAATTTAATAGTCCTGACGCACGGAAGACGGAAATCAGAGGACCACTAGGTTTGCGATGATACTTCTTTCTTCCAAACACAAGGAGAATCAAATATATCACACAATAGTGTGAGAGCAAAATATATATGAATTTCCAAACAAGTGTGTGAACAAATCAATAGACAGTCTTAACATGATTGGGTAATTATAATGGAGTGTCGATTCATATATACATAGCGAAATAAAACAGACTGTCAAACAAACACACATATTATATGGATATATATATCACCAAGGACAGACTGTCAACAAACACACATATTATATATACTATAAGGGGAATATACATTGTTAAAGGAGACAGGTTCATCAAAGTGAAATGGTCACAGACTAAGAGAGCAACAGAAAGAGAGAGCACCATATATATATATATATATATATATATATATATATATATATATATATGGATACATATCATTTCTGGCCAACCAACAGCTTCCCGATAGATTCGTTCATAGAGTTTCCTGGCTTTAATCCTTTCCAACCATATATATCTAATCATCAGTATGAAGCCAGCGAAGACAGCTGTTCATCAGATTCTGATGTAGCCTGTTGGCAACAGCTTTCGTCACGCGCTGGCTAAGTACCAGAACCATATAGAAGAAGTGACTGACTTGACATTTTTGTTGAGAATACGAATCATGTTCCTGTTGTTGAGTACAGAGAATTTCCACACTGATTTCAGAGTGATGAATTTCTGTGTCACCTTCTCGATTCTGGCTGGTTTTGACATTCCGTCCATGCTGTCACCTGTACTTGCATCAACGTCGCCAAGATGAGTGAAGGAATTACCCTCCTACGAATTCCCGATGTTGATAGTGATTGTAGCTTGTTGTAGGTTGGTTGTTTGGTTATCTTCTGTATGTTCACTTGTAGTCCTGTCGTTGCTATCCACCTCCTCTCCCAACTTGTTGACTCTCGTCTGTACGTCCTCGAGTTTCTCTGACACTACATAAAAATTATCTACGTAATCCAGATATCCTGGAGTCTTCTTGTCGGCTTAACATATTCATGTCCTCTCCCTCCCCTTCTACTGTCCGTTGTATATATAGTCCTGTCCACCACACTCAGGTATATCATTGGTGAGAGTAGTCAGCTCCTCTTGTCTCATATTCTGAGGGAAATGGAGGTGGATTGGGCGCACACTGAAAAGCCCGTCCAGTGACATCACGTGACACACCATCACTCAAATGGAAACCTAACGGGAAACCATGAGTTAGAGGTGACTCTCAGGATTACATGCAGGAGATCATATGAAGAGGAGATGAAATCTTACATGCAATCGTGCAGCCAGCTTAAGAGGGACGCAAAGAACAAGATGAAATTGGGATGTACTATTAAAGCTCTGTATGCTGCTCAGAACTCAAGGGAATAATAACAGTATCACTGTTTTTAGACTTCCTGTTTCCTACTTCTCAGATATTTCTGCAAACTATAATGATAAATGGTTAGCTTATTTCAAAGGAAGTTATAATGTTTGTGTGGTCATTTTGCATCAGGCTGTTTTGTAACCTAAGTGAGGCCTCGAAATAAAAAAAACGCTCAATGAATACTGTAAATGTTGTTCACTTGACAAAGAAGATTACAGTGAATATATATTACTCAAGGCTCACTGGAATATCTCTCCCATTAACTTTGAATTGTAGCATTTTGATTCTATCCCACACAGATCTGGTGAATAATAATTGTTAACTCATTGGTTGGAGTAATATACGATACAAAAAGTGACATGATTGTAACAGAGGTAAGATTGAAGTAGATGAAATTAAGAAAGGGTTATTACGGAAGGAAATTTGATAAGTAAAATTAGGTCAACTGCTGTTCTGCTATTTGATATTTCGATGAAAATAATGAATGCTATGTTGAAACACACAATGGATTGGAATGAAGAATTGATCAGAAAGAATATTCATTAGGAAGATGGTAAAAAGACAGGAATTTAACAAAACCTTTTTTTGATTATACAGTTTAGGCTTCTTATCATTTAGAGCTCTACTATTTCTTTTTTTCTGTAAAGGACTACTACGGGGCGTACAATAGATGATGAAGGTGAAGGCACTTGAAGTGATTGATAACTTAAAAAGTTAAATCACCATGAAGTTAAATGAATAGACTGGAGATATTTTCATGAGGAGGCTTTCTTATTCAACTGCGTCCATTTTTTTTCCAGTGAAATTGGAGAATGTGCAGCTACTCTCACAACGTCCAATGTACACGACTACACTGGAGAATCTACCCATTGTTGATAAGCATACAGGTGGACATAAGCAGTAATAAATTCGTGAGTCTTTTGTGCATTGAAGTACTAATAAATATTGTCGATGACAATGCAATTGTTAATGATTTAAACTTACTTTTATCATTGGTTCTGAAGTTCAGTTTATTTTAAATAGCTAAAAGTGCTTTCATTCATTCCTTCATTCATTATGTTCTTTTTACAGATGTAGAGGAGACAAAACTAACAACTGCAGTGAACTCATATAATATCAAAATGTGTACATTGGAAAAAGAGGAACGTGTTTACATCGACATGTCAAGATGGCACTTATAGGAAACTACAAGAAACTAAACTTGAAGGTTTAAAAAAAATTAGTGAAAGCAGACGAAATTGTTAAGAGTCTACGGAGGTTGACCATTCACAGAGTTATTACATGAGTACTTTTGAAACGAAGTTTAATGATGTAAATCAGGATATATTTTGCCGGATGAATCACTTTTTTATTCTAAAAAAAATTTCTCTAGAAGAAAATTTTGACATTTTAAGTCAACGTACTAGTAGTGTGGTTTTTTCCAAAGCATGGAATCAGTGATATACAATCTAACTTCAACATTTTATTCAGTGAAGCCGCTGTCAAACATCTTTATTGGATTCAGTTCTAGTACAGATTTTATGACTACCATGGTAGTTCAGTGTTTATTATTATTCTCCTGGGTGGAATTAGAAATTCAAAAGTAGATCTTCACTTTATCTTGTTCTGCTCAGTCCTTTTCAGCTGCACGATTGACCATAAGCTTTTATCTCTTCCTCACACGATCTCCTCCATGTCACCCTCGGATCCAATCTTAACTCACCATTCTACATTCAGGTTTAACTCGAGAGGTTGTTTGGCGCACGATTTCATTCACTGGTGTTTTCAGTATGTGTCCGGTTCATCTTCAAGTTTTTCGACAAGTTTGTTGGGTGATAATTTCTTCGTTGATTCGATCTGAGAGTTCCTTGTTTCCATTCCTTTACAGTCGGTCATCTGGTCTCTTCAGTATGGAGCCAGTGAAACCGGCTTTCAAAAAAGTCTTCAGTTTCCTGTTGGAAATGACTTGGTGACACGTCCATCAAGCCTCTGAACCTTGACAGTAGTGTTACAAATCTGAATCTTGTTCCTAACTCTGAAAGCAGCATATTTCCAGACTGATTTGAGAGCAATGAACGTCTGTCGGGCTATTCCGATGCGGGCTGGCTTTGATATTCTCATCTGTGTTGTTGCTTGTAGCTGAAATAATGCTTGAACTCGTTCAAATTTCACCCGTTCATAGTCAGTCCTATCTAGTTCTACATAGTCCGTTAAATAATGTCAACTCGATACGAAATTCGCCTTCAAGTCAAACAAATCTTTGCTAAGCCATTTCAAAAAATAAGATTTAACTATGCAATATCTCATTATAACTCATGATCAAAAGGACGACCGACCATATTTTTTTCGTATAATTCAAAACGGAATAAGAGTGTCAAGAGTGCGTATAAATTTGATTTATGACTAGTGAACGCACAGTGAAAAATGAAATAACAATTATTCAAATTTTACACTACAATGAATCCAGCATATTTTTAAAAACTAAGAATTTTATCATTGAAGTTTTAGTTTTGTAAATAAGTATTTTAAATTATCTATTCACTCACTAATGTGAGACATTTAGTGGAAAAAAAAGAGTGACAATAGTCAATTTCAAATTCCATTTTGTTTTTGCTCTTATTCATATAAAAACGATTATGCATAGTTTATGAAATTGTTTTCTGAAATTTAGTTAGATTCATAATTTTAATGAAATGAAAGACAATTCACAGAAGAAACATTTATTACGATATGAGGCCATTTCGTAGCTCGATTGTTGAGCAGCTTGTGATCTGAGGTTCCATAGCCTCACCGGATTCATCTTTTAAAATGTTAAGGCAAAGTAGAAGGGTGACTTTTATGTTTCAGCTCGTGTCTAATTCGTGGAAGAGGGGTACATAGAGATTTATAAGTTTAGCCGAAAATTCCGTGTCGTCGTTATGTACTGATCGAGAATTTAATAGTCCTGACGCAAGAAAGACGGAAATCAGAGGACCACTAGGTTTGCGATGATACTTCTATTTTCCAAACACAAGGAGAATCAATGTCACACAAGTGTGTGAGAGCAAAATATAAGAATGTCCGAACAAGTGTGTCAACACAAGTGTGTGAGCGAATATTCAAAATGAACAAATCAATAGACAGTCTTAACATGATTGGCTAATTATAATGGAATATCGATCCATACATACATAGCAAAATATATCAGATTGTCAAACAAACACACATATTATATGGATACATATCACCAAGAACAGGCTGTCAAACAAAACACACATATTATATGGATACATATCAGTCACCCTAATTCATCGTCCGCTATTTCTGGTTCCACTCTACTGATAGCCTGGTGAGTAGTGTCAGTCAATGGTCTCCTTAGCGTGTATCCAACCCATCTCTATTTCTTACGGCATATGTGTAGAGCAGTTGGCCGTTGATTGGTTCTTTTCCACAGTTTCTTATTGTTAATTATTTCTGGCCAGTTAAGTGATCTTCATTATGGAGCTAGTTAAAGCATTTGTTGATGAAAATCTGTAGAAGGCTGTCGAAAATAGTTTTGGTAATGCGCCAAGTTTGTGTAACATGCCAGTGTGAAATACTGAAATGATAAGTCATTCAGGATTTCATCATGAGCTGACATTAGTTAGAGAACCATTGGAAAACTTGGGAGTACTGGACAACTGTTTCGTCCTAGTTTGGGACTCTTCAGCAGTACGCACTCACCGGGATTCGAACCCAGGACCTTCCGGTTACAAGATGAGCTCGTATACCATTAAGCCACTGGGACCCGATCCAATGGTCCTTGAATTCTAACTTCTGCCAATTCACGACATAGCGGGACCACTAGCCAATGTCTTCGGCTAGTATTTTTCCTCACACCCGACCTGCTGCACCCTACTGGTCACGACTTCCCACTGGAATCCGAAGTAACTACCTACCTGAATAGGGCAAGTCGCTAGTGAGCATCTCATTGTTATTCAAGTGTTGGTTTGTAGGGATTTGGTTGATTGGTTACAGGATTTCATCATGAGATGACACTAGTTAGAGAACCATTGGAAAACCCGGAAACAGCTGTCTAGTACTCTCAGGTTTTCCAATGGTTCTCTAACTAGTGTCATCTCATGATGAAATCCTGTAACCAATCAACCAAATCCCTACAAACCAACACTTGAATAATCAGTCATTCATTGTGACAGAATACAGATGGAATTATCAGGACTGTATGAAATATGGTCGAGTGGATAAAATACTGATCAATTATTTAATTTTACTTTCAGACGCAAGTGAGACTTACATGAACTGATTAGTTCACATGGTTCCACTAGCATAGATGACAGTGAAGTTTAAAAAAAATCGAATGTTAAATACCTTGGATTGTCTGTTTCGTCTGATCTTTCTTGGTCTGCGTACATCATGTTAGTTTCTAGAAAGATATTTCGTTTAACGTTTCACGCAAGGAAGTTAAGACAATCTAAGAATATTCACTGTCTGCATTTCGAAGTTTGTTAATTCTTGTATTCTACCTATCCTTCTCTCTTGCCACTCCCGTAATCTTTCCTGGACTACTTAAAAAAGAAACTTTGTTACAATATGAAGGGAACTAAAAATTGTCAGTAGGTGGAGTGAAATACCGCTAAACTAACTTGTTAATACTGTTGTAGGCAGACACTTGAATTCATGCAGTAAATAGGAGAATATTATCTTGTTTTTATTCTGAACATCGTCTTTATACACAACTTTGTACTTGCATTTCTTTAGGTAGAATTAGAAGCAAGTGTAGAAGAATATATGCTTGTACAACTAAGTGTATGAACTCTACATTACCTTATTTGGTACATATTGTGTGGTGATAGGAGTGTTCCGTGTGAAACTACCGTCTTACTGAGAAACGCTAATTGAGCAGCCCTCTTTTTTTCATATTATTATATTGTTGTTAATATTATCATTTAATTTTATTTTATATTCATATGATATTGAATGATTTTATCAATGTAAATGCCACGTTTTAATTATAACCTTTGAATTGAGAACGTTAGATGCAGTACCGTATCACATACTGAAAGTTCCATTTCTTTTTGACTAAAATACTGTTTGAAATAAAGGCAATATTTTTATTATTAATCATTTAAATTCATTCTTGAATTTTCTGTTGATTGACGAGGTCAAAATATACAGCCTCATTTGACACATAGGCTCGTTCACGGAGGTTTCGATGACGTCTGATTAATAATCTGTAACATTTTGGTCAATGGTGACTAGAAGTGGAGTACTGGATGTAACTGGACTTCCCAGTAAGGCTGCTCTAGTAGACAAAGTGGTCTACTGGACAACGTTTTAGAATGTGTAATGATCAGTACTGGGTTTGAGTCTCAATGGAAGGAGGAACACCACCCACTAGGAAATGCAGGCACATCCACCTGACAAGTCCAAAATAGGACGAAATAAGCATCTTGGATCCCGCTAGTAATCGTCATTCAACAAATTACTTAACAAGTTCTTGATTATGCTATACATTTGTTGCAAATGGAAACTTTTAACTGAGTTCATGGAAAAGCAGTTTAAGAAGCTGAATCAAGTTGAAAGTTGTCCACCTGCAGTACAAGTTTGTGCACATCAGTGGAAACTGCTTACCGAAAAATACACGTGCATAATGAAGCATTATTGAAAAACTAAATTCCACTGTCAGTAGTGCATTATTATTATTTCCTTTAATTCCTAGAGGAACATAGGGCTTCAGCCGCGTGTCTTAATTGCCTTTACTTCTCTGCTAACGTTTTCACCTGGCTCCAAGTCTGCCCACATGCTTTCATCTCCTGTTTACATGAACTCCTCCATGTCACCCTTGCACCGACGACCAACTCGCCGCTTCCCTTTCGGGTTCCACTCGAGCAATCACTTGTCTAGTGATGTCACTTGATGGTTTTCTCAGCGTATAGCCAGCCAATCCATCTCCATTTCTTCCTGCCTATTTGTTGCACTATTGGTTTCTGCTAGGTTGGTTCGCTCATTGCCAGAGCTCCCTGTTGCTGATCTTTTCTGACCGGCCATCTGATCTTGAGTATTGAGCGAAGGCAGCTACTGATGAAAGTCTGAAGTTTGTTTGAGATGCTCTTTATGACGCGCAGTTCAAGTCTCTCATCCGTATAGTGAGTAGCACTGACTGACTTCACATTGGAGTTGAGAATCCGGATCACATTTTCATTTTCGTGCTGAGTGATGTTGACCTCCACACACACTTAAGGGTAACGAAAGCTTGTCTCGCTTTCCGGATCCATGCTTTGACGATATCATCATCAGTTCCGTCGGCCTGTAGTCGAAACGATGTTTCCCAGGTAGGTGAAAGAGGTTGTTTCTTTCAGGTTCCTCCCATTTATGCTGGGTGATTGTTGTCTGTTGTTGTCGCTATTGCTGTTGTTGGCCAGGAATCTGCATCATTTCTGTTTTCTCTATGTTCACCTGAAGTCCTATTTCCTCCGGATGCTTCTTCTGCCAGCTTGTTGCTTTTCACTTGCATATCTTCCAGTTTGTGGGAAATCAGACATATATATCACATCGGCGAAGTCCAGATCCTCCAAGTCTCTTTTTGTGTGAGTCCATTTTATGCCTGTTCCCTTATTGGTTCCCGTTGTCTGTCGCATTATCCAGTCTACTTCCAGCAATCAGGAAGATCATTGGCGATAGTAGACAGACAGCTTGCCTCACTCCCGTCCTCACTTCGAAGGATTCCGTAAGTTTCCCGTTGTGGATTACTTGTCATGCAGCATTGTCGTACAGCTAACTGTTGGATGAGATGTATAATTGTCGATGGGACCCCACAGTAGTAGCGAAGTAGTTTCCAGATAACCTCTCGACCGACACTGCACTGTCGAAGGCCTTTTCAAAGTCAATGAAGTTGAGTGAGGTGGAGAGGTGACTGCAATTCCAAGCTTTGTTCAATGATGATCCGTAGAGTGGTGATCTGATCAATATATGATTTGTTTCTTCTGAATCCAGTCTGTTTCGGTCGAAATTTTTCATCCAGGTTGGCTTGTTTGATTCTCTCATGGATGATAGGGCATAGTATTTCGCCTAGGATGGACAGGAGGACTGGTAAATTGTTAAATCTATAGCGGTAAATAATTCCCCAAAATTATTGACTACAGCAATCACTCATTGGATGCTGACCACCACTGTTTAAGTCGACTTGTTTAGCTGAAGGCTTCTGGTCAAGCATCCCCGCCATTTGGTACCCCGTCGTGTCACGTGCACGATCACTAGCTAGCTAAGCGTTCGTCTGAAGGCTTGTTTTGGTCCCGAAATATACCACGAAGTTTGGACGATCAATTATTGGCTTTTGCTTTGTTTTCGGTACGCGAGAATAATTTAGAGATTGTGTAAGATAATTCCGTCAACCCTCTAAAAATCTATTGAATTTGAAGATACGTAATGCAGAATTACAAATCCAGAGGAATGTATAAGTTCCAAATCTTTTCGATACAGTTTTGTAGTAACTTCAGGTGTATATGGTCACAACAGATCAACAAAGAATGCCATAACTGAACAAACATTTAACACTAGTCACTCAGTCTGTAAGGAAAAATTATTCAAAGTTACCTATAAAGACAAAAGAAGCCTCTCCCAAAACGGTATGCTTTCATATGGTTTGAATTGCTGAGGCTTTAGCAATTCGAATAGAAAACCCTGATTTATGTACACAGAAGAAACTATACCTTCACTTCATTCTACCCTGTTTTAAGCTTCACAGTTATCAGTATGTTTTTATTGTTACTGTGTTTTTGCACTTTTTCTGTGATATTTGTTGACATCTCATTTTCTCAACTAAATTTTCTGTTCATTGCCTTTGCCTACTACATAATTGATTTTGTTAAAACTTCTCTCCATGCTGTTTCATTAACATCCAATGTTTTCGAAACGTTTTTTTATATTTTGCAGCCTTAGCCTAAATTTAATAGTCATTATCCCCCTCCCGAAAGTGCATTTTGACTAAACACCACTGTTTTGAAATATTTTCATGATGTGAACAATTTATTTATTTTATTTTTGATTACACCTTGATTCCACACTGTATTTTTGGTACAAGTATGGAATTTTCAGGATGGATATCGGTAGCCAGAATTTTGCAGGCCAACCATAGATAGATATCAGGTGTGCGTCGGCAGGGGATCGAACCTCGGACCATGTGCATGGTCGGGGCGAGAGTCCTAACCACTGTGCCACCGGTTCTTTGCAGTCCTGTACAGTTGGTCCTATGATCGTCCATAGACTGTTATCGTCTCCTTACATGATCTACTCCATGTCACTCACTCTCAAGACAAATGCCCAATTTGTCATTTTCCATTCTGGTTCCACTCGTAGGCCTAGCGCCCTGTGTTGTTCAACGGTTTCCTTAGCATGTATTCAAGCCATCTCCGATTTCTTCAGCATATTTGTTGAGTAATACGTTCTTGATTACTTCATTCCCAGAGTTTCTTTTGGCTAATTTTTTCTTGTTGGTCATCTGATTTTAATTATGGTGCTAGAGAAGGCAGTTGTTGGTAAAAAAAATCTACAGCAGAACGTTGAAAATGCTTTTTATGATATACAATGTGAGCTTTACTCCAAATTAACTTTTATTTTGGTGCTATGTTTGGCAAAACAATTAATAATAACTAGCAGATGTAAAGGTAAGTAATGTTTCAGAAGTGTTTGCGCTTCCCGAATTATTTGACGCATTAATGTGTTAGAAAAACAGATCATGGATACACTCTGTTGACTGGCCCCCCCTGAAGTCTTACTGAATAGCCATTTCCTTCTACATACAGTTGGTAAAATAGTACGTCTACGTTATATGGATCATCGTGGTCACCTAGTTGTCCGAATCAACTATGTGTGAAGCATTTTTTAAACTCGTCACCTGGTGGTTGGAAGTTGGGTATCTGGATGAATGACGTATCGGTCTACAGGAGTATTACTGTTTCGAGTTACTTCGAAGTACTAGTAGTATAAGAAAGTGAAAAGCATGAAATTTACAAGTGGCTTTTTTTCTCACAGAATTTACGTATGAAAACAAAATGTATGCACAGAATAATATACTATGTGACATTTAATATTGTGATATAATCTTTAGGTTGAACACCAATTTAAATGTCATGCACAGAATTATCTATTAGATAAATTCCGTTTAACGTCAATTTTTTACAGCGTAAAACTAACTTTTAGAATCTGAAATGACTAGTTATTGTGGAAACTTCCCTTCTAGTGAATGGCCAAGTTTCTGAATGCTTCAGAAAACAAGCTGAAGACAATAGGTTAAGATCTTTATAATTTTAATTGTATAAGTTTCCTTTTCAGTTTTATACTGTTATAATCCGTTTGATACGTGGAAAGTGATTATCGCCTAATTTGTAACTACCCAACCCACTTTATAGTCTCAGTGATTTCAATATTTAGATTATGGAATTTTGGTTAAATTCAGTTATTCGATTTCTTCAGAAACTCAATATTACTCAGAGAAGCAGTGAAAGCCAAGGACCAGTGGACAGGTGCTTCGTCCTCGTTTACTACTCTTCATCAGCATGCACTCATCAGGGTTTGAATCCAAGGCCTACAGGTTACGAGACCAACAATATCATGCTCGTTAACTATTCAGCTAGAGTCGACTGAAGTACAACAGCCTATGAATTCTAACTTTCTTAATTCGTGATGCAGATGTAGTGAGAAGTGGTGATCAGTTAGGTTCAACATGTTAAAGTAAAGTAGATACTGGTTAAAAGAACTGGTAGAGGATAGCGCTATTATCCCTAAGTGATAGAAAATAGGATTCAAAGGTCATTGAATGTTAGTCAAAGTTCCTGAATGATAAAAGAGCTTGACTTTGTAGTCTACAGGTCCTGGGTTCGTTCCCGTGGGGATCGTGGGTACGCACTGATGAAGAGTCCTCAACCAGGGCGAGACAAACTTCCAATGATTCCTGGTTTTCAGTTATCTCCAACCGATGCGGATTTGTGACAAAATCTAGCAAATGGAATTAAGTGATTTTGAATAGTTAGTATGTCATGCGGTTTATTTAGCTAGATTAGCTTAGCATGTGAAGTTAAACTTTACGCACCAAAATGTACCAACGGAAAAAAATGAACCTGAAGGCACTGACAGATGAAAAAGGTGACTTTTCAAGTATCAGCAGGTATACTTACGAAAATACTGAATAAAGGCATAGCACGGCTAGATAAGGATACCTTTCTTTGACGTGTGACAAAAATGCCTCTCACTTTTGGATTAGAGTGTCAACAGATAGTGGTACTACATTCTATATATGTATTTATCTACGCTTTCTAACCCTCACCATAATCTTTCCGTCATGTAATCCAAACGCGAAACCATTCCTGAATTAACGCTGGTGAAATTAAATTATATTTTATTTTTTAAATTTATTTTGATTATAGCTTGATTCCACACCGTACTTTTGATACAAGTATGGAATTTTCAGCATGTGATTTTGGTAGCCCAATTTCTGCAGGCCGATCATTGATATCAGGTGTGCGTCGGCAAGGGATCGAACCCCGGATCATATATATGGTCGGCGAGAGTTCTAACCACTCTGGCACCAACGCGAAAGCCTTTGTGATCCTGAACAACCAATCAGAATTCAGATGAGAAAAAATCATATAATCACTATAAAAATTTGCTAAACAACATTGAAAACAGGATATTCCACTAAATAGGTGTCTCTTATGTATTTCAATATTTCAATAGTTTACACAAAATGAAAAGTTTTGTTATTGGTAACATATCGAGCAAAATTACTGCCCGTGTTCACACCACTGTTGGAATTGTTTTGTTCTCTTATGTGCTGTATGAATGTCTGCTAGTTACTCCAAGGATAATCTATCAGGAAATCGTACCATGCTCAGTAGATGTTTTCATCCAGGTGATTGCAGATCAGGGTACGTTCGGATCCATTAATATTCCTAACACTTCTCTAACCTAAGTGCAACTGGAAACATTTATTTTCCGATAAGAATTAAAAACAAGCAACAAAAGTTAGCAAAGCTGGATTTAATGAATTCATCGAATTTCGGCCGAACTCTTCAGCGGAATACTCTACATATAGGGATATATATACTATTGATAATACATTGGCAGATACAAGATTGATAAGGAAATACGCTACATTGAATTAATCATGCAAAACGACACGTGAGAATGTCTTCATGTCATGTTAAAATAGATAAGAGGAAGGGAGTATGAAAGATTAAAATTAAGACCTAAATATATTACGCTTCAATTACACCACTTACATAAACAATTTGTCGTTAGACAAAGAACTTAAATATATCAAGAATAATAATGCTGAAACTAGTTAAGAAAATGCCATTGATGAAAGATAGTTTTAAATGAATCAAGAATAATAATAAGAGGTAGAATAAAGTGTTAATAATAATAGTTAATAAGTGAAACGTATTACCATGGTAGATTCAGAGTGACGACCGCTTCCTTTTGTATACAGAGACCTAGTGCATAAACTCAAATTGCACAAGCCTCTGAAGTTGCAAGCATCTTCCTGTTTCTCTGTCTTCTGACAACAGTGACTTGACAGCGTCTATATCATTATCGCAGTTCACAAGGTACTTTGTTATTGAGCTGTCTGGCACTTTGAATTCAGGTGTTTTCAACCACTTTGGCAAACACTCCATCATGCGAGTAGACAACCATCTTTCTGTACGATCTATGTATTTGCTTCCACAAACACAAACTTGTACTCTAGTCCTTCCCTTGACTCCATGCCCCAATCCAAACCTATATGACAAACCCTTGTCCTGACCTCAATCGTAAAGACACTGAACCTACCTGATAGTGTAAATTTATAGGTAAAAGTGGAATACTGTAACTAACCTCACCACAAACATAAATGAATGCAAGGTTTGATTTGGAATGACCTTTCGTTGGTGTGGTAGCACTCCGCTGGTACTTATTGGTGCTTAAACTTTAACTTGACTGATTTCAAAATCATTAAGTACTGAGTGCACAACTTTATGCTATTTTCCTACTCCTCAGGAGTGTAAACCAGTGATGACAGACAGAGTCTTGGATGTAAGACTTAAGATTTTCTCACCTTTGTAAATATGAGAAGCGATATGGCTATCATTAAACCGTATCCCTAGTTAGTTTTTTCCAAATCAGTGAATTCCCCATTAATTCGATTTTAAATCTGTTATATACACCTAATTTCTCCAAAATAATTTATTTATTTTTACAGTGCAGTGGAATTTGTATTTCTCCTCCCCAATTATGACCACTAAATCTTATTGTTTGTTAACTGTTTTAGATTATCAAATGAAGGCCATTCAAACCAAGGTCAAACTAAGGTCTTATTACATGTGTGGTGAGAGCAGGCCATGAGAAAATATGAGCAAGGCTGATTCAACAACCAATCACAGCAAAGTTAACGTGGCAAAATATGATTCGCAGATAGAGAACTCTATTTGCCGAGGAATCCCGAAACAACCAATCAGAATTATACATATCCAAACCAAGTTCACTTTTAACCAATCAGAAGCCTGCGTTTGTCTGCCTAACTTCTGATAAACAACCAATCAGATGACTGCGCTTGTCTACTTGCATAAGCTATAATAATGTATGTGAAATATGTATAAATACGTGTTGATTTTCATAATAAAACGATCTGTTGCCTGGCCCTTGTCTTCTGTTGTTACACATGGAGCTGCTATCGAGTTTTCTTCACTATTGACCCTAGACAGTCTGTCTTCTTTCTTTCTTTTTTGCGTTGTATATCAATGGTGTCACGTTGTGAAGGTTGTCAGTGAGAATAATGATTAGGACAGTAGGCTTGCAAATCCACTAGTTAGGAGATTTGCTAGCGAAAGAAACTCATAAACTACCAGGTAGTATTGATGACCATGTCAAAGTTTTAAAAGTGAAGTTGTTTGCGAGTTGATTACATCGTATAATTCTGATGCTATTTTAAAAATCCTAAACAATTTAGATTTAGAGTTCTTAAGAAGACAGTGGCAGCGAAGAAAATTTTCTTTTTCGACGATCTCCAGCTAACAAAGATATTTAAGAAAATGAAATAGGAATCCATTATCAGTTCAGAACTGCGCCCATCTTATTCTACAACGCCGTGCATGTATGGCTTACCTAAAGTGCACAAACAAGACGTGCCACTCCGCCCAATAATAGATAATAATGATAGATTCCCCATATCATACAACTGCGAATTGACTGGTGTAGTTTCTGGGGCCAGTGAAAGAGAAGCTGTCAAGACACAACCTCCGTGACACATTCGACTTTGTTGATTCACCTAAGAATGTCAATGTGAAGAAAAGAAAATGGTCTCCCTGGATGTCGTGTCTCTCTTCACCAACGTTCCATTGACAGAAACCGTATATTTCCTTTGTGAACACATTCAATACAATAGCATCGATGTCGGTATACCGATCAATTACCTGAAAGAACTGTTACTATGATGCACCTTCAACGTATACTTTAGTTTCAGCAAGGAAATATACAGGCAAGTAGATAGAATAGCGATGGGTTCTCCCTTAGGACCCCTCCTAGCCGACTGCTTTATGGCTAGCTTAGAGAATAACCCCTTATCACCAACTATCACTGACCTCCATCTCTACAAGAGATACATCGATGATACTTTCATTATTTGTGATGAGAACTGTGATTTAAAAAATCTAATTCAAATCTTCAATAATGCCCACCCAAAAATCGACTTTATACCTGAGACTGAATCCGACGGAATGTTCCACTTCCTCGACGTCCATCTGACAAGAAACGCCAACAACTCTCTGAAAAGGTTCATATAAAAAAGCCTACATGGAATGGACAATTCATCAACTATCAAAGCTTCGTGCCCCTGAGCAGAAAGAAGGGACCTGATATACACTCTTTCCTCGAGGATTCGGAAGATATGTAGCGAGGAAGTGGTTGAGGAAGAACTGAGTTATCTTCGAAAAACCCTGATGGAAAACGGTTTCCTGCCCAGGTTCATAGACAAGAATCTCAAATCTAAGAAGACTTCCGAACAAGCCCAGTCCGTTCCAAAGAAAATACTTCTGCTTAATCTAGAATTCAAAGGTGATATTGAAGCAGAAATCTTTCGTAAACGCCTCTCCAAATCGCTGAGGAAAACATACTTCGCCGCGAGCCTACGACTGACGTTTTCCTCCAAGAAACTATTCAGCCAGAACGCGAAAGACAAGCTGTCACTCTGGGCCACCTCAACGTGCATATCCCAGTTTACTTGCTCTTGTGGAGCTGAGTACATCGGCCGTACCATGCGCCGACTTGGAAAACGCGCTCGTGAACACTACCCAGCCTGGTTAGTAAAAGGAGACCAAAAGCGTGTATACAGTTCGGAGACAGAACATCTGGTCAATTCAGGACATTCAGCGCCACTCGAAAAATCCTTCAAAGTAATATACAAGATTCAATGAAACCTATCAAAGGGAGTGAAATCAAGATATCTGGGCATAGCCAAGGAGCTAGCTATCCAAAAAGACTTCGTCGAAAAGAAAATTTTCTTCGCTGCAACTGTCTTCTTAATAACTCCTATTATTCATTGTGTATATTCCGTCATTTAGAGTTCTAGAAGCACAGTCAGTGGTTGAGTGATACACTTCTTGTTGGTATACCTATTAGTTTCCAACGTGAACTCACCCAATAGATCCTAGTTGTGTACTACTGAATAATCTCACACCAGGAGAAAATATTTCTCTAGTACACCCTGATTCTATCAATCCTCTATCTGATAGCTAAACTTCAAGTTTTCGTTTGTAGAAATTGCCTAGGAATTACTGTTAGTGGGTCAATTGATTATTGTCACGAGTGTATTTGACACACCATGGGAATTCTTGGAGTTTGACGCATTCCATCAAATAACAGTCAGATTGGTGGTTGCAGACATATGGCATTCTGTTATGTATCCTCCTGCATACAAATTATAAAAAAGTGATCTATAACAATAAAAAAAATGACACAACCTGCTTCGGCGAAAAAATTCTCAAAATTAATATCCATAATGATCATAAACAGATTGTCTGCTCAAAAACAGCGTTACTGATTAAACCATGTGATTATATGACAGCAACGATTCATTTATATGTGGCTTATTAATTAGAGAAGAATGGAATCCTTAAATTACAAAGTGAGTAAGACGACCAAATATCGACTTTTACTTCTTTTTTCTCCTTTTCTTGACAAACGTCTTGAGTTGCCTCAAAGATTGATTCAAAGCAATCACACTGTCCTCACACAATCTCCTCCATGTGACCATCACAACCGCGACCACAACGTCTTCTCTCATCCGAGTCCCTCTCGAAAGATGGTCTGACATAAGTTGTCAAGAGACGCCTCAGCATCTATCCCATCCATCTCCATTCTATTCGGAATAATTTCCGGGCCCCTCCCCTAACAGCTTCCCGATAGATTCGTTTTCAGAAATTCATGGCTTTAATCTTTTCCAATCATATATATCTAATCATCAGAATGAAGCCAGTGAAGACAGCTGCTCATCAGATTCTGAAGTAGCCTGTTGGCAACAGCTTTCGTCACGCGCTGGCTAAGTACCGAAACCACTAAGAAGAAGTGACTGACTTGACATTTTTGTTGAGAATACGAATCATGTTCCTGTTGCTGAGTACAGAGAATTTCCACACTGATTTCAGAGTGATGAATGTCTGTGTCACCTTCTCGATTCTGGCTGGTTTTCACATTCTGTCCGTGCTGTCACCTGTACTTGCATCAACGTCGCCAAGATGAGTGAAGGAATTACCCTCCTACGAATTCCCGATGTTGATAGTGATTGTAGCTTGTTGTAGGTTGGTTGTTTGGTTATCTTCTGTATGTTCACTTGTAGTCCTGTCGTTGCTATCCACCTCCTCTCCAAACTTGTTGGTTCTCGTCTGCACGTCCTCGAGTTTCTCTGACACTACATAAAAATTATCTACGTAATCCAGATATCCTGGAGTCTTCTTGTCGGCTTAACATATTCATGTATTCTCCCTCCCCACCTACTGTCCGTTGTATATATAGTCCACTACAATTAGGAGTATCATTGGTGAGAGTAGTCAGCCCTTCTTGTCTTAATCCATTCTGTCTTCACTTCATAGGTTCCTTTGAGTTTTCCATTGTGGTCACCCGACACGTGCCATTTCCATATACCTGTTGAATGAGATGGTTACAGATTTATGGCGATGCACTCCATAGTGTTGAAGTAGTTTCGAAATCACTTCACGGTGAACGATGTCGAAGGCCGTTTTCATGGTCAATGAAGTAATGGTGGAGAAGTGACTACCTTTCTATTCTCTGTTCGGTTATGATGTGTTGGGTTGCAGTTTGATGCACCTTTCGTGAACCTAGCTTGTTCTGGTTGGATTTCTGCATTCATTGCATCATTTAGTCTCTGTGGGATGATGTGACTTGGCGTGGATTAGAGCATGATTCTGTGGCAGTTGTTGCAGAGGCTTAAGTTTCTCTTCTTTGATAGTCTGAAAGGTTAGCCTTTCGTTTCATTTTAAAGTGTTCGTATATATATTCTGTGGTTTTATTATCCGTTTCTAGTGTTTTAGGCGGAATTCCATCCAGTCCTGCTGATCTCTATGATTGCTATCGGTTAACAGGCACGCAAAAGAAAATCAACAATCATTTGAGCTTTCCTAATGACTGAAACTCGTAACTTGAGATTTTTTAGATTGGCTTTACGTCTGGTTGGTGCAGTTTTCCATCTAATTCTAACCTCAGCAAGCATCTACATGGCAGTAACCTGACATGCTTACCATAGATATAACAACTGTCTTAATTGATGAAGGATGATACCTTTTTTATATATAATTAAAAATGAAGGAGGAGTTTAGTGTTCAGTGTTAATGACGTACTAGCTCCACGTAATCCTTTATGAAACTTTTAGTACACTGCAATTGACATAATTGGTCATGTTTCTCAACATAATTTATCCTCCCCATTCCGACACATTTTGTTTGTTTGTTGACGGTTAACAGTACAATCATTGAAATCGGAACTCGTCAACTGAATGTTATTCATCCCAGTGAATGAAGCTGCATAGAAATGAGTCGAAAATCCCCTTCGTCATTACACTGATGATCGAAACCAAATAAATATTATAAAAATTCTGAGATATATCAGTGTTTCTCCTTACTATACCAAATAGATTAGTCTGTTTTGAACCCAAGCCATTGATATTACCTTAAGGTTCACACGCTTCTTTATTTATTCAGCATAAAGTACTACTACTACTACTTATAATAATGATTTACTTTATTCCAAATTATTACATGTGATACTACGTGAAATTCTCGGCATTTCGTACAATATTTCATCTAATTTACTCAATAACAAAAAAACATTACATTGTTCAGGTAACCAAAATCGATAATAGCAACGTTCTCGATATTAACAGTAACAATAAATCCAAAATGTAAAGAAAGTATAAAATAATAATAATGACAACAATATTAACAACTAAAGCTATACGACAGTTGAAATAGTGTCACGATAAGTTACAAATAAGAGAAGATCAAAGAGCCGTTTATTTAGCTAATTTCATAGTAAGTTACAAGTCCCACACTCAACACCATCTCTATCATACAGAACTCAGGCGATATATGGGGTCACTGAGATTTTGTATTCAGTTGTGTGAGCATATCATCTTTTATAATGAATTCTAGCCCTACCCGATGAAATGGAAGTGGAGTGTTGTTAGTGGAGAGGGTGTTGAGAGTCAGACAATATGGCTTTTGATCATTTGTCACATGAGTTCAGGTGTCTGTCGACTACAATAGTAACGAGCTGACTTAGTGACAAACCACTTGACCTACTGGCAAACATCAATAATCTTCTCAATATGACACAGCCCTTTCTGAGTAGCCCAGGAATAGTGAAATTCAGGATATTTTAATTTTAAAAGAAGTGTGATGGTTTTTGTTAATCATTTCAACTGAGCCTAGTTCGTTTCAAATAGCGAAGTAATGCAGTAACATCGCTGGGAAGTACGAAGTTCAAGGACGATAATCATAGTTGATTAGTGTTAAAAAGTATGTTAGAACTGCAATAAATTGGCATACTGAAATCGATGTAATTAGTAATGATGGCAGAATTATAGGAGAGGGTTTTGTCGACTGAAGCAGGCGGCTTTCAAACTGGATCTTCTAGGTGCATTCATCCAATAAACGATATTGTCTATCTATTAGAAAAGCAAATAACATCTCCCAATAAATTAATTCCCTATAGACAGATGAATTAATTACTATTCAGAACTTATGTTTAAATCATATGACTGTGCAAACTGACTGAATGTCATTGTTTCAAATAACTTTATTAGTATGCCTAGTGGGATGTAATTTCGAATTCTCTCCACAACTTATTCACAAGAGTTAATTTGTGGGGATTTGATTTACTGAAAACAAAACACATAGTTCAGCGAAGAGTCTCTATTCTGTGAATTCATTCATTTAGCTATCCAGTTCTAATTACATAAACTTATTTTGGCATTTGTGTGTACTTTAGGTTTGTCCAATAGGAAAAAGATAAATTAGGGTTAATGTTGTCAAGACATTTCAAAAATATGATGAGTAATCAAATTGTAACTAGGAGGGGGTGGGTGGGTTGAAGATTGGTAAGAGTGCATTGGTGATGTGTTGTCGAAAATCATAGGTATTAGTTTTGGTTTATAGGGATTTGATTGATTGGTTACCAGATTTCATTATGAGCTGACATTAGAGAACCACTAGAAGACCTGGGAGTACTGGACAGCTGTTTCGTCCTAGTTTGGGACTCTTCATCATTACGCATCACCACCAGGGTTCGAACCTAGGACCTTTTGGTTACAAGGCGAGCTCGTATACGATTGAGCCACTGGGACCCGATTCGGTCGTCCACGAATTCCAACTTCTGTCGTGAATTGGCACAAGTTGAAATTCATAAGCCATTGGATTGCGTCCTAGTGGCTTAATGCTCTACGAGATAGTTAATAATGTTAATCAACAAATAAAAGAAGTTGGATAAGTGTAATACAGTTACGTAGTAAGATGAATAGTTTAGAGAGTGAGTTGTGATTAGGATGCACATAGAAACAAAGGAAAATATGGGATTATGTAAAAGTTCTAAAAATTACGAATGTTGTAAGGAGTTAGAAAAAACACAAGCACACAAACATCAAGTCAAGAGAAGTCAACACAATAGTTACCATGATAGTACAAGTGGTTAGATAGATTTCTTTTCTATACATAACTCTGGTTTCTTCAACTGAATGGCTACAACTTAAGTAATATAAAGGAGACGGAAGCGTATTGCCTTTGGTAGGTTGTTCTTCACTTTGAAGGAGGCGTTTGTTGAGATGGAATGATCAGTGTTGACGAGAGGTTCGATTATTTCACTCTTTATACAGTCATTATTATCTTTTTGTAGCCATGTCGGATAGCATCACTGAACCCTACCACGCATGCACACACAAAAATAATTACATAGAATTGCGACTGTACAGCTAAGTGAATCAATTCGTCGAAAAGAGACCCTTCGCTGAACTACGTGCTTTGTTTTCACCAGCTTTTGGATTGGAATTTAAGCTTGACCACGGATTGATATTAGTTAGAGAACATTAAAAGTTACCAGGTAGTAATGGGCAGCTGCTTTCCCCTTGCTCAGGACTCTTCGTCAGTGCGCACCAGCCAGCGCTCAAACCCAGTAACTTCTGGTTGCAGGGCAAGCTTGTAAACCATTCAACTATTGGACCATGAATCCTAACTCTTACCAATTCGTCATATAGCTCGATCACCAGTCAATGTCATCGGTGAGTATTTTTCCTCACGCCCAACCTGACGGAACCCACTGGTGAACGAATTCTCAATAAAAATCCAGGCAACTCCGTCCGGTAGTCATCACTAACGAGGATCAGAATAATTTTAAAGAGTTCGTTTTTAGGGATTTGATTTGTTGACTGGCTATAGGATGAACTTGCCAGAAGTTGTAGAGAAAAGCCGTGACCATTAACGTCCATCAGGTTGGGTATGCGAACAAATAGTTGCAAGTAACACTGACTTGCGGTGGCGCTAATAATAGAAAATTGACAGAACTCATGAACCATTGAATTCCGTCCTAGTGGTTGAATGGTATACGAGCTCAATTGTTGCCTGAAAGTCTTTGGTCCGATCCCCGGTGGCGTCATGTTCGCGTACTGCTGAAGAGTCACAAACTAGGACAAAATAGCTGTCCAACACTCCCTGGTGATTTTCACTGGTTCTGTAACTAATATTATTTCTTGTCAAATGTTTGAACAACTTATTCGCTTGCTAAATATCTAAGTCAACGGAAAAATCGATGCGCTGTCATCAATTTTAGCTGAATCCATTAGTACCCAGAAGCTTACATTTCTTTTTCATATGACCATCCTCCAACGCTCAGCTTGTCGCTTCCCGTTCAAGCTTCTACAGTGTGTGCTGCAGCTTAAATACTTTTCAATTCATCTCAATTTCTCTCTGCATATTTGTTTGGTAATAGGTTTTTGGCTGATCCGCTGTACTACAGAGTTTTTTTATGCCTCTTCTTCTTTCCGGTTATCTCATCTTCATTACTGAGAGAAAACAAGTCGAAATCTTATTAGACCACTAGACTAGGCTTAACTTATAAATACGCCTTGTGTATTAATTATAAAAGGCTAAAAACTTCCGTGATACAAAGCTACACACCTCTCTTCAGACAAAACTAAGCGCTCTGCAATCTATCGATACATTTCAACCAGTCAGTCAATTACCACTTTTATCATAAGAGAACTAATTTGTGTTTACTGCAGCTTTACTTATCCCATCAAGAGTAAGATGAATAACTTTAAAGAATTAGATAAACTACAGAACGCGTACTACAATGGTAAAAGGAAGCTACATCTGTGGTAAATCCTAGACATTTATATATATATATTCTCTCACGCTTAATTAGAAGTACAGTTAATGACATTATCACGTTTCAACTATGTATCCACACTTATCATATGACCTAATCAATTCTCCCCTTAGTACTTGGTTGACTGACAAACTTGTATAGATAAATTAGTTATTAATATGAGTTTTTAAAATATCAAGAACTTACATTTGTATTTCGGTTTCCACAAATTATCCGTTTGGCTACAGAT
Organism: Trichobilharzia regenti; assembly: GCA_944472135.2. NCBI lineage: Eukaryota > Metazoa > Platyhelminthes > Trematoda > Strigeidida > Schistosomatidae > Trichobilharzia > Trichobilharzia regenti. The sequence goes on along the minus strand of OX235262.1, from coordinate 42,745,206 downwards.
TAGTTGAAAGATACCAATCTCTTCGCACCTTCCTTAATACTGACACCAAAAATGACCATTAAATTGGTAAATTGCCTCCAGGACTAAAGCGTTTGGATAAAACTTTATAGTCAGACAAAGAGAATTATTTCAAGTTTAGAGAAACTCGAGGACGTACAGACGAGAGCCAACAAGTTGGGAGAGGAGGTGGATAGCAACGACAGGACTACAAGTGAACATACACAACATAACCAAACAACCAACCTACAACAAGCTACAATCACTATCAACACCGGGAATTCGTAGGAGGTTAATTCCTTCACTCATCTTGGCGACGTTGATGCAAGTACAGGTGACAGCACGGACAGAATGTGAAAACCAGCCAGAATCGAGAAGGTGACACAGACATTCATCACTCTGAAATCAGTGTGGAAATTCTCTGTACTCAACAACAGGAACATGATTCGTATTCTCAACAAAAATGTCAAGTCAGTCACTTCTTCTTAGTGGTTTCGGTACTTAGCCAGAGCGTCACGAAAGCTGTTGCCAACAGGCTACATCAGAATCTGATGAACAGCTGTCTTCGCTGGCTTCATACTGATGATTAGATATATATGGTTGGAAAGGATTAAAGCCAGGAAACTCTATGAACGAATCTATCGGGAAGCTGTTGTTGGTCCGAAAAATATTCCGAAGAGAATGGAGATGGATGATAAATGATAATAAATGCTGAGCCCTCTCTTGGTATCTTATGCCGGACGATCTTTCGAGTGAGACTCGAATTGTAGAAGACGTGGCGGTCGTGGTTTTAATGGTTACATGGAGGAGAGGATGATTGCTTAGGGTGATTCTTTGAGGCAGCTGAGTACGTCTTCCGAGAAATGGACAAAATAAAGAGATATGCTTTTTAAGCCGAATGCTTCACTCAAAACCCAAGAGAATAATGATATAATAATAAAGTGGTTCCGATTTGTTAACTACATAGAAAAGTAAGAAGTTTGGAATAATGCTTATTTAAACGTAGTTCAGTTATTCGAGCACATTCCATTCGCTTATTTTAATAGATGACTTGTTACGTGTTGCGGTAAAACTCCACATTCCACTTACACCTCCATTTCGTCCATATATCTAATAATAATAATTATAATAATAACAGCTTTATTCCAAACAGTATTTGTGGTACAGGTATGGAATTTTCAGCGTGCATTACAGTATATTGCATCTAATTACCTCATAAATTATATAAGATTTTTAAAATCAAAAAAAAAAAAAAAATAAATAAAAAAAAAAAAAAATGAAAGATAAAAAAACAGCGTAGAGTTTACATTTCAAACAATGCACCACAGGATATGGAATATAAAGTTGATGTGTGATAGAAGATGAAAACAACAGTGTAATAGTAACGAGGAAAGGAAAACAAAAACTAATGGAACTATTTGTTAGAGTGCCGCAGTAAGTTTATCGTGTCATACCTAACGGATTTCTCATCACATAACAGCTGTGTTGTGGAGTTTTTGTATTTGGTAGTCCTAGCATATAGCCTCCTATAGCTGCTTCTAGTTCTACCAGATGAAATGCAAGGAGAGAGACTGTGTATAGAGAGGATGCTCGGGGTCCGACAATATTGTATTCGCTAGTTTCTTACATGACATTATATGTCTATCTACAATAGTGTTAACCAGTTGGTTTAACGATATCCCACTTGCCCTACTAACGGCTTTTAGTGCCCTTCTCAGCGAAGCAAAGTCTTTCTTAAGTAGTCCAGGAAAGACTAATGGGGAGCAGTAAAGGGGGATGGGTAGAATACAAGAATTTACAAACTGAGAAAGCAAAGACTGCTTTGTACCAGACTGCCTAAATTTCCTAATGTAGAACGTTAAGCGAAACATCTTTCTAGTAACTAGCAAGATGTGGGAAGACCAGGAAAGATCGGTGGAAAAACTCAGCCCAAGGTACTTGACATTGGATGTATTTTCAACCTCTGTGCCGTCAATGATAGTGGGGCCATGTGAGCTAACTAGTTGCTGTAGGTCACATTTACGTCTGAAAGTGAAATTGACTACCTGACATTTAGACGGATTAAGCTTAAGTCCGTTTGAAGAGGACCACTGACTAATTTCCGACAGAAAGTTATTTAATTTGGAACAATCTGACTGAGAGTTGACAGGCATAGAAACCGAGAGGTCATCGGCATACTTAACAAAAGTGGCTACATCAGAATGAGGCAAGTCATGTAAGAAAAACGAAAACAGAAAGGGAGAAAGAACAGCACCTTGAGGAACACCAGCTAAAGTAAGTGAGGTAGTGGAGGACTTTCCATTGTAGACGGTGTACTGCTTCCTTTCAGAAAAATAGGAATGCAACCACTTATTTGTCCAGCTTTCAGCCTGTGTTGCAGCAAGCTTACTTAGCAAGAGAGACCTGGGAACAGAGTCAAATGCAGATGTGTAATCAAGGAAGGCACAGCGAACGTATTTAGCTCCTTTATCTAAACTAGAGACTATGCTATGGTGGAGGACAACAGCGGCATCTAACGTACTCCTACTATGTTTATAAGCAAACTGGTTGGGGTCGTTGAAAGGTTTTAAAGAGGGATCAAGATTAAGTAAAATAAGTCTTTCCATAACTTTCAAAAAGGTGAGGTAATTGAAATGGGTCTAAACTTAACATTAGGTCCACTTGTTGATTTAGGCACTGGAACGATCTTGATATTTTTCCATGATTCAGGTATAATACTTTTGGAAAACGATTCGTTGAAAATGTCAGTTAGCGGGGAACACAAGATGTCGGCACACTTCTTAAGGATAACAGCAGGAACACCATCAGGACCAAGGGACTGAGTAGGCTTGAGAGATTGAAGACACTTGAGGACATCATTCGTGTTAAAGCATGAGAAGCAGTCATTGTTTACACTATTTGAGTTAGGAATCATAACATTTGCTGGGATACATATGAAGGATTCATTAAGCATGTTAACATCTACAGAAATATCATTCAACATTTGCTTACCACCTGTGATTTCCTTTAATAACTTCCACATATTTGATGGGGATTTACATGAAAGAAACTTCTGGTTATAGAGAGCATTCAATCTTTGTAATTCAAGCTTAATCAAAGTGTTCATTCTCTTAACACCAGATTTGTTTTTCATTTTGAACAACCTTTCTTTTTCACGGCGGAGCTTTTTGAGTTGAGAAGAGGAGAAGCGATCGAATTTTAAGAAGATTGTCTCTTTTGGACAACAAACATCAAGACAGAAATTAAGATAATGTGTTATGTTGGCAATTGTGTTATCAAGAGCTTGTTCAGTAAATAAATCCCAGTTTGTGTCTTTTAACATGGACCTTAGATTCAGTATGTTGTCATGGGAATAACATCTGTGTTGTGTTTTCTTTCCAAGGTGTGAGAAGACCCTTTTGTGCTGCTTTCCATATACTTTGGGCAATATTCTTATGATACAGTGATCTGAATTTAGTAGTGGGGCTCTTTTTCGAGCTTCAAATATTCCTGTGTCATTTGTAAACACAAGATCAAGAGTGTTGTCCATTCTAGTCGGGAAGTTGACAATATTATCGTGTCCAAGTGAAATTAGGAAGCTGTGATCACTAGAATTAAAATCACCAGTAACTATAGACAAGGAATTTCCGAAGGAGGTGGCAGCAAGGGAAGTAAATTCATCCGCAAATAAAGATAATTCTGTGGAGTTGCATCCAGGAGCAATATACATGTTCGAGATGTAAATGTAGTTGTATTTTGACAAATGTTTAGGTCGACACTTAACGGTGAGACAGTCAATATTGTCACTAGAGAATTTGAAACATACATTATTAGACGTACACCATTGTGAATTGATGAAGATGGCGACACCGCCACCGCGTTTCTTCCTGGAACTACACCGATCTTGTCTGAATAGTTTGAAATTATTTAGATACACTAGATTGTCATCATATAGATCATGAAGCCATGTTTCTTGAAGTGATATGATCCCAGTATTATGATATATAATGGAAGACACCAGCGATTGAAGACAGTTAATTTTAGCCGGCAGGGAGCGACAATTGGTACTCATAATTGCGGGAACAGTCATGAATTGAATAGGGGTATTTTTTAATGCTCTCTGCCAGCCGGCATGATGCTTTTTTTGTCTTTTTTATGGAGTTGCAGATCAGTAGGTATACACCATCGAACTTAACCTTCGTTTTCAAAGAATACTGCCTATCCTTGGTTATTGTAATTCTAGCAAGGGGACTGTAGTGTGTAACCATAACTCTATACTATCTACAACTTTGATTAAATTACAGATAGTTAGAATCTTCTGATATTAAAAACTCCTACTATCTATATACATACATACACCACATGATTCAGGGGAAGCAATTTTTCCCATACTAACTAAAGGAAACATATGAATGAAAAACACACTGAACTAATTTCCTATCTCTATGATAATCAAAGTAATTCATACGAAATTGATTTTATCTTCAGGCATTGCATTATTACAATTATAATAAAAGTGACTCTGAGTTAAGCGATTTCATAAGTCATGTTTTGTTGTAACCAGAATGTATTAGATTTTTGTATCATTTCAAACATGAACGTTTATAAGTGTATGTCAAAAATAATGTCAATAGGAATAACCTATTGGGAGGTTCGTTTTTTTGTTTTGATTTGATTGTGTTCTCTAAGCCGGTTGATTTCATTGCAAAGCTTTCTTTATCCTTCTAGATAACATCCTCAGTACAGGTTTTAGCTCAGAGAACGCAACGAAGTCAAATTCGTTCACCTGAGGCACAAATCTTCTCCAATATTTCAATATTGGGAGATTATAATGGTGGTGGGACTGAAACTGACCGGAAAAAAAGAACATGATTCATAATACGATTTGAGCCAATGTTTATCGGATTGGCAACTCATTGTCTTAGTGAATAATAATAATATGCGCGGAAATGGCGCCTCACAAGATCATTATATAAAGAAGATAAACATCAGTTGTTCTATATCTCTGTAAAAGATAAACTCCCCCGTCTGGTCGCCTCTATGTGCATCTATCATTTCACCTGCTCTTGTGCAGTAAGGTGCATTGGGTGCAGGTAGAGGACCCTTTCCACACGGAAATGAGCGTCGGTGGCACAGCGGTTAGGACTTTCGCCGACAATTTACATGGTCCGGGGTTCGAACCCCTGCCGACGCACACCTGATATCTATGGTCGGCCTGAAAAATTTGGGCTATCGATATCACATGTTGAAAATTCCATACTTGTACCAAAAATACAGAGTGATTTCAAGCTGTAATAAAAAAACATATTCCAGCATGAGTTGGGGTCCTCGGGACAGTAAAAACCAATGGTTGGAAACAATTGGTCATATGGCTGGCTCAAAATCATTCTCAATGGCGCAGATGCATCCACTCCTTGTGACTTATGGTTTCCAATTAAACTGTTTTATTCTTCGTTACTTCTTTTTTTTTGTCTCACACCTCTGTTTACTGTCTCTATTATGCATTTCTTCTACCTTCTCTTTCTTTGTGTGCTACATGGAGTGTAGCGGCTTGAACTGTCGCACATCGGTGCAAAGTTCTATGTCGGAAACAGACAGCATGGGTTTACAAGGGATAAAGGGACAGTATGCGAAGCTCTATTCTAGAACACTTGATCGAATCATGTCACTCTACCAACCCTGACCATGTTTTGAAGATCATCTATCGAATCCATGCTAACTCGCCGCGCTTTCTTCGTTATAGACTTCTGAAGGCAGAGGAGGCCTTGGTCAGTTATGAATTAAAGTCAGCCCTTTGTGTTGTACTTCTGCCTTGGCCATAAAGAGATAGACATTTATTTATTTAGTTAATCTATATACCTTTCTGTCATTACTACGATTATTATTATTACCATTCTCAATTTGAATTGTTTCCGCTTGTCATACTTGTCGTTCTGAATCCGAAATTTTCTGCAATATTGAATTCTATCTTATCGAATTTCACACCATGTTACGTAACGTTTTATATTGGCCTACTAATCCTATAACTGCACACTCCTTCCAAGTTCTATGAATTATTCTATATGTAACATTGGTTGTTTTGCTACTTGACAGTGAACTATGATTATAATCACAAATATTTTAATTGCATTTCACATCACTATTATTATTTTATGTATTCACACTTATCATTTAATTCCCACACCAGATATAATTTCTTAAAAGCCATATATATATATATATATATATATATATATATATATATATATATATGCGATGGGACAGCTTGATAATAAATTTGTTGAAAAGATTCTCTTCACTGAATATTGTGTTCCTAAGCATAAAACTCTTTACTATGTAAGATAGATTTGATTGAGTTTCATGCCTTAGTCAGTGAAGCTACTGATAAGTATTGGACAATACAAAAGCTGCGCCATTTGAATCCTACTGGACAACCAGACTTGCGAATTCGGTATATAATCCTGAAAGCTGTGTTGACATCGATGCGATGTCCAGTATCGACCAAGTGTGACAGGATCGAGCTTTTTATGCACTTAATTTCTCCCTGCTGAACCAAGCTGGTAAGTGTTCTCCAACCCGTAGACGAACCTGCCTAATCGTGCGCCCTATATAACTTGAACCACAGGAACAGTTGAAATGGTATATGCATGAAGAAGAGCTAAGGTTAGTTAAGACATCTTTTGGTCGCTGGGTGAACATTGGACGGCTAGTGAAGGATAGACACAGACGTGCAGAGTAGAAAGTTTTCTTGATCGCCCTGGTTAAACATTGGGATAGAATCTCTACAGGAGTATCTCCCTTGAATTGGAGACGTAAAAACAAAGGCTTTTTCTCCACAGTTGGCAGTTCATGTTTACGACAATTGTAACCTATGTTGGCTTTAATGAACTTCTCTGGATATCCGATCTCGCTTAGAATGTCTCGGATGACCTGGAGTTCTTTGTCTACGTTTGGTTCAGCGGGGGAGGGGGGATTAAGTGCATAAAAAGCTCGATCCTGTCACACTTGGTCGATACTGGACATCGCATGGATGTCAACACAGCTTTCAGGGTTATATACCGAATTCCGAAGTCGTTGTCACGTACAGTTCGCTTACGTCCTCTACACATAGCTGAAGCTGTTGCAATATGATCGACTAAAGCAGACTTCCGTTTCATTTTCAATCATCACACTAATAACTCTCTGTAGTAAGCATCTAAATTCTCAATCCGCGGTCAACGATTAATAAACCACACACACACACACACACACACGAAGATAATAATAATTGTGCAATATCTATCTGATTTATTCCACCCCGAGAGAAAAATGGGTCATAATACAAGAAAAAACGCAGACGCAAACATGAATAGAAAATATCAGCTAGTTTAATAAACAACACAATCCCGCACCCATCCCTGGTGCGCCTCAAAGAGCAAAAGAGATAAATGTGAAAATGTCTAAGTGTAGTATTTCTTCTTCTTTTTTCCCTTGTGTACTCTTGATGCTTTGTTTGTTTACTTTCTGATATTCATTAACCTGTTTGTCATGCATTCCATTTCTCCTCGTAAACACCAATGATGACGGCATTGTTGGCCACGACAGCAGTATACATATAAATATGTTCATGGGTCAAATATGGCGCTAAAAAAGTGGCAAATAGGTGTGTGTGTGTATAAACATGTAGGAACAGAAGTAAACAAAACGATTAGACTCACTAGAATAATAAGTGACTGCTGCATAAGTGTGATATGAATGTGATAGAGAAAGGACAACGAGAGGTAAGCTAAACAACCTCTGTCAAAAGAACAAAATTAATAGCAATAATAGGCACACGAAGCTACAGGCGGCTGTCGGCACATCACACAGAGACAGGAAGGAGAGACAGACAGAGAGAGAGAGAGACGGAGGGGAGTAAAGAAGAAGGGAATTCAGTACATACAGAATGCAATAACACAAGTAGATAACCAGTATCTCAAAATAAAACTTACAGGAAGTTCTTATTATAAGCGTTATTCTTTTTCTCATTATTATTATCTTTACAAAGCACTGAAAATAATTATCTTGAGAAAAGAGGAAGAATCTGTGTACATTTCAGCCTTATAGCAAAGAAGACACAGGAAGCGGGAGTAGCCGAAATGAAGAAGAGGAAGAAGAAGCGGAAGAACAGTAACAACAACAACAACAACAACAATAGAGAAGATCAGACAAACACTCAATATTATCAAGGGTGAAGGAAACATCATCTTGAATGAATCTACTACAAAACAATCAATGAAAACAATGGTATCATATATAATTAAAGAAATTTTCAGAAAGAAGTGGACAGAATCTTGACCAGCTAAGACTTGACAATAAAACAATCCTCTTTTCTTTGATAAATATACACAGAAGAAGGTGAAAGAGTGTGTACAATAATACATCAGTTGAAAATGTAACAAATCATTTACATATAAAGAAGAATACAGTTCAGTTATTAGAGAAAAAAGGTGGCAAGAAAGACAAGCAATGCATATAGAAGAATTGTTTTTGTTTTATTTACATGTGACAGGGACTTCCATGTATAATTATGACAGACGACGCATTGTGGTGCAAAAACGGACGAAAAACGAAAGAAAAAAAGCAGAGTCAGGTTGACAGTCGAGTTGACACAACACGTGGAGAACAAACAACATGGAGAACGAAGATGACAGAGAAAAGAAAATGTACTAAATTTAGAAAGACAATTCATTAATTCTAAAAAAAAACAGAAAAAACAATTTCTGTTCACAGTAATATTAAAAGCTAACAGTGGTTTTATATAACTAATAATAATAATAATTTTTATTTAACATCTTGTCACAGACGTAAATTTGACGATATTCTGATGCTGTAATTCAATCGAAGTTGCATATATCTATGGACTACATATATATGCCAGCACAAGCATACATGTTTATGTGCATACACACACATATGACTGGCCAAAGAGGCGTCATCCATTCTCCAAATAGAGGATAATCTTTTTGTGAATAAGCAAAATCACTGAATCCTGAATGCAACTGTAAAAATAAAAAGAACAAAAGAAAAACCAAAGAAAATAAGTTATGAAATGTTGTTACTATATCATAATTTTTTTAAAATCATAGCTTGATTCCACACCGTATTTTTGGTACAGGTGTGGAGTTTTCAGCATGTAGCCCGAATTTTGCAGGTCGAACATAGATATTAGGTGTGCGTCGGTTGGGGGATCGAATCCCGGACCATGTGGATGATCGGCGAAAGTCATAATCTCTGTGCCACCAACGCACAAACACTATCTTTGACACAGCGTAATTTCCACCATGGGATATTGTAATGCATCTAATTTTCTCTTTACATTACATAGAACAGTGGGGGAAATAATTACCAGGCCATTTACATTCATATTAACGTGAATGAAATGAAAGGCCAGAAAATAGTGACAACAATATAATGACGATAGAAGTAATAAAAAGGGTGTTTACCTAGTATTATTATTATATCCTTTAATTCCTAGAGGAACATAGGGCTTCAGCTGCGCGTCTCCTAGTACTTGGCAGTAATTCAGTAGTTTAATACCCAACACTTGTCTCATCCCATAGGAATGCGTGACAAATAAGGTGTCGTTGAGTTTTTAGTACCTAGTCGTAAAAGTATTAAGTTGTGTGTAAAGATGATGCTTAGAATCCAACAAGATACTATTCGCTAATTTCTTGCATGAGTTTAAGTCTCTATCTACAACAGTATTGACAAATTGGTTGAGAGGTATTTCCACTCGGCCTACAGACAGCATTTAGTGCCCTTTGTAGTGTGACAAAGTCTTCTTTTAAGTATCCCTGAAAAGATGAAGGGGGAATCAATGAAGAATAATAGATAAAATACGAGAATTGAAAAACTGTAAAAGTAGAGACCGTATGATACCAGATTGTTTTAACTTCATCACGTAGAAGATTAAACGAAATATAAGGGCTTCTATCCGGTTTTTTGAACATAATCCAAGAAACCTGTGCCTGAAAGGCAGCAAATATTCTCTGAGTGCATTTACCAGACATATTGTTGATACCGGACATCTCGTAGAGATTTCTAAGTCCTTCAAAATACTAAATAGACAAAGGACAGCAAATTTACTACGATTTGCTGAAGCGATCACAATCAAACGATTTAAACCAGACTTATGCCTACAGAAAGAGAGTATGATTAACCTCTCACTCCCTTGGTAAATGAATTTTGATTTTGATTACATTAATTAGTCATCTAATTCAGTAATCTCAACTCACTGAACAAATCTTAATCTCATAAACTGTAACCGCTTTTGTTTTTTGGAGTTGCTATGTGAACCTACAACACTGTTCTGTCAATCAATTTTTTCTGTTTTCTGTCTTACCCCTCCCACTTTTTTAACTTTAAAAGCGTATAAATTGATGATGAAAACTTAAACTAAAAATTGTAATGCTTTCATTTTGGAGGCGTCGATTTTATCTCTTTTTTACTCTACCACTCAAACATTCAAGTATTTTATTATCGTTTATATAACCATTGTAATTTCAGGTAGTCTACAGCTGATGAGAACCTGTGAAATAGAATGATATCATTTTATGCTGCAAATTCCGTCTTCCTTTCTTTATCGAAATTTATCAAGGGAACTAATTGTATAAACGAAATATCTTTCTAGAAATTAATATGATCTGAAAATACTAAGATAGATAAGAGAAAATACTTAGGTTCATTCAACTTCAGTGGCATATTTGATAGTAGAATCATGGGAATGAGACACCTCATATAAATCCCGTTTGTATCGTTAACTAAAATTATCAATCTGACATTTCGCTGAATACCATTTGACAAGGACCACTGAGTAATTTCTGATGAAAAGCTATTTATTTTGAAACAGACTGATTCAGGTGTGACGAGCATGCAAACACTCAAATTATCAGTATGCTTAACAAAATTGGCTTTGTCGGGATAAGGGTAGTCGTGTAAAAATAAAGAAGATAGAAAAGACAAGAGAACAGCACCCCGATGGACACCGGCTCCAGTAATTAAAACAGTCAAATACTTCCCTTTCTTACAGATGAAGAGAACAAGAATCTACTGGCTCAAATCCTTCGTAAATATTTGATCATTTAACAAACCCGAACACACAAACGCATGTAACTTTAGTCTGTTATGGTGATAGGTGGCTGCTAGCCAAATTGGTAGACATTAATTTATGTCCCAAATATTGGTCGTGAGAAAGATATGAACAAAGACTTTGCGTAGGCGGATACAGTTAACACAGATGATCAGACATTCAAGAAACAGCCACAAAGAGAAGAAAGGTCAACTTTCAGTGAGAAACAACCATTCAGAAGACTGTGTTTTTTTTGCTAACAATAATCTATAATAATGCACATGAAAATCTATAAATAAGTGTTGGTTTCCTTGATAAAGGATCTGTTGTCTGGCCCTTGTCTTCTGTTGTTACACTGTGGCTGTTTATGGAACAGCTAGAAGTTTGATTATGGCGTCTAAAATGGATCAAAAATGGCACCTAACCTTAACAGTTACAGATAGAGATATTTATTTATGTGTTGAAAAAAAAAACTGTGTTCAGCACTTGTAGTTGTATGCAGTATGGCAACAACTATTAACAAAAGATTCCACAGGATCTCAGGAATTATAAAAATCCCAAATTACTTTACAATAATGATATTAAAATGAAACAATGACACAAATAATAGTATGATTGAAAAAATAAATAAACCAATGATATGGAAAATATAGTTTGGTTAAGGAGAAGAATAAACCACAATCATATCCATGTCAAGTGATCCACAACGAAAAACTCAGTGAAACGTTTGGAGTAAACACAGATGTCAGACAAGGGGTGCTTATTATCACCAATGATATTCCTAATTGTGGTGGACTGACTGGATTATGCGTCAGACAGTGGGAAACGAGAAGACCTGGATTTCACGCATGGATGATCTGTATTTGATGTCACACAAAATCGAAGACTTACAAGCGAAAACCGACAAACTGGTCGAAGAAGCAGACAGTGAAGACAGGACGCCAGGTGAACATAGACAATACGGAGGTTATAAAAATAACCAACCAAAAAAAAAACAACAACAGCAGCAGCATCCAGCGCCAATCACCATAAACGGAAGGGATTTGAAAGAGCTTACCTAATTCACTCACTTATCCAGGGAGGGAGCATTGTCTCAACTACAGGAAGTCGGAAAGGACGAGGATGTCAAATCGAGCGAGAATCGAGGGGAAGGCGAGAAACACATTATTCATCAACCTGAAATCAATCTGGAAATCTTCGTCACTCAGCCAGGATCAACAACAAAATTCGGTCGGATTTTCAATACAAACGTCAAGTCGGTCAGTTCTTCTATACGGATCAGATCAGAAACTTGGCGGGTGGGCGGGTCACAAAGAATATTTCCAACATCCTGTTGCAGACCTTTATCAACAACTAACTGTCTTCGCTGGATCTATACTGAAGATCAGATGGCTGGGCCGGAAAGAATCACCAACAAGAAACTATGGCTGGGAGCAAACAACATAAGAACCAATCGGCCAACAAGTATTCAGGAGAAAGTGGAGATGCATTGGACACTCACTCGCTGAGGAGGCCGCTAGGTGACATCGCGCGCGCGTCAGGCCATCACTCGAGTGGCAGCTGTAAGGGAAGCGGCGAGTGGGACGTCCAAGTGTGAGTGACATGGAGGAGATCGTGTGAAGAGGAGCTGAAACAGTATGGATGAACATGCATGAATGCAGGTGAAAAGTACAGTAGAAGGAAGACAGAAGCAAGTGGAGATGTTCAGTTGAAGCCCTATGTTGTGCGCGTCGGTGGCACAGTGGTTAGGACTCTCGCCGACCATGCACATGGTCCGGGGTTCGAGCCCACGCCGACGCACACATGATATCTATGGTCGGCCGGCGAATTTTGGGTTACCGATATCCACGCTGAAAATTCCACACTTGTACCAAAAATACGGTGTGGAATCAAGCTGTAATCAAAAAAAATAAATAAATAAAGAGATAAATAAAACTAGGAACCCAAGGGAACAAAAATAAATAATAATAATATCTATCGACGCTTCATCCTATAAGATGAACAGATTCAGCACTTCATTTTGCATGCACTTGACGAATTGAGGTGTTATATCCAGGTATCATGTGAGTACAGAATGCACAATTCCAGTAGTCGGAAGACAACTGTTTTGTAACACTACTACTGATAGGCTATCCAAATACATAATCTCACAAAAAATGAATAATTTGAAAGTTTCACAATTACTTGAGTATTCTTTCTTAGGATGTTAATTAAAGATGACTCAAAATAGGTGAATTAAACAATTAGTAATTTAGTTGTATCATTAGATTACGGAGATAAAAAAAGAAAACACTACTTAAACTCTTGAATTATTGGAAGTTTAATAATTCATTTGGCTATTTCGATATAACGATAACCCAGTCATCTGGCTTCAAAGATTACTTTATTATACAAATATGTTGGGTATATAAGTACATAACACCGCATAAACGACCTGGTGCGACCTCTAGAAATTATCTTATGTGGCTAAGCGCTGATAGCCTCTGCTAGGTAGGTCTTACTGAATGACTTCAAACAGCTGGGTGTTCCTCAGAAAAGTGAACATCTGGTGCTTAAAAACTGGACCGGTGAACATAATGGTCTACCTAGGGGAACTGGAAAACTTTGATTCCGAACCTATGGTATGCATTGAGTCTAGAATCCAAAAGGATCGAATGGCTTATGAACCTGTTTTTGTCACCATCAAAGGTGGGAACGCTTCTCCACTGCCTTATGGATCAAACTTTAAGTCAAAGGATTGGAAGGTGGCCCCTTAAGATAATTACCTGCTTCCCCACCTAGGTGGCCCTCTTAGGAGCTATGAGACTTCATGTGGCGCATTTGTTGGTGTCTATAATGCACCGACATTGTGTTTTAATAATTTTTTATGAGTAACTAGCTAACTAAACAAGCCAATGAAATTACTAGCGACAATTCAATGATTAAATAGGGAAAACAGTATTTGGATTATGATTCGTCTCTAGAGACAGTGTCCTTTCACAAGAGGACTGTTTATATCCCTTGAAATTCCTCGCTTACATTTTAATCAGACATTCATAGTGAGGTACATTCCCATGGACAATCAAATCATTATGCCATATATCAGGTACTGAAAGCCGCATTAAATATTAAAAAGAACATGTTCGGTAAGTCCAATAAATTAAACAAAGAAGTATTAAGAAAGTACATTTGAATGTTGAAATATTCAGTGGATAATAAGAATTTGTAATCAGACCAAACAAATGGATTTTATTGTCTCTGATTTAAATACGATAAATACTAAGGGAGTATTATTCCCTTGGGTTCCCAGTGAAACATCAGGCTTCGTCAGAACACTTCCATTCTGTCCTGTTCTCTGCAGTCCTATTTAGTTGGCTCCATCACTACCCATACACACTCTCTCTTTTCTTCACACGATCTTCTCGATGTCACCTTCGGACAAGCGGTCAACTCGTCATTTCTCATTTAGCTTTCACTCAAACAATGGCCTGGCGTCACATCTCACCCGACGATCTCTTCAACATGTGCCCTATCCATCTTCATTTACTTCTGCACATTTGTTAAAGCAAAAGGTTTTTGATTGATCCATTTCCACACTTCCCTGTTGTTGATCTTTTCTAGTCGGTCATCTTATCTTCAGTATGCAGTCATCGAGGGTAAATGTTGACATAAGTCTGCAGTGATCTCTTGGAAATGATTTTCGTGACGTGCATGTCAAGTTTTTGATTTATACAGAATAACTGACATTAGTGTTGGAAATCCGATGTTTTAAAATGTTTATATTCTGTGTGCATATATAGCACATCAAAAGAAATATAGACGTTTTTAAAAAGGTGCACTGAATTAACAGTGTTTATAAACGTAGACAAAATTTATTATAAGACATGGTGATAATGTCCAAGGGATTTACACATATAGACAGGCACAAGATACGCTAACATAAATACATATGTTATTCAAAATTCATCAAGGGAAATGATTACATAAATATGTATTTCAAGAATTAAGGTTAGAAAGAATAAATATAATTTGTCTAAAGAAAAAGAAAAGAAACTTTTTTTGATTTATCCCATTAAAGCGACAGATAAATAGTTAGAAAGCAATCAAGCGTTTTATCTAAGATGTTAATAGCCGCAACACATATATAATACAGACGTCTAGTAATTCAGTGGTTATCACATGTCTCTCTTCCACTTGAAGTACAGTTCACGGCACCATCGAATCCAATGAACAAAATACTAAAAGACCTAGGAGATAATTGACACTTACAACCAATCATCATGGTGCTGGATCATGCAAATCGAGGACTACAGCGTAATCTATAACAAATCAGTAGTCAATATCGTTAGGAGCATAGATAGATTGTTTGTAGGTTCAAAGTAAGTATAACATGCGTCGGCTTTTCGAGTAGAAATTCTTTAAAAAAGGTATCAGTCTTAGAGATTGGATGCATAGTGTGTCACATTAATTCGGATAAAGAATTTTTACAGATGGCTTTCCTCACTGTATCAGATCAGCTAAAGAAAATTGTGGAAAAATTAAGGAGTGTTGACAGACAGTTTTGCTGTGGTTCAAAAAGGTTGTTGGCAATGAATCGACATCAAGAACCTACTGTACAATGAATATACCGAAAGAAATGAAGGTGGATTGGATACACAGCAAGGAGACTGTCAAGTGAGATTGGGAAGCTATGTGCTGGGCATCAAAGGGTGACACACAGAGGGGGGAGATCATGTCAGAAGGATATGAGAGTTTGTGGACAATCGCAGAGCTAGATAAAGGGTACAGAATGAGACGGCGATGTGCTGCTGACGCCTTACGTTTTTGACTCGAAACACAAAGGAATAATAATTAATAATTGTGATAAAATAAGAAATAATGGAATCAATACTTAGAGATTTTTTATGTTGCTAACCAGAAACGTTTACAATGGTGTATACAACAACATACATTCATTAAGATTTTATTACCTTAGTAATTCTGAACATTTTCATTCATCTTCTCCTGTGAAAGCATGTTTTACATCCATTTATGTATATACTGTAGTCAACTGAGAATGCTTTTATGCATAAATGTAACTCGTATCACAGTAAGGAAGAGAAATGCACAGACTGTACACACCTGACAGAGACTAGAAGACAGACCCATTCTTTATTCAAAAAGATAAAAACCAACTGAGGCTTCGTATTTTTACATTAATAGATAATACATAAATAAAGATATTATGTCGAGCATCAACGGTTCAATGGTAGAATAATACTCGACCATGTATATGGTCTGCAGTGCGATGCCCGACAGACTCATTTCTAAACAACTTGATGAGTCGGTAGTGTAGTAAGCATGGCAGAGAAGAAGAGTTCGGCATGAGGTTAGCCACTCTTCCCCATAAATAATATAGCACCATCATTACTGAAACCTTTAAGCTTATGTTTTAAGCCCTACGTTGTGCTCAGAAAGGAAAATAACAGAAAAAATTATTTAAAAGGACTTACATCAAGCAGAACATTAAAAAAGGTTAATTTGACCTAATATGTAAGAGAATTAAACTATTAACGAGCTTGGTCAGATAACCTGAAAGTCCCGGGTTCTATCATCCTAGGTGGGGTGAAAGATCCCTAAAACGGGCCGAAACAGCTGTCCAGTGGTTCTCCGTGGTTATCAAGGATCTATCTAACAGATGTTGATTCGTCACAGGCATTTAACAGTTGATATTTACTTTATATTGCTAAAAGGTCACTTTAATGGCATGTACTTATTATTTATGCTTAGTATATAATGTTGTCATATAGACTTGTTAAATATTAAGAACAAAACTTTGAATAACTATCTTGTTTTTTGCTCAATGACATAGTAAAAATTAGTAAACAACATGAGGTGACCTAACGCTGTCATGTGACTGACTAATAAACATTCTATCCTGCTTATCTATCACAGTAATGAATTCCATACTAACTAAACAAACAGATAGGCGTGTAAAATGAAATTCACCAACAGTGTAGGCTAAAAAATTATTAATGGAATCAACTTTAAGTTTATGCATCCACCACCACTCTGGATTGAGTAGAATAAATAAATACAGTGAACGAAAACAAAGTAGGTTATGAGATCCAGGGATTTAATTATCTTTGCGTATGAAACAAAAAATAACTGAAAATTAATCACACATTGATATCAGTTGAAGAACTAAAGCAGACGAGGGAGTACTGGACGGTTGTTCCACCCTATTTTGGAACTCTTTGGCAGTACGCACCAACTGCTCGCCAGTGATAAACTACGAGACGAAGTTGACTGAGATTCTAGTGAGAATTCGTGACCAGTAGGGTCTACGCGTTGAGGAGTGAGGACAAATACTCCTCGATGTCATTGACTGGTGACTGCACTAAAATCACTAATTGATAGGAATTGGAATTCATAGGCGACTGAGTCGAGTTCCAGTGACTGAATGCTATTCCAGACTGACATGTGACCAGAAGGTGCTGTGTTTGAAACTCGATGAGTGTGTACTGCCAATGAGTCCTGAACTAGGACGAAACAGTTGTCCAGTACTTCCTAGTGGGCTTCCAATGGTTCCTTAACTGATATTAATCCACGGTCAAACTGGTAACCAATCAGATCCCTATAAACAAACACCTGGAAATTACGAGATTTAATGAAATTTTACAAATTTTTCTAAATTCACACATACAGTGTGTCCTTAAAAAGTGGTATCATGAAAAGAACGATTCAGAATGTCGTGTAAATACATGAATTCTGAATCCTTGTAGAATTAGAAGATAAAAGTGTTAGGAATACATCATATTTTGTTTCACACTTTTTGAAAATCAGAAGCTGTTTAGGGTTTACGGATACATGTTCTTTCTTTTCCAGACTACTTTCTACTATTTAATGCTGTCAGCTGTAACAAAAAAAGTAGTGGTACTTATGTATTATTAGTAGTAGAAGTAGTGCTAGTCAACCCTTGAGTTGTAAGTGTAACATAAGGATCCAGGGTCATATCTCTGTTGACAAAACAACACGTAGTACAGCAAATAGGCTCTTTTAGGCAAATTCATTTAAGCTAATCTTCTTTAGCTGTACAGTCGCATTTAGACCCAAATTTTCATGAGAGAGGGTGGTGAATAAAGTAATGAACTGTCATGATCATAGTTGTTAAGATTAATCAGTCCATGCAAGGATTTGAATAAGGATATTAGACTTGCAGTCAGGCTGCTTATAGAAACGAATGAAAATATGGAATTACTTAAGAGTTCTAAAGAAATACAAGAGTTATGAGGAATTAGAAAAACAAGCAACCAAACAACAACCAAGTTGGTGGGAATCAAGAAGGTTGTTACCGTGATAGTAGAAGTGGTCGAATCATTTTCTTTTGTATGGGTAGTTCCAACTGCCCTAAGTGAATAGCTAGAGCTCCAGCTTTTCTCTCCATTACGTCGCTGAACTATGTGCTTTGTAATCGTTAGTATCTGGAAGGGGATTGTTTATGAACGTCTCCACTGCACTCTGTTTCCTGCTGTCACATGCGGCTGGCTCGACGACTACCCACAAGCTTTCCTTTCCTCTTCACATGTCACACTTGGACGCTAAACCCATGGCTTACCCTATTCAGGATCCACTCAAGGACTTGTCTGGTGTGTGATGTCATCATTTCATCATTGCACATTTGTTAGGCAATATCATTCTACTGCTAACTCGCTCAACACTATAGAGTTTCTTGTTGCTTATCTTTTCTAGCCCATATGACTATGGTAGGAGATAATTCTAATTAACCAATCATATTTCGTTGTGTTCTACGAACTGCTTTAACATACATTTATGGTATTCATTCTTCGTGATGTAACCTCCAATGATTCAGATCGTAAATTATTATTATTAAGAATAATTAAGCTAACATTGGCTAACATTCTTCCGGTTCCCTTGAATGACCTTTCACTTTTAAAGATGATCGTTGTGATATAAATGTAATTATAATCATAATTATTATACCTATTTAATTTCAGGTTATTATCACAGATAAAAGTCCAAACTAAAAGTGGAGAATTAAGTAGTACTTGTTAAAATGAAAGTTGTAAGCCCTCAGTCTCATCAATCACACTATACATTCATCTAATGGCTAAATAAGAATTAAAAAAAATAAAAAGAAGAAATGATGGAACGACTGCAAAATTCGTCTATAGGAAAGGAAGTTTGACTGGTCAATACTTAAATTATCACAGCTTTTACCCAATCAGATATGATCTGAGACTGGTAAAAATGCTCGTTAGGAGAGTTAGGGGGGTAAGCTCAGAAGAGAGAACCTTCTCCAGAATGGATAACTCCGAAACTTAATATTAAAATATAGAAGTGAAGGAAAACTCAGACGGGAAACCTAAATAGTTGAAATGAAACCAGTTTTCATCTGTCTAGCGTACAAAGGGAAGGAAGTATCTACAAGAACAAACTGGAACTGATCTACTGAGCAAATCCTATGTGACACTATTAAAATATAACACGTTATCCCAGATTCTGTCTCGATGTTTTTACTGTTCAAAAGAGACACTCTGCTCGAGATTTGAGGGTTTTGCTTCTTTTCAACTCAAAAAGATTCTCCAAGTAAAAGAAAGGTCTTATGAAATGAAAGACGACCTCAGTGTTAAAAGACTGCGAATCCTATTCATGTCGGAAATACAAAGATTTGAATATAATTCACAACTAAACATCTTTGTGCCTTGAAACATGTAGAGACTTTTCGAGAAAATTCTTGGGTGAAGGCAAATTAACAATGATCCTTCTTCATCCGATTTTAGTGTGCTTAATAAATCCTTTATACGTTGTCCAGCAGGTCCTATCATTTTTGCTGGTGCAAACGAATACAAATGATGTTCTCAAATATCTTCAGTCCATGAAACCCACTGAATTCCTAGGTCCAGAGGGTGTGCCAACTATTATCCTCAGAAAATGGGTGGACACTTGATGTCACCCTCTCACTGATATTTTCAAGGAGTCATTTTCCACTAATGTTGTGTCTGCTTCACATCAAAAGACAGTATCAAATGTACTCTGTTTGGAATGAGGCAATTGTCATAAATTTTACCCCTATATCACAAAATAGTTATGTGATCTTGATAGTGTCAGGTTGTGCTGTACATTAGTAACATGCAAACAGCTAATCGTCTCTTTCAAACTATCCGTCTATTCAATCAATACAAAAGTGGGGACATATATATTTTTCTTTATAACTATAGTATGAATAAAAGTCAACCAACCAACGAAATAAGAGGAAATCCAATAAGGCGAAATGGGGCTAACAAAGATTATCCAACAAATCAGGCCAAATTTCGATTGGATTCAAAAAGGTGTGAACAAAACAGTTGAACTAATTAGGTCAAGCCATTGAACAAAATAACTGAATACAGCACAATATTCAATCTCAAATTAAGTCCTTATGTTGATTAGGGCTTATCGAATTGAGAACAGTAAAGAACAGCTAATTGAATTCCCCCTCACTCTCTGCAATCAATCAACTATTCTAAGATTGAAATTTCATTAGATAGTAAACAATAACAAAACGTTATTGTTAGGATCAATTTATGAGAAATGAACATTGTTCACAAGGTAGATAGAGTGCATCTAAAAATGTGAAGAAGAGTTTCACCAGTTTTACTTGAAAACTCAGTGAGGTGTACGCTGATAGGTTCACTTCAGACACGTCATATAACATCAACACATGACGAAAATTAATCATGAAATAAAGTAAAACTTCATTATAAGTCTTACTTTATTATAGATATGGTTGAAATTTCGTTCAGGAGGAACTAGTTTGTACAAGCAACTATAGTACACTACTGATTCTTCTTATAATTTCATAGTTTTCATTTAGATCTACAACTGCAGTCCACCTTACTGCGTCAAAAGACGTTAACACTAATGGGTAGAAAATTTAACCACTCTACAAGAGGAATATTCAAGGTTGAAGAAACAGTCTATCATTAGCTAATTTGTAGGGATTTGACCGCCAACAAGTTTGATCACCAGCTGACATGAGCTACAGAATCCTTGGAAAACGCCACAGAGAACTAGACTGCTGTTTCGTCACCATTCCGGAGTATTTAGCGATACGAAAACACTGGAGTTCGTACACAAGGCATTCCGGTTACAAGTACAGTTCGTAGACCACACAACTACAGGGACATCATCCAATGTTGTTCCATGAATTCCAAATTCTACCAATTCGTAATCAAACTTCAAACAAATCAAATCTTCAAAATACGTTTAATTTATGCTCCGTATAAGTACTCACCATCAAATGTACTAATTCAAGTGATACACTTTAATCTCGGTGAAATAAACAAACAGACTCTTATCAAAGTGAAAATCTAAGAATCGTGTGAATGGTATGGGTGTCTATGTGTATGTGAATGCGTGTGTGTGCACGCATACGCTTTCTTAAGCCCAAAAACTGAACAAATACTTAGTAAACGCATAAGTAAACTATTTAACAGAAGTGTTGTGGGGAAAAGAAGAGATAGAAGAACCAAAGCTGAATACACTTCTCGTGTAACCTTAAGAGAAAAACACTCACACTTATACTGAATGAACACAACTGTGAAGTGTTTCCTCACTCATCCATTCAAGCCAAAATCTCTATTACTGCTAACTGGTATAGCCTGGCGTAGCATACGAACATGTCTGCCACTTACTCAGAGTCATCAGGGAGATTCAACTGCTGATAGTGTGAGTGATATAGAGTATTCTCCCACAAAACTTGCCTACACAACACTCTTAGTGGAATATAGGGCTGCAACCGTCAGCCCTATAGTTTCAATAGAATTTCTACCTTTGACGGGTTGGCGTTGGTAGTCTCACGCACAACCTTGCCTCTTTACTAGGCTCACAATCGGCTAAGAGAGGTAAAGTTCTGCACTGTCAAAGAATCCAACACCTGAACCCGTGCATAATTGGTGAGAATTCTACCTCTGAATCACCCACTCATCCCGTGTATTCTAACTTCAGTCAACTCGTGATATAGCGCTGAAACCAACCAATCACTACGATGAGCATTCACTTCACTTTCCCTCGGTGGACCTCAATGATCAGTAGCTCCTCACTACAGCTTCAGAACATTCATCCATTATTCACCAACATGCTGAAAACTAGTACATAGATTATGGATTATTCTGGGATTTAGATTAATATTGATCGCGAAGTTACAGAAGTCAGAGTTTATGATTCATCAAATTCAAACTGAAGTAGCTGATTGATAAACGAATTCGGCCTTGTAACATAAAGGTGCCGGGTTCGAAAGCTCGTCAGGTCTTAGGTATGAACTGAGGAAATGTTTCAAACCGCGAGTCCTCAATGACTCTCAGACTGTAATATCTGATGGTGGTGAAGTACACGCAAGAATTTATTGAAAGAAACCACAAACGAATGGAAAAAGAATCTCTAATTGCAAATATCTCGAACATAAGATATTAACAATAACCCGTACTCATAAAATAATACCCGTATCCTAAAACCAGCGAATCTTCTCCTTCCTCTAAATCACACTTGTAAATCTAGTTTAAAAAATATTTCCTCAGTAACAAGTGAGCTCAGGCAGAAAACACTCTATGGTGTACACGTGAAAGAACAAACTCCTACTTCAGTCATTAAAAGTAAACGCTAATTGAATCTTCAATGTGTGAATCATTTTAAGGCAGTCATTGCTTGTTGTTTTATTTCAAGGATGTATAATTATTTCATTATTTTATTTATTCTTAAACAACAACGAAAATAACAATTTCTCTGAATACCTCTTCTCTTCTATGACACCATACACAAACACACACACAAACTTCGAAAACAGAATGATAGAGTATGGTGACAGATAAGTAAAACAAAAGTTTGAAAATAATGTGGGTGTTAACAAGAAACTATGCATAGAATATTATCCGGTGAATGACACAACCAAAAAAAACTTAGAGTGAAATGATACTTTATAGTTGGTATCACAGAAGCAGTGTAAACTCTTTCCACTTTCAGCTGAAGATGCGATTCTGGTAGGCTCAATGAGTCCTGCATATATCATCCAGCAGGTGTTATGATCTCTAATACTGAAACGAATGATCGATCTGGTGCTTTGAATATAAATAAGGTCTTCAAAAGTCTCCGGTCAATAAAATTAAATTCAATCCTTAGGGTCTAGGTGGTGTGACAGCTATTAGCCTCAGAAAATGTGTGGGTATTCGATGTCAGACTCTCAAGGATATTTTCAAGGAATCATTTTTCATAAAAATGCTTGCAGTGCCTAAGTCACTATGTGTGTTGGTGGCACAGAGGTTCGAACTCTCGCCGACCATGCACATGGTCCGGGATTCGATCCCCCGCCGACGCGCACATGATATCAGTTATCGGCCTGAAATGTTTGGGCTACCAATATCACATGCTGAAAACTCCACACTTGTACCAAAAGTACTGTGTGGTAGCAAGCTATAATCAAAATAAAATAAAAAATGTAAGTCATGAGTGAAGATTAGACGTACTGCTATTAACTCAACCTTTCTAAAATAATGGATAAACTGCTTTCACAATTTGTTCAAAAACATCGTGTAACACTATGTGAATTATCAAAATAAAATCTTATCCATAATGGAGAGACAAAAACATTGTAGGTGTAGTCTACATGTCACTGTTGTCTGACATCATTTTATTGTCTCCGGTTTAGACAGAAATACTAAATATGTTCGGGTTTGCCTTCCTACACTACACATCTGCCTTCGACTTTGTAGCCACGTCTCTTTAGTTAAACAAGCTTTCTGTAACACAAACAGGGTGTTGGATGAATAAATGGTTACATTATTATTATTATTATTCTCATACGAAGCGGTATACTGCACATAAAGAAAAGTCCCCCACTGTTTTATCAACTTTAGATGGTGTTCCTTAATGTGCTGTTTTTTTCCTATACTATCCCATCTTCCTCCTACATGACTTGTTTCATTCTGATGAAGCCAACCTAGTGGAAGTATATCGTTGATCTGACATCTGAGTCACATTGTTTCAAAATGAATAGCTTTTTGTCGGAAATTAGTCAATTGTTCCTGTCATATGGTATATATATGCATATATACATTATTGTCATTGTTTCTACTTAATTTTAAGTTGATATTCTTGTGGAACAGTATTATAAATGTAAACGCCCCGTTAATTATTTCCTTCATGTACCGGTCTCTGTTCGCTAACCCTGGGACTCCATGGAGAAAGCAAACAAGTAATCAGCCCATGACACGACGTCATGGGACGAAGGATATTTGTGGTTGGTTACCATTGGTTGGTGCGTCATGACTCCCTGGTTGGGGTCCGAGAAATAGTTAGAATCAGTGGCTCGAAATGTTATCAGATATGACCAAGAATAGCAGTCAATGGCAAGCGTGATGCAATCATATTCTTCCTTCTCTTTCTGTTTGATCTTTTCATATATAATTGTTTTCCTCCCAGATGAAATCCTTTATTCATTCTCCTTTTCTTTTCTTCATATTTTGTTTTATTGTTACTGGTACTTTTTTGATTGATCCAATCAAAGGAACAGATAAATAGTTAGAAAGCAATCAAGTGTTTTATTTAAGATGAATAGCTTTTTATCGAAAATCAGTCAGTTACCTCTGTCAAATAGTATATATATACTTTATTGTCACTGTTTCTACTTAATTTTAAGTTGATATTCTTGCCGAACAGTATTATAAATGTATAGGTCACTGTATAGGTTGTCAGCCAATGACATGGCGTCGTGGGATGAAGGATATTTGTGGTGTGTTAGCATCGTATTTTATTCTGAGAACTACACATGGTATCAAAAGCAGTATTTGGAATAAAGGCAGGATTATTACGGAGCCTATTGAATTTGGCACTTCATTTGTAATTAGCTGATACTGTAGGTTCAAATCAGCCTCCACCGAATCCAACTCTGCAGACTGGCTACTATCATCGTGGCTGATAAAATATGGATGACTGTTAGCCTAATGTATGAATCAAATCTGTTGTGGAAAACTGAGCAGTAACACAAAGTCTTATATGCGTGATAGAATTCTACTTGCTGATACCAACAGTGAACTATTTACGAATATCAGGAGGAACGGACGAAGATGTCAAATCGAGCGAGAATCGAGAAGGCGAGAAACACATTCATCAACCTGAATCAACCAATCTGGAAATCTTCATCACTCAGCCACCATCAACAACAAAATTCGGTCGGATTCTCAATACAAACGTCAAGTCGGTCAGTTCTTCTATACGGATCAGATCAGAAACTTGGCGGGCGGGCGGGTCACAAAGAATATTTCCAACATCCTGTTGCAGACCTTTATCAACAACTAACTGTCTTCGCTGGATCTATACTGAAGATCAGATGGCTGGGCCGGAAAGAATCACCAACAAGAAACTATGGGAACAAACAAACGAACAAACAAAGAACCAATCGCCAAACAACAAATATACAGGAGAAAGTGGAGATGGATTGGACACTCACTCGCTGAGGAGGCCGCCACTGGGTGACATCGCGCGCGCGTCAGGCCATTTCTCGAGTGGAACCAGGTCGAAAGGGAAGCGGCGAGTGGGACGTCAGTGCAAGGGTGACATGGAGGAGATCGTGTGAAGAGAGAGGAGTTGAAAGAGTATGGACTAACATGGATGCAGGTGAAAAGCACAGCAGAAGACAGAAGCAAGTGGAGACATGAAGTTGAAGCCCTATGTTCCACTAGGAACCCAAGGAAACAATAATAATATAATAATAATTTACGAATATCATAGACAAGGCTTACAGTAGACCACATCTACTTAATTTACGCTGAAATACATCAAAGAAACTATTGTTTACTGATAGGAATATAATTAAAAGATATACATATATAAACACAGTTACACTTACCAGATTTATATTTACATATGCCACTATTGATCAGGATTATCAAATTGACCCGGTCAATACTAATAATAAAGGAGTTGATCAGAGTTAATTACAGTTAGCTTATGATTCAAGACTTGATTGTCTCGAGTGTGATTGATAACCTGATGAACAGCAATCAGTTGTCATACCGCTTTTAGATATCCCCCCTGAAGGGCCAATTGTATGAACGACAACAGTAGCAGGAGAAGTAGATGCTAGGACGGTAGAGGCAACAGGAGCACCAGCACCGACACCAACACCAGCAGTAGTAGACGAAGAAATTGAAGACAATGAAGAGTCATTTTCATTTCCCTGGTAATGTGATGATGTGTAAGCTACAGTAGAATGGATAGACGAAGGAGGAAGTGGAGGAGGAGGAGGATGATGATGATAGTCAAAAGGGGGATCAGAATTTTTTGGATTAGTATTCATTGACGGTAACACTTGTAAATCAGGACGAATTTTACGCCGTCTAGACGATCGAACTAAAAGAACACTATCTGTAGCAAAATAATCATACGACTTTTTACCATAATTACTATACATATCAGTTATCTCATCATTTTCATTGTTCGGATAATATATACCAATAGGATTTTCAGAAGGGATACCAACATTCCTATATGGTTTAGATAAATGATGAGGATGTGGTAATGAATAACATGTTACACTGTCTGAGGTCAAAGGGTTGAAGGTGACATTTTGACTAGAAAGAGGAGGAGTCAGTTTATCGCCTATCATATCATGTTGTGGTTTGTCTAATTCAATAGGTATTGTTATTGCTTTTGTAGCTGTAACTGTTTCATCCTGTGATGATGGTATAGATTTATCTGTTTTTTGTACAGGAGGTGATCGAGGTAATAGACTGCCTATTGATGCTGAACCAGGCGTAGATGACATAGAATTTGATATAGGCGTATTAGAACTTGAAGTAGAAACACGTCCACCACTTGAAGATTGAAATACATTTGACTGGTGAGATGAAAATTTAGGTAGATTTGGTGTTTGATTTGTGTTCATTTGAACAGAGATCAGATCATTTCGGGCAACTGATGGTTGTGATAGGAAATTCCATTCTAAAATATACAAAAAAAGAGAAAAAAAACACACCACACAAAGGATAAGTTAAAAGCTCTGGAATCCAACACTTGACAATAATTTAAAAGTAGATGACAGATAGGCATAGGGAAAGCTACATGCAATTCTAAAGGAAACATCTCAAATGTGGTAACACAGTGATGAGATTAAACATCTGAGCGACAATACAACTCTTCTGAACATACAGCCTAATAGACTGACAATCATTAACCTTTCCGCGAAATATTACGTGAGAGATTAACTCTTGATAAATATAAATGCATGTTTTCTTAACTAGCCAGGTTCGATTATCGGCCGATATACTCCTAAATCTCGTTCAGCCGGTAGTAAGCTTGGGACACAAAGGAAACTGACTAACTGACTGGTTTCAACGTAGAACTTGGCACAGATGTGCAGCAGTTCGAGTTGCCACACTCTACTTAACATAAGCTAAGAGAGGAGAGTAAAGGTAGATAACAAACAGAAGTGTGAGGCAAAAAAGAATAGTAACATGGAAGAACAGTAAAGTTTTATTGGATGTCATAAATCACAAAGAGTGAATGCATCTGCGCCAGACACTGAGAACGACTTTGAGTCATGTCACCAACAGAGTGAACTGCTGAGAAGTATACACGCCCTTTGGTTGACAGCCGGATATCACGTCTACGTCAGAGATGGAGTAAGTTGACATGTGCCACACGAGCTTTTTGTATCCCAGCTGAGATTTCGTCAGCGAACAACCTGCTGGGGCTGATGCAACTCCCCAAATATGTGAAGTGGTCAAACACGCTCTACTACTTCAATCCTTATCTTTAATTATTATTATTTCCTTTAGTTCCTAGAGGAACATAGGGCTTCAGCTGCATGTCTCCATCGGTTCGGTTCTCTCCTAAAGTTTTCACCTGGCTCCAGGTCTGCCCACATGAACTTGACTTGTGCTCTATCTGCAGCTCCTGTTTCTTTGAAAGCTTTTAATTTGATTTGGATTGTCCCTTGTACGAGATAGTGGTCTGAGCCATCGTCTACTCCTCTTCTTACTTTTGTATCCAGTAAGCTGAGCCGCCACTTCCTTGAGGTTGAGATGAAGTCAGTTTAATTTTTGGTTCGCCAATCTAGTGACACCCCTCTTAGCCTCGTGGATATCTTTGTGTTTGTGTACGCTGTCACCAACCACTAGTTCATTGAAGGCGCAGAAGTCGGCGAAAAGTTCTCCATTTTCATTCACTTCTACAAGAGCTGCTCCCGTTGAAATTTTGGTGAGTCCATTCCCGTTCCATCTGCTTTCACATATTCCCAGTACTTGAATTTCGTATCTTTTCATCTCGTTTGCAATCTTGGCAGCTTCGCCAATCTCGTACATGGTAGGAACGTTCCACGTCCGCACAAAGACTTTTTCATTTGGCGCAAGGAGATTCATCTTGCTGAAGTTTCTGTAGCAACTTTGTTTACAGGGTAGGGTTGCTAGTCTCACACCTGAGAAGGGGGGTTGCTACATTAAAATATCATTTAAAGAGGAGCGACCTTGTGGGTTGCTCCCCCTAAAATCAGGAAAAAAGGAATAAAGCAATCAGAACAGCACCAGCAAAAGGAAAATAATTCACAACAGGAATGGGAGCGACAACAACAATGAAAAAATAACCTTAGCAGTATTATCACAGTTAAATAGACTCATTGGCTTGGGCCGACTTAGACATGTCAATCCATTAATATATAGAATTACAGATATTAGTTAGTGTTAGACAGTCACAAAATGACAAGCAGATAGTTATAGGTACTATCGGTCAACAAGATTATGTCCACAGTTCAGTGTTCGAAAGGCAAATAATTACAATAAGTTCCACAACTTTTATTGGCAAGAAAATCCACAGAAATAAGAGTTTTATGTAACTGAGTAAATGTAGTGTGACAGTCGAACAGTGCGTCAAGGTCAAGCTAGGAGTCAATGTAGTCCAGTCCTGCAGCATCATCTTACATGGGAAAGATCGAGTGTGAGGCTTGCAACGTCACCCCAACAAAAAACACCACTTCTACTGAAACTGCAATGCGCAAGCCTGAAGTTCTATGTTCTACTCGGAATGTAAAGGATTGAAATAATGAATAAATAATCATAATAACTAGCGATTCTGATATGAGATTCGCCATCGGATCCATGATTTCAAATGAATGTGTCAGATAGGCAGTTTTACAGTTACAGAGCAAAATAAGTAGCAAAAATATGAAAAAAATCTAGATAAACAACTACTTCATACACATGTATACAGTTAGTGTGGATTTTATATTTTAGTAAGCAACATTTTCGCAAAAGTATCGGAATATAAACGCGAAAACACTGGCACATATGAAAGTCACTGGGTTAAAGACAGGTTTCAGAAGGTATCATTTTCAACAGAAAACTACAATTATATCATTAACAAATATCATTACCAATTCGATATCTAGGAGAATTGCATACGATTACCAATCGTACAACAATATATTTTCGATTTATTTACCGACTATAATTGACTGATGGTTCAAATGGTGAGCTTATCGAATCTCCACCCTTGGAATGTGAAACTAAGCTATTGAATCGAAAAAAATCTGGGATAAGGCTAGACGACCGACTGACAGAATTCAAAACCTTACACAGAAGTGCACTAGTTCAACTTGCCACACTCCACGTACAACACAAACGACAGAACAGAAGAGATTCTCTACTGAGAACGATTTTGAGCCATATCACTAATTGTCTCCAGCCATTGGTTTTAAAACCCCAATTAAGCCGTCTACATCTCTCTACATGCCTCAAACTAATTGTCAAAGACTTCATGGTTTTTGTTTGACTCCCCCTAACTCTTTTCCACTCTGACCCTATGTCAGTTGAAGTTACGCGTCATGGAGGGCTTTAGCTAGGTACGCATAATACACATTTCCTAGCCATCTCAATTGCTGTGGCTTCACAACCTCCTCGATTGATTTTCTCTTACTGCCTAACACTAGATGCCAACGTCACGTTATTGTAACACCTAACATGGGAGATAGAATGTAGACAGGCAGGATCAAAGCCAACTAGCCTTCTCCTATCTTCCAATTTCAACGGACATTCGTCAAAGTCATAAAGGAGGACGGAGTGAACCGATGGGTAGTATACTTGTCCTTTGATTAAAAGTCGAATATCATGTCTACGTCAAGGGTGACGTAAGCAGGGAAATCTTAAAAGATGCTTTGGTATCAAAGCTGAGATTTCGTTATTTGAGGTTAGGCGATCAGAATTTACCGACTGAAAAGATTGTGAAACTTTATCAAATTAGCCGTCTCACAAGCAATCATCGAAGTAAAAAGTAGAATTAGACTAGAAATAGAGTAAAAAGTGGGCAGATCAAAGGACTATACACATTCATGAAGTTTGCTGTCGACTGCCTGTCTGACAACGAGGAGTAATGTACATCACCTGGATGAAATCATCGAAAAAAGTACAGATATCTATGGTTCTTTTTAACTGTCGTATTGTTACATTTGTCTTCAAAGTGTGGCAAGTTCAGTTCATGCGATTACGTGCACTGTTCTATGTGTATTTATCTGTCTGACATTTTTGAAATAAGAAAATTTGAGGGAAGTTAATTTATTTCTTCATTTTATTTACATCAAATACCCAGTTTGCAACTTTCCAGACTTACAAAATGCACAGCATAATTCGGATTTGGACACAAGAATATGCCGTCTTCTATAGAGCACGCTTACATTCCACTAAGAAGTCGAAACTGAACAGAGCAGGATTTCTAACTTCCGTCACAATTGATGAGATAGTGGTCACTACTGTGTCATATTGCCAGTGAGTAAATTATTCTGGACATTCGAATTGATGGAGTTCACAGAACGCAACTGTTCATTTGGCAGTTTCCAAAAGTATTTCTCAAAAAAATAATAATCACTAGAATGCACTTATAAAATTTTGTTTAAAAAACTTTCCAGATATTATTAAATAAGTGTTTTTTTTAAAAATATTTTATTTCAAGTTAGATTATGGGATGATATCAGTGCGAGAAACACTGAAAACCAGCACAGAGTATTGAACAGATGTGTCTTACTAGTCTGAGACTCGAAACCAATAAGCACCCAATAGGGATTCAATCCACCACCTTCCGATTACAAGGCGAACTCGTAGACCATTCATTGAGCAGGCGGGACGTGATCCAGTAGCCTATGAATTCCAGCTTCTGCCAATTCATGATTTGAGCTCGACCACCAACCAATTTCTTCGGCGAGTACTTGTTCGACCCTATGGACCTCACTGGTCACAACTTCTCACTAGAAGCAACTTCAGCCTATAGCCAGTCACCAGAGTGTTAGTTTATAGGGATCTGATCTATTTCAGGTTTGTTTCCAAACTGGAAAGAAATAAATCTCTCGTACTCCCTAGAGGTTTCCAATGGTTCTCGAACTGATATCAATCCTTGATCAAACCCGAAACAAATACTTGCCTTAGAAATTTTTTAGGTAAGAAAACTCGCCAATAAAATGAGTTTTTAGCAGTATCAAATGTTACAAGAGATAAGTTTTAATGCCTGTTTAATCAAGTCGTGACCAATCGGGTGCAGCAAGTCGGGTGAGATGACAAATACTCGCCGAAGACATTGGCCAGGGGTCGTGCTATGTCGTGAAGTTAGAATTCATGCACTGGCCATTGAATCGGGTCCTAGTGGCTTAATGGTATACTGACTCGCCTAGTAACCAGAAGGTCCTGAGTTCGAATCCCAGTGGGTGCGCACTGCCGAAGAGTCCCAAACTAGGACGAAACAGCTGTCCCATACTTCCAGGTTTTCCAATGGTTCTCTGACTGATGTCAGCTCATGATGGAATCCTGAAACACATTAAACTTTATTAAATTCTGTCCAGAAGATAACAGAAGATTGAATTTATTTGTATAACTAAGAGCAAGGTGGTTTACACAGTTACCATGTAGAATAGGTGTATAGGCCATTAACAACAGTTTGAATACACAATGTACAGTTTATTGACTAGTAGTACACATCATAAAATAGATGATTTCTATTCACATTTGTCCTTTTTACATAACGGAATGTTGTTGTATATTTAACCCGCTTCACGATAAAATTTAAAAAGGTCATATATTTATGGTAGGAAAGTGAATGTAAGCAACTAAAGTGTTGTACTCTTTCTCTTAACATATTTTTTTTTTAATTTTGTACTTCAGTTGTACAGAGAGATGTGAATGTGTGTATCAAAAAAAAAGCAAGATGAAATCTTATGCAAAACATTCCTTTAAATGAATTTAACAAGCAAAGCTACAATACAACACGTAAAGCAGAGATTTAACTGCTTTAGAAATTTACCATAGAAAAGCAATCTCAACTAAACATTCCCTTTCTTGACGTATGTGTGTGTGTGCGTCTCACTAGATGTCATGGTGGATCTCTCGAAAGATTCATTCACTCAAAACGTATATGGAATGGGCAACTAAACTAAGTTTTTATAGTTACATGCCAATCTCCAGGAGATAAGAAACCCAATTCATTCGTTGTGGTTAAGGAATAAGAAATATTTCTACATCTAAATGTATTAATGCAGAACTCTCCACCCTGTAAGCCACACTAGCAGAAAAGTTACTCGAGCTGATTTATTGAAAAAACACAAAACACGATAGATAAGCAGTCCAAACAGGTCACCGACTCAATTCCAAATAAAACCATATTCATGAATTTAGAATTCAAAGGTGATCAGGTTTCTTATATATGCTCAAAAATCGTCCCTCTAAATCAGTCAGTACGACGTTCTTTGCAGCTAAACTCCAGTTGACCTTCAACATACATAAGTTGTTCTTAATTGCTGTAAAAGATAACTACCCTCGCCTGACCGCCTTCATGTGCATTTGACAGATCACCTGTTTTGTGGTGTAAGGTATAACATTTAGTCACAGATAGCGAATGCTTTCCATGCGGATACGAGGACATATTCCAGCATAGTCTTACAAAGAAGAAAGAAAGTGTATGTAAAGCTCTATTCTATAACCCGACCGAAAGCTGCTACCTTGACGTGGTGGTCGGGCTTGAACACCGCAATGACCTAATCAAGCTATACTGGCTGAGACTTATGTCTCTTGAGGTTCTACCATGCCAGGCAGGTTGTTTGGATAGCGGTTAAACAAAAAGCAGCTACCCAATCCAACATCATGTCCAATACAAAATTACAAAATTTCATGCCGGATCGGCCGTGGCCCGGATTAACAACGACCGCGCTTCCTGCTGCCGTGTCACAGGGCGGGAGTGATAAATCTGCTACTGAGACACACCAAACAAAAAGAACAAACAAAAACAGGCCGCGTGTGACCGGCCTCAAGCAGTTGTCCCCTGGGCTCTGCGGTCACGCAACCAACTTCCACGGTGTGGGCAGCCGGGAAGTAACAATCGCCCTCACAATCCGAAATGCACACGAAACCTCTCTATTACTCACTCATCTTTGTCTTCATCTTCATCTCTATCATCTTGCCTTCCTTCCACTGATGCAACTCCTCGACTTGATAGCTCTCCACTTCCTCTCCACTCTGCGTCCACTAAAAACGATGGAAGCCAAAAAACCACCACCGACAGCCTCTTAAAGCCGCGCCACCAATTTCATATAGGAGCTCTTAATGTTAGGACACTTTGCCAAATAGGACAACAAGCATCACTAGCCAAGACCCTGGCATCACGAGCCATTGATGTATGCTGTGTTTCAGAAACACGCATACAAGACCCAAGTGTGGTTATTCACCTAACCCCACCTGGCCAACAGGTTGAATCTGCAAAATTCACCTTGAGGGTGTCAGGAGATGCCACAGCTAGTTCACGAGGATTAGCTGGCGTAGGGATAGCTTTGAGTACTAGGGCAGAAAAGACATTGCTTGACTGGATCCCGGTAGATAGCCGAATGTGTGCTGTCCGCCTGAACGGATCAGTAAGAAGGAGGAAGGACTGCACTACTCGCCGATGCCTTTTCGTAATCTCCGCCTACGCCCCCACTGACTGCAGTTCAGATGAAACGAAGGATGAGTTCTACCAAAAGCTGTCTAGTTTGGTGAGAAAGGCTAAACGCTCAGACATAGTCGTTCTAGCTGGTGACTTTAACGCTCAAGTAGGGAAATTGTGTCAATCTGAGAAGGATGTCGGTGGCACCTATGGAGTTCCGTGCCAGCGAACCGACAACGGTGACCGTCTCCTACAGTTCTGCTCTGATAATCATTTGTTTCTTGTAAGCACTAACTTCAAACACAAGGAGAGACACTGTTTGACTTGGAGACCCCCTTCATCAAACCAACGCTGGACACAAATAGACCACATAGCAATAAGCTATCGTTGGCGTGGGTCGGTAGGAGATTGTCGCTCCTTCTGGAACACGTGCGTAGATACCGACCATGCACTGGTCCGCGCTCGTGTGTGCTTACGACTGAACGGACGTAGGAAACAGCTGGCGGTAAAACCATCACGTCCCCAGCTCGATCAGGAAACTAAATCCGTATTTGAGGAAGAACTAGCTAAACACATATCTGTGTTCGACAGCTGTGCTCACCCTGAAGAAGCTTGGAAAAATATCCAGGCAGCCATAGATACAGCTGTAAAAGCTGTGAATAAGGTAAACCCAAAGGTGAGTAAAAACCACTGGATCTCCACCGCCTCATCCGAACTGATAGATGCTAGAAGACTTATTCCGGCGAGCTCCGAATTCAATGAGGAGCGAAAGCTGCACAAGAGGAAACTTACGAAAAGTCTCCGCAAGGACCGTGAACAGTGGTGGGCGACAAAAGCCAAAGAGATGGAGAAAGCTTCGAGGATAGGCAACACCAGGCAACTCTTTGGACTCATCAGGGAAACGGGTGGGAGAAGACAAATCATTAGTGAGACAATCTCGGAAAAAAATGGCACTATAATTAGCTCACAGGATAGACGACTGGATCGTTGGAAAGAGCATTATGAGGAGCAGTTTAATTTGCCCACAGCCACGCTCAACCTTCCGAGCATCCAACACCTCCCTGAATGGGATATAGATACAGGTCCTCCGTCACTAACTGAGGTTACTAAAGCTGTCACCAATCTGAAACTAGGCAAAGCAGCGGGACCTGATGGAATGACTCCAGAGGTATTTAAGTACGGTGGAGACAGCTTACTGTCCGGATTAACTGAGGTACTAGGCAGCGTTTGGGAATCAGAAGAAGTCCCATCGGGTTGGTGTAAGTCACTGATTATCCCCATATACAAGAAGGGAGACAAGTCTTCCTGTGATAATCACAGAGGGATTAGCTTGACTAATATAGTATCTAAAGTCTTAGGCTCAATAATCATGCGTAGACTGAGTGGTGCTCGGGAAGCACAAACACGAGAGAGCCAGGCAGGCTTTAGACCAGGAAGAGGGTGTATTGATCATATCTTCACCCTCCGACAGATTCTAGAACATAGGCATTCCTACCGGCGTCCAACAGTCATTATATTTCTTGACCTAAAGGCAGCATTCGACTCTGTCGATCGGGAAGTTCTCTGGAGATGCTTGGCTGTAAAGGGAATTCCGAGAAAATATATTGCACTGATTAAGGCACTCTATTCGTACTCATACAGCCAGGTGAGGGCTTACGGCGAGCTGTCATCTGAACTGATGACGACCAGTGGTGTCCGTCAAGGATGCCCATTATCTCCTTTTCTATTCAACTTCATCATAGATGTGTTAATGGACTTAACCCTAGGTGACTTCAGCGATTCAGGGATTGACTTGCTACCTGGGAATAATCTCGTTGACTTGGAATATGCAGACGATATAGTCCTTCTAGGCGAAGACGCTGACGAAATGCAGAGTCTTCTAAACACCTTGAACAGCAATCTACGAATGTTTGGCATGCGATTCGCTCCCGCCAAATGCAAGATGATGTTACAGGACTGGACTACATCGACGCCTAGTTTAAAAATAGGAAGTGAAGTGGTAGAGCACGTTGACCGCTTCACTTATTTGGGAAGTACCATCAGCCCCAACGGGCTGATCTCTGACGAAATCTCAGCACGAATACAAGGGGCTCGTTTCGCATTTGTTAGTTTACGCCGACTCTGGCGTAGACGAGATGTTCGACTATCGACCAAAGGGCGGGTGTACTGCTCATCAGTCCGCTCCGTCCTCCTTTATGGTTGTGAGACCTGGCCACTGAGAGTGGAAGACATGAAAAGACTAGCTGTCTTTGATCATAGGTGCCTGCGTTCTATTTCCCGTGTAAAGTGGCATAATAAGGTGAGCAACATGGAGGTTAGGCGTAGAGTTCTAGGTAAACAGGGGAAATCAATCGACGAAGTCGTGAAGCTACAAAGACTGAGATGGTTAGGACATGTGTTACGTATGCCAAGCCATCGCCTCCCTCGACGAGCAATGTTAGCGGATATAGGGTCAGGCTGGAAAAAAGCTAGCGGCGGTCAAACAAAAACTTGGCATCAGTCAATGAAATCCACAACAGTTGGTCTAAGCCACGTAGGAAGGTGTAGACTTCCAGGCTGGGGTCCTCGGGACGGTAAAAATCTATGGTTGGAAACAATTGGTGACATGGCTCAAAATCGTTCTCAGTGGCGCAGATGCATCCACTCCCTGTGACTTATGATCTCCAATGAAACTGTTTTGTATTTCTTTATTACTCCTTTGTCTCACACCTCTGCTCACTGTTTCTATTTGCTTTTCTTGTACTTTCTTCTCTTGCTTCGCGTGCTACACGGAATGTGGCGACTTGAACTTCCGCACATTTGTGCAAAGTTCTATGTCGAAAACAGACAGACAGTCTATTCTATAACACATGATCGACTTCTGTCAATCTACCAACCCCAACCATGGTTTAAGGAGCATCTATCGAATTCATGCTAACTTGCCGCGTTTTCTTCATTCTAAACTTCTAAAGATAGTAGAGGTCTTGCCCATTCATGAATTCAAGCCAAACCTTTGTGTTGTATAAGAGAAGTATGTACAGTCCACATGTCTACCTTAGCCGCTAAGGGACAAACATTTCTTTTTTTGCTTTTCATTTTGTTTATTTAGTTATTCTATGTACCTTCCATTTTTGTTACGGTTATGATTATTATTGTCATTGTAACTATTAGTATTATTCTCACTGTGAACTGTTTCCGATATTATTATTATTATTTTACTTGTCTTATTTGTCATTATAAATCAAACAGTGTTTTCGCATTGTTAAATTCTATCTCACTAAAATTCACATCCTATTATGTAACGTTTTTAGTTGTCTGTCGGTCCTGCAATTCTACAACTCATCCCGAAATCTATCCATCATATGAACTATTCTATATATGATATCATGTTGTGTGTCTGCTTTCGACATAGAATTTTGCATATATGTGCGGCAGTTCGAGTCGCCACACTCCCTTCTTGTAGCACACAAAGCAACAGAAGAAAGTAGAAGAAATGCATAATACAGAGACAGAAAAAAGAGGTGTGAGACAAAGGAATAGTAATGACGAACAATACAGTTTCATTTGAAATCATAAGTCACAAGGAGTGGATGCATCTGTGCCATTGAGAACGGAAGTCCACACCTTTCTATGTGGTTTAAACCAACTATTTTAAATTTCATTGACTGGTGCCATGTTTGGTTTGACCGCCACTGGGTGGCTCTTTTCCAGCCTGATCCTATATCAGCCAACATTGTCCGTCGACGAAGGCGATGACTAGGCATACGTAACACATGTCCTAACCATCTCAGTCGATGTAATTTCACAGCCTCGTCGATTGATTTCCCCTCCTTACCTAGTACTCGACTGAAGCCTAACCTCAATATTGCTCACCTTATTATACCACTTCACACTGGAGATACAGCGCAGGCACCTATGATCAAAGACAGCTAGCCAGTCTTTTCATTTCTTCCACTCTCAATGGGCAGGTTTCACAGCTAGCCATGAAGGAGGACGGAGCGGACTGATGTGCTGTACACCCGCCCTTTGGTCGATAGCCAGCTGGATTTCAAGTCTGCGCCAGAGACGGCATAAACTGGCGGGCGTATGCGAAACTAGCCCTCTGTATCCGTGCTGAGATTTATGGACACGTGGAAACAATGCTTATTATACACATGAAAATATGTGGGAAGTAATTAGGTCAAGTCATGAAAATAACTTGTACTGTAGTCATGATGGTTTTTATGATTTCCAATGAAACTGTTTTTGTTCTTCGTTACTACTATTCCTTTGTCTCACACCTCTTTTTACTGTCTCTATTATGTATTTCTTCTACTTTCTTCTGTTGCTTTGTGTGCTACAGGAATGGAGTGTGGCGACTCGAACTGCCGGACATCTATGCAAAGTTCTATGTCGAAAACAGACAGACAGAACATAAAACGAAAATAAAGGCTATGCGACCATACTGATCAGCGACACATTTAACACCATACAGTCTAAGATATATCACAGTTTACGAAGTTTAAATAGTGTAAAAATGCATCAAAACAATAGGGCAAACATTCAACACTCATTTTCACCATGAAGAAAATCACTCTCCTTCTCCAACTCATGGTAATCCTTCACTCGTGACAACTTATTGAAACTGAGGCGAGTCAATCCCCTCATCTATCAATAATAATAATACGTGAATTAATCTTCAAGCATTGGCTTTCTGAAGTCAAATATAATTTGAAATTGATCAAATCCCTTGGGATCAACACTCGAAAATTATCCTACTCTTACACATAAATAACTTAACACAAATAACTGGACAGCATCCCTCCTCCTATGATGGTCAAAAGCCTTTATCCTTTTCACATGCTACTTTCATCAGCATAAATACCACATAACTGAAGAGTAGAACGTGTAAAGAATGTAAAAAACAAAACAACCAATTCATGGTAAACTTTAACAATCACAAAACCATGAGAATGAAGGGGCGGGGGGTAATACGATCATTTGATTGTCTTAACCAAATAAAAATAAGAATTGATTTCACCATGAACATTTTAACACATATGGTTGAATAGCGTAGCTAATGAAATGAATAACATCCAAGCGAAATCTTACTCATGGTAAGATCTTGAAAATTATTATATCCATATTTTTGAGATATCTTGTTCAAAATTTATAGGTCCTAAAGAGGTCAAAGGACCTACGAAAACTTTTGCTTAAGTATTATGATAACCTTTTTATTTGTATCCAAGTGTTGGTTTGTAGGGATTTGGTTGATTGGTTACAGGATTTCATCATGAGCTGACATCAGTTAGAGAACCATGGGAAAACCTGCGAGTACGGGACAGCTGTTTCATCCCAGCTTGCGACTCTTCAGCAGCACCCACCCATCGGGATTCGAACCCAGGACCTTCTGGTTACAAGGCGAGCTCGTATACCATTTAGCCACTGGGACCCGATCCAATGGCCAGTCCATGAATTCTAATTTCTGCCAATTCACGACATAGCGCGACCCCTGGCCAATGTCTTCGGCGAGTATTTGTTCTCACGCCCGACCTGCTGCACCATACTGCACTTTTTATTTGTATTTGTAATTATTCAGTCAAGAAATTGTACAAAATGCATGATGGTAAACACATCAATACACAGTACTAATTAGTACATAAGGTGGGAATAATAATAATAATAAAAACTGTACTTTATCGGAAAATTAATGTACTTCAAATGGGATTTCAAGGCTTTCTGTAGTATAACTTATCTTTAATCTTACACAGTATTATACACGTACAGAATATCATCATCCAAAACTCATATTAATCTCATATGTTCTAGATGAAGGGTGAAGTTTAAGAAATTCTCAAGAATTACTTTTTTATTTCTAAGTTATGTTGGGGGAAGGTGGGATTTTCGGACACGTGAAAACAATGCTTATTATACACATAAAACTATGTGGGAAGTAATTAGGTTAAGTCATAAAAATAACTTGTACTATAGTCACTTTGCAATTTTTCTTACTTTAATATTGTATAATCTTAATGTGTGTTATTATTATTTTTCTTGACAAAAGAGATTCAAAGACAAATATAGGAGTAGATGAAAATGTTTGTGAAACAAACCACTGTTTAAATATTTATCAGTACTGTTCTTCGTTTATTAGAGTCAGATAGAGAAATATGAGAAATATGAAGACCATGCCACCACGTAAGTGTGGTATGTGTATTGCGCCATCTAAGTACAAGGTACTGTTACAAGATTGACAAGAGCTTCTACCTGCACTCACTTGCGCAGGTGAACCGTTCGAAGTTGTCGATAAGTTTGTGTATCTGGGTAGTTGTGGGGGTGATGGCTTAGGTATGACGGACGTAATTTCCAACCGTATCATGAAAGCTACGGTGGTATGCGTCAACTTGAGCCACAACCTTTGGCATCGTCGTGATGTTAGCCTAGCTGTAAAAGGTCGGGCATACAGTGCTTTGGTGCGTACTGTCTTGGTCTAACGTCTGTGAAACCTGGCCTCTCCGACCTTGGGATGTGCGATGACTCTGCGTATTCACCACTGCTGCTTCCTCCGTAGGATTGCTTGAGTTCCATGGTATCATCGTGTGACTAGTCCTGAGGTCCCGCAGCATGTGTTTGGACAAAGTGAAGA
Organism: Trichobilharzia regenti; assembly: GCA_944472135.2. NCBI lineage: Eukaryota > Metazoa > Platyhelminthes > Trematoda > Strigeidida > Schistosomatidae > Trichobilharzia > Trichobilharzia regenti. The sequence goes on along the minus strand of OX235262.1, from coordinate 42,704,638 downwards.
TCACCATTTATTGAATGCCATCATCTGGGAACACCGGCTCCAGTGGTTTCGACATGTGCCACAAGTATAATCCCAGAGGCTATCATACCGTTCTCTTTCCGTTAGCCCTGGGACGCGATGAAAAAGGTGGAGAGGTGGTCAGCCCATGACATGGCATCGTAGGATGAAGGAAATTTGTGTTAGGTTACCACCGATCGGGGCGTTACGACTCCTTGGTTGGGGTTCGAGAAATAGCTGGAATCTGTGCCTCGAAACGTTATCAGATATGGTCAAGAATCGCAGTCAATGGCAAGCGTGCTGCAGTTCTCTTCTTCCTTCTTTTTCTGACAATAATTCGACGAATACTGTTTGTTCTTGTCAAGTATAATTGTTTTCTTCCCAGATGAAACCCTTTATCTGATTGTCTTCTTCTTTTTCTTATAGGTTGTTTTATTATTATTATTGTGTGGCGCATCTTCTTTTGTGCCCTATTGTTCCAGACTTTGTGTTTCAAATGAATTATTTTTTAATGTCACCGAATGGTAACCAATATGAACGGAAAGAGAACAACTCTTCAGATCTTATTTAATGTCTAAGTGATTTGTGTTCATAGTGGAATCCAGATATCATTATTACCTGCTAGTAAAATACTATTATTATTATTAATATTCACTGATTCCATCAGATTACAAATTGTGTTACACAATTGGTTGTATAGATGACACATTATAATTTGTTTGACTTGTGTTTCCTCACATTTAGTCATTCATTTGCAATACAAATTAATCAGTAACCACATGCATGCTGAAGTTATTTGCTATAAGTCACACTTGTCACGACAGATGATGATATCACTTGTCTGCTGAAACCTGTGTGTAAGTAAAGTTGGATTAATTTACGTGATTCACTTGATGATAGATAGTTAAGTGACCTCATATGAACTACACAGACATAATTTTTCACTTGGATAGTAATCTAATAATAAATAGCTTACACTACTGAACTGTATGACCTACCAAGCTTTTGTGTTTCAACCTGTTTTGTACTCGGATGGGAATATACAGCTTCAAATTTTGAAGTTTACGTAGCAGTGGTGTTGTTTCCACGGTATGACGTTGGTAGCCTCACGTCCAACCCGCCTACTTTTTCTGACTTACTACTGACTTGCAAAGGTTTAGGAGAGTGTCTACCGTGAATCAGATCCAGAGTGCTTCGTGGCAAGGAAGCAGTTTCCCATTGAATGGCCGATGCGTGCAAACGTATAGTAAACAAAGATAGGTGTAGGACTGCTGGCTATTTCGAAATGTGTTCCGCTATTCTGTCGAAACATAATCAAATGGTATACATAAATATGCATCCTAAAATGCTGCAGACAATTCTTCGATAGGTAGCGAACAATAATAAACGATATTGAAAGTAAGAGCATACCAAAAAAACTAAAACTCTTAAAATTAGCCAAGTCATATGACAGGAAATGTCATTATGTAATAAAAAAAACCCAGTAAAACAAGAAGTTAAACTATGATTAGACAACCTTTCAATTCATGACTATGTAAGCCAGACAATTATTATAACTTGATTTTGTTACATATACACAATAACACAAAATTAATTCCAATGACGCCCTGTTTGGACATACTACGTTTTAAGTAATTAGTGTCATGAGTCTAGATCCTTTGTTTGCTACAGACTGGATTCTATCTATATCCGTGATGTTTACAATGTGATCATTAGGCTAGATGGTTCGTCTCATCAAGATGCCCTCTGGATTATTATTACTACTAGATGATTGGAGACACACACAATCGAGAAGATTTCAATCTTGTACCGAACAAAAGACCAGTCGTATGATATTAGTTACTCACTACCTACCATCTAGTGTCCAATCAAAAACATGAAATTGAAGCTATCAAGTCATTCATTCACTGTTGTCAGCAGACAAAGACAGAAAGATGTTTGTAATTGCCGAGGCTTGTGCAATTAGCAATTACAAACTCGGTCTCTGTGTACACATGGAAATGCTGGTCACCTTGAATCTGTCATGGTAATATGTCTTACTTATTAACTGTTAAAATTATTATTAGTAGTAGTGTAACAACAGAAGACAAGGGTCAGACAACAGATCGTTTTATTACGAAAATCAACACGTATTTATGTAAATTTCACATAGATTATTATAGCCTAGTCAAGTAGACAAACGCAGTCTTCTGATTGGTTGTTTTCGAGTTCCTCGGAAAGTGGAGCCATCTATCTGCGAATCATTTTGCCCACGTTTAAGTTTGCTGTGATTGGTTGTTGAAACAGCCTTGTTCATATTTTCTCACGGCCCATATTAGTGACCTAGACATTGACGTAGATTTATGTCAACCAATTGGCTAGCAGGCTGCTCTCACTACAGCAGTATTGTATTCTGTCTCTTATTATAATAATTATTATTATTATTATTATTATTATTATTAGTTTTGATTCATCTGAAACTATCATTCGTCAGTACCGCTATCTTAACTCGTATTGATGTAATTATAACCATTATTATTATTACTACTACTCATACTACGACTATTGTTATTATTAATATTATTCAGTTTGAAATTCTGGATATACTCAAGTGCCTTCTTTGATAACTAATTGTTTCTTCAATTGATGTAACTAAACTGTAGTGCACTAATGTCTTAATTTTAATCGTTCGTATCCCCCTGCCTTTATCTATCTGAACATGACCTGAATAACATTCACACCTGTCGTTTTGCAAGACTGATTCAATGTAACTGATTTACTTCATATATATATATATATATTACTGTTTGTTGTTTGTTTTTGACATATATGAGTAGTATACAGGGTTATGCATTTATGTTTGCTTTCATAATTACTACTTATAGTATCAAACTGATGGCAAATTGTGATCTGAATAATTTCGGCTTTTTTTTCCAAAGGAAACTGCTGAAACTCCAGTCACAATCGTGTACATCACAAATGGACTTATAATATTAGCACTTTGCTCAAGTTTTTTTTCCTTCACGTTCCCAGTGGAATGTAGGGCTTCTAGCTAGATGCCTGAAGTTTCTGTAGCAGTGTTTATTTTTACAGGATGAGGTTGCTAGCCTCATGCCCAACCTTTTCTCTTCATCAGCATTATTTCTGGCTTAGCGAGGTGAAAGAGTGCGTCCAGTGGCCGGGGATCGAACCTCGGACCATGTGCATGGTCGGCGAGCGTCCTAACCGCTTTGCCACCGATGCGCATCTCGCTCAAGTAGCTAGCCGGAAGTTGGTTTATTTGAACTGCTTTGAGCTTTTTGAGTTGAGTGTATTACCGGCTACACTGCTAATGAGTTCGGGTCGCAAATAAGCGGTGCAGCTGTCCAGCGTTTAGATCACTTTGGTTGATTTGGCTAGCAAGCACCACTGACTGATTGATGTGAATGGAATACAAATACTCATTTCAATCAACCAGTGGTATTTAGTTTCATGTTTGAAATACGGTAAATGAGATCTCAGTGCACAAGAGTAGTATAAAATGAATGTTACAATGAATGTATACAACAATGAGCTCTAACTAACCAGCTAGCACATCGATAAATTTTAATAAATCTGCTATAGTATTATGCATTCGTTATACATGGGTAGTAATTTATGAGAAATTGGATACGCAATACACTTTTGACAAATTATCTTACAGTGAAGTGAAAATCAAATCTCTCAAAATAACACACGTCAATAGGGGGGAGGGGGGGCAGTTGATCATATGACTGATGAAAAATTTATTCGAGAACACTAGATCACAAAAATAACAAAAAAAAAACAACCTATAACAACAGAGTACTGTTCGATATGACGTAAATGTCGACAGCGTCATTGTAAAAGAAACGTTTTTTGTTTCGTTTTTGTTTTTACATAATTAAATTGGAAGCTTTTAATTACCTTCTGTCAATCAAAGAGTATATCTGATGACAAAAATTCTATAAATCAACCAGAAAAGCTTATTTCAATGTCCTCCTACCTCAAAAAATTATACAGGCAGTTTTATTGCTTAGTTAGATCTGTTGAAATCAATCGAAACATGATTCAAGTATTGGTTTGTAGGGATTTGGTTGATTGGTTACAGGACTTCATCATGAGCTGACATCAGTTAGAGAACCAGTGGAAAATCTGGGAGTACTGGACAGCCGTTTCGTCCTAGTTTGGGACTCTCCATCAGTACGCACCCACGGGGATTCGAACCCAGGACCTTCTGGTTACAAGGCGAGCTCGTATACCTACAAACCAATACTTGAATACGAATGAGATGCTCACTGGCGACTGGCCCTATTCAGGTAGTTAGTTACCCGGGGTTCCAGTGGGAAGTCGTGACCAGTAGGGTGAAGCAGGTCGGGTGTGAGGACAAATACTCGCGCGAAGACATTCGCTAGGGTTCGCGCTATGTCGTGAATTGGCAGAAGCTAGAATTCATGGGCCATTGGTTCGGGTCCCAGTGACTTAATGGTGTATGAGCTCGCCTTGTAACCAGAAGGTCCTGGGTTCGAATTGTGGTGATGAGTGCGTACTGATGAAGAGTCCCAAATTGAGACGAATCAGCTGTTCAGTACTCGCAGGTTTTCCAATGGTTCTCTAACTGATGTCAGCTCGTGATGAAATCCTACAACTAAAGATCATTGTTAGTGTTACTGTGCATCAAAAATTAACAGATAGCAGATTTTTGAGCACAGTGGATAACACAGATTGACACTGTGGTTCATTGCTTTGTACAATCGACTCTCAACAATTAAGTCATAGGTCTAAAAATCCCGGTTAACTTACTGAATCAAATAAATATTATCAACTCTACAGTTGTAGGTATGCAGTATTGTTAATTACTGAAAGATTTCATTTCAAATGTCAGACTGTTAATTTCAGTTTCCGGTGTAAATGAAAGTTAAACGAAGCCGTTGGTTCCTATGACCCTTGCAAAATTGATGATACTGATATAGAAATCAAGTCTGAAGTTAAGTATCTTGGATTAATTATTTCTTCTGACCTCTCCTGGTTTTCCCATGTCTTAGCGATTTCTAAACGAATATTTCGTCTGGCTTTTTACATTAAGAAGTTAAGACACTCAGGCATAACCCAACCACTCCTATTACAGTTTGTCAACTCGTGTATTTTACCTATACTTCTTCACTGTTCACCCTTGCTTATTCCTTCCTGGATTGCTTAAAAAAGACTATGTCATACATACTACATAGAACTCTGAAGACTGTCAGTAGGACGAGTGGTATCCCATATCATTGACATTGTCACTGATAGACACTTGATGTCATGCAACAAAATTGGCTAAAGGAATTTTGTCAGACTCTGAGCACCCACTCTACCTGCAGTTCCAACCTTGTGTCTCATCAGGTAAAACAAGAAGTCTTTTCAGAAGACTTTATTCACGTACGTCTAAGTATAAAAATTCCACTATACTATATTTGGCACGTACTTTATGCGATGAAAATAGTGTCAGGCATGAACTAACTAACTAACCTTCTTTGCACTACTAAATAAACCATTCCCTCCACTCTTACACCATCAAACTTTATTGTTATTGTATTTCTTATTAACAATCCTCTCAATTTTTTTTTGTTTATTTTTTTTTCATAAGTGTGAACATAATTTAAGCTGTGTTAATAAATTTTAATTCTGTATTTTCCCTCACTATACTAACTATATCAGCAGAAGATTAGATCCAATAATCCATAACATGCTAAAATTTCAAAAGTGAATCGACAATACTGTTTGAAACAAACTCACTGTTATTATTATTATTGTTATTATTATATTTGATGATCTCAATTCGTGCTTCGAATATTTTGAATTTATATCGTAAACGTGGACAAATTCCTCTGGTTACTTTTCTTTTAATTTTTAATTTTATTTATATTCAATACTGTTTATATTGCAATACTGCGACAAATGCTGAGAATTCCATTCTGTTTTATAAGTACCGTTTTTGGAATAAAGTGGATTATTATTATTATTCACAAACAACCAGTTAGCTAGTAGGAATACAATACTCTTTAGATTTCAGTTTAAGTTAAACTTAAAGAAATAACGTTTCTGCATGTTGAGGTTTTTTTGAATCGCTTTTTTCTCTCTTTTGTCATCCTTTGTATAGTAGATGGAGTGTGGGGCGAACTGAACTGTTACACTTCCGTATAAAGTTTTGTGCAAAACCAGTGAGTGTGTGAATGAGTGAGTGAGTAAGTCAGTCAGTCAGTCATAGTATGGTTATGTATGTAGAAAGTGTAAAATGCAAATGAAAGCTCTAAATAACTTTAGGCTTGTTTTAGCTTCTCCCCAGATTTCTGTAAGATATAAATAATTCAAAACAATAGCAGCAGTGAAGTGAAGCGACTCTTTCCGGTGATTTCATTTTCTTTAACTGTACAGTTATATTCATAATACAATATTTTCTACAAAAGAGGATTGTATCAAAACGGATGAATTGTCAGAGAGAAGTTGAATAACACTCATAGAATTAATTTGAGATAAATGATTTTGATGAATAAGTTGTAATCAAGAAACAAATGGAGACGAAGGAAATCTGGTATAACGTAAGAGTTCAAGTGATAGAAAGAGTTAAAAATTGGTTTAGAACAAAAGGATCATTGCTCTATCTGTACGCCTAAAACTTCAGCAATGCAAAAAGGACGAAAGCGTATCGTGACTGGCAGGTTGATCTTCCCCTTGTAGATCATTTTTGACGGAGGGATTGGTCGAATATCAGTATCCAATTATTGCACTCCTTCTTTAATCACTAGTCAGCCTTTCTGCAATCCTGAAGGATAGTGTCCTTTATCCCTTTCAAACTAGATATACGTCGGACCATTGATATCCGTGGCTTCATAGGAGTCTCTTCATTATTGCTTGGATGGAGATTAGACATGAGGTGGGCATTTAGAGCTCACCTACTCCCTAAGAGTAATAATGATCTGATGTAGTGTATGAATATATATATATATATATATGTTAGAAGTTAACTAGCCTAAGGAAACGCTCAACTTGACCAGTACCCGATGCCTAGATGAATGGGATGTAGACATCAGACTTCAATCTGTAACTGAGGTTACTAAAGCTGTCAGTAATCAGAAAGGAGGCGAATAAGCAGGACCTGACGGAACGACTGGGAGTCAGATATAGTTTCATCACACTGGTGAAAGTTTTTGGTTATCCTGATATACAAGAAGGGAGACAAGTCTTTCTGTGATAATCATAGAGGCAGCAGCTTTACTAATATGGTATCTAAAGTTCTAGGTTCAATAATCATGCGTAGATTAAATGGCGATAGGGATAAACAAACGCGAAAAAAACCTAGGAAGAGGGTGTATTGACTACATCTTCACCCTTCGACAGATTTTGGAACACAGGCATACTTATGGGCATCCATCAATTAGCATATTTCTTGACCTGAAGGTTGAACTCGACTTTGTTTAATGAGAACTGGGTAATACGGAAATGTTTGGCTGTCAAGTAACTTCTGAGAAGGTACATCGCACTAACCAACGCATTCTACTCGAATTCATGCAGCCAAGCAAAAGATTATGCAGAGTTGTCGTTTGAAGTGATGACAGATAGTGATATCCACCATGGAAGCTCCATTCTTCCATTTCTTTTTAATTACATCATAGATGTACTAATGGGATTGACCTTGACTGACCTCAGCGACCTACGAACTGACTTGTTATCAGGAAATAGTCTTGTTGACATACAATATGCAGATGATATGGTCCTCCTATGTGAGGACGCTGACAACATAGAGAGTCTTCTGAACATCTTGAGCAGCAATCCTTGCATGTTTAGAATGCGAACTGCTACTTTCAAATGTAAGATGATACTACAGGACTGGAGTACATCAACTCCTAGCTTAAAGATAGGGAGTGAGGTGCGAGAGCTTGTAGACCATTTCATTTATTTTGGAAGTTGTATCAGCCAAAATGGGCTGATTGTTGACGAAATCTCAGCACGGATACAATAGGCTTGTGTGGGATTTGCCAACATACTCTGACATAGGATCAGGTTACAAAAGAGCTAATGCTGGTGGTGGTCAAACCAGAACTTAGGATTAGGCTATGAAATCTTTGACAGTTGCCTTGAGCTAGTCATGTAGGGAGGAGTAGATTGGAGTTCTCATATTGCTGAGAACCAATAACTGGAGACAATTGGTGATATGGCTTGAAATCGTCCTCAGTAGCACAGATGCATTCACCCTTTGTGATCTACCACACACCCATCAAAACCATATTATTTTTCCTGTTTTACTATTCTTTCTTCCCTACATTTCTGCATATCATAGTTCTTTTGAATCTCATACTTTTCTTTTTTGTTTACTTTTTATGTGCTACATGGTGTATGGCAAGTTGATCTGTTGCACTTATGTGTAAAGTTCTGTGTTAAAATCAGTCAGTCAGTCAGTTAATCATTAGTCAGGAGACCAATGTACCTCACACATATTCATTTATTTTGGTCTTTTTTTGAAATCCACCATAAAAACATCAAGTATTCTGACCTCGTACGGTCCCAACGATGAGATTTTTGAGAGTACCATCTCAAGGTGGATAAACACACTTGTACCATGAACCATCAAAAGCCAACTTTAACCATACATTCCTTAAGTTCACTTGTAAAACACCCAACATCACATAGATGTATATCATGTTTCTGAGATCATGAGCTGATATCAATAAGAGGACTATTAGAAAACCAGGGAGTACTGGACAGTTGTTTCGTCCTGGTTTGGGACTCTTCACCAGTATGCATGCACCAGCGTTCGAAACATTCACCACTCGGCTAAAAGAAAAGCTCGTAGGTCATTCAACCACTGGGGCACGTGAAGCCCAACTTCTACCAGGGTTTTCCAGTGAGTTTTAAAAACAAATTAACGAGAGAAGGCTGTCTAGATAGCAAACTTCGCTAGGAGAATTACAGATGATAACCAACTGCTCTAAACGAAAACCCTGTTAATAAGTATTGTATAATCACTGATATGAATAAAGATACATGGGTCACAAAATTATCAGTAACAGTTGAACACTGAAAAGATTAGCTGTCTTCGATCATAGATGCCTGCGTTCTATCTCCCGAGTGAGGTGGTATAATAAGGTGAGCAATATTGAGGTTAGGCGTCGACTACTACGTAAGGAGGGGAAATCAATCGACGAGGCTGGGAAGTTACACCGATTGAGATAGTTAGGACATGTGTTACGTATGCCTAGTCACCGCCTTCCTCGACCGACAGGCAATGTTAGCTGACATACGATCAGACTGGAAAAGAGCTAGCGGCAGTCAAACCAAAACATGGCTTCATCAATCAATGAAATCCACAACAGTTAGTTTAAGCCAGCCAGCCACGTAGGAAGGTGTAGACTGGCTTCCTAACTGGTTAGGATTCTCGGGACGGTAAAAACCAATGGTTGGAAACTAATGGTGATATGGCTCAAAATCGTTCTCAATGGCCGGTGCAGATGCATCCACTCCTTGTGACTTATGATTTCCAATGAAACTATATCGTTTCTCGTTATTACTTTTCCTTTATCTCACACCTCTGTTTACTGTCTCTATTATGCATTTCTTCTACTTTCTTCTGTTGCTTTGTGTGCTACAAGGATGGAGTGTGGCGACTTGAACTGGTGCACATATGTGCAAAGTTCTATGTCGAAAACAGAGAGACAGACAGACAGTTGACCACAAGTGGAAGTAAAACATTACCACGCTTATTGAGGTACTATGGTGGAAGCTAATCTCATACGTTGATTTAGACATGGGTATTATCAGCACCTGAATGGACGACTGTGGGTGCGAACCACTTGTAATTTAACTTAATATTTTAAAAAAATCCTTGCTGCAAAAAGCTAATCAAGTGGAAGCTTAACACCTTCTTCTTTTGATTGGATACTAGTTAGTAACTAGTGTAATGTGCCTAGTCCTTTGTTTGATGCAGATTGAATTCTGTCAGTCACGTTTGCAATGTGGCCACCATGCAACTAGGTGGCTCGCCGTCACGGTGCACTTTGTAGTGTTAACATTTGGGAGTTGCAGACAGTAGGCAGGATGTCTTGGCTAAACCTAAGTTTCATGCATGTCGGCACTCACTAGTCACTAAGGCGTATCTGCAGTTAACCTGAAGGAACTCATGTCCTTTCTGAGGTTCCAAACCTTTGTCACCCAGTGCGGCAGTCAAGGACGTTACTAACTAGTCTCAAATGAAAGTATCCGATACAGTCCTATAGCAGGTGATTTGCTAACCCGAAAAGACCTCTGGTGGCATCTTTGACTGCAGCACTGGGTGATGCGGATTAGAATTTCAGAGTTGCAGATAAGCACTGCTGATGAGTGTCAAGTATCACGAAACCTAAGTCAGACAAGGCTTCACGCCGACTGCCTTCAACCAACTAATGTCAACAGTCTTAGTTTGTTATGAAAAAATAGCAGATATTGCAATTTCCATTTATGAAAATATTATAAAAGATTAGAGGTTCATAGTGCTTGAGGAGTGTGTGAAAATGAACTTATAATAGACTGCAAGTACACTGGAGAACAGATGAGACTTCAATGTAAAGCGATATATATAGTTCACGCAAAGATAGAGAACAGCAGTTGATACACAAAAAGGGAGCTTTGGAGCAATAAACTCGAGAACAATGAATAGGTTTCAAACTCAGATATAAAAGAAAAGGACTTGGACACTGTGATAAAGTATTATCCAATTTTAGTTGGTTTATTTAGTGAAGCATATAATGATACAGTATTATATTCTGGATAATAAATAATGTTTTATTGGTGTGTTTTACACTTGAGATACACAGAGAGGAAAAACGTTTCTAATATAATTGTGAAGACATTGGTCAAAAACGCCCCCTCCTTATTTCTTGAGCTCAGAAGGATATTTCAGAACGGTTTTCACAGCATGTGTATTGGAACTGTTGATGATGGGAGGTGAAGTGGCTAATAACACTTACCATTCCATTTGGGAAATTAAATCAAGTGGGCGACAAAGAGACATTTGACTGCCTAAATTTGTTACATAGTAGTATTGTTTACCATGACAAATGACTACTAAAGTGCGATGATTTTTCACGAATACAAATATTTGACTAGTTACCTTCTTTTTTTTTCCTTCACGTTCCCAGTGGAACATAGGGGGCTTCAAGCTAGTGGCTTGAAGTTTCTGTAGCAGTGTTTATTTTACAGGATGGGGTTGGTAGTCTTATGCCCAACCTTTCCTCTTTACCATTATTTTATTACTGGCTTAGCGAGGTAAAGGAGGCGTCGGCTGGGGATCGAACCCCAGACCCTGTACATGGTCGACGAGCGTCCTAACCGCTGTGCCACAGATGCACAAAAGCCGCCGCCCGATGGGGGGCTCGAACCCCCAACCCTTAGATTAAAAGTCTGATGCTCTACGGACTGAGGTAACCGGGCCAGTTACCTTCTTAATAGTATAAGAATGTGACGAAGAGTTTAGATGTGAAGTATTAACGTGAATAATGTTAGTTGATGAATTTGATGGTATAACCATATCAACATAATATCCACCTTAACTTGTTAATCATGCTTTGATCGCTAATATTCACGTGGAAAATAGAATATTAATGAATATACATTACTGTGCTTTAAAAGTCTAATTGTACTATAATTTCCTATTCAGTTCCATAAGCTTTCTTCTCATTTGTTAGTTGTTGCTATGCATTTCACCATCGAAGGGAGATTTGGCCTACTGGGTTAAGTATTCAACCTTCAGCCAATGGACTCTGAATTCGACTTCAGACCACGCAACTTTCAATAGTATCATCAGCTCTCACGTGATATATATATATATATATATATATATATATATATATATATATATATATATATATATAAGTGGAATTGACACCGGGCCTCCTGTATGCCTAGTGATGAGCAGTCTAACACTGAACTATTGACATAGATATTGATCATTATATTCTTATACTTACAAATGAAGGATGAATGAAAGTATTCCATTCTACTTCTATTATTTGCTCTCCTTTCTTGTTTTCTAACCTCAAATCAATTGATCAATAAGATGTTACGCAATGTGGGCGGAGAAGAAAAAAGGAAATGAAATATACACGGTAGAATAGTGATACTCATAAAACACTACAGGATAATATGACTTTCATTGATGTGTGTATGTGTGTGCGTGTGGGCATATATTCACTTATGTCAATGAATAATGTTATACAACGTGCACATATGAAAATAGCATATCATTATTTCAACTGACTTTAGTAAAAGAAAATATGGGCAATTGTAAACTGAAACTATAAATCAATATACTGTTTATATACACTTCACTTAAGTATTGACAAAATGGAATTTTAAGAACAGTGAGAAAACGGAGATAACGAAATCCGGGAGGCAGCATAGTGTGGTGGGAGATGGCTGCTAGCCAAATTGGTAGACAGTAATTTACGTCAACGTTTATGTCTTGTGTAGGCGGATACAATTAGCAGATAGGTGATCCGACACTCAAGAAGCAGCCACAAATAGATGAAAGATTAACTTTCAGTGAGAAACAACCAATCAGAAAACGGTGTTTGTCAGTTAACAATAATCTATAATAATGTACATGAAAATCTATAAATATGTCTTGATTTCCTTAATAAACCATCGGTTGCTTGACTCTTGCCTTCTGTCGTTAAAATAGGAGTGAACTTTTATTTGGCAACACTTAAAGCATATAATACTTCTTTTATAACTTCCATTCTCAGTGAATATGAAATTATATAGAAAATAGTATATAATGAACACAGCTAGTTAGTAAGAAATCAGTTACTAGGCTCCGGGCTATGCTTAAAGAAAAAATTATTAGGAGATTCCCTCTTGAACAAACTAATCACAATATTTATACTTATAGTTGAACGTTTCAACTAACTTTGTTATTATCATGTGCTGGTTAGCAGAGATCTGATTGGTTGCAGGGTTGATCGAGAGTTGACATCAGTTAGAGAAACTTCTAGGAGTACTGGACAGCTGTTTCGTCCTGGTTTGTGACTATTTAGCAGTACGCTCCCTCTGCGGTTCGAACACGGAACATTGTCTTTATTCTATATGCCGTAATAGGTAATACAATAAGGTGAGCAATGTTGAGGTTAGACGTCTGGTGCTAGGTAAAGAGCGGAAGTTACATCGGCTGAGATGGATCAGATATGTGTTGCGCAGGCCTAACCATCCATCGTCTTCCTCGACGGGTAATGTTGGCTGACATAGATCAGGTTGGAAGAGATTTAGTGGTGGTCAAACCAAAACATGGCTTTATCTGTCAATGAAATCTAAAACAGTTAGTTTAAGACAATCACGTAGAAAGGTGTAGACTTCTTGGCTGGTTGAGATCCTCGGGATGGGAAAAACCAATGAGTGTAGACAGTTGGTGATATGGCTCAAAATCGTTCTCAGTGGGGCAAATGCAGCCACACTTTGTGATTTTTCATTTCCAATAAGGCTCTATGGTTCTTCCTTATTACTATTCTGTTTGCCTCATATTTATCCTTATTATATCTCTGTCGAAACTCCCCTTGCTGTATTTTGCGCTTGTGTGCTATTTGGAGTGTGGCAACTCGAACTGCTGCACATTTTTGCATAGTTCTACGTTGAAACCAGTCAGTCGGTCACCGGATCTTCCGGTCACAAGACGAGCTCGTAGACCACTGGGGCTCAGGATAATGGTCTATGAATCTAAATTTCGACCAATTCGTGATATATATTTAGCGCAACTACCAGCCAGTATCTCTGATGCTCACTAGTGATTGGCTCTAAACAAGAAGTTACCTGAAGTTCTAGTGAAAATTCGTATTCAGTGGGGTCCAACCTATCAGGCAAGAGGACAATTAATCGCCAATTGGCACTGACTAGTGGTTGCAGAAGCTGAGATTTATGAACCATTGGGCCAGGTCCCAGTGGCTCAGTGGTCTACGAGTTCATCTTGTAACCGGAAGGTTCTGAGTTCAAACACCAGTGGGTGGGTGCTGCTGAACAGTCCCAAACTAGGACGAAACAGATGTCCAGTTCTCCCAGGATCTCTAAAGGTTTTCTAACTGATGTCAGCCCGTGGTCAGTCGTGTAACTTTGTAGTCACTATCCGTTTTTATCCTGGGTTGTATATCACTGTTTCGACATTTCCATATCCGGACTGTCATCTACTCCAGTTCACCACAACTACGAGAATTATCGGCGACAGTAAGCAGCCTTGTCTTACTTCTTTTACTTTAAAGGTTTCATTGTGCTTTCCGATGTTAACCAACTGGAATCCGGGACCACCACATAGCTGCTGAATGAGGTTCTTATATGTTTGCGGCACTTCATAATGTTAAAGTTTGCGAATTACTTCACGGTTGACGCCGTCAAAGGCACCTGAAAAGTTGATCGTTATTTTAGAGCCTGCCCGACCATGATACGTAGTGTTACATTAATACTCTTTTTCTTGAATTCAGTCTGTTTCGAGAGGAGTGTTTCATCTACGGTATCTTTCAGTCTCTCCAGTATGATGAAGCCTAATTCTTTTTTCCATGGAGGTGACATGAGCATGATTCCAGGCCAAAATGGACTTGTTATGGTCTGAACGTAGGAAACCAATCTATGCGTTTTAGCTAGCTTGAACTTCCTTGAGTCATGAGTAGTCACGAAATGCTCCAACGACAGCAAAAAGACAGCTATTCGGGAAAAATCAACGAAGTAATTCCTCTGTTAGAAAGTTGATTTTTAAAGCAAGTCTTGAAATGGCTTAAGTCTTACCATGTTTTGACTTCGAGTATTCCATCAACTCCTAAATCAATCAATGTTCTGCTCACTTCATGAATTCTTCCAGAAAACCACGTTAATATATTGACTGCTACCAGCATGGTGTACTCTTTGATGACCTCCCTGGCCTTGCCACTATACAAATGCAACAAATATAAGCATCCAGATATTATTACTGCTACACTGTATGATATTTGAGATAAACTTGTCTAATGTAAAACAAGTTTGAGAGACATCGCCCATTATCCTTCCTTCACCTTGGAGACCAAAATAAAGTTAAAACTGTCTAATAAATTTCCGAAACTCGGCCGGTTATTCATCTAAAGAGCAGAGTTCTACTTTTGGTAGCTCTAGGCCGATGGTGTTACATTTCAGCGTAAAAGAACGTTAATATCTTCATGTGCATAAAAAATGATCAAGATACATACCATTACAATTCGTTTAATCGCGGGCATCCACTCACAGATAAACCCATAGAGACATATAATAACAACGCTTACAGATTAAATATATCAACATATTCAACTCACCAACGGGATATGCAGATGAAGTATCCCAAGAGGCTAATTGATAATGTGGAGATGAGGTAGAATAATTCAATTTTGAAGAACCACTGGCTATGGATGATAATGTTGATGGGATAGAATCTACTACACCCACTATTCCTGTTGTAGTCACACCAGTTACTGTTGATGTCATAGATGATGATGATGATGATGAGATTGGTAGTTGTGGTGGAGATGATGTGGATGCTGGACACGAGGATGAGACAGTATCCAAATTTAATGAATGTAAAATGTCTAATGGATTAGTCAGTGTATTTATTGCATTAGTGATAGGCTTAGATGTATGTTGTTCTTGATTTGCCATTGAGGTATTTAATATATGATTATTATGCGAGTCACCGATCAATGTACAATTTGTAAGGGAATAATCTCTTGTTTTAGAATCTGTTTCTGGCAGATCAATATAATCAGGCGGTTCAATTAAACAATTGCTTAAATTCTCTTTTGGTCTACAGAAAAAAAGAATAAATATGAAAGAAATAAAGTATCATTTCCAGACAAAAATTTTTTATAAATGAAAAAAATATCAGTAAGATAATACAACCAGGATGAATAATTTCTTGTACTTCATATCTAGCTATTTACTTCACATAAAATAGGGAAGTGGATAATTGATTTTAGCTTTTCATTTTCAGCTACAACATGGGTATACATTCGAATCTCGCTTGACATAGACATGGAAGTCAAACTGGGGCACCCAGAAAATCCTGGTTCCCAAAACTGTGATGCATATAGGCTCCAGAATTCAAGTGAAAAAAACAAATGAGGTACAAACCTGGTTTAGTCACTGGAAACCATGGGAACTGAGCTCCTGACTCTACTCTACTACCTTTTGGATCAAACTTCAAGTAAAAGGTTTGATGAGCGGCCTCATTCTGGGCAGCCAGGCACCCTCTCAACCCTCGAACAAATCGTGAGGAAAAAAATACATGAAGTTCAAACAATAAATGTGACATAATAAATCATATCTTACCAGCTAATTTAAAAAGTCAAGAAGTAAAAATAACAGCGGAAAAACACAATAGACAACAGAAGTAGTAGACTACATCTACTTGTTCAGTCATATTTTAGCCTCATATCCGTCTACGAAACTGTTGAAAGCGAAGGAATACAAGATGTCTTCATCTCCTCAACATTACTCACTCACATCCTTCTAATGCATCATATCTGTTCTTTTGGAGTAAGAAGGAATGTGTGCAAAATATACACGTCTAAACGTCTACTATCTGCATTTTATGCCAGACAAGAAGGAGGAGATAATTTAACAAATAAACGCAAGTTTTTTATTTGATATTATTTAATGCATTTAAAATATGAAGATAACAGAAAATGAAGTGTAACTTAACAGTCACATGCAATTTAACATTCAGCCATATCTATGGTATGAAGGCTAATGATGCCAACTGGATGGCGAAACATCAGGAGGCGTCACAAGCCGTGATCCCTTTATTTAGAATCTAATGTCCAACCCGATAAGCCACGACATCATATATAATAAATAGAAGTAATTTACTACTGAAAACAAAGAGAGAGAGAGAGTGAGTGAAAATTAAACTTAGTCACTGTGAGAATTATTCGCTACTACGGCATTATGTCTTTTCCTGTCATCATTTGAGTTTACAGTCACTTGACAATAGTATAAAAAGGTAGAGGACTCGAATAAGGAGAAGGAGGGTATTTTTGCAGTAACCATTGGCTATGTTACTTTATGAAATATTAGTGAGGACGATACCAGGACTGAGTTAACAGCCTCTGAAAACAACAGAACTATATCGATCTATCGATATTTTGACAACTATGGATAACACGGATTCAGTGAACAAAATCTTCAAGTATGCCAAAGCTGTACAATCGAAGATAATGTGATGAGTCCAAAGTATGACTGAAAATTTCAATATTCACAGCCCAGATGTCTCTCCCTTTCACTCTGTGTGTATTTGAGCTTCTTTCACACAGTTTAATGTTAACAGTTTCTTTTATGTTTTCCTTATCTTGTTTTTTGTTTTATCTTTTACTATTGTAAACGTAATCATCATAATTCTGTTTCCATAAGCTTTTCTGACTGTCAATTTTTGCCATCGCTTCTTTAATATAAGATTTGATAAGTTAAATTAATAGACAACTGTAAACGATTTCACGACCCCAGCTCGATCAGAAAACTGAATCCCTATTTGAGGAAGAACTAGCTAAACACATATCTGAGTTCGACAGCTGTGCTCACCCTGAAGAAGCCTGGAAGAATATTCAGTCAGCCATAGATACAGCTGTAAAAGCTGTGAATAAGGTAAATCCAAAGGTGAGTAAAAACCATTGGATTTCGACTGCCTCATCCGAACTGATAGATGCTAGAAGACTTATTCCGGCGAGCTCCGAATTCAATGAGGAGCGAAAGCTGCACAAAAGGAAACTTACGAAAAGTCTCCGCAAGGACCGTGAACAGTGGTGGGTGACAAAGGCGAAAGAGATGGAAAAAGCATCGGCGATAGGCAACACTAGGCAACTCTTTAGACTCATCAGGGAAACGGGTGGGAGAAGGCAAATCATTAGTGAGACTATTTCTGAGAAAAATGGCTCCTTAATTAGCTCTCAGGATAGACGCCTTGAACGCTGGAAAGAACACTTTGAGGGACAATTTAACTTGCCTACAGCCACACTGAACCTCCCCGACATCCACCACACCCGAATGGGATATAGACACTGGTCCGCCGTCTGTAAGTGAGGTCACAAAAGCTATCAGTAATTTGAAACGAGGCAAAGCGGCAGGACCCGACGGAATTATTCCGGAGGTGTTTAAATATGGGGGTGACATACTAGTTTGTAGATTAACTGAGGTACTAGGCAAAGTCTGGGAATCAGAGACAGTGCCATCAGACTGGGGTAAGTCACTTATTATACCGATATTCAAGAAGGGAAACAAGTCCTCGTGTGATAATCATAGGGGGATCAGCCTAACGAACATAGTCTCTAAAATCCTAGGCTCAGTAATCATGCATAGACTAAGCAGAACTCGGGAGGAACAGACAAGGGAAAATCAAGCAGGCTTTAGACCAGGTAGAGGGTGCATAGATCATATCTTCACTCTTCGACAGATTCTAGAACATAGACACACTTTTCGGCGTCCAACAATTGTCATATTTCTTGACTTGAAGGCGGCCTTCGACTCCGTGGATCGAAAGGTACTATGGCAATGTCTGACTGTGAAGGGAGTGCCAAGAAAGTACATTGCACTAATCAAGGCACTCTATTCAAACTCACGTAGTCGTGTAAGGGCTTATGGGGAATTGTCATCTGAATTGGTAACAACCAGTGGTGTCCGACAGGGATGTCCACTTTCCCCATTTCTGTTTAACTTCATCATAGATATGCTGATGGAAGTATCCTTAACTGAACGTAACGACTTAGGAATCGACTTGTTACCAGGGAATAGTCTTATGGACTTAGAATATGCAGATGACATAGTCCTGTTAGGGGAGGATGCTGACAAAATGCAGAGTCTTCTGAACACCTTGAGCAGCAATCTTCGTATGTTTGGCATGCGATTCGCCCCTACAAAATGTAAGATGCTGCTACAGGACTGGACCACGTCAACCCCTAACTTAGTGATAGGGAGTGAAGTGATAGAACATGTTGACCACTTCACCTATTTGGGAAGTTGTATTAGCACCAACGGACTGATTGGCGATGAAATCTCAGCACGGATCCGAAAAGCTCGAGCTGCTTTCGCTGACTTACACCATCTCTGGCGTAGGCGTGACATCCGGTTATCAACCAAGGGACGTGTGTACTGCTCATCAGTTCGCTCCGTCCTTCTCTATGGCTCTGAAACATGGCCAATACGCGTTGAAGACATGAAAAGGTTGACTGCTTTCGATCATAGATGTCTGCGATCTCTGTCTCACGTTAGGTGGTTTAATAAGGTAAGTAATGTTGACGTTAGGCGTAGAGTGTTGGGCAAAGAGGGAAAATCAATCGACGAGGCTATAAAGTTACATAGACTGAGATGGCTAGGTCACGTGCTGCGCATGCCTAACCATCGCCTCCCCCGACGGGCATTACTAGCTGATATAGGTGCAGGTTGGAAAAGAGCCAGTGGTGGCCAAACAAAAACATGGCCTCATCAATCCATGAAATCCTTGACAGTTAAACTGAGTCAGGTAGGGAGATGCAGACTTCCGGGTTGGGGCCCTCGGGACTCTAGGAATCAATGGCTGGAGACAATAGGTGACATGGCTCAAAATCGTTGTCAATGGCCAGCGCAGATGTATTCAGTCTCTGTAATCTTTCATATTCCTTTCTACCATTACCCATTCTGTTTCACTCTTATACTTGTCAGACTGTATTGATTCTCTTCACTCATCTTCTTGTCTACCTCTGTGTGCTATTTGGAACGTGGCAACTCGAACTGGTGCACTTCGGTGCCAAGTTCTATGTTGAATCCAGACAAATTTTAATTTGATTTTCTATTCTCTCTATCGATTAAGGTACCTATGAAATTATTCGCATTATACGATAAGTTTTCATGGAAATGAATGATAAGTCAAAGGAATTTACAAAAGTGTCTCAACGAACATTAACAATGAAAAGATTTTTTTATTATAGCTTGAAACCACACAGTGTTTTTGGTACAATTATGAAATTTTCAGCATATGATATCGGTAGCCCAAATTTCGCAGGCCGACCATTGATATCAGGTGTGCGTCGACAGGGTATTGAACCCCAGACCATGTGCATGGTCGGCTAGAGTCCTAACCGCTGTGCTACCGATTAATTTAAAAAAATACTATTACTATAAGAATAGAACTTCTACGAGATGTTACACCGTAGTTTCATATCCATCATATGTATCTCTACTTATAATGCCTAGTATAGTAATCCTGATGAAAAGTTTCATTCCGTTGACATCACCATGCAGTGTTTGGAAGATATTGATCTCCAGAGGCCAATTTACCGAAAGCCTACATGGAATGAACAATGCTCATACTTTAATAGTTTTTGTCCAAACAGCGATAGATGGACGCCAGTCACAGGTGAGTACGTTCTATAGAAAAATTAGAAAAAGAATTTCTTATCCTCGAAAAGATGTTGAAAAACAACGGTTATTTATAGAAGGTCACCAATAAGTACGAAAGATGTGATGGTAAACAAATCACAGTAGGAAAAAAGCCTATCTTCATTCAGCACGATTTTGACGGGATAGTCAGCAGAAGATTGAATACATCACTAACCAGAACCGATCGTCCAGCTAAGTTAGCTCCCGCTTGTCGGACAACATTCTCTTTGGTGCAATCAAAGCTCAGCAAACACCCTTCTCATGATGACTCCGTGTAAACAGATCTACATGTATCTGCGGCAGAAGTTGTATCGGGAGAGCAAAAAGAAGGGCATACCTTCGATTTTCTTAACATGATAAATCTGCTGAAGAAGCTGTGGCTTACACGGCGAAACGTTCAGAAAAATCTTGTTTTGATTTTCTTAACACGCTGGGATTAATTTAAATAATTTATAATGTACCTAAAAGCCTGCATCTCAAGGAAGCAAACGCTTGCAATAGAGCTATTACCAGACATTTCATCAATATGGGCCATGAGGTGGACATGACGAATTCCTTTAAAATTATCGATAGACGAAATCGTTCAATCCTACTTAAGTTTCGCAAAACAAATACTACCAAACGCCTAACGTCCTATTTATGTGTTCAGAAAAAAGCAGTTATCAGTCATTCCTAGGCCTGGCAATTCGACGTCTGTACTGTCTCATTCGATTACGTAATCTTTGGTTCTAACCCCTCCCCCTTTGATGTAGTGTAACTTTGCTCATCTCATGTTTCTGTGATTCGATTTGAATTCTCCGTATTGTTAATCAGTTGATGAGTTACTCATCATTTTATTCACCACTTGTCTTTATTACGTAACTCTTTTGATATTGAATCCAGGAATTTATTTTTGTGTAGACGTCTACGATATATATACATATGAGCTGTATAAGCGTAATTCCTAAGCACTGTTAAGTTTGGAGTCTTCTGTCAATTGACATCATGTAACATTTGCAAGTATGTTAAAATTGTTCTGTCCATAAACTTAGGCTGTGGGAAAGAAAGACGGATAGATATGATATTCTGCAAAAGAGTCAATATAATCACGACATAGGTGTTATAACTATCAGTATAATGGGATGTATTCTTTGAACTACATACGACACGCGTGAGAACGTCAAAGGCAGGATCAGAAAAGCAAGAGACAAGAATTGCTCTGAAATCCATGTAGAAATCTGCCGCAATCAGTATAAAGAACAAGATCTCGATTTTCAACACTAATGTCAAGTCAGTCAGTTCTTCTATACGTTTCAGAGACTTGCCGAGCGTGTTACGAAAAGCCTTCCAAACAGGTTCAAACTTTTATCAACAGCCGTTTTCACTGACTCCATTCTGAAGATCAGATGACAGACTAGAAAGGATTAGCAGCAAAAAGAATCTGGAAATGAACAGACCAACAATCTGTCACCCACCAAATATTCTGAAGGAAATGAAGATGGATAGGAAACACGCTGGGGGAGACCGCTGAATGACATCACACACCAGTCAGACAATTGCTCGAGTGGGACCTGAATAGTAAGACGAGTTGGGCATGTGCCTAAGGATGACATTGAGGAGATCATTTGACGAGATGACAGCCTACAGACAAGCTTTGAGTCAGCTAAAAGGGATTGCCGGGAACAGGGTAAAATGGGCAGGCTGGGCTGTTGAAGCCGTACATTCCCCTCGGAACCCAAGGCAATATATAAACATATGAGTTAATAAAAAGGTATCTTAAGCTCGATAACTATCTAGTCTACCAGAACTGATCACAAAACCAGAACCATTTCAGCAACACATATTTAGAAAGAGTAAGAAAGAAAGTGAGATTATCAGAAGATATGAAAAATAACTTTTTTTTCTGAAAACAGTGAACAATCCACTGAACAGTGGGCATTATGGATAATAAATAGTTGGCGCTATTGTTACTACAACTAATACCAGTACAAATATTCTTAATGCTCACCCAGGAATATTAATGAGAACATTCTATAGAAAATCTAGGAGGAAAACGGAAAACTAAATAAAAGTGTACATGGATATAATATCTTTAGGCAAAGAGGAATAATTGTCACATGATTACAGAAGGAATTCTCTCTGCACAAACAACCACGGTTGCCTAGCATCATATTATAATATTATATTGTATATATAAGAAACAAAAAGATTCTTATTTCAAAAGGCGACTTTACAAAAGAAAGCGTGTTCAATTATACTACATAATAACAAATCAACCAGTAATATAAAATTAGCTAAAAATAATAAAATAAACAGTTTTAAAGAAATTAATGTGTACAGTAAACGCAACTGAAAATGCTACTCAACAATCACTTGCATCTTCATGCAGTTAACAAATAACAATACGTATTGTATAACAGCTACTGGTAATACCTGGTTCTCTACAAACTATGATAGGTGGGTTGGCACTCTTCATGTATCACACAAAAGAAGACAGAACAGAAAGAAAGATAGATATTCAAAAGAACCATAACAAGCAGAAACGTTAGCAAGGAAGAATACTAACATGGAAAAACATGACACCTTAATGGATTTCAAAGTTCACAAAGAGTGAATTCATCTGGGCACTTGTGAACACGTTTGAGCCATTTCACCAATTGTCGCCACCTGTTGATTCTTAGAATTCCGAGCATCTCAACCAGTTAGTCTACACCTACCTACCTGACTGGCTTAAACTAACTGTTATGACTGATGAGGTCATGTTTTCTTTTACTACCGCTAGCACTTTTCTAACCTGATTCTAAGTCAGCTCACAATTGGCGTGGAAGAAGGAGATGGCTAGGCATAATCATACTATCTATGGGAGTCAGAAAGAACGCAAACACTTATGATCAAAGACAGCTAGCCAGTCATTCATATCTTCCACTTTCAATGGCTGTATTTCACAGCCATAAAGGAAGACGAAGCGCACCAATGAGCAATACACACATCCTTTGATCGATAACCAGCTGAATATCACGTCTATGCTGGAGATGACATAAGCTGGAAAATGTCACACGAATTTGTTGCATCCGTACAGAGAGATTTCATCAGCAATCAACCCGTTGAGGCTGATTCAGCTTTTTTTCAACACGTCAACTGGTCAATACGCTCTCCACCCACTTAACTCCTCAGTCTTGCAGTATCACGCTTTGCAATCGCCAACATCGTACAATGATTAATGCGTACACATAAAATAGCTGTTACTCAGATGTTTCACTGGTAAAGTGTCCCACATAAGCACTGAATGAATGACGTATAGTATAGAATGTGAATACGAAATTGACCTGTATCAAGGTAGGTGATAGCAGATGTGCCTAATTAATAAGTGTATTACACAAATCACAGAAACTAAACCCTAGAGTTTCCATTGAATTAATAAAAAATTTATTTGACAAATTTATCAAGAAACACATGACAAAAAAACGGAAAATGACTACTCACTATCTGTAAAAAAGAAGCCTCTTTATATACGACTACAATTCATGGGCGATATACCAAGCGAGATAATTGCGAAGAAATTAAGAAAATCAGTTCAAAGAACTTTTACTGCTGGCGAACTACACGTATTATTCTCTACACGACCGATGGTGATTCCTCGACTGAAAGATGAAGTACCTAGACTAGCCACTTCAAATTGTATCTATCAATTCAACTGCGTTTGTGGAGCAAGTTATATTGGCCGTTGCTCTAGGAACTTGATTTTTCGTGCTCAAGAACATCTCCCAACATGGCTAAGTAAGGGTGTAGTGAAAACTATTGTAACATCTGGTGCGAACCGGCTACAAAGCCAGCGTAGATGAATCCTTCTCTATATTATACGGGGTGCCAAATAAATCGCCAAAAACATCGAACCACCGCAGGCTCCAGACAGCAGAGGCTATTACGATTCGCCTCAAACAACCAGCGCTCTGTGTCCAAAAGAAGCAAGTCCAGCCCCTACTACTGCCCTGGCTTTCAGTAGAGACTATAAATTCATGAATTTGTACTATTATCTTTCCTAATTCTTCTGACATTCAGCTTATTTTATGTTGATGCGATTCAGCTGTAATCTATCAATATTATTGATTTGATGTTGTTTAAACATTAATGTTTCTCATAACACTAATTCATTCATTCACTATTATGTATATATAACTGTAGAGTCTGATGATGAATTTATCGAAAAGAGTACTCTTTGTTCAGTATCCATTCTTTTGAATATTATGTATTAGTTAATGAGTTCGTGATTTCGCACCGTTTTGTACCGCACAATCACATACATAGACACACATATTCTTTGTACATAATGATCACGAACTTGTAAAAATAGTATGCATGATTACTCTTCATTCAGTATACGCATATATCGTAAATTATAATAATAATTATTATTAATGTACCACTGATGTTTGTATAATGATAAGTATTCACCTGCAAAAAAATCAATAAAAACCGCCAAATTTAAATGCACCAAATTAAATGATGTTTTTGTAAGGAGGAAGTTGTGATAAATACCGTTAAAATTAATTCATAATCATAGAAAAGTATGATTTTGACATTTATGTTAATGCTTTTTTTTTGACTTCTTGTGACTTTCAATGAAAATTATTATTATTATTACTGCTAATATTAATGTTACTCGAACTTTAAAATCAGAGACGCTTAAATTGGATTCCTATTACTTTTTTTCATACAAACAGTTGTAATGTGATTTGTGATATAGAGATTTACTTCCGTAGTAGTATTACGTCACATGTTCAAATCAAATTTGTTTTTCTAATCTAGTCATTATGCGATATCTTACAGATTAGATTAGATCAGATCAGATCAAAAAAGAAGTACATTTTTGAATAAATAATTGTAATAAGGAGAGAGAGAGAGACAGTAACGTATAAAGTCGACGTTTACAACCAGTTACTAATATTTTTTTTGTCAGTCAGTTCAGATAACGCAACCAACCATGCTTCCTGAAATGTTTTTATATCTCCTGAGGGTTAAGTTCCCTACGCATACATGTTATAGAGATCATGAAAAACTACTATGAGACAATTTTTGTTTAAAAATTCAACTTAACATCCGTCTGAAGCAAAACAGACTGTCTAAAAAAAATAATAAAATTAATATCACGCTACCATTATGAACTTTAGAAAGACACACAGAGTATTAAACATGGGAAATAATGCACTTTACCACTGTAATACATGCAATATTTGCTGTCAATCACTATAGTTTTGTACCAGACAGAAATAATGCTAGTAAAGAGGAAAGGTTGGGGATGAGGCTAGCAACCCCATCCTGTAAAATTAAACACCGCTGCTACAGAAACCTGAAGCCACTAGCTTGAGGCCCTATGTTCCACTGGGAACGTGAAGGAAAAAATCACCAATTAAACTACAGTTCTGTTTCAAATATTCAAATGTGGTTAAGGAACTCAGCATTCGAATTGTTACGGTACAAACAGTGAATCTTCATCGGTGTATTAGAATCATATCACGAGGATATCAGTCAGTGGGATACATTTTTTTTACATTTTACAGAAGTGTTTTTGATTTTTTAACCTCACTAGTATTTAGATGCTCAGCAATTCGCTCCATACTCCTTTATGGCTGTGAGTCATAGCCATTCATCAAAGTGAAACATATGAAAAGGCTAACCTGTTTCTGCGCTCTATCTCCCCTGTTAGGTGGTATAATAGGGTGACTAATATTGAGGTTAGGCGTTGAGTGTTACACGTAAGGAGGGAAAGCCAATCAATGAGGTTGTGAAGTTACATCGATTGAGATCGCTAGGAAATGTGTACTTATCAGGGCTAGCTATCGTCTTCCTCGACAGTCAGTGTTAGCTAACATAGGATTGATCAAGTTAGAAAAGATACAAAACATAGAATCAGTCCATGAAATCTTCGACAGTAAGTTTGAACCAGACACAAAAAAAGAGGTGTCGACTGACTGGTTTGGGTCCTGGGGATTTCAAGAATCAATGACTGTAGACTATTAATAATAAGTCCCAAAATTATTCTGAATACTGGTGATGCATTTACTCTTTGTGATCTCATATATCTGCTTATTATCGTCTTTTTGAATCTTTCCTTTTCTTACTTTTGTCTTTTATTGTGTGCTACATGGAGTGCGGTGAGTTGAGCTGCTGTACTTAAATGCACTGTTCTATCTTGAGACTGGCTAGCCAGTCACTAGTTACCTGGGTGACTAGTATGATGACAAATGGGGAATAACGCATGAGTCATTCACAAGACAGTTGGGCGTTACCCACACAGATTATAGTGAAAGTAAGACCTACTTAGCAGTTACTTTTTACATAGTATATACACACATGTGACATACAGCAAAACAAGAATAATAGCTAAAACTTACGGAAAAGCCTCTATGTTTATCTTGAGTATTCACCGCAATATGACTAGAAAAAGCATGCCACACATTCATTATACCAGTTTTCTGAACACTAATTTTTATTTTTAATTTTTGATTACAGCTTGATTCCACACTGTATTTTTGGTACAAGTATGGAATTTTCAGCATGGATATCAGTAGCCCAAATTTTGCAGGCTGACCATAGATATCAGGTGTGCATCGGCAGGGGATCGAACCTCGGACCATGTGCATGGTCGGCCAGAATCCTAACCACTGTGCCACCGACGCACAATATCACCTACAAAATATTCTGCTAATTCATCATTGAGCCTATTGTAAACATAACTATCATCATAGGAAGTAGTCCAGGAAGGTGCAAGAACACTATCCACAGCATAGTTAAGAAGAGGAGTGGTAATGGGGCTATAAGAAGCGGAATAATTGAACATTTGGTCGATATTTGTCACCTTATATTTCTATATCTACTTCCTATAAAGTTATCTACAAGGAGAAAAATAACTTGCTCAAATTATTACATAAACAACTTTATTTTTTCGTTTTATTTATTCAATTTGTATATCCTTGGCTTATTACGTCACAGCTGTTATGATTAGTTTCACTTTTAACAATATCCGGTATTATCTCACTTGTCATCTTTCTTTATTTTAATGCAATATAATTTTTGCAAGGTGTTGTCTTATCATATAACTATTACCATATGGTGTAGTGTTTTGATTGTTTACTAATCTTATTGTTTCTACATCCCTACGCTTTGTGATTTATAGATTTCATGAACTATTTTATAAAGTACAAAACTAACTATATTTTTTTCACAATTTACATTATTATTATTATTAAGTTGTGACCAGTAAGGTGCAGCCGGTCGGGTGTGAGGACAAATACTCGCCGAAGACATTGGCTAGAGTTCGCGCTATGTTATGAATTGGCAGAAGTTAGAATTCATGGACTGGCCATTGGATCGGGTCCCGGTGGCTAAATGGTATACGAGCTCGCTTTGTAACCAGAAGGTCCTGGGTTCGAATCCCCGTGGGTGCGTACTGATGAAGAGTCTCAAACTAGGACGAAACGGCTGTCCAGTACTCCCAGGTTTTCCAATGGTTCTCTAACTAATGTCAGCTCATGTTGAAATCCTGAAACCAATCAAATCCCTACAAACCAACACTTGAAAATTATATATATATATATATAATATACACTATTGTACAGATTGATGACAAATTTGTTGTAAAAGGGACTCTTAGCTGAATCACTTATTTTAGTTTGTATATGTCCTAGTGGGAATTTTCCACGAATGAAATATATGAATCCATAGTAATGAGAAAATGTTTACCACAGTAGTTAGTTGACTATATTAACCCGTGAATAATAAATATTGCAATGGTGATACATATAAATGCACTTTGATAGAGATGTCTTCATTATTCAATATAACGGAAATAAGTAGCTTGGTAGTCAACACTCATTACTGAGATACTTAGCTAAAACTCAGTTAGGAGTTTAATCGCAGATTGATATCAGTTACAAAAACCATTGAAAACTAGGGAGTAAAGGGCAGCTGCATCGCACCAACGGATCCCCAGAACCTACAGCTTACAAGGTCACGCGCCTGTTGACCATATAGCCATTTGGACCGAGACCTAGTGACCCGTGAATTTTAGCTTCTGATGGTATTAGATGGTTGAAGGCAATCGGCAGGAAGTCTTGCTTGACCTAGGTTTCGTGCTAGTTGAAACTCATCGGCAAGGCGTATCTGCAACCTTGAAGGAATTCATGTCCCTTCTGAGACTCGAACCCACGTCACCCAGTGCTGCAGTCAGAGACGTTACCACTGAGCTAGCTTCTAACTTCTTTCAATTCGCGATTTTAGCACCATCGCCAACCATTGTTCTCAACGAGCATTTGTCGTCACATCCCACCTGGAGGACCCAATTGGTCACGATTTCTCCCTGGGAATCCGAAAAATTTCAACCTGTAGTCAGGCACTGGTGAGTATTATATTAATTTTCAATCATTTTTAGGGATTGGATTCCCGTTAAAATCGTGAATTGACAGAAGTTAGAATTCACAGGTCATTGAGTGTTGGTCCAACTAGCTAAGTGGTTGATCAGTAACCCGAAGGTCGATTCTTGGTGGGGTCGTTGGTTCATACTACTAAAGAGTGTCAAACTATGACGCGAAACAAATAAAATCTCTACAAACTAACTCTTGAAAATAAATTAGTTACCTAGAATGAATTCTTGAGTGAGAGCTAATGACACTATTCAGTCACTTAGAGCTGAAGTAGAGCCAATGAAACTGGAACGTATAAGTTTACAGTTGAATGTCATTAGTCAGTGGACCAAATCGAATGACAACTAACACAATCATAAATAATTAACTTTTTAAAAATATCTAAATATGACTCAGAAATCCTTGAGGATAAAAAGTGAAAAGAGAATGTCGTAGGTAATAAGTGAGGATTGAAATTATTTATTCAAAAATTAGTCTACAACTGGAGCTTAGTATTTATTACAAGCTGATACTCAACTTTGGAGGACTTAAATCACTTTAGGGACTTGTTTTAAGTCATGCTGTTTATGACTGATCACATGCTTAGCAGTGTTATTTGTTTATAAAAACGCAGAAAAACTTAATACAATATGGCACCAAGAAGATGCGCCACGCTTGTTTGAGGGCTGAGCTACTGCCCGGGCGCCCAGACCGAAGCAGGCGGTTTTCTTAAGGGCCACCCTCCAAGCCTTTGACTTGGAGTCTAATCCACAAGGCAACGGAGTAGTGTCAGGAGCTACGTTCCCATGGTTGCCGGTTGCCAGTGTAAGTTCACACGCCGTTTGATCTGATTGGATTCTGGAGCCTATGTACCTCATGGCAACTGCTTTTATTCTAACAACAACCTTCTTGACATGGTGTAACAACAGAAGACAAGGGCCAGGCAACAGATCGTTTTATTACGAAAATCAACGCGTATTTATATATATTTTATGTACATTAATAAGGCTTATGCAAGCAGAAAAAGGCAGTCTTCTAATTGGTTGTTTCTCGGAAGTTAAGCAGACAAACACAGTCTTCTGATTGGTTGTTTTCGATATTTTTTGGAAAGTAGAGCCATTTATCTGAGAATCATATTTGCCCACGTTTAAGTCTGCTGTGATTGGTTGTTAAATCAGCCTAGATTAATGTCTACCAATTGGTTAGCAGCCTGCTCTCACACACTCGTCCACCCGTCAAATAGCTTCGTACGCAGACGTTCCGACCTTCTGGGTGCTACATCCTCTAGTTGAGGATTGTTACTGATCGGCTTGTCCCACTGTACCCATCGTTGGAGCTGACTGGCATTAACTCGTTTCTGTTTGTCACCTCTTCGGATGGTATATACTTGACCCCGTCTTTTTGTGATTGTGTATGGTCGCTCCCACTTTGGAAGGAGTTTCTGTGAACCTGGCCCGCCTCCAACTGTATATCTCCTGTCTCTACACTTCACTTGGTCCCCGACTGCAAAGGTAATGCACTGCGTCCTTTCTTTCATCTGAGACTTCGCGACATCACTCCGCTGCTTCCGTATTACATTCTTGACTGCATCTTTCCGCTCTGCTTTTAATTTCATCGTACTCCACTTTTGGTGAAGGGGCCAGGTCTCATTGTGTATGGGTAATCGTGGTTTTCTACCATACATCAGTTGAAAGGGTGACTTCTTCGTTGTTTCCTGAGTGGTAGCCCGATGTGTTAGTAAAATCAGTGGAAGCTCCATTTCCCAGTTCCCGCCCTTCGAGGCCAGCCACTCCTTCAGTGTACGGTTGTTTCTCTCCGTTAGGCCATTCGTTTGTGGATGATATGGGGTCGTTCTGGTCCTCTTGATGCCCAGCTGTTGCAAACGGGAAGTAAATTCTTCACTCTCGAAACAGGGACCTTGGTCTGTCAGTATTGTCTTTGGTACGCCGTGGTCTGCAACGATGTGTCTAACGACTGTGTCTGTCACGGTCTTTGCACGTTGGTCTGGGATCGCGTCGCGTGTTCCGTCATCACCAAGAGGTACTGATTACCTTTGGATGTCTGAGGAAATAGACCCATGACATCTACGGACCACAAGTCACCTATCGTCGTAAGTGGAATCGACTGAAGCAGTGGTCGTATGCACCGGTCGCCTTTCATTAGCTGGCACCGTGGACATCCAAGTACGTATCGTGCTACGTCTTCTCTCATACCTGGCCAGTACATGCTTTGTCTTAGGAGGTCGGTTGTTCTGGCCACGTCTGTATGTGCTAGCTGGTGACATTCTTCTATCATGTCGTGGCGCGACGATTGAGGTGTGACAACCAGCCAGCATCCGTCGTTCTCTCGCCAGGTCAGAGTCCCGTAGGCATTCACCCTTAGTCGATCTCTGCCTGAGTAGTGTGGTTAGCTCCTTACTCGCCGTAGCTTGATCTACTTCTATCCCGTTGGTGATCACCTGTATTACTGTATTCAGCGTATCGTCCAACCTAGATTAATGTCTACCAATCAGCGTCGATTAATGTCTACCAATTGGCTAGCAGCCTGCTCTCACCACAATGGTAGGACCAGCAGGAATATGAGTCCCAGCCAGTTTAGCTTGTTCGGTCGGTCACTGCAGTATTTAAGCCTGACCACCATGACAAGGTAGCAGTTGTCGGCCGGGCTTAGGAGTGAACATGTAAGCTAATGATACTACTACCTAGATACTCAAAATCTAGTAAGTTGAGGAGGGGGTTCAAACTTAAGATAGTTGAAAGCCGACAGCGCGCCCCTGTAAAATAAGCCACAGCTACTGTTCAGTAATAAACTGTTCAAGACTGCAAATACATGAAACTAATGAGGAGTATGAAATGAAATTTTGATAATTTCATGTTTGATGACAATAACAACCGATATAGTCACTATCATTTAATCCACCTTCAATATAATTTAACACGAAAAATAAACCACTGGAAAATCCAATGGAAATCCACTGAACTTTTTGAGAGAGAAAGAAAGAAAGAAAAATAAGATTTTACAGATCAACAGTTTTCCCTGTTTCAATTAAGTTAAGAGAGAATGAATTTACCTAACAAAAAATCAATACTTATTAGATCGTCAAAACACTGGTGGACATTATACAATTGATTTATTTGAAAAGTAAAGACCTGCTGTAATGACATTTGAAAGGTTTCTTTCAAGTAGAAAACAAAAAATTAAGGTCAGTGTAAAAAGTTGTGTTCTTCGCTCCTTGGTGTGTGTGTATGTGTGTCGTATGATTTATTGACATGAAATTAGCATATATTCTTCGTGCAACTGACTTGATATTCTTACAAATGTTTATAATATAAACATATGAGTTTGATTCGTGATATTTTTTTGGCTAAACAAAGGTGAAGTCTTCTGATCTAGTTGTATTCTCAACTGATTGATTAATTTGCAAAGCTTTCGTTGTCCCTGTAGACAACATCTTCAGGGAGGGTCTTCATTTTAATAAATTTGTAAAAAAAATATTACTAACAGTAACAATAATACAGTTCGAGATTTGTTTGAAAGATGGCAGGTGACAGTGATTATTATTGTTCTCTTGGGTTCTGAGTGGAACACAGGGCTTCAACACCACGTCCCCAACTTATCTTGTCCTCTGCAGTCCTATTTTATTGACTCCATCATTGGTGTAGGCTTTTATCTCAACGTTGTCCTCCTCATCCGCCACGTCGCAGGATTTCCTCTATGTCACCCTTGGACACACGCCCAACTAATCGTTTCCTATTCGAGCAACAGCCTGACACGTGATGTCACTTAAAGGTCTCATCGACGTGTGTCCAATCCACTCCTACTTTCCTCTGAATATTTGTTGGACAGTGGGCCCTTGGTTAGTTTGTTACCTCATTTCCTTGTTGCTAATCGTTTCCGGCCAGACATTTAATCTTCACTATGGACTGAAGACAGCTGTTAGTTGAGTTAGGTGTCGAATGCTAGGTAAGAAGGGGAAATCAATACATGACGTTATGAAGTTACATTTATTGAGATGGTTAAGATAGATATTGCGCATGACTAGCCATCGCCTTCCTCGACGGGTAGTGTTAACTGACATAGGATCACTTCAAAGGCTTCGCTGAATTTTCCCCTGTGAATCATTTGACATGTGACTATTGTATGAGGTTAATAAAGCTCTGGGGCACTCCATAGTTTTGAAGGAGTTGCCAAATCAATTCGCAGTCAAAACTGTCGAAAATCTTTTCAGTGTCGATGGAGTGTTGAGGTAGAGATTTTACTGCCACTCTGTGCTCTATTCGATAATGATGCGTAGAGTTGCCATCTGAGTCACACATAATTTGCTTTTCCTGAATCCAGCTTGTTCTCAGCTCAGTTTTGCTGTCTTTGATCATAGGTGCCTGCCTTCTATCTCCGGGTGAGGTGGTATAATAAGATGAGCAATATTGAGGTTAAGCGTCGAGTTATAGGTAATGAGAGGAAATCAATCGACGAGGTTGTGACGTTACATAGACTGAGATGGTTAGGACATGTGTTACGCATGCCTTCCTCGACTGATGGGCAATGTTAGCTGATATAGGGTCAGGTTGGAAAAGAGCTAGCGGCAGTAAAACCAAAACATGGCCTCGTCAGTCAATGAAATCCACAACAGTTAGTTTAAGCCAGCCAGCCACGTAGGAAGGTGTAGACTGGCTTCCTAACTAGTTAGGATTCTCGGAACGGTAAAAACCAATGGTTGGAAACAATTGGTGACATGGCTCAAAATCGTTCTCAATGGCTGGCGCAGACGCATCCACTCCTTGTGACTTATGATTTCCAATTAAACTGTGTTGTTCTTCGTTATTACTATTCATTTGTCTCACACCTCTGTTTACTGTCTCTATTATGCATTTCTTCTACTTTCTTCTGTTGCTTTGCGTGCTACAAGGATGGAGTGTGGCGACTTGAACTGGTGCACATTTGTGCAAAGTTCTATGTCGAAAGCAGACAAAGAGACAGCCAGTTTTGCATCCAGAGCAGTTCAAGTATCTCTAGGATAAGGTGATTTACTATTTTGCTTGTTGTAGACAAAAGCACGATTCCAAGTCCATGACAGAATTAAACAGATGATTCTATACTGATGCTTAAATTTTGATTAGTTAGGAGTCAGTTACACACACTCACTACTGAATAAGGACTGATAATACTACATAGTAGGTGAAGCGTAATTCGAACCCATGATCCGTTGAGTGCAAGTCCAGTTATTCTGCTGATGAGCCACAGCTGCAGAATTTTGCTCTTATCTAGAAAATTTCACCAGGCAGTTAGTGAAATGTGAATACGAAGAGCAAGATTTCGGTGTTTGGTTGAGAAGACCTAATGTACAATAGATGAATTAGGTGAGGACATAAAGATCTTACAAATAATTACAAACATAACGCAGAACGTCACGTCTTTGTTCATTATAATATTTTTGAATCCCTTTTTCTTATTATCTTCCGTTTGCCTTTGTGTACTACATGGAGTGTAGCAAGTTGAACTAATGCACTTCTGTTCTAAGGTCTATATCGATACTCCGTCAGTCAATATCACTCAGTCTACTCTGCCCACACCCTATTACATGGCATAGCTCAAAATCGTTCTCAATGGCTGGCGCAGATGCATCCACTCCTTGTGACTTATGATTTCCAATGAAACTATATCGTTTCTCGTTATTACTTTTCCTTTATCTCACACCTCTGTTTACTGTCTCTCTGTTATGCATTTCTTCTACTTTCTTGTCTTGCTTTGTGTGCTACAAGGATGGAGTGTGGCGACTTGAACTGGTGCACATATGTGCAAAGTTCTATGTCGAAAACAGACAGACATAATCTGTTGTTACCGTGAATATTAGGTCAATTTTTAAAGTTCTCTTTTAGGTAAATAAACAAATGAATTTGAGTGAAAAACACACTCGAACTGTTATGCAATTGGTTAGTTGATTAATCAAAAACGAAATATATGCGTTACACAATACAACAAACAACTTTTACTGACATTTACACGCAAAAAAAAAACACTTTTTGTTGAGCTACTAATGTTTCACATAAAATGGTTACGTAATTTAGACA
The DNA here is from genome assembly GCA_944472135.2 of Trichobilharzia regenti. Taxonomy (NCBI): domain Eukaryota; kingdom Metazoa; phylum Platyhelminthes; class Trematoda; order Strigeidida; family Schistosomatidae; genus Trichobilharzia; species Trichobilharzia regenti. The sequence goes on along the minus strand of OX235262.1, from coordinate 42,669,822 downwards.
ATCACCACCTTTTGTTAAGGTAACGAATATTTTCAGTTAAAGTTGTAGGTGTCATGAGCTTTCAATTTTCTTAGTTGAAGTTTTGCTTTAAATTTACATGTCAACTTGGCGACTAAGTATTAAGTGTAACAGGTTGTTAGTCAACATATTTTATTGGTGTTCAGTTTATAACGGTAGCCACCATAGATTAATTTATTTTTGTTTTCTACACAATTCAGTAGTATCCGACTCTATTTATATCTGTGACACTCGACGTTTCACTAATACGGTATAAGTTCAAATTTCACCATACATATAAAGATTCACCAAACAAATGGTACCACAGGGAACAGACTATTCAAATTAGAGTATGCAGATGATATTGTCCCCCTAGGAGAGGGCGTTGATAAAATGCAAACTTCTCTGAACACCTTAAGCAGAAATCATGGAATGTTTGGCATGTGATTTGCTCCTGTCAAATTTAAGATGAACTGCACCGACTCCTAGCTTAAAGATAAGGAGTAAAGTCGTTGAGTATGTTGAACACTTCACTTATTGTGGAAGTTGCATCAGCTCCAGTGCACTGAGTGATTGTTGACAAAATCTCAGAGCGGATACAAAAGACTCCTGTGGTATTTCGCAACTTAAATTACACCTGTAGCGTAGATGTGATATCTAGCTGGTTACCGATCAAAAGACGTGTGTGTACTGCTCACCAATTTGTTCCATCCTCCTTTATGGCTGTGGAACATGGTCACTGAAAGCGGAACGTCTGAAAAAACTAACGGTATTTGACAACAGCTGCTTGCGTTCTATCTCCCGTGCTAGGTGGTTTAATGAGGCGACTAATATTGAGGTTAGATGAGGTGGGTAAATCATCAAATGGAATTGTGAAGCTACATCAACTGAGATCAATAAGACATGAGTTACGCATGACTAACCATCGCCTTCCTCGACGGGTAATGTGAGCTGGCATAAGATAAGGATTGAAAAGAATTAGGAGGGGGAGTCAAGGCAAAGCCTCCAAAGCCTCAGGATGGTCGGGAGTGGGTGCCTTGCGCTGCGGGTTGGCCACCCCTCCATACACCTCTTGAAATGCTCCCATATGACCGAGCGTCTTACATAGCCTCTCCTGAGGAAGTCCTACTCACTGCCTTCACGTGGCGGAGGTGTTTTTCACTGAAGTGAGAGGGCAAAAGCGGATGCCCGGCGCTCTTCACCGGGTTGACTGTCCATTGGATGACAGTCTAGGGGAGATGGCTAAACCCTGATTCCAAACCTCCAACGACTGGCGTATGAAGCTCACTGGAGCTCACCGGCAGACGTATGGACAAAGGGCTTGTTGGATGTCCTGGATGTCTGGCCCCATTCAAAAAGGCGTATGAACCGAACTCCGGTCACCGGCTGCCAATGGATAGTGGACTCCCTACTCCACTCCTACTGCCTTGTAGGTCACACTTGGCTGTGTAAAGGCTAGAGCTGCACTCTCAAACAAAAGGCCGAGCGATGCTGGGGACATCACTCGTACCAAATTCCCATGAAACTTCATGAACTCTCTTACAAACAACTCTCACCATGCTACGGCGTTCCCGGTAAGCGACGCGCCCTGTGCTCACCCGGTGGCCAGTGTGAAAAGTAAGCTAGCTGGGAAATTAACACTTAGAAACCAACTATTTGTTGGCTGCTGGAATGTTAGGACGCTGTTGGATCCTGGTAGCCAGTCTATCACCATGCGTTCTTTATACGACTACAAGGTGGACATAGCGTGTCTATCTGAAGTGAGGTTACCCGATCATGGCTCCCGCCGAATAGCCGTACCTGGAACAGATTCTTCATTCTGGTTGCTTCATAGTGGACCCCAGAATAATTCGGGACAACATGGGGTAGCATTTGCTCTCAGTAACAAAGCCAATAATGCCCTAATATCATTCGAACCGGTCAACTCCAGAGTTGCAGTCGCTAGGTTCAAGGGTTCCCCGCTCGACATTTCTGTTCTCGCTGTCTATGCCCCAACCCTCGACTCTGATGAAAGTATCAAAGACGAATTTTATGACAATCTTCAAGAGGCAATCAACAAAATCCCAAAGCGTGACGTTCTCATAGTAGCCGGCGATTGGAACGCCCGCACTGGCCCTTCAGACGACGCGACAAAACATATACTAGGCAAACACGGTCTCGATCAGCGCTGCCGTAATGGTGATAGACTTTTAGCTTTTTCTGATTACAATCGATTATATATCACCAACACTCGATTTCAACACCCCAGAAAACATCTTCTCACCTGGTATTCGAACGACGGTCGCACTGCACATCAGATCGACTACATCCTAGTGCGCTCACGCTGGATCTCCTCGGTGGAAGACTGTCGATCCTATCGTGGAGCAGAGGCCGGAAATAAAGGGGGATCAGACCATACTCTAGTTCGGGCGAAATTCAAACTTCGTTTAACAACACGCCAGAAGGCGCGACCTCCGAAGCGTATCAATGTTGCCCCGCTTCAATGTTCGACAAAGCGACAAGCCTTGTCCAAACAAATCCAGGCCGAACTAAGCGCCGCAGATGAACCAACATCCACATCTTCTAATACACCTGAGACACGATGGAATCATTTCAAAGAAGTAGTCTCTAAAGCTTCAATGTCGCATTTGGGTACCACATCCAAGAAGCAGAAAGACTGGATTTCAGAGCACACCATGCATCTATCCTCGCAAGCCAGAGACGCTCGCCTAGCAAAGTCTCCAGTTTATCGCTCCCTCAGGCGCAAAGCTACACAGTCTGCTAGGAATGACAGAAATCGCTATTGGTCTAATGTGGCGACTAACATGGAAGCAGCATCAAATGTAGGCGATTTCGGAAAACTTTATCGCCTCATACGCCTATCATCTGGCAAACGCCTTAACAGTCATGCTGTGTTACGCACAGCATCAGGAGAAATTATTTCGGACACCAATGGTAAGATGGAACGATGGGCCGAACATTTCAAGCAGCTACTCAATCGCAACGCTGGTCAACCGTCTCATCGACCGATACGACACTTACCAACACCCTACGTAGTTGACTGCGATCCACCCACTCCAACCGAAATAGCTAAAACAATTAACAGACTCAGAAACAAAAAAGCTCCGGGCGAAGATGGTCTACCTCCAGAAATATACAAGGCCTGCACTCCAGCGCTAATCGATTCGCTGCACTCGCTGTTCTGCTCAATTTGGGAGTCCGAAACCATTCCTTCCGATTGGAGCACCTCAGTTCTGCTACCGTTCCACAAAAAGGGAGACAGGTCACTATGCGAGAACTACCGAGGCATAAGTCTGATTGATATCGCTGCTAAGGTTTTTGTTTCCATTCTCCTGAACCGCTTCGCGGCCGAACGCCACGTGCGAACAAGGCCAAATCAAGCCGGATTTCGACCTGGAAGAGGCTGTGTTGATCAATTATTCACACTGCGAAGAATTTTGGAACACAGGGACAAATTCCAACAGCCGACGGTTGCTTGCTTCATCGACTTCCGAGCGGCATTCGACTCAGTTGATCGAGGAGCACTCTGGTATCTAATGGAGCTCGACGGAGTTCCGACCAAGCTAATCAACCTGCTCAGGTCATACTACTCCAACACCAAAGCTCGAGTCCGAGTGAACGGTGAAGAGTCTCGCACTTTTGAGGTAACCAGCGGTGTCCGGCAAGGTTGTCCAGCATCCCCCATCCTGTTCAATTTCACAATTGATTGGATTTTGCGGCACGCCCTAACCGAGCACCACGGCGTCCAACTTTCGCCCGATATTCACATAACCGACCTCGAATTCGCCGACGACGTCGTGTTATTAGCTGAAAACTTCCCCGATATGCAACAGGCGCTCGACCAGATAAACCACCTCGCGTCTACTATCGGTTTGAAAATTAACACTTCCAAAACCAAAATGTTTTCGAACACATCCACCAGCAATGATGAAATCTTATCCCTAAATGGAGCACCTATTGAAATTGTGCCATCCTTCAGATATCTGGGATCCATAATGCTCCCCAACGGTCAAGCGAAAAACGAAGTGAATGCGCGAATCTCCAACGCCCGGAATGCGTTTCTACAGCTGAGGAGCGTTCTATGGAGCAAGAGAGAAATCAGTCTCAGGACTAAAATTCGGGTCTACCAAGCTTCCATACGACCCGTTCTCCTGTATGGCTGTGAAACCTGGCCTCTTCGCGCGGAAGATTTACGCAGACTCGAGGTAGTAGACCATTGGTGCCTCAGGTACATTCTGCATGTTCGTTGGCAGGACAAACTCTCCAACGAAGAAGTGCGTCGTCGTTGCTACAACATCAACCAAATTCCAGTACTGGTCCAACAACGTCGCCTTCGGTGGTTTGGCCATGTTCTGCGCCGACCAGATGACGATCTGGTCAAATCAGTTCTAAATCCCTCGCCATTTCCATCTTGGCGATGTCGCAGGGGTGGACAGCTGAAAACATGGCTTGGTACAGTCAAGGCTGATATGGAGTGCCTGGGGCTACAAACCGTCTACGGACTCCGTCTGTGGAACAAGAATTGGATAACCCTGTCGCAAAACCTTGCATCAGATCGCCGCGCCTGGGCAGCGATGATTCGAGATGTTCATGAAGCCGGCTCATCCTCCCGTAGGAGATAGCCGAAGTAAAGTAAAGTAAAAAAGTCAAGGCAAGACCTAGCATCAGTTCATGAAGTTTTTGATTGTCGGTTTGAGCCAGTTACGTAGGTAGATTTAGACTAGCTGGCTGACTAGGGTCTCTCTTTTGAATCTTTTCTATTATTTATCTACCTTTGTGTGACATATGCAGTGTGGAAAGTCGAACTGATGTACTTCTATGTCGAGTTCTCAAATGAATCTCCGTCAGTCATCATTAACCCTATCACAATGAATGAATACAGTTCATTACGAAGTGTGTGAATATACATGTATGAATGTTAAGTTTAGTTTTCAAAGGGGTAAACGATCTAATAAATCCACTTGACTTACTAGTGTCGTTTGTATTTTTTTACAAAAGAAATTAACAGAAATAACTATTTAAGTAGTATATAAATTTTTGGGAAACTCGTTAGAAAGACAGATAAACATCATTTCAAAATTCCTGCTATACTAAAGTAAAAAAAAACTCAAGTGAACAACGGTCAAGTAGGCATCTCACGGCTTCAGATATATAAAAATTTTGGAAAAACAAAACAAAGTTATCTTCGAAAAACTTTTTTTTAATCCTCAAAAGTGATTACTTTTCTCTTTAGAATTAGGCTTTATACAATTTCTTTATTCTCTCCTCTGTAACCTTGGCACTAATTTACGCCAAGGTCATTCATTCCCTTTAGTATATTCTATAATTGTAGCTATTTTTCTTGGAAGTTTTACAAACTATTTTTTGTCATGGATATCCATATACCAGGCTATTTGTTTGTTTCAAGTTCGACCACGGACTGATATTAGTCAGGTAACCATTGGAAATCAGGAAATGTTAGGCGGTTGTTTTATACCAGACGGGGATTGATTGGCAGTACTCACCCACTTGAGTTCGAACACAGGTTACACGACGGACGACGCATAGATCATTCAGCCACTGAGACCCGATTCAATGATTCGAAAAATTCCTACTTCTACGATTTCGTGATTTTAGCGCAACCACTAGCCAGTTTCATCGTAGAGTATATGTTCTAACTACCGACATGGTAGAGATCCTACTGATCACGACTTCCCATCTTGTAGCCGGTCACTAGAGAGAATCAGATTAGTTCTCGGGAGTTAATTTGTAGGGATATGATTTGTTTCAAGTTTGACTATGGATTTATATCATTGAAAACTAGGGAGCACTGTGGAGAGTTTTTGCAAATACATACAATATATGCGCGGTGTATGCATGAAAATGCACTTGTGTACTTTTGGCATTGTGAAAAACATAACCACTACTTGCCAACTTACCCACTATCACTGTGAATACACAGAATAAATAAACATAAAAATAATAATAATAAGGTTAAGGAATTCCACTACTTTAGTTCAGTGTATGTGTATAAAGATGATATGTAAGAGAATTAGAGAAGTGGAATAAACAAATCTCTAACAAGTTACTTTTTTTAAAAGAAACATGTAAAAATAATTAGAGAAATTTAAAAAATGATTCTCGTTTACAACAACTAGTGACAAATGTAAGAATAAGAGGCTTATTTAAATCCATAAAAACATTCCCCAGTATATGGACATATCAACACCTGTAAATTATAATAATAACAGTAAATAGTGATTGAATTCAACCAACCCTGTTATTTTGAAGGGAATTTTTAAAAAGTGGTGTATCACAATATAGAAATATTAGAGAAAACTAATAATTAGGTGGCTAATGCTACTGAGGAAAAAGAATATGACTTCAGTCTTTCTAATCACGCCTAAAGGTAACACAAATATAATGAAGTAGTATGCGATAACCAACCTAACAAAAAGAATGTGATACAGTCATGGGTGGATACGTTAACGCTATCTCTCGAATTCATAACCTCTATCAACTAAGTGTGGTATAAACCGCTTTTATGGACTGATGGACACTCAGGTCAGGGAGTGAAGTGGTAGAGCACGTTGACCGCTTCACTTATTTAGGAAGTACCATCTCTGAAGAAATCTCAGTACGGATACAGACGGCTAGTTTCGTATACGCCCGCCAGTTTATGCCGTCTCTGGCGTGGACGTGATATCCGGCTGACTATCGACCAAAGGGCGGGTGTACTGCTCATCAGTCCGCTCCATCCTCCGTTATGGCTAGTTGTGAGACCTGGCCATTGACATTGGAAGACATGAAAAGAGTAGCTGTCTTTGATTATAATAAGGTGAGCAATATTGAGGATAAGCCTCGGTCGAGTGCTAGGTAAGGAGGTGAAGTCAATCGACGAGGCTGTGAAGTTGCATAGGCTGAGATGGTTAGGACATGTGTTAAGTATGCCTAGTCACCGCCTTTCTCGACCGACAGGCAATGTTAGCTGACATAAGGTTAGACTGTAAAAGAGCTAGCTGTGGTCAAACCAAAACATGGATTCACCAGTCAATGAAATCCACAACAGTTAGTTTAAGTCACGTAGGAAGGTGCAGACATCCTATTTGCGGTTATCGGGACGATAAAAGCCAATGGTTGGTGATATGGCTCAAAAGCGTTCTCAACGGCCGGCTGGCGGAGATGCATTTACTCTTTGTAACATATGATTTCCAATGAAACTATATTGTTCTTCGTTATTACTATTCCTTTGTCTCACACCTCTGTTTACTGTCTCTCTGTTATGCATTTCTTCTACTTTCTTCTGTTGCTTTGTGTGCTACAAGGATGGAGTGTGGCGACTTGAACTTCCGCACATCGGTGCAAAGTTCTATGTCGAAATTAGGCAGACAGACAGATAGGTCAAACGACGACGGTTAGACAACACTGATTCCAAACCTATCCTATACATAGGATCTAGAATCCCAGAACATCGAATCCCATATAAACCTGTTCTCGTCACCACACACCATCAAAACGTATCTCCTCACGATTATACACTATCCTGTGGATCAAGCTTCACGTCAAATATTCGGAGGGTGGCCCCCCTAAAACAACCACCTACTCCGATATGGGAGTCTGGTAATTATATCCCACCACTCTCACAAACTATGCGATTTTGTTTTCACATCTCCACCTGGCCATAATGTAAAAAATCTGCTATTTCAATAATACAAATACCAATAATAATGATAATCATGATAATTCCTGCGTAGATTTTCTCACAAATCGGAGAGCGACACAACCACTGAAAACCCAGGGGTACTACTGAGCACTTGTTTTCTCCTATTTTTTCACACTACATCGTCAACTGTCATCGGGTTTGAAAAGCAATAGTCAAGGGTTAAACGTGTCGTGGAGATTTAGAGTTTGATGTCAAGTGGAGTTACAACTGCAAATTGCTGAACAGCCAGAGATTAGGATGAGACAGCTGTTCACTGTTCTCAGGGTTTTCGATCTTTCTCTAACGGTTCACATAATGGGAATCTGGCTGGAAATCAATGGTCATCTGTACCTATTTCCTGGTATTTATTTGAAAGAAGGTGTTGTTGTCACTGGGAGTTGAGACATCGATGATGTGTCTACACTGATCTGCCTACTGTATCATACAATATGTAAAGGTAAAGATTGGGTGATATGTATTACCAATCAAGTAATCCAGACAGATAAAACAACGTTCGCACAACTTATACATTTGTTTAAAACCAGATCGTGAAATTTCTTTTTCGTGTTGTGTAGTTTAGTTAGTTATAACAAGTCAATCTAAACTGACGGTAGAAGATTTAAGATCAAATTTTATGAGATTTAGAACAGTTTTACCTAATCTATGCTAGCTAATGTCAAAATTAAGTGATGAACAGATTATACAATAATCATGTTGTTAGAAATACGATCATGTTACACTCTAGAAATAGTTCAAATGAACTTTTAAAAATCATCTCACTAAGTTAAAAATAAAAAAATTATTAACACAAGTACTTAATATTCACTAATGTGTACTTTAGTGTACATACACTTCGTATATACCTAACACAATATATGACTTTCAATATTACATAACTTAACAGTAGTAGTATATACTGGAAATACTCTTTTATTTATGATATTGGAGGCGAATATAAAAATTTTATCATTGACCGATATTAGTATACAATTGGTGGATGGTGGCTAGCAGTGGAATCCAGGATGCGCATTTCGTCCTATTTGGGACTCTTCATCTGGATGTACCTGCATTTCTCAGTGAGTGATGATGTTCCCACCGAGGGAAAATCAAAAAATTCAATTCAATAATTGACCGATATTAATTTTAAAAATTGTAATGAAAAACAAAAAGGGTATCGGACAAATCCTTGTGTATGACTCTTCAGCAATGTACACACACACACCTGAAATCAATCGGAACACGTAATAAAAACTAAGCGATGAAAAAACAAAATTCGCAATAGTTACAGACTATTGATTGTATATTGGCTCAAGATAAGTGACTAAAGTGAATGACGTATATTCAGTATGCATATAAATGAGTTTATGGTTTCCACCAGCTTTTTTTTATAATTACTCTATTGGGATTTGAAAGTGGCTGAAATCATGTGCGCGAAAGTCAATAAATAATTCATCTTGTTAATACATACCATTTTTCCACTCTATATTGCATAACCTCAGATTGTTCAATTGCTTTTTTTAAATCTCTAAGTGAAATCAAATTGTATGAACTGCTTCGTCTATTGAGATTACTTGGTTGGTAATACATATCACCCAATCTTTACCTTTACATATTGTATGATACAGTAGGCAGATCAGTGTAGACACATCATCGATGTCTCAACTCCCAGTGACAACAACACCTTCTTTCAAATAAATACCAGGAAATAGGTACAGATGACCATTGATTTCCAGCCAGATTCCCATTATGTGAACCGTTAGAGAAAGATCGAAAACCCTGAGAACAGTGAACAGCTGTCTCATCCTAATCTCTGGCTGTTCAGCAATTTGCAGTTGTAACTCCACTTGACATCAAACTCTAAATCTCCACGACACGTTTAACCCTTGACTATTGCTTTTCAAACCCGATGACAGTTGACGATGTAGTGTGAAAAAATAGGAGAAAACAAGTGCTCAGTAGTACCCCTGGGTTTTCAGTGGTTGTGTCGCTCTCCGATTTGTGAGAAAATCTACGCAGGAATTATCATGATTATCATTATTATTGGTATTTGTATTATTGAAATAGCAGATTTTTTACATTATGGCCAGGTGGAGATGTGAAAACAAAATCGCATAGTTTGTGAGAGTGGTGGGATATAATTACCAGACTCCCATATCGGAGTAGGTGGTTGTTTTAGGGGGGCCACCCTCCGAATATTTGACGTGAAGCTTGATCCACAGGATAGTGTATAATCGTGAGGAGATACGTTTTGATGGTGTGTGGTGACGAGAACAGGTTTATATGGGATTCGATGTTCTGGGATTCTAGATCCTATGTATAGGATAGGTTTGGAATCAGTGTTGTCTAACCGTCGTCGTTTGACCTGAGTGTCCATCAGTCTGAGTGTAAGCGATAGATGTTCATATCTGCCCTTTCACTTTTGTGAAGAACACCCCTGCGGCTTGAATGTAATGAGTGAGACAGCTCTTTTAATACAATTTTATGCTGTATGTTGAAGCCTCAAGAAAAAGGTTTACATGATTCTGATATCAATCCGTGATCAACTCGTAAAACATAACTAATCCTTACAAACCAAACTATAGATCATTTATCTATTTTGCTCATAATAAAAATGCATGCAATAATATTTTCGACATTTATTCTCTAATGAATTCACTAATAAATAGTGATAAGATTGAAGGCATAAACTCTGACTAGAAAATATTTATTCAGCATAAATTAATTTTTATTTACTTTCAGTAATTATCAAAAAGCAGCACGTAAAGATGTGCACGAAATCTTTCCAATTCACTGATTATGCATATTTACATAAACTTTAGAAAATGTCTACAATCCTGTATTTGTAACTGACCATCAAAAATCTGCTTGCGTGAAGATTAACAATATCCCCAAAATGTTTTATTTGTCTTTGTAGAAAAATAAGCGCACACACATGTTACCATGTATGTAGCATAAATCAAATTAGCAGTTGATGTAAATTCCCTATCGAACGTATCAGCTAAACACAATCTATCTTTTTTTTTTCAATTCACAGTCAAATTTCGAAAACAAAACAAAAAAAATTGGCATTTAGCCTAACTTTACAAAGTCACTGAAATGTATTCTGTTTATATTGTTAATGTCAACTATTTGTTGCTTGTTTCTTTTAACTATTTACAACTTTCAAGATTTAATTTATTTCAAGTCTGATTACAGATTGATCCCAGTTAGAGAACCATGGGGTAGTGGACGTTTGTTTCCTCCTCGTTTGAGACTCCTTAGCAGTACGCATTCATGACCCTGCTAGGTCGGCTATGAAGACAAATACTCACCAATGACATTGTCTGCAGGTCGGAGTAAAGCCCAAGATTGACAGACATTAGAATTCATGCGACACTGGATTCTGTCCCAGTGGCTGAATGATCAACTTCCTTAACCACGTGACCTAGAGATCCTGGGTTCGACTCCCTATTGAGACCATGGGTGCGTAGTGCTGAAGGGTCCCAAACGAGGGCGACACAACTATCCAGCCCTCTAACTTATATCAATCCATGACCAAACTTGAACGTCTAGAACTCTATTTCTTGTCTAGGGGTATTTTAAAGCTAGGGAACACTTAATTTGCGTACTTTTATTTCAGTTCGTAAATTATCAATGCAGAATTTTGTAACACCTGTAAGAGTTTGAACTAAGCAAGAGTAACAAATTTAGTGGGATAAAACGATGTCACTTTATTTCGTTGGTTCATTTCAACTGCATCCAAATTAAAACAAGGGGGAAATAATTGTATGAGCCTATGAGTTCATACAACTGAACAGGCTTAACAATATAGCCTGATGCAAGAATATTGATATGATCTTTTGGTTGTCCCATCTTTTTTCCCTTCACCTTTACATTATCTTAGATTAAATTTGAAAATATAGTCAAAACAACTAGGGTTTTATATACATACAATGCACAATATATTTCATAGCATATGAACATATCGTTAATAATGGGACTCACTAGCCTAAACACTCAATATTCAGCCAATAGGTCCTCGGTTCGAGTCTTGTGCTGCCTACTCTAACCACAGACATTAGATAGTAAGTAACATTAGTCCTTACACAACATACATGACTTATATCCTGACATATGGATAATTTCTTCTGTGCAACTGAGTTCTACCCATAGTTAGTCAAATGCATCCTACTACTTGTCTGTGTGTGTGTATGTGCTACAGCCATTCTTTTGTCAAAATGGATAAATAACACTAAAATAACAAATCAAAAAAAAATATGAACAGAATAATGCTTAACCAGTGAATAATAACAGTTTAAGAACTTGGTGTCATTCAGTAGGAGAAGATTAAAAACAAAATCATATTGAATTAACCAGTAGATTTTATAATGGTCAACATTTTCAAACAACAACACTAAATGACCAACATAGTTCATACATCAATATTTGGCATTAGTCACTCAATCAGTCAGCCATTTCCAACTGACTCAAGTTAATGTCCAATAAATAGTCATCTAACTACTTGGATTTCACCAATTCCGTGATCTTTTCATGCATTTTATAAGTTACATTCACTAACAATAACTGAGCTACTTCCCTCAGAAATACTTTGTAGACAATCGGATAACATAAACTTAGACTACAATGAAATGAGACAAAGTACATCTTTAAACATGCCTTAAATTTGCAAACTAACCATAGACAAAGTTACAATGTGAATAATCCATTTCAAACAACTGAATAAAGCTTAGATATGAATAAATAGGTACATAGGAAAAGATGAAGCAGAGTAGCAATTTATAAAATTACGGCAAATCGATCAAAAATTTAAGGGAGTATAAGCTAATTAATTCTTTTACTTCAATGCCTGCAACAATATGAGCAAAACAAAGGCCAAAAATGCTCATGAACACAGTAACCTACATTGTTTAGAATAGCACTCACTAGAAATCTCCTAAATCTCTCTCGCTAAACTTACAGATCTATCAAGTCAAATCAAACGGAACGATAATCAGAGTTTAAATAAATATCATAAAAGTACGAAGGAGATGGATGATAAGAAAGGGTGGAATCCATATGCCAACAGATACTAGAAAAACACATCGACATCGGAATACCGGTTAGTAGTCTGAAAGAGTTGCTTTTAAGATGTACTATGAATGTACATTTCATATTCAACAACCACTACTACAGGCAAATCGACGGTATTGCCATGGGTTCTAGGTTAGGGCGAATTTTAGCGGATTTCTTTCTTGCCAAGATTGAAAATGGTCCATTGAAAAAAGTAATAGAAAAAGCTGATTCTTATTTTCGTTATGTTGATGATACGTTTATCATTCTTAATGTGAAAGCTGAAAATAATGTAATGTTAAAAAAGTTTAATGATGCACACCCATCGCTCATCTTCACTTGTGAAGAAGAATATGATGGTGGACTACATTTCCTTGACGTCCAATTGAGCAGAAGAGAGGATGGTTCACTCAAGAGAGATGTCTATAGAAAACCTACATCTGTAGGACAATATACACATTTCCTCAGTTATGTACCAATCCGATACAAAATCAATTTGGTCAGATGCCTGACGAATAGAGCAAGATGCATCTGTACAGATGACTCCCTAGAAAATGGGCTAGGATACATCCAAAATACGTTGGTCCAAATTGGTTATCCTAGTAGATTTGTAAGGAGACACATGAATGCCAAGTACAATAAAGAAAAACCGACAACAGTTAAAAAGAAACAACTGTTTATGAAACTGCAATTTAATGGGGACGTGGCTAGTGAAGTCTTACATCTAAGATTATCGAGAGCAATAAAACGGACTTATACTGCCGCCACCCTCTGTTTGTCATTTTCCAGCCGACCAATTTTGATTGCTCAAGTGAAAGATAAGCTACCTAGTTGTGCCACTTCTATGTGTATCTATAAATTTAGTTGCTCCTGTGGAGAAAGCTATATAGGCCGAACAACTAGACAGCTTAACAAACGCATTAATGTGCATCTTCCTTCATGGTTCGGAAAAGGTCAAATAAAGTCCATACGAAGTTCTATTTCAAATCATTTGATTGATAGAGGTCACCAAGTGAACAAAAGTAATGCCTTCAAAGTTATCCATCGCATTCCATCGAGTCTTTCGAACGGAATCAGAACCCGTCTTTTACGCTTAGCCGAAGCTATGGGAATTCGCGAGAATAATCCTAGTCTTTGTATACAAAAGAAATTTGCTCTACCTTTGTCTCTCCCTTGGCCTAGGTGAATTCTATTCAAAACCCTCCCACCCGTTCTTATCATCCATCTCCTTCGTACTTTTATGATATTTATTTAAACTCTGATTGTCGTTCCATTTGATTTGACCTAATTTATTTATTGAATTGTCTACATATATGCATACACTAACTTTTCTTATCACCTGTATAAGCCTTATTATCAATATTTTGTTATCATTATAATCATCGTTATTAACTTCGTTCAAAACATTTACCACATTATTATTATTTGATCCACAAAATCACCGTCATTGGTTAAAATTTTATATATATGTCTATGTAAATTAGAGTAAAGCCTGAAGAACATCTATTAAGTTAAATAAAAGCTTTCCCCATACCTGTACCACACAGTATTTCAAAGGGAATAAACTTTAAAATTGCTTAAAGATCAATGTCTTAAGGCATTATGTGCAAGGAAACAATTATTCAGAATGTAATACCAATAGGTTTTGAATTTACAAAAATTATTTAGGATATTAGTTAACACAAAGTTTATAGTATTGCATACTTTTGTCACATGATAAAAATCACTGTATAGCAAGTCTGTTCCAGTTTATATGACATTTATGAGGAGACATAAAGAAAACAATAAATCCAAAAGATATTTTTAAATTATATTGAGCTTTTTTTTAAAGTTATCTACCCATTATATATATCCAAACCAAGTTCACTTTTAACGGTTTGAAAAAATTTGGGCATTGGGTATATGATATTCATTATAATAGAGGATTTTGTATTTCCCAATGAATGAAAAAAACAAAACGAGATTGTCTTTACTGACGTTTCGCTATTTAATGCTAATAGCTTTCTCAAAGTATTATTAAACCGGAATTTACAAAATCTCAGCATATATATAACAAAGAATTAGGGGGTGAGAAAAATATAGACTTAGTTCAACTTAGAAGGACATATTGAAAGTCAAAATAACAATGAAGGTCGTTCAAACCAAATATCAAAGGTAATAGTATATCTGTTATTATATCAAAATAAAGTTTACTAACTTGATCATCATAAATTATTTAAATTAATCCCAGCGTGTTAAGAAAATCAAAACAAGATTTTTCTGAACGTTTCGCCGTGTAAGCCACAGCTTCTTCATCAGATTTATTCGGATTATAATTAATCATCAAAATATACAATTTATATATATATATATATTTATATAATTTATAATGAATCAATCTGACTCGGCGCACAAATTATTCCAGGAAATTCGTAACACTTACGGTCTGGAAACCTATAACTTGATCATCGTTCGTTAGTCTGGGGTCATTTTTGGTTGTCAAGTTCGAGAATAGGTAAAGGTAACCAAACTAAGTGTAGAATGTGAAATACTTGATTATCGTTCGTCAGTATGAGTACGAATAAATCTGATGAAGAAGCTGTGGCTTACACGGCGAAACGTTCAGAAAAATCTTGTTTTGATTTTCTTAACACGCTGGGATTAATTTAAATAATTTATGATGATCAAGTTAGTAAACTTTATTTTGATATAATAACAGATATACTATTACCTTTGAGATTTGGTTTGAACGACCTTCATTGTTATTTTGACTTTCAATATGTCCTTCTAAGTTGAACTAAGTCTATATTTTTCTCACCCCCTAATTCTTTGTTATATATATGCTGAGATTTTGTAAATTCTGGTTTAATAATACTTTGAGAAAGCTATTAGCTTTAAATAGCGAAACGTCAGTAAAGACAATCTCGTTTTGTTTTTTCATTCATTGGGAAATACAAAATCCTCTATTATCTACCCATTAAGCTGAAACTCCGCAGAACAGAAAGTAAGAAAAGATTAGTAAGATAAGTAAGCATGAGTTTTAACATTCAGTCAGTTGGTTCTGAGCTAGAAACTTCAAACTACTTAGACCAGACTAGGATTCTAGATAGTATTGTGAGCACTTACAAACAAGACTGCCTGTGATCGTCATTGAGCTACTGCTAAGTAAATCCAAAAAAAAGAAACATGAGACAAACTATCTGAAAGAACACCTAAGGACGACCAGTGGTAATGACATCTAAAGCCTTTTAGTTTGATAACATGAAAATAATTGAAAACACTCAAGTGTATCTTGGATAACTGAATGATTTATTTACATGAAAAGAACATGCGACTCAGAGATGAAACAAATTTCTGCGATTTTTAGTTATACAATCGCGCTTACTAAAAACTAGTTTCGGCAATATGTTCAATAATTTAGCATTTAAAGTGCACTACAACAAGCAGATACAGTACAAAGTTGCTAAGATTAGTGTGTGTTAATTAGAATACAATGGAGACATAGTAAAGCTGAATAATTATACGTAAGGAGACAAGTAATGAGATAAAATGCATAGTAAAGGAATGATTATCAAAATGAGCATGGAAACAGAAAATATGTGGTATTAGATAAGTCGCATCGGATATTTTTATAATTTTTACCATCACGAGAGGCTGAATAATTTTTTTTCGTATACAGAGTTTCAACTTCTTTGTGATGACTGTTTTAAGAATAAAGGATGAAGCCCTGTAGATAACTTTAAACGAAGGGGATGTTGAGACAGAATAACTAATAGTAACAAGATGTTCAGTTACGTGCACTCTCGTCTCTTCATAACCAATGAGAGTAATACTCTTGTACTAATTAGCACAAAACTCATGCTCAAGGAATTATTATTTCCAACATGAAAAGTGAAAACTCTGCCAGTTCATGTACTCCTGTGAAGCTCGATACAGAGTCCTGCATGCATGCGGTTACAAGGTAGTGGGAGTGAATACGTAACAGTCGTAGTAAATGAAATTACCGAAGATTGTTTATTGAATTACTTGTGTCTCGTTTTTCTAATATGCTAATTGGGATTTCCGATGAACTAGATACATGGATTTAATAGCCTACAAGTCGTTTTTTAGAAGCGTATACCAGTCTAATAAAATCGAATCAACATCTCCCTTTCAGTAAATTGAAATTTTCTTTCAACCTTCGTATACCATACATACACCCATATGAAATCCTGCAGAAATACTCAAAGATTCCAGCTAACACACTTCACTATAGTTAAATTAGGAGTGAGCTACTGAAATAAACGAAATGCCCATATAACGGCAGATAGAAAATAAGTGGTGTTCAGTAAAGTATTTCAACTTTTAAAACAGTCATGGGCAAATAAATCCGTATCACTGCTTCTGAAATATTTCATCAATTTCTAATTCTTTATATACTAAGAATTCCATCTCCCAGATTCAGGGGAGCATTTATTGACTTTATGGATGTGTTCTGTTTTACTCTGACTGATCTCAGACTTACTTCAACAAAGGTTATAAATGGGTATCAAAAGCGCAACTATAGATAAAATAAAACGCTTCCAAAGAATCATAACAAGTATTTTAAACATTATTTACATTAACCGTAAAAGTAGTTCACATAAGGGTAACTTTCTAGTCACATCTTTTACTAAGCCTTAGTAAAGGATGAATACTATTTACCACCGTTGTCTTTTTAGTCCACCACTGTGTGCAATAGATGTGAAGAGTCCTAGTTAGTTTGTATAGATAAGATACAAAAAATGTTTTATAAGAGTATGTATAATATACAAGTAACAAACAACTTAGAACAAATTAAGAACAGATGATAAATGGTTCTTGATACAGGAAAGGAGTGACGACACATTCCTTTACCTCCCTAAGCCAGTAGTACGACTGGTAAAGAGGGAAAGTCAAGCATGAGGCTAGCAACCCTATCCCGTAAACATAAATACTACTGCTTCCGAAACTTCAAAGCTGTAGCTTGAAGCCTTATGTTCCACAGGAAACGTAAAGGAATAAAAAATGCAGTAAAAGGCAAAAAAAATGCGTTGTGCTCAGGAACAATGGCTATAAACCGAAACTCATCGAACTTTTGAAACTCTAAACACCTTAGAAACTACTGCATATACTTAAGATACCTTCAGGGATTAATTAAATCAAATCAAATCAATTAAAATGGTAAATAAACACACATGTTATTAATAAAACTGGTAAAACTACTTTGATTTACATTTCAGCATACAACAAAACTCTTAAAAATTCTACTATCCATACCATTGTTTATAAAGAAGGAACTTACGTTCGAAAACAATTGTCTCCTGTTAACTGCCGCAAACAGAATGAAATTGACAAGAGAGAATTATCCTGGCGTTTACGTTTTCCGTCATAACCTTCTAGGATATACCGTCGACGGTTAATCACATTACCGACAGCAGCAAAACATGCCAAATTAATACTGACAAAGCCAACTTTATAAAATGACTTGCCACCTTTTGTTTCCTGAAGAGACAAGTCAATAAATTAAAAAGTGATGTAGTGTTAGAACAAAGATAAGTGATAAGTACTTCCTCCTGTATTACGATCAGGCATTGTAGTCTAAGTGGTAACACTTCTGACACACAGACCAACGTATTAACGGTAATATACACCCTTTAATTAGGTTTTTGTCTCACTAAATCCATCCAAAAGCGAATAATCACTAACTCAATTCCAAGGTTAATCCTAACCTAAAACAATTCACGACAGTAAATCATGTGAGGTCAAAAATACATAGGAGGATGAGAAATTTAAGTGAATTTCACTTTCAATTAGTATGTTCAGTTAGGCGAGATGATGGGTAACTTAACAACAAAAGTAAATAGACTGCGTGATTATGTACAGCTTTATCTGAGCAGTATGAAATAACGCCTCTCAGCTGTTTGAAGCACTTCACACCGTAGACTACCAACATCAAAAAGACAGTAGGCAGTCTCCAGCTATCACCTGTTTCCAAAAATACAATCGAGTACAACATTTGGTTTATTTAATCAGATATTTGGCATTTTTCTTCTTTCTTTACTTCGCCTATCTCCTACGGGAGGATGAGCCGGCTTCATGAACATCTCGAATCATCGCTGCCAAGGCGCGACGATCTGATGCAAGGTTTTGCGACAGGGTTATCCAATTCTTGTTCCACAGACGGAGTCCGTAGACGGTTTGTAGCCCCAGACACTCCATATCAGCCTTGACTGTACCAAGCCATGTTTTCAGCTGTCCACCCTTGCGACATCGCCAAGATGGAAATGGCGAGGGATTTAGAACTGATTTGACCAGATAGTCATCTGGTCGGCGCAGAACATGGCCAAACCACCGAAGGCGACGTTGTTGGACCAGTACTGGAATTTGGTTGATGTTGTAGAGAGTTCATGAAGTTTCATGGGAATTAGGTACGAGTGATGTCCCCAGCATCGCTCGGCCTTTTGTTTGAGAGTGCAGCTCTAGCCTTTACACAACTAAGTGTCACCTACAAGGCAGTAGGAGTGGAGTAGGGAGTCCACTATCCATTGGCAGTCGGTGACCGGAGTCCGGTTCATACGCCTTTTTGAATGGGGCCAGACATCCAATAAGCCCTTTGTCCATATGTCTGACGGTGAGCTCCGGTGAGCTTCATACGCCAGTCGTTGGAGGTTTGGAATCAGGGTTCAGCCATCTCCCCTAGACTGTCATCCAATGGACAGTCGACCCGGTGAAGAGCGCCGGGCATCTGCTTTTGCCCTCTCACTTCGGTGCAAAAAAACACCTCCGCCACGTGAAGGCAGTGAGTAGGACTTCCTCAGGAGAGGCTATGTAAGACGCCCGGTCACATGGGAGCATTTCAAGAGGTGTACGGAGGGGTGGCCAACCCGCAGCGCAAGGCACCCACTCCCGACCATCCTGAGGCTTTGAAGGCCTCACTGAAAACACTCGTTATATATGAATGCCTTTACGAGATTATCATTTAGACACAAGCGTCATTGATACTCTATTTAGAGGAGTGTCACACGTGTATAGTGCGTCAGTGGTACAGTGGTTAGGACTCTCCCCGACCATGCATATGGTCCGAGGTTCGATCCCCTGCCGACGCACACCTGATATCTATGGTTGGTCTGCAAAATTTGGGCTACCAATATCCATGCTGAGAATTCCATACTTGTACCAAAAATACAGTGTGGAATCAAGCTGTAAATCAAAAATAATAATAACAATAATAATGACAATATCTCACTATATTCCTAAGCCTTCCTAGTAAACATCAAATATAGATGAAGATGAGTCAAACTCATGATGTGAAAATTATTACATGAGGACAAGGGCGAACGGTGAGACATGTGGAATAGACCGCATATGTAAAAAATGTCCTACTTCGGAAGGTCAAGTGCGTAACAGTTTCATGTTCGTCAACTTACGCTCATATACAAAGTACAGAAAACATAGACGTGTAGAAAGTGATGGTAAGCCAAATGAAACTGTCTTTGGTGAATTAACTAACTTACGCAAAAACCAAAATCAGAAGGGATATTTAAATGTGAGTTAACGAATATGATTAAGTTTTAACACCTCAACGATTACGAAATGTAATCTTTAAATAAAATTTTGTGGCAATAGTTGAGGTGTATTCGCAAAAGACGTTAACGGATAAGGAGGACTATCTAAGTATTCAGGCAGGGCACTTTGTATCTCACTTTTGCTAACACACAACATTCTAACCTGAGAATAAGGAGAGAAAATATTCACTAGTGTTTAGGATAAGGAATTAACGTGTACATTGATGATATATGTGGGCCAAATTTCCCACGAGTTGATTATCTGTCGGGTTATTTATCAAGATAAGGAGTGACTGCATATTACAGTCAAAATTTAATGCTTTAAGAAGCCATCTTGTGATTTATAATCCTCCCACCCACCTTGTCGAACAAATTATGCCTTAAACAATCAGACACTTTTGAGATTATGACGGTCATAAATTCTCAATTTTACAGGTCCACATAGTGCAGCTAAATGTCCCTACAGTTTTACTGCAAATACCCAACTTGTTTCTAGCTAACATAGTTACTATACACAATGGACAACATAAACATTTTCTGCCAAAAACTTTTCACACTCGACCTTTGCAGATAAACTTACCATACGAATGGACACCTTCAAAATGTTTGGTTCCAAAATAGTTGTTTCAGCATCGCTTTTGAATTTGCAGTGGAATCGGTGCTCGCTATTCCACGTTACAATATTGTTCCGAATTTCAGTTCTGAGTTGTTTAGAATATAAAAAACGCCTACCTGGGAGAGTACTGTGCGGAATTCCGACTATTCAGAAGCCGCAGTTTCGCAAAAGTGACAGAGTTTACGTAGGGAACAGCGGTCAAACTGTGCAGCTTCACAATGACCTCGAAATTATAGGACTGCTGCCTATTGAATAAAGGGACGCATGCCATATCCTTAATGTTATGCCATTTATCAGTGTCTTCATAAGACTACAGGAGAATAGCAACAGGGGACTCTCTACTGCAAGAAAATCCCTCAGGCTAAGCATAATGCCTCAACTTTTCCATACCTTGCCAGAGAAATTCTAAAAGATTGAAGGTCATCATTATAAACATTTCGTGCATTATAACAAAAAGGTTAACATTTTATGTCACGGATGTCCTAAAGATTTCAGAGCAAGAATGGGGGCAGCGAACTAATTGTAGTTATTTTCCGGTTGGTTTAATCCTAGTAACTTTGGTCACTATGACTCTAAATAGATTTCAGAATTAGTTGCGTAATGATGAGGGGAGCATTCATTAGTACGAGTCCAACACTATCTTCCTTTCGACACGCTCTTTCAAAAGACTTATTTCCAGTGAACATTAGCCAAATAGATGCTAACGTCGGTCATCCTATAGGGTGTGTTCTTAGAGTCTTAGTGAGATCTTTGAAGGGTTTGCAGTACTGAATAAAGCATGCTTAGCTCAACTTACGCTTCTTGTTCCATACATTCCAGTTAATTCTAGGCTCTTCCTTGGTTTGAAGTGTTATATTGAGTTGCCTTTACCTTCATTCTAATAACAGCTGGACGAAAGCCCATCCTTTCATGGCTCATCGAATTTTTCCTTAGGACGATTCAGTGACTACTTGGGCTTAGGCATTCAAAATGACGTTAGGAATGTCATTGGAATAGCTCAACTCACGTGTTATTGAAAACATTTTCTGTTCGCACTAAAATACGCATATTAGTTGGGCAATCCACGGCTTAGACTATGACCTATTCTAAGCACGACTGTAGTGGGTAATATACCTAAACTGCAATTATGTCAAATAGAAAACCATATCCAGAATGAATTTCAGTGATCCATAAAAATTTTCTGTAACAGCTGATATTCTCCCTCCACTCTCCAGCTGTATGGACTAGATGTGCCAAAGTAACATTTACTTGATCTGCCACTTACAAAAACCTTAAGTACTGATAGCAAACATGTATACAAAAACCGTAATCAAGATAGAATGAAGTTTAACTTTTTGGAAGAAGATTATCGCCACATCTAGATAGAAACAACTGAGTTTCAACCAGTGCAATGGAAGCACGAAATAGCGTCAGGCACATACTTACTGAAACAGAATTGAAAACACTTTGAGTATCTGGTGCTAGATATTTGTGCAGCTATTTTAGCTTTTATATATGTTTCGAACTCTGATTTCTCCGGCCCAGGAAGGTGAAATTCATCACTATGATTGTCCTCTGCTGTTTGCGCGGTTCTTAAAAGAAATAATTCTTTCTCTTGCCTTCATCTGGTCATTAAATGTAAACATTCTCGCGCTTTGGTTTGTCTAAAACTGGTCTACACAGAGTTTTGTTCCCTAGAGAGTCTGTTAGTACTTGTGTACCAACTTTAAACAACAAGCTGTCACTGAGTTACATGGATACACTTGATTCTCCACATATATTAAAAGTTATGACGATAGCCTAGTATGTGGCAGATACCTTTCTGCCAGATAAGTGGTTCCCACAGGATGCTGTCGAACTTTATATAAGCTGTTATCTTAAGAGTCACTATGTGTTGAAGTATTCATAAACTTAACTCAATAATTATGCTCACCGTATACAATCTCTGTTGTCAATCACGTCTCATAAACCGTTAATGCCCAGCTCTCGCTACGCTCGGGCCCACGCTGTTCCTCGAAGATTTCAGAAACGCTTAGTTATAACGGACGAAAAAACCAAAACACCGATCTGCCGTTTGATATTTCTTTATTGTTACACCAACATATAAAAAGAATAAGCGAACTAAGGTCTGAAAACAAATATTACAATAATAAATCATAAGATTACTTCTGATGGTTGTCTCCTGACTTCTTTCTGAACAGCGACCGATGAGACGATGACTGTCGTATTGATGCCTCCGCGAAAATTAGGGAAGTTGATTTTAAGCAAACAACCAAGAATTGATCGTTCAATCTTCAACTCCATTGACACTCCCCGGAAAAAAAGGGATCCAACCCTTTTTTCCTTCACGACCAATGCACGTTGACTTGGATGCCATTGCGAGAACCTGGGTCACACGGACAGAGCTGAAATGGAAAACAAACAGGAAAGCCAACACACCACAAGCATACTCACAGCACAATCTCACACATCAATGACGACCTGCGCCTCCAGACAGAGACCTCCACTTGACATCTTGCAACACAATCGCCACTTGCTAGAATGACTCTTGCAGAATGCGACGTGACCATAGCACCACCTCACGATACTCTACGCACATCCTCGTATCTACTCACTACCAATTACCACTGAAATCGCTTGTCACTCATTCTGCCTCAGTTCTAGTAGCGGTGACGCATGCGAGCCTCAGTCGTTTACACTCTTTCTTCCTGGCGTGTGGGACCGTAGCTAACAATTATCTCCGTGTGCATTTCATTCTCAGAAATAGCCTAGCCTCCCCGGCGTATACGCCCCATCTGCTGTCCTTAACATCAATCAATTCATTCATGGATGTAGAAGAGTGAACACAACTTCAGAAATAATCACGACGAAAATTTTAACAAAATTATGCAATACAACAAGACACGAAAACAACAAGTAAACACAATGAATCCAAAATACACCAATTGATATGACACACCACACGTATATACAAATAGTACAAACAACCTCGCCGATCATGTCTTGGTGGAATTCCTTTGAAGAATTGCAGGACTTACACCAGTACGCCTACAACCCTTCTCAGGTTGACTATTGTAATTTGTGGAATGTACGGACACAAACAAGATTAACCAACAATTACATCAATTGGAACACACACAATTATTTAACACAAACATATGTACAATCAACACATCAAATGTTGTGTATTCTGGCACGGCAAACTACCCTTGAAGAACTGTAGGACTTACAGCAGTACGCCTACATTCCTTCTCAGGTTGATGATCCAAGTGGAAGTCGTCCGGACACAAACAGAATTACCAGCAGATAGATGAAAGATGATATCAATTCAGTATATGCAATATGAAAATATGTACAAAATCACACACCAAGCACGTTGGGCTGCTCATTGATGCGCTACCCTTTGAAGAATTGTAGGACTTACAGCAGTACGCCTACAACCCTTCTCAGGTTGACGCTGTAGGTTGGAAAATCGTTGCAGAGTTCATTTGCTGATTTCCTTCTATCGTCTATATCCTCAAATCTGAACGGCAACACGCCCATGTCATTGTATCGTAGAATATAGATGACGAACAAACACACGACATATCTCATCAACCAAGTGTAGAAACAGAGTAATTTACACCAAAGATAATAGCATTCAATTAGTAACTTGAAACTAGAAGTTCCTTTATTCATGCAAGTCAATTTAACAATTACTCTGTCGTTTACACCTGACTTATCCTCACTAAACTGAGCAATATCTTTCGTCTTTTCAAACGCACCAATACTATCATAGTCATTGCAGAAGATACTTGAGTTGATGGGTATCTGTTTCATTGTGGATGAAAACACCAACGATGACTGAGTGACACAAGGTGATGTTGGCGGCCTGCTTAAATCTTGGGCTACCAAAATTTCCATCCTACATATTGCATCTATTTCCTCGGATTTATTTTGTTTTAATCATTCAATTATGTATCCAAGTCGCATTACTTACTCTCGCGATTATTTAAAATGTCTTCAACCCTTTGATTTACGAGTATATAATAACGTTAAGAAAAAGCATCATGGAGGTTGGCAGAGATCATTAAAGTGTACTCCAATGCATCAGATGACTGTTCCTGTGATTATGAGCACAAATTGCAGGTCATTATCGAACAAGATTAACTACTTGCATTCTCTATTATACTCAAATGTATATTGTAATACTGGTGTAATCACTCTTCAAGAGACTTGGCTCCATGATTCATATGACGACAATTTAGTCTCCTTAAGTGGGTTCACAATCTACAGACAAGACCGATGCAGCTCGAAGAAGAAGAGAGGTGGTGGTGTTGCCACTTTTATTAATTCTCAGTGGTCTACTGCCAACAACGTCTGCTTCAAATTCTCAAATGACAATATTGACTGTATAACTGTAAAATGTCGACCTAAACACTTACCTAAGTATAGCTCCATTTTTGTCACAAATATCTATATCACACCTTGTTGCAGTCCCTCAGAACTATCTATCTTCGCTGATGAATTCACTATTTTTGCTGCTGCTTCGTTTGGTAACTCCTTATCTATAGTGACCGGCGACTTCAACTCCAGCGACTGCAGTTTTATTACATTGCTGGGCCATGAAAATGTTGTTAATTTCCCAACTCGACAAAATACTTCACTTGATTTAGTATTTGTAAATGATTCTGGAATATACGAAGCTCGTAAAAGAGCCCCACTCTTCAATTCTGATCATTGTATTGTACGAGTCTTACCCAAAATTTACGGAAAGTTACACAGTAAAGCCCTCTCAAACTTGTCTAAGAAAGTTGTTCACAGATGCTACTCAAATGAGAACGTACATCATCTTAGAAACATGCTCAGTGACACAAGATGGGATTTGTTTAATGTTGATTCACTTAATGACAATATCTCTAATATTACATCCTATCTGAAATTCTGTTTTGAAATCTGTTGTCCAAAAGAAACACTATTCGTCAAATTTGACCGTTTCTCCTCGCCTCAACTTAAAAAGCTTCGTAGAGAGAAGGAAAAACTATATAAAATCAAAGATAAAATTGGTGTAAAAAGAACTAACTTCTTAATTAAGTCTGAAATGCAGAGGTTGAATGTAATATATAACCAGAAATTCATGTCCTGCAAAAATCCTTCTAATATGTGGAAACTATTTAAGGAAATCACTGGTGGTAAGCAGATAAACAATATTCCATATTCTTTTGATGTATGTACTCTTAACAAATCTTTTATTTACTCTCCCTCAAATGCCATGCTTCCCAGCATCACTTGTGTTAATAATAGCCCCTTTCCAGGTTTTAACACAAATGATGTTCAAAAGTGCCTCAAGTCTCTAAACCCTTCCCAGAGCTTAGGTCCCGATTATGTACCTAGTATTATTTTTAAAAAATGTTCTGATATTCTGTGTCACCCTCTTACTGATCTATTTAACAAATCTTTTTCCGATAATATTGTGCCTGCCGTTTGGAAGGACATTAAAGTTGTACCCATACCTAAATCTTCTACTGGAGCATGTGTCAAATTTAGACCCATTGCTATTACGTCTCCTTTTTTGAAAACTATGGAGAAATTACTTTTACTTAGTCTTGAACCTTCGCTTAAATCCTTTAATGACCCTAAACAATTTGCCTATAAGCACAGTAGAAGCACTTTAGATGCAGCTGCCGTCTTATATCATAACATTGCTTCCAGTCTAGACAAGGGGGCTAAATTTGTTCGTTGCGCCTTCCTAGACTATACATCTGCTTTCGACTCGGTCCCTAGGGACATCTTATTAAATAAACTTGCTGCTAGTCAAACAGAATGTTGGGCTGTTAACTGGTTGCATTCCTATTTCTCAGATAGAAAGCAGTACACCGTATATAAAGGGAAGTCCTCCACTTCATTGCCTACTGAAGCTGGTGTCCCTCAAGGTGCTGTTCTTTCTCCTTTTCTTTTTTCTTTCTTCTTGCACGACTTGCCTCACTCTGATGAAATAAACTTTGTGAAGTATGCTGATGATTTAACGGTTTCAATGGCTGTTAACTCCCAGCTAGATTGTACTAAAATAAATAGCTTTCTATCGGAAGTCAGCAAATGGTCTGAGTCTAACGGTCTTAAACTGAATCCTTCTAAGTGTCAAACTGTTGATTTCAGCTTAAGATGTAAACGACAGTTAAAAGAAGTCATCGATTCTCATGACACTTGTAAAATTGACGACAATGATATAGGAATCAAATCAGAAATTAAGTATCTTGGACTCATTCTCTCTTCTGATCTCTCCTGGTCTTCCCATGTCTTAGCAATCTCCAGTAAAATATTCCGCTTGACATTTTACATTAAGAAGTTAAGACACTCGGGTATAACTCAACCCCTCATCCTACAGTTCGTAAACTCTTGCATCCTACCTATTCTTCTTTATTGCTCACCCTTATTCTTTCCTGGTTTGCTTAAAAAAGACTATGTCACAATTCGTAGAATACTGAAGACTGTCAGTAGAGTGAGTGGTGTCCCAGTGGACCACATAGTTAACGTCGTTGTCGATAGGCATTTGACTTCGTGCAATAAATTTGCTAAAGGGATTTTGTCTGACTTGGAGCATCCGCTTTACCCTCAGCTTTCACCTTGCATCTCCTCAGGTAGAACAAGGAGTAACTTCAGAAAACTGTATGCTCGCACGTCTAAGTATAAGAATTCTATGATACCATACTTGGCACGTATTTTATGTGATGAAAATAGTGTCAGGCAAGAATTAACTAACCTTTTTCATCTAGTAAATAAACAATTTCCTCCATCCATCCTTACATACCTTCAAGTTTTACTTTTATTACTTCTATTATATTTATGGTCCTGTTACTTTTCTGTTTTACTCTCATAATTGCAAACACCAACTTATCTCCATGACGGCTGTAATCTTTGTTTTTCCCCTCACCATATCATGTAAAGAGAACATTATATTCAATATTTTTAAACATGTTAGGATTTCTATACCACATTGCCAATACTGTGTGACACAAGCCAACGGCAATTTTCACTTGTATTCTTATTATTATTACCCTAGCTGTTATCATTATTATTGCTATTTCCATTTTATATGCTGCATGTTTTTGACACTACCTCTATTGTAAATGTGGAAAATTTTCTGTGTGATTAATTTTATTTATAATTTGAGGAAATTAGATGCAATATTGTGATTAATGCTGAAAATTCCAATCTGTATCACAAGTACTGTTTTTGGAATAAAGTAAATCATTATTATTATTAAACTTAGCGGTGGATCAGAAGCTGCTGTGGTTCGGCTGTCAGATAGTTGTCTAACTGCAAGATTACTACCACTGCTGTCCTTTACTATTAGTTCGGGTTTAGCACTATCATCTGATGATAGGTGGGCTACACGCTGATCAATTACACTGACGGTCTCACGAGTATCCATACCTTCTGCAACTGCATCTGCCTTTAATTCTACTTCACGTTCAAGTAGTACAGAACCTTTGTTCAACTCAGTAGAAGTAGGCATTCCTCCCATCTCATCTTGATCAACCAAAGACAAATGTGCACTATTATGATCATTATCACGAATATTCACTTTACCGTCAACTTCATCATTTTCAAACTCTTTATTAACGGAAGTAGACAATTTTGTTTCTTCCTCACAAATCCTTAAAGGTTTTATATCTTCACTCTGACTTGTAATACCTTGTAAACTTATGGGGTCAGAACTGGACTCTGAAACTGTAACTCTCTTCTGTGGCAATCTATTCAACAACGGCTTACCAGTTGCAACTACAGACTTCTTCACAACACCGTTATCGTCACACAATTCGGAGTCAGACCCGGAGTTTACATTTAGCTTATCACTGAACTTGCTCACTGGTTCACAGTTCACTTCTGTATGCACCTCTTGAAAACGTGTAAAACACAACCGTGTTTGTCTTGCATCTTGTAACTTATCTGTTGAGGATGTACTACGAAACCTGTTACACTCACTAGGTCTATATGCATTACTAGACATCATGGAGCCTTCCTGATATCCACCTCTATGAGGCCCTTTCGTCATCAATGATTGCGTTTCTCCCTCAGACTGCTCTATTCTAGGGGTGAGATTCAATATACTGGCAAACTTGCTCATAGATTGATTGACACCATTGTTTACCAGTCTCAGGATATCATCAAACTTTTGCTCGATACCCTCATCCTCCATACGGGAGCTTATCTTCACCCACTTCCTTTGCAGTCGAGTAGGTAGGCGTCTTGCTATTACTTCTAGTATGAAACTCGAGTTGAGTTCACTCATGCGATTCATCGAAATCATTCCATTCTTGTAAATTAGCAAATTATCTAAAAACTCAGTGAGTGCCTGTGAGTCATCTTGAAGTTGACTACCATTACCCTAAACAGCTTCGAATAATTTCCCTGCAATCATCGAAGGTCTTCCAAACCTTTGACCTAATATGCTCATAGCCTCAGCGTATCCCTCATTAGGGGGCATGAGCTTACAGCACTGTATAGCTCTTGCGGCATCTCCAGTGCAATATCTCATCAAATACATTAACTTCAATTCATCACTTAATAGAAAACTACTCAACATGATCTCAAACTCCTTTACAAATTGTAAATAATCAGCCGGGTTTCCATCAAAACACCGCGGTTCTAATTTAGGAGTTTGATGCTCCTATTATCCCTGAACGGCGAAACAATAACATCAACCATGTCATGCTTAACATCAGACACATCGTTACAATTAACAGACAAGTCACCATGACTTACTTTCCTGTTTGCATCCAAGACACTCTGTCCCTTCTTTGACCCAGGCATTGTTGAACTTGACCCAATTCCAAAAAAGTTCCAGATATTGCTTGTTCAAAGAGGACTTGACCGGCACCAGGAAAGATGAACGGTGACTATCCAAACTTTCACCAACTGTTTGAATCCGCCAGATCTGTTTCTATCGTCAGAAACTGTCAATCACGTCTCATAAACCGTTAATGCCCAGCTCTCGCTACGCTCGGGCCCACGCTGTTCCTCGAAGATTTCAGAAACGCTTAGTTATAACGGACGAAAAAACCAAAACACCGATCTGCCGTTTGATATTTCTTTATTGTTGCACCAACATATAAAAAGAATAAGCGAACTAAGGTCTGAAAACAAATATTACAATAATAAATCATAAGATTACTTCTGATGGTTGTCTCCTGACTTCTTTCTGAACAGCGACCGATGAGACGATGACTGTCGTATTGATGCCTCCGCGAAAATTAGGGAAGTTGATTTTAAGCAAACAACCAAGAATTGATCGTTCAATCTTCAACTCCATTGACATCTGTCGTTACTAAATAGTATGCTTCGCTGAGAAAACTTAACAAATACATAGATGAGTTAGAATTATTACATTAAGAGCAATGTCAAAATCAAGAATAAGATGTAGTTTCTAATGTAACGAAATACTTTATTCTATATGCCAACCCAATGCAGTATTGTGGTTCACTGGCGACATAACAAGTTATACGTTTTGTGTTTGCTAAATAAAATTTTTCACTGAAAATTTTTTACGGTCTGCGTATTTTTCGCAGCATTATATCATTTGACTGTGCTACGTTTGCTGCAGTCCTATCAGAAAATATTGCCTGGCAACGATATCTGAGCAATAAAATTGATCAAAGAAGGCATTAATTTCGAAAGTAATACTTTTACTATTGAATTTTCACGATATCATGCTGGTATCTCTCTGCCTAATTACTGATACGCCCTTATATACATTGAATAAAGGTGGCGACACTTCAAAGGCAGGATATTAGATGCAATTGCTGAAATCGATGTCTGTGATGACAGAAATCAATATATTATTTACAGGTAAAGCCCTTTATTGGGACACGAAATCGGAATCGACTCAGTAAAGCATATTTTGGCAGAATTAGTTTAGCATACATACTATCAAGTGTCACCTCTGGTACCTGCCAGTGGTACCTGATGGTGTCAGTGAGTACCCCGCCACTCGTGTTAATCTGGTCATTACGAAGAGACTCGTTATATATTCTTCCGTGTGTTCCTGCCCTTCATTCATTTCTATTTTGGAAGCCTTTCTCATATGCACTAGCATCTGATGATAGGTGGGCTACACGCTGATCAATTACACTGACGGTCTCACGAGTATCCATACCTTCTGCAACTGCATCTGCCTTTAATTCTACTTCACGTTCAAGTAGTACAGAACCTTTGTTCAACTCAGTAGAAGTAGGCATTCCTCCCATCTCATCTTGATCAACCAAAGACAAATGTGCACTATTATGATCATTATCACGAATATTCACTTTACCGTCAACTTCATCATTTTCAAACTCTTTATTAACGGAAGTAGACAATTTTGTTTCTTCCTCACAAATCCTTAAAGGTTTTATATCTTCACTCTGACTTGTAATACCTTGTAAACTTATGGGGTCAGAACTGGACTCTGAAACTGTAACTCTCTTCTGTGGCAATCTATTCAACAACGGCTTACCAGTTGCAACTACAGACTTCTTCACAACACCGTTATCGTCACACAATTCGGAGTCAGACCCGGAGTTTACATTTAGCTTATCACTGAACTTGCTCACTGGTTCACAGTTCACTTCTGTATGCACCTCTTGAAAACGTGTAAAACACAACCGTGTTTGTCTTGCATCTTGTAACTTATCTGTTGAGGATGTACTACGAAACCTGTTACACTCACTAGGTCTATATGCATTACTAGACATCATGGAGCCTTCCTGATATCCACCTCTATGAGGCCCTTTCGTCATCAATGATTGAGTTTCTCCCTCAGACTGCTCTATTCTAGGGGTGAGATTCAATATACTGGCAAACTTGCTCATAGATTGATTGACACTATCGTTTACCAGTTTCAGAATATCGTCGAACTTTGGCTCGATACCCTCATCCTCCATACGGGAGCTTATCTTCACCCACTTCCTTTGCAGTCGAGTAGGTAGGCGTCTCGCTATTACTTCCAGTATAAAACTCTAGTTGATGTCACTCATGCTACTCTTCTTTTTCCTTCACGTTCCCAGTGGAACATATAGCTCCTAGCTAGTGGCTTGAAGTTTCTGTAGCGGTGTTTGATTTTTACAGGATGGGGTTGCTAGCCTCATGCCCAACCTTTCCACTTTACCAGCATTATTTCTGGCTCTGTGAGGTAAAGGAGTGCGCCGGCCGGGGTCGAACCCCGGACGATATGCATGGTCGGCGAGCATCCTAACCGGTATAAGACCGAGGTCGCTCATGCAATTCATCGAAATCAATGCATTCTTGTAAGTCAACAGATCATCCAGAAACTCATTGAGTGCCTTGCAGTCATCTTGTAATTGACCACTATTACCCTTAACAGCCTCGAATAATTTCCCTACAATCATCGAAGGTATTCCAACACATTCGACGCAGTATGCTAATAGCCTCATAGTACCCTTCTTTTGGCTTCATAAACTTACAGGACTGTATAGCTCTTGAAGCTATTCCAGTGCAGTACCTAGTGTACTATTTGATAGACGAATTATAATATTGATTATACTCTTATCATATATGGTTTGATTTACTCTACGGCTCCCTGTAGACTAACTACCATTCTTCAGTATACACACACTGCAGTATTGTTAACCAAATGCCAAAATTTTGTTGGTTCTGTGTTAATATCTTCTTATAATATGTCTAGACACGTTACTTTTCAATGTCAGATGTTTACTATATATAAGTACTCTAAGTCCTGCCAACTGACCTTACCTTCAGTTCATACTACCTAAATTGAACCAACTATAGTGTTCAGCTGAATCCTGCTCCACTATTCACAATACCTATTCGTTCTACTCTTTAAGTTTTTGACTTCTTATAAAGTAATCTGTTCATTAGGATGCATGCACACATATATAATATGTTCGTAAAGATGTACGTGGAGACCTATTGGAAGCACTCATTAAGAAAGCTAGGGAGATGGAATATGGGGTACGAACATGTCTGGTACCAAGCAATATATTTGCGGTAGCCATAATAATCATAGTCTCAGAGCCTAACATCAAAAAAGGAGGGAGGGTGGTGCTAGCCGATCAGTAGATATGGTGGTGGTCACTAAGGTGAATCACCCCATTCTGCAGGAACAGCAATATGCAATTTGAAGGCTCGAGATATTTCTGATTTTTCTGAGGGCTTAGATCTTTATCTTGAAAACGATAATAATGAACGCCTTGACAGATCATGCTGCTACGTTTAAATATATACCATTCGCTCAGCCTATTGTTGAGATGTGACCACGCGTGCTCTGCACAGATTTATGGGGCATCTTATAAATTAACTTGCTATCCATCGTCAGATCTTTAAATACCACTTCACAATGTCTTATCTCATTCATTTTCTAATAACGTCTTTACTTGATCCTCATTATATTCCATTAAACCTAACATTTTATAGCTCTTTATGAATTTGATTCGACTTGTTCTATTCCTATTCTTTGTAGGGTACGGTTGTGCACCAAATAGACAAAAAGGCATGAAATAAAAACAACTGGCTTGAAAATAATTGTATTAAAGCCAAAAGTGGACATCATGATAGTACGAAGAATGTTGGTATTATTGTACATTGCAAATGAACGTTGTCGGCCTAAGGATTAATCACTTTGCCGTTCTGTTTCCTAAATAAGTGTATTTAATAATAATAATAGTTTTATTTTCATATAAACATAAATTTACATGAAAATGCATGCCATTTTTACAGGCACGATCAAGTATGTTATAATGTCAAATCTTAAATTGTCTACAAGTTAATAATGTTTCAACAGTTAAATATTTGATATATATATATATATAAATTACACTCATTGTCTGAACCAGTCCGTATAGTTATTGAATTTTACAGTTGTCCTCCATGTTGAGCGGGAAAATCGACTTCGTTTCGTTTTCATCCCGTGGTTGTAGGCATACGATAACTAACCAATATTGAGGTGAGTACAACGTTTACAAGGGATTGAAAGCTGTTTTAGAAAAGTTAAAGTGCTAAGGTGAATCATTAAAGTGTAATAGATTAAGTGAGTGAAGTATATCATTAATAAACACATTTATATAGGAAACAGAATGGGGAAGTAATTAACCCTTAGGCCAACAACGTTCATTTGCAATGTACAATAATACCAACATTCTTCGTACTATCATGATGTCCACTTTTGGCTTTAATACAATTATTTTCAAGCCAGTTGTTTTTATTTCATGCCTTTTTGTCTATTTGGTGCACAACCGTACCCTACAAAGAATAGGAATAGAACAAGTCGAATCAAATTCATAAAGAGCTATAAAATGTTAGGTTTAATGGAATATAATGAGGATCAAGTAAAGACGTTATTAGAAAATGAATGAGATAAGACATTGTGAAGTGGTATTTAAAGATCTGACGATGGATAGCAAGTTAATTTATAAGATGCCCCATAAATCTGTGCAGAGCACGCGTGGTCACATCTCAACAATAGGCTGAGCGAATGGTATATATTTAAACGTAGCAGCATGATCTGTCAAGGCGTTCATTATTATCGTTTTCAAGATAAAGATCTAAGCCCTCAGAAAAATCAGAAATATCTCGAGCCTTCAAATTGCATATTGCTGTTCCTGCAGAATGGGGTGATTCACCTTAGTGACCACCACCATATCTACTGATCGGCTAGCACCACCCTCCCTCCTTTTTTGATGTTAGGCTCTGAGACTATGATTATTATGGCTACCGCAAATATATTGCTTGGTACCAGACATGTTCGTACCCCATATTCCATCTCCCTAGCTTTCTTAATGAGTGCTTCCAATAGGTCTCCACGTACATCTTTACGAACATATTATATATGTGTGCATGCATCCTAATGAACAGATTACTTTATAAGAAGTCAAAAACTTAAAGAGTAGAACGAATAGGTATTGTGAATAGTGGAGCAGGATTCAGCTGAACACTATAGTTGGTTCAATTTAGGTAGTATGAACTGAAGGTAAGGTCAGTTGGCAGGACTTAGAGTACTTATATATAGTAAACATCTGACATTGAAAAGTAACGTGTCTAGACATATTATAAGAAGATATTAACACAGAACCAACAAAATTTTGGCATTTGGTTAACAATACTGCAGTGTGTGTATACTGAAGAATGGTAGTTAGTCTACAGGGAGCCGTAGAGTAAATCAAACCATATATGATAAGAGTATAATCAATATTATAATTCGTCTATCAAATAATACACTAGGCTCAATAATTAAGTGTTGTAAGGGAAACAGGCGTGGTAAAGCAAGAGAACATGTGATGTATTAATATTTTATGTATTTTATTAACCATCTAATTTAAGTATTGAACATGCATGATTAATAATTATTATTATATTAGTATATTCAAATGTAAAACGTTAAAAGGTGTGGATGGTATTACGATTATTTCCAGTTACTTTTGCCAACACGACTTAGGGAAAATTATAGAGAATAGAAATCAGTAAATTAGTTAACTCTCGCTGCGTGAGTATTAGAGTCGAGATATACGTATGTGACTATACTGAAGACTGGACTGGCCTTCAATTTCCGTTCTACCAACAGTTGTGGTCTTTTAGACGAGCTAGGGTGGACATGTTAAAGTGTCTTTCTAGGCTCCGTTTGAACCCATCAGGGTTTTCACAACATCTAATTTCAGGTGGTAGTTGGTTCCAAAGAGTGCAATATTTTATGGTGAAAAAGTTTGCCCTAATGGATTTTCTGTGGGTAGCCACCTTGACAAGGTGGTCATGGTTTCGCAGCTGATATGATTTAATATTTTCCCACGTTATGGATGAGTTACTGTAGCAGTGTTTTCCAATGACTTTGAAGAGTAGAAATAGGTTGTACTTCACTCTCCTTAACCATAGAGGCTCTAATTTCAGACGTACACACCTTTCAACATATTCCACTTGTTGGTCGAACCCTATTATGCGTTTCGTGAGGAATCTCTGGACACTTTCGATTTTTTTTCTGTCTACAGACCTGAGGTTACTAAATAGGAGAGCAATATATTCAAGTTTGGGACGGATACATGTCCTATATATAGCTAGTCTTGCTTCTTGGGTGTAGAAGTTACGCAGTACAAAGCCAGTAAGTCGTTTACAGTCAGATACAACCTTGTTTGCATGATCGGAAAAGGATAAATCTCAGTATGTTATCCCGAGATCTGTGACTGTTCAGTTTTGAGAGGAGCTTACCGTATATATATATATATATATATATATATATAACATATATATATATGTAGGCACATTATCGATTTCCAGCGTCCAAGGTGGGTTATACCGCACTTGTCTGGGTTGAAAGTCAGTTGCCACTTTTCGCTCCAATCGCCTAGATCATTTAAGTCTTGTTGGATCTTGCTTTCGACGCTCATATCACCGTACCCATAATCATATACTATCTTGAGATCATCTGCAAAAAGGTATGGCTTGCCATACTTGATTACAGAGACTATGTCATTTATAAATAAGAGGAATAGAATAGGGCCAAGAACACTACCTTGTATTACACCACTGGTTATCGGCTTTGAGGAAGACAACTGGTGGTTGATTTTGACTAATTGCTCTCTTTCTGTGAGAAAAGAACTTATCCATTTGTGAAGATTTCCGGTTATTCCGTAGGATTGGAGTTTTGTTAGGAGTCTGATATGTGGGACTTTATCGAAGGCCTTGCTAACGTCAAGAAACAATGTTGTTACCGAACGCCCATTATCAATGCTTTGTGTAATGTAGTCAAAATAATCTAAGTGGCAAGTAATGCACGACCTTCTACTTAAGAAACCGTATTGGGATGGGGATAGTAGGTCATTTGACAGCAAGTACTGAATGATTTGAGTCTTAACTATCTTTTCCATTACACGTGAAACTACAGACGTGATGTTGATGGGGCGGTAGTTGTTGATATCAGCTATAGGCCCGTATTTATGGATAGGTACAATATAAGACTTCTTCCAGCAGTTAGGGTATGTCCCATCGCTTAATGAAATTGAGTATAACTTGAGTAAGAGTAAACTCATGTCATTACCACCTTTTTTCAGCAGAACGGAAGATATACCGTCTGGGCCAGTAGTGTTACTAAGCTTAAGATTTGCGACAGCTTTATCGATCTCATGTGTGGTGAAAATTATGTCACTTAAACATTCGTCTGTTTTACGTGGGAAATCCACGACTTCATCGTTCTCTAAGGTGTATAATCTGGCGAAGTGCTTGCTAAACAGTTCACATATCGCCTCATTATTTTCGTAAGCAATGCCGTCTAAGTATATTATTTTCGGATAGGGTGTTTTGGAGTTCATCAACCTACTTTTAAAAAGTTTGGCTATTTCTCCTGAGTTATGCGGTGCATGAATGGCCTGCATTTCTTTGTTTCTGAGGCCTATATTTCTCAACTCTTCAATTCTACTGAGAAGGGACGTTATGGCAATTAATGACGATAAGTCATGATATCTGTAGTATTTTATTGAGTGCTTACGTAGACTTCTTCTAAACGATGTCGGAATATAATCACTTTGGGGGAATCTGAAGTTAAGAATCTTCTCGGGTGCAATGACGTCGTGAATTGAGTTAATATTCTGATAGAAGTTGTTAAGAATTGCATCTAAGGACTGGTTCGAAAAGTACGAGTCCCAATTAGAACATCTAATTAGGTGCTGATACAAGTCCCAGTCAGCATGTGTGTACAATCTCATAGGTATCTGGCCAGCTTCATCTCTGCGTTTTGTTTCAGGAAAGATGTCAAAAGAACAAACTACTATTCTATGGTCACTACCTGGAAATTCATGTCCAACATGTACGGTAGATGGCGTTATGTTGTTCGTGAAAATAAGGTCTAGGATATTTGCGGATCTAGTGGGTGAATTTATGTGTTGTGTCCACCCTCCTGTGACGATGGAATTTATGAGATTATCGTACCTTTGGGGTCCTCGGAGTGAAGACCATGATACTTCTGGCAAGTTGAAATCGCCTCCGATAATTTTATAACTGAAAGGAAGATTGGCTGTAACATTAAAGATATTGCTAAGCATATTATCATATTCCCTGCTGGATGAAGGGGGCCGGTACACACAACCCACAAGTATAGGTTTACTTCTGACAACTTTTATTTCGACCCAGATCGAGTCATTGAGTTGTGACAGAATTGGGTTACTAAACTGGGTTGCACACATGGATTGTTCACAGTAAATTAGTGTTCCACCCCCACGACCTGTCCGTCTGTCCCCGCGAAAAAGGTTGTATTTATCAATCCTTAGGCTGTCATTGGAGATTTCACTTGTGCACCAGGCTTCGGTGATCATAATCAATGACGGTCTGCATATAGAAGCTATTGTACTTAGTGCTAAATGTTTGCTTAGAACTGATCTCGTATTTACTAGGATAATAGATAAACACTGGCTATGTGGTTTCAGTGAGCGGACAACATCTTGGTAAAATAATCCGTGAGTATCCTCTATATACATGTTATCAGACTCATTTACCAATATCTTTGGATCGTAGGAAGACTTCAGGTAGATTTTTGAGGTGGTAGTCAGGGATGGGCTTACGTTTGGATATGGTATGCAGTGAGAGACACCTGTGTGATAATCAGATATTAATATTTTAGAGATATTAGTATCCGCGTTTGGTGTCGACACTGTGTCAGCTATCTCCCGGGAAATATGCCTTGCCCTAGCTGTAGACTGTTCGCTATGCCAGCAAGGAATTGATCCGATATCATGCGTGCTATATGCATGATTCCAGGTGTTTCTGTTAACTGACGCTGGTGAAAATCCTGCCCTAAGGTATAACCGATATGTGTATTCGGTAATTTGTTGCCAGTATAAGAATGAAGTGTTGGTATCTGTTTCTGGTATTCATCAGACCATGGCAAGTTTTGTGCAGAAATCGGCACATGCTCCCCACTAGACACATAAGATATATGAATGGGTTCTGTTGGCTTGCTAAATGTGGTCTGTGGCCGATGTTTGGGGTATTTTCTATAACTTTCAGTCGACAGAATATTAGAAGTGGGCTGGTTGACAAGGGGTTTACGTAGTGGATGTGCAGAACAATACCTACTACTTGCTGTGCTGTTTGTCTAGAATTAGGGATTCGATAAAATTGGCTTTCCACTTGGCACCAATTAGGCCTACCCCTAGGAGCTTCGTCTACCATATTTGACTTTCTCTTACAAAGAAGGCCTACAGGTGCTTTCGTCTCTTTCTTATCAAAGGCTTTCTTGCTCCGGGTTTAGTATTTAATTTATTTACTTCTTTTTCCCTATCTTATGATTATCTGGCTGATGATGGCTAACAGGGCAGTCAGCACATGCTATGTAGGGTTTCTGTGGCTTGAACACCTCATGAGCTTTAGTTTTCTTAATGGAAATGGGACGTTTGTCATAACGCCTAGAAAACTTGCCAACTTGGGTGGCTACATTCGACTGGTGCTTCACAGAGTGTGGATTGTCAGACTGAGGAGTAACTGACTTATAAGGCAATGGTTGGACCACCAGTGGGATGGGTTTTGATGGTTTCGGTGTCTTGACTTTTGCGTCAGTGTGAAAACGATGTATTTCAACATTATTTCCCGTTGACTCATCTATGTCCACCATTTCAGTGTCTGCATCAATATCGTTATATAATGCTTGGCTAACATTAGCCACTACCTGCGAAAATGTCTGTTGCATGCCGTGATCAGATATTTCAATAGACGGAATAACGCACGGAACATCATCTACAGTTATCCTATTAGAGTTATCAGGGTTCACTGTTCCTGAGCGGCATCGCCTTTGGCATGGTGTTAAATCAGGTGCAACCCTAATGTTAGTGTATGGTGTTGAAGAGCCTATTTCTTACCCGATTTCAGAAAATTCCTGGCTTCTTCGGTAGACCTAAACTTGAAAAGCACAGGACACGGGTGGTTTGCAGATTTCTTACGAAGACGCAAAACCTGACATTCTGTCAACGACATATTACAAGCCTTTAGACACGAATTCTTAAGTTTGGCAATCGGCTCTCTGTCTGGAATGTTATAGGCCAAGACGTTATGTGAAGACATAATCCTCTTAACAGCTTCTTCAGCCAAATAGTCAATTATGCGCTCGGATTTGATTAGTGATTCAAAACAGATGTTTTGTGGTGGGTCACACAGTTGCGTGAGAGGCATAATGCTGTCAAACTTGCTCTGTAGTTCTGCTATTGACTTCTGAAGTGTCAGTAAATCATTTTTGCTACAAGCCGCATTCTCTGCTAATTCCTCCATGATATCAGATACCATAACTCTGGGTGTGGCTGGTGTAAAAGTGTAGAATTGTCAACGGAGCTGAGGCCTTCAGATGGCTGACTAGTATTAGATCTCAGTCTCTTAACGGTACTTACACGTTTGATAGACTTAACCATTACAGAAATAAGAAACTTCACAATTTCCGGAAAAAAAGTCTTGAGGATATAAAATAAGATAGCTGTATTATCGAAGTATCAAAACAACAACGATAAACAGATTATATTGCAAAAATAAAAAGTCAGACTTTCCTTTACAGAGTTTGCTGTGGATAAAGTCCTGAGTTCCACGTGGTTAGATAGGGTATCCGAGGATTCTTGACGTAGATTTCACGAGTGAATGCTATATGTTGTTCCAGTTGATACAATACAATCCTTGTTGACTATGGATAACTGGATAATGTGAGGAAAGCGGCTAACTTCGAAAATATTAAGGAAAAATGATTCCCGCGGAAACTAAACACCTGTAGCGCAGTTTGATGATATATTGCACTTACTTAATCTATTACACTTTAATGATTCACCTTAGCACTTTAACTTTTCTAAAACAGCTTTCAATCCCTTGTAAACGTTGTACTCACCTCAATATTGGTTAGTTATCGTATGCCTACAACCACGGGATGAAAACGAAACGAAGTCGATTTTCCCGCTCAACATGGAGGACAACTGTAAAATTCAATAACTATACGGACTGGTTCAGACAATGAGTGTAATTATATATATATATATATCAAATATTTAACTGTTGAAACATTATTAACTTGTAGACAATTTAAGATTTGACATTATAACATACTTGATCGTGCCTGTAAAAATGGCATGCATTTTCATGTAAATTTATGTTTATATGAAAATAAAAGTTATTAATAATACACCTCTACTGCGATAAAGGATCGCGTCAATATATCCTTTCTGGAGGCTGGTGTCATATATCCCCAATATCTATTGCTGATTCGCATTCAATCTCCCTCGATTATGTTTTCTTTTTATCAATAGTACCTAAGGAATCTGTAAACTGAAAACGAACGACATTCCTTCTCTGACTTATCTTCTAATTCGGTACTCATTTCACCAACAAACAAACCCATCTATCCACCTAGTGTATATTTTCATGTGAATGATAGGGCGTTGATATGGCATTTCCCTATTTAAAGTGGCGCCTCTGGCTTAACCTTGACGGCATTCGCGCGGTTTTGTTGATTCGAGTTGGAGCTAGTCGTCCAGGCATATGCAGCAGACGCGATTTCGGTGCTCAATTCGCTCTTGTTGGATGAATTTATATGAAAATTTTTGTTCGATATTGTTCTCGAACATTTAATGATTGCTTGTGTGACAGGACGCTTAAATACATGGTTCATGCAATGATTATTTGGCATACCGAGTAAGTTTCGCGTACATTTCGACGACTGTCATTCGATAAATTTCTTTGCAGCTTGGCGGAAACCTGTACTCGATCGCAAATTTCTCTATCAGCTATTGTGTAGTACCTATTACTGTTGCAGGAACCGAAGAATATGGTTGATATCGAATTCGGGCATCCTTCCGAATTTTTGTGCGGTGCTTTGATCGCTGAAAGTTAATGGAATGCATAGATACAAGCGAAAATTAGTTTTCACAAATGGGCAGAAACTGTAATATGTTTTACAATTACTTACACTGTTTTCTACCAAAATTTTTAAGTGAGTTAAATGCACACTGCAACATTTTAGTAATTTGGTGGATCTGAATACCATCCTCGTGGTCACGTGCGTAAAGACACCTGAGGTGTACGTCATTTTGTCCCATTATTGAGTTTGGTTTCATAAACTTCAGGTTTTTGTTGTTGTCCTGACGGCATATTATATGCTTTGTTCGAAGTTAATTCACAAAATTATTTGGAAATCGCGTAGAAGTAGTGTCCGACATCCCTTAAAGCTATGAACGTAAGGTTTAGAAGTGGTTGCTGTATCCATTTAGGGAGGACTCATCGATTTCTGCAAGTGAGTGCTACGTATCATATTCCTAAATGCCTCCAGAAGCGAAGCCTCTTCAGAATCTATTAATGGAGCCCCAGCTCCCCTATTGCGAAACGTATTATAGAGACAGGAAATAAAACTGACGTCGGTACATTTTTAAACCTACCTGTAAAAGTATTTGGATTGCATCCTAAAGTTTGTGGAGGCCCAAGTGTGATTAGGAAGTTTAAACCACCTTTGTGAGTTCAAAAACCACTTGTCATCACACGAAACCTTCTTTGTTAAACTTCGTTTTGATACCAGTAGGGTAGATGTCCTAATACCTCTGTTATTTAGTTTAGTGATCTTCATTGCTATTTCGACCTTCAATATGTGAATTAAATTCCACCTAAATTTATTTTCTAACCTCTTAACTGTGTTAATTTCATATGTATTCCTGTGGCAAGTCCATGCGTGACCAGTGTCCAAAATGTGTTGCACAAATACGACACTACACGACTCAGACAAATTACGTCTTCTTATTACTTCGTCGAAATATCCACTTTTGTCAAAAATAGTGACTGATGTAATCGCACATTGATATAAAGTTTCATTAATTCTTACTGTGCTATCACGTT
This sequence comes from Trichobilharzia regenti, assembly GCA_944472135.2. NCBI lineage: Eukaryota > Metazoa > Platyhelminthes > Trematoda > Strigeidida > Schistosomatidae > Trichobilharzia > Trichobilharzia regenti. The sequence goes on along the minus strand of OX235262.1, from coordinate 42,627,134 downwards.
GATACTATATTGGTAGTTATATTCTTGTATACATCCTGTGCATCCTTGTTTTCTTTTTTAGCCAATCCGTAGTTCCAGTGACCTCGTGGGATTCTTCGCTGAAGGAAGTGGTTTTTAGTATCGTTGATTTTGTATTGAATCACTAATAAATGTACTCCCTATACCTCAAATAGACATTCTACTTGTTAACCGTCACTGCTAACTTTATAGAATGTTGGGAGCTACAGAGTCAGGGAGATTAGGGTCATGTGTTGTATTGAGTAGTGCGTTTAGAAGATACGTCTGCTTCTGAGGCATATTGTCGTCAATATGGAGTACATTCTCGTTCTCGCGATAAATCTGTTAGCAGTAATTATTATCAGTACCCATATTTTGTAAGGATGGTATGTATCGAAACGTACTAATTCAGTAGTCAATGGTTAGAACTATCCGTTAAAATTGAAACAGGTGCTCATGTAGTGGAAAACTGATTCACATAGGTGATGAAGTTTATAGCATCGTTCACATGCGAATAGTTAAGGTTATTTATTTAGAAATGATGGTAACTTGTTGATGGTTTAAGAGATGTTTTGTTTGATAGGAAATAGGCGATACATTGTGACTGAAAAGCAGTACAACTGGATAAGCAACATCAACTGGCCAGTATACACACATTTTGAAGTAAAACTCGATCGGGCAAAGTATTTCGCAGACAGGAGTAGAGCAGTCTTCTGAAACTATTAATCTAGTGGGTAACTGAATTTGTCTATGAATTAAGACTGAAAGCAAGCGGCATATTGGTAGGCTAAACGATTATCATTATTCGGTTTCGTTAGAATAAATATCCGAGTACTATTTCACTCGTCATTCTGCCTTTTGAATAACTTAGTAACATGGCTTTTACTTAAGAATCCAAATTACTAAGTAAAGGTTAATATCCCTAAGATTAAATTGTCGCCAGAGTAAGTAAATATGTTCATATCTAGGAAATGCTTAGGTTTGGAGTTGTTTTTTCTACTACCACAATACCAGGTAACTCACCAATTAGTCACAAAGTAAAACTAGATCTGTCAAAGACAGTTTACTCCTGACTTCTAGATGTCGTGAAGGAAGAACTATACCCATAGGCTAATAGGAATAGACGCATGATGTCAATTCGAAACTAGGTAACTACGATTCGCAGCTACAGAAAACACCACATTACAATCTATTCCCTTAATCGTGTCAATAAATGTGACATCAGTTAAGACTAAAGAAGGAACAGCAGTGGTTTTCACAAAATCCATTTCTGTTCCTTAATACAATGTACATTCCGTAATTTATAGGCAAACTAGGAAACGCACCAAGTCATCACATATATACGAACAATAATTGAGCGTACAAGGTAGGGTAGATTTAAAGGAATGCCTACTCGATATGGCCCAGAGTCCATGTGAAGTGACACATGCCTACATCTGAAGGTGCGTGTGTAAGGTATCGCATTTCGTCAGTCTTTCGTCTAAGTGACTCAATGAGTCGCCTCCATATTTAACAAATGCTCAGTCCATGAATTCTACTTGTACCTGCACAACACGAAGAATACCCTGCTGGGGTGGGGTGCTGTGTTACACTACAGTCCCTCAGTTTTCAGGTAAATCACACTTAATATCAGTATCACCACTTTTAGTTGAAAAAGTCATTCGACTATGTCACAGATGCTTTTGGCTGGATTCCTCAGTACCAAGTATTATTCCCTATGAGAGTGCATTGAAGAAACCCTGCAGGGTGATACTGCAGCTTCGCCGAAAATTGAATAGAAGCATTTCACTCATACAAGATATATACAGTAAAGAATACACTATTAACTCACTGCACTCAGCCCTACATTACCCTATAAAATTTTCTTGTTTGGAAATGAAACATGTACATATATATTGTGTCATTAACTTCAGATACACATTAATATCTAAATTTCATACGCCTTCTGTCTCACTACTCTATGTAATAATGGTTTGATAGTTATTTACGAATGCAGTAATAAGTATTTCATGGGCCACGAGTAGCACTTGGTGATTGTAATTTAGAGAACTAATACGACAAGGTTAGCTTTTTTCTAATATATACGCACCTATCAACGAAATGAAAAGATAATGACGAACTGTTATCACAAGCATTGTATTTACTATAGAGGGAATGTTATTACAGGTAGACTTCACAGTAACATGTACTAGTCTTGCATGTCATTGCATCAGTAATATTAGCATACTAATTGTAGTACGGCCAAATGTAAATAATCTAAAGGCATCGTAGGAACAACTTTGCGAGAGGTAGATGTATTGAAAGACTGCTTGCAGACACTTTGTATGATGACATCTAGTAGAATGTTTACGAAGACTGACAACCTGCAATGAGGAAGACAAAAAGGAAACAATTAGGAGACACATAACACACAAAATAAGTATTTTTGATATAAGGATAAAACCTGGGCACTGTTCTGGTAGAGTATAACTCCATTATGGATACGATTTTATTTTGATAAATCACACAGTGTTGTACAGAAATATTATCTGATGACGTTTCTAGCACAAATTATTGTTCATAGTCATATCAAGTCAGTCACACAACTTGTCAATGGAGTTGAAGATTGAACGATCAATTCATGGTTGTTTGCTCAAAATCAACTTCCCCAATTTTCGCGGAGGCATCAATACGACAGTCATCGTCTCATCGGTCGCTGTTCAGAAAGAAGTCAGGAGACAACCATCAGAAGTAATCTTATGATTTATTATTGTAATATTTGTTCACAGACCTTAGTTCAATTATTAATTTTATATGTTGGTGTAACAATAAAGGATTCTCAAGCGGCCAATCGGTGTTTTGGTTTTTTCGTCCGTTATAACTAAGCGTTTCTGAAAACTTCAAGGAACAGCGTGGGCCCGAGCGTAGTAAGAGCTGGGCATTAACGGTTTATGAGACGTGATTGACACAACTGTTTACCTCATTCATACACATGAGTATTTTAGTTAAGCGTACTACGGGGATAAATGTCACTCATCTCATCCACTTATGTTCACACTATTTCTAACGTCCGTGTTACTGACTTTCGGTTTATGTTTTCCTCTTCGGTGCACTTTATCTGGACAATTTAAGGAATTAGGAAATGCATAGAGTAGTCAGGAAACGGCATGAGTAATTGTTTAAGCTAATTAACACTGTGGTGACTTGTGACACTACGCATCTGCACTGACAACGCTGACCTACTGAGCACAGAAGTGAAGCAGTCCAATTTGTGACATTCCACATTTGAAAAATATTATATTTAGTTGGTAATAAGCAAAACATATTTTCAGATGTGTTTCGACTTCGCATTTGGGAATGTTTTTTACCTTCCTATCAGTCCGTTCTCCAAACAGGGCAAAGTCAAACTTTCGATACCACTAACAATCAATCAGCAGACGACCTTGATTGGACCAATCGCATTAAAGAGGCATTTATGATAAATGGAAACGTACATTTATTGAAAAAAGCATTTGAAAACGGTTACAAGGGGGTGAGAGAAACATCTAGTTAAGCATCAGACTGTCAATAGAAAAGTTACACAACATTCTGTACATATATTCACCTAGATGACTATAAATGAGATCCTTTTGAAATCCATTTATAGCCCTTATTTTATTTTTCAACCTGCCCCAAAATCCTCCAAATGAACTTTTATGTGTCCTCGTAATGGGATCGACAAAATAACTTGAATGGTTCACCCTGTGATGAATATATCCCAGAGATGACAGGGAATATTAATCCTTCCATTTGTCCGTGTTTATTACTGGTCCCCGTTTTACAAGTCTGGTAATAATAGGTATTGGAGTGGTTACCTTTCTGTCTGCTGTTCTCTCGACGAATCCTTTTCGGACGGATGTGCCGTATAAACCTACTACAAAAATATTGTTCGATCTCTGGCGACCACGGTTCTATTTCTTTTTCAGCAGCACAGTTTCATCAATGTGCACAACAACGTCTTCTCCACTCAACAAAGAATTGATTTTCTCCATGTTCCAAGAAGGAATATCTCTGCAATGCTGGTACCATTGAACTGTTGAGACGACACTATTCTCCACCTCAGCAGCCGCGGCTCTCACCGGCTGTTTCAATAACCAGTGGTTGCAGATATACAAACTTTACGTCGAGGAGAGGTGTGACTTTGCAAAAAAAGTCCTCACGAAATACTAGAATTATCAGCTTACCCTCTCTAATGCTAACTCACATCAGGCATACTGCACAACGATGGATAAATCCACCAGTTGACCTGCTATAACTTTTTAAAGTCATGATACCATCACAGGAACAAGTTCGCTACTTCCGGAGCAACCCTAAATCCAGGCAATACTGGAAAACACTGTCCTCCTCGAATCGCAACCGGGACCTTGTTAGGGAATGCAATGAAATAAATCAAGCGCAATACAACATTTAGCTAACGTTCATGAATCTTATTGGATAATTCGACGTCGTTCGCTGACTGATAGTTAGTGGCGCTTGAAGTTTAACCTGGCACAAAATAGTAATCAAAAACAGGATCCGAAGCGAATTTGCAACGCTACAGTTATACAACACCCATGAATACGTCTGGAAAATATGGGGTCCCCTAATTGGTTGCTCAAGGTAATTTATCCGTTAGCTAGGTACTTTCGGTTTGGGCTGCTATAGTAAGCACAGTGAATCCAAAAACACTAATTGTCAGCCAACTCTCAGAAACTGTCAGTGTCCAGCTCCTACTACGCTGGACCTCACACTGTCCCTGGAAGACTTTCAGAAACAATTTCTTATAACCAACGCGAAAACCAGAACACAGATTGGCGACTCGAGAATCCTTTATTCTTAAGCCAATACGTAACCAACAATAAGGTTATTACACACAAGGTCTAAGAATAAATGTAATGACAATAAATCACGATAACACTTCTGATAGTTTTCTGTCTTCCACTGAACAGCGAACGATGAGACAATGACTGCTGGATTGATAACTCCCGCGAAAAATATGGAGGAGTTGGGTTTGATCAAACAACCATGAATTCATCGTTCAATCTTCAACTACATTGACAGCGCCACTTAAAGGAGTCTGTGAGTAGATGTAAGCACACTATAAACATACAGGTCGTAATTTGAAGCAGATGAAAACGCAGCCACATCGTTTTTCAGGACCCTACCTAGCGTCGATCTTATCTTCTAATTTTTTACGTTCTAATCTTAAGAAACTAAGTCTGCTTCAGGGTTCAGTTATTCCATGTTGCGCTACTACGCCTACTAGTGGACGAAATCTTCCATTTGAAATGTCAGGGTTTCCGTTTTCGTGTATCATCTATTTAGCGGGGCTTAAACGGGTGGAATGTTTACCAGATTTGATGTGGTTACTGTGGATTCATACTTCAGATCGGGGAAGCTGGAGTATCAGGCTTACCCTGCTGTCAATGTAGCTGAAGATTGAACGATCAATTCATGGTTGTTTTCTCAAACACAATACCTCCATATTTTTCGCGAGAGTCATCAATCCAGGAGTCATCGTCTCATCGTTAGCTGTTCAGTGGAAGATAAAAAGCTATCAGAATTTATATCGTGATTTACTGTTATAACATTTATTTTGAGACTTTGTGTACAATAACTTAATGGTTGGCACTGTATCGGTGCAAGAATAAACGGTTCTTGAGTCACCAATTTGCGTTCTGATTTTTTGTGTTAGTTATTACGCATACTTTCTGGAAGTCTTCCAAAGACAACGTGAGGTCCGGTGTAGTAAGACCTGGATATTCACAGAATCTAATAATTCCTGTGCGTCTTTCTTCGTGTCTGCCAGTCCCCATTGGACAGGTGTTATCTGGAACTTTTCTGGAATTTTTGGTCAAGTTCAATGATGCCTGGGTTAAAGAAGGGACAAAGCGTCTTGGAAACAAGCAGGAAAGTAAGTAGTGATGAGTTGTCTGTTACATGTAATGATATATGTGATGTGAAGCATTATAAGGTTGATGTCAGTGTTTCGTCGTCTAGGGATAATAGGAATATGAAACCGCTTAAATATGAACCTCGATGTTTCAACGGAAACCTGGCTGACTATCCACAGTTTGTAAAGGAGCTTGAAATCATGTTGAGTAGTTTTTATTAAATGATGAAATGAAGTTGATGTATTTGATCAGGTAATGCACTGGAGTTGCTCCAAGACCTTCGATGATTGTAAGGAACGTATTCGAGGCTGTCAAAGGTAATGGTAGTCAATTACAAGATGACTCGAAGGCACTCTCTGAGTTTTTCGACAATCCGATGACTTACAAGAATACGTTGATTTCGGTGAATTGCATGAGCGATCTGAACTCAAGTTCCGTCCTAGAGGTAATAGCGAGACGCCAACCTGCTCGACTGCAAAGGAAGTGGGTGAAGATAAGCTCTCATATAGAGGATGAACGTATTGAGCCAAAGTTGAATGATATTCTGAAACTGATAAAAGATAGTGTCAATCAATCTATGAGCAAGTTTTCCAGTATATTGCATCCCATTTCTAGAATAGAGCAGTCTGAGAGCAAAACGCAATCGTTTATGACGGAATTGTCTCAGAGAAGTGGGTATCGAGAATGCTTTATGGTGTCTAGTAATCCATATAAACTTAGTGAGTGTAACAGATTTCATGAGACATCCCAAACAGAAGGATTACAAGACGCGAGACAAATACTGTTGTCAATGTAGTTGAAGATTGAACGATCAATTCATGGTTGTTTGCTCAAAACCAACTTCCCCAATTTTCGTGGAGGCATCAATACACCAGTCATCGTCTCATCGGTCACTGTCCAGAAAGAAGTCAGGAGAAAACCGTCAGAAGTAATGTTGTGATTCATTATTGTAATATTTGTCCATAGACCTTAGTTTTAAAGTTGGCTATATGTTGGTGTTACACTAAAGAATTCTCGAGTCGCCAATCGGTGTTTTGGTTTTGCGTGCTTTCGTACTAAGCGTTTCTGAGAAACTTCAAGGAACAGCGTGAGGCCCAGCGTAGCGAGAGCTGGGCATTAACGGTTTACGAGACGTGGCTGACAGTTTCTGACGGTACGGTGTCAGTTTCTGACGGATTCAGACAGTTGGTGACAGTTTGGATATTCATCGGTCATCTTTCCTGGTACCGGCCAAGTCCTCTTTGAACAAGCAATATCTGGAACTTTTTTGGAATTGGGTCAAGTTCAACAATGCCTGGGTCAAAGAAGGGACAGAGTGTCTTGGATGCAAACAGGAAAGTAAGTCATGGTGACTTGTCTGTTAATTGTAACGATGTGTCTGATATTAGACATGACATGGTTGATGTTACTGTTTCGCCGTTCGGGGATAATAGGAACATCAAACTCCCTAAATTTGAACCACAGTGTTTCGATGGAAACCCGGCTGATTATTTACAATTTGTAAAGGAGTTTGAGATTATGCTGAGTAGTTTTTTGTTAAGTGATGATTTGAAATTGATGTATTTGATGAGGCACTGCACTGGAGATGCTTCAAGAGCTATACAGTGCTGTAAGTTTATGAAGCCGAAAGAGGGCTACTACGAGGCTATGAGCATACCACGTCAAAGGTCTGGAAGACCTTCGATGATTGTAGGGAAATTATTCGAGGCTGTTAAGGGTAATGGTGGTCAATTACAAGATGACTCCAAGGCACTCATTGAGTTTTTAGATAATCCGATGACTTACAAGAATGCATTGATTTCGATGAATTGAATGAGTGGCCTCAACTCGAGTTTTATACTGGAAGTAATAGCAAGACGCCTACCTACTCGACTGCAAAGGAAGTGGGTGAAGATAAGCTCCCGTATGGAGGATGAGGGTATCGAGCCAAAGTTCGACGATATTCTGAAACTGGTAAACGATAGTGTCAATCAATCTATGAGCAAGTTTGCCAGTATATTGCATCCCATTTCTAGAATAGAGCAGTCTGAGGGAGAAACGCAATCATTGATGACGAAAGGGCCTCATAGAGGTGGATATCGAGAAGACTCCATGATGTCTAGTAATGCATATAGACCTAGTGGGTGTAACAGGTTTCGTAGTACATCCTCAACAGATAAGTTACAAGATGCAAGACAAACACGGTTGTGTTTTACACGTTTTCAAGAGGTGCATACAGAAGTGAACTGTGAACCAGTGAGCAAGTTCAGTGATAAGCTAAATGTAAACTCCGGGTCTGACTCCGAATTGTGTGACGATAACGGTGTTGTGAAGAAGTCTGTAGTTGCAACTGGTAAGCCGTTGTTGAATAGATTGCCACAGAAGAGAGTTACAGTTTCAGAGTCCAGTTCTGACCCCATAAGTTTACAAGGTATTACAAGTCAGAGTGAAGATATAAAACCTTTAAGGATTTGTGAGGAAGAAACAAAATTGTCTACTTCCGTTAATAAAGAGTTTGAAAATGATGAAGTTGACGGTAAAGTGAATATTCGTGATAATGATCATAATAGTGCACATTTGTCTTTGGTTGATCAAGATGAGATGGGAGGAATGCCTACTTCTACTGAGTTGAACAAAGGTTCTGTACTACTTGAACGTGAAGTAGAATTAAAGGCAGATGCAGTTGCAGAAGGTATGGATACTCGTGAGACCGTCAGTGTAATTGATCAGCGTGTAGCCCACCTATCATCAGATGATAGTGCTAAACCCGAACTAATAGTAAAGGACAGCAGTGGTAGTAATCTTGCAGTTAGACAACTATCTGAAAGTCGAACAACAACAGCTTTTGATCCACCGCTAACTTCATCCACTTGTTTCACACAGTCGTTGTTGGTGTTGTCATCCACAATGAAACAGTCGCCCATCAACTCAAGTATCTTGTGCAATGACTATGATAGTATTGGTGCATTTGAAAAGACGAAGGATATTGGTCAGTTTAGTGAGGATAAGCCAGGTGTAAACGACAGAGTAATTGTTAAATTGACTTGCATGAACCGAGGCATTTCTAGTTTCAAGTTACTATTTGAATTTTATTATCTTTGGTGTAAGTTACTCTGTACCGAAGCTTGGTTGATCAGATACGTCGCGTGTTTGTTCGTCATCTATATTCTACGATACAATGACCTGAGCGTGTTACCGTTCAGATTTAAGGATATAGCTGATAGAGGGAAGTCAGCAAATGAACTCTGCGACGATTTTCCAACCTAGAGCGTCAACCTGAGAAGGGTTGTAGGCGTACTGCTGTATGTCCTACAATTCTTCAAAGGGTAGCGCATCAATGAGCAGCCCAACGTGCTTGGTGTATTATTTTGTACATATGTTCATGTGGTATACACTGAATTGTTATCATCTGTCATCTATCTGTTGGTAATTCTGTTTGTGTCCGGATGACTTCCACTTGGATCATCAACCTGAGAAGGAATGTAGGCGTACTGCTGTAAGTCCTACAGTTCTTCAAGGGTAGTTCGTCAAGGCAGAATCCACCACTTTGATATGTTGATTGTACATATGTTTGTGTTAAATAATTGTGTGTGTTCCAATTAATGTAATTGTTGGTTAATTTTGTTTGTGTCCGGACATTCTTCAGCTTACAATCGTCAACCTGAGAAGGATTGCAGGTGTACTGGTGTAAGTCCTGCGATTCTTCAAAGGAATTCCATCGAGACATGATCCGCGAGGTTATGTGTACTGTTTGTATATACGTGTGGTGTGTCATATCAATTAGTGTTTTTTGGATTCATTGTGTTTACTCGTTGTTTTCGCTGCGTACTCGTTGTTGTTATCGCATAGTTTTGTTAAATTGTTCGTCGTGCTTACTTCTGAAGTTGTTTCTAGTCTTCTACATCCGTGAATAATTTGATTGATGTTAAAGACAGCAGATGGGTCGTATACGCCGGGGAGGCTATTGCTGAGAATGTAATGCACACCAAGTTAATGATTAGCTGTGGCACGAATGATTGAGAATGAATGTTTCTGTCTAGGCTGTGGTCTCACACGCCGGGGAGCAAGAGTATAGACGACTGATGCTTGCATACATCACCGTTACTGGAACTGAGGTAGAATGAGTGACAAGCGATGGCAGCGTTATTTGGTAGTGGATAGATAATATGATGTGCGAAGAGTATCATGAGGTACTGCTATGGTCACGTTGCGTTCTGCAAGAGTCATTCTAGGAAGTGGCGATTGTGTTGCAAGATGTCAAGAGGATGTCTTTAACTGGAAGGCGTGGGTCGTCGCCGACGAATGTGATTGTGCTGTGGGTATGCCTGTGGTGTGTTGACTTTTCTGTTTGTTCTCCATTTCAGCTTTGTCCGTGTGACCCAGGTTCTAGCACTGGCATCCAAGTCAACGTGTATTGGTCGTGATGGATAAAAAGGATGGATCCATTTTTGACGGGGTGTCAATGTAGTTGAAGATTGAACGATGAATTCATGGTTGTTTGATCAAACCCAACTCCTCCATATTTTTCGCGGGAGTTATCAATCCAGCAGTCATTGTCTCATCGTTCGCTGTTCAGTGGAAGACAGAAAACTATCAGAAGTGTTATCGTGATTTATTGTCATTACATTTATTCTTAGACCTTGTGTGTAATAACCTTATTGTTGGTTACGTATTGGCTTAAGAATAAAGGATTCTCGAGTCGCCAATCTGTGTTCTGGTTTTCGCGTTGGTTATAAGAAATTGTTTCTGAAAGTCTTCCAGGGACAGTGTGAGGTCCAGCGTAGTAGGAGCTGGACACTGACAGTTTCTGAGAGTTGGCTGACAGGCGCTTTTGGGTTTAATTTTCAGGAGAGGACATCTAAACGTAATATTCGTTGTTGTTGGAACCGGTTTTGTTGGAACGGTATTTGAATTAGATTGATGCCTATGGGAATGGTAAGGAGATAGAATATCTGCGGCCTGCCTAAATCGGAGACCACCGAAAATTTATCCATCATCATATCGATTCCAATTTTTCGTGTTCCGTTTGCTCTACTCATTTAAGCGAAACCTGGATAATCCTTACTAAATCCGACAATGAGATTAGCATAAATGATGCGGTTCTAGACAGTTTAGGCAGGTATAAGAAGCAGAGGGTGGAGTTGCCTTATATTTGGACAAGCAAATCAGATGCGTATATTCAACGGACTCACCACTCACATAACTCTCAGACTGTAAGTGGTGTAATTTCACTGTAGGCCCTATCAAGCATCCACTGGATATCACCTACCGATCACCCTCATGTGGAGCAGAGTACAGCACTGCTTGAAAGTATTGGAGGAAAACAGGAAATCTACTGCGACCAAATGACCATAGCTGGAGCCTTCAGTGCCCCATCCCTAAACCTCGACTCGAGACATGCTGAAGGGAAATTTGACTGAAATCTTCTACAAACCATTAGAGATACAAAGCTGACTGAGAACTTTCGGGACGATACTATGTGGGGCCCTAGTGGAAAGTAATCAAGACTGGACTGCATACTGGCTTTTGGCCAGTTACTAGTTGAAAACGTTTGAACAATTAGCCTGGAGGTAGCAGTGACGATGTGGTTATAGCGTTTGCTTCTCTTTTCTCTGCGATCACTTGAAGTAGAATGCTAGACGACATTATCTGTTCTTTAGCAAAGCCGACTGCACCAAAATGCTAAGAATTCTGTTTGATGCCGAATGACTCCCAAACCGGGCTTAGTTACCAATGGAACATTGAGAAGTGGTAAGAAAGACTATTCACACGGCGAACTCAGACACCATACCTCTAGTCGAGAAACAAACCCCAAAACGATCCACTTGGCACTCAGAGTATTTTGGTGGGGAGCAGAAAGCTCCCTTGTACTGTGACTCTGCAAGAGTCATACTAACCATAAAGCACACCTGAAATTCAGTAACCGATGCAAAACAGGGATGAGGAGTGACAGACGGTAACTATAGCCAAATCTTGTCAGAAAACTCTTGTCAAATCACCAACGTGAGTACCGATTCCTTTCGGGAAGAAGGCCTACCAACTTGGGGGCACGCGCCTTACGATGTCCAAATGGTTGATATAGCACTAGTTTGGAAACGGTCAAAATATTCAGTAAAGCCTTTGGCAGACAGCTAAATGAGATTGTGAGTATCACCGGTATATGCCACAACGGACTGTAATGCTAACTTAACAAGAGAAAACACAATAGATACACTCCAAGCGAACGTCTCTGTGGTAATAGGGAACTTACGGAAATTCATCTATGGAAAGTCTCCAGTTTGCGACAATATTCGGTTGCCTGTACTGAAAGAGTGAGTTGAATCTCTCTGTAGGCCCCTATGTGACCTGTTCCAACACTCCATGGATTCATGGTAACTGTCAAGGGAGTGGAAGAGGGCCACTGTTTCTCTTATCTTCAAGGGTGAGGACTGCCGAAAAGCCAAGAGTTACACACCAGTCGCACTACATCCAGCATTATTACAGGTACTGGAAAGTCCGATTGGTGATCACGCCATGAAATGCATGTTCCATAAAGCGTAACGAGGTTTCAGAACAGGTAGACTTTGTGTGACCAATCTATTATCTGCTTTGAGTGATTGGACATCGTGCTGGGACATAAATGCTCCGGCTAACGTGATCCCCCTCGATCTCGTGAAGGGATTTGACAGGAGAGGGAGTTCTAACCCAAGGAAAGTCGTGTTTGACCATCAGGGCACAGTTCAGAATCCCAGGGTTCTTAAGGCCATTGATTTATTTGACTAATATTAATGACCTGTCCTAACCTCACTTAGTTGACTAGCCCGCTAGTTTTCCGGCCGTTCCCAAGCCCAGGTAAGGAGGGATAGTTGGGCGTGGGGCTGGCGACTCAACACCACTAAATCTTCCAAACCTCTAGGAAAACGTCAGCACACAGAGATTATTTTAAAAATACAAAAACTTCAAATAAAAGTCTTATTCTTCGTTCGAATTGGGAGGGGGGAGCCGGCCAGTCAGCCAATGTCTTCTCTAGATGAGAGCAAGGATAAGAATGGGGACGTACGATGTACGAAGCTGGCTGGGAAAGCTGCCCAAGTAGCCTAAGGGATGCGAAAATATGTCACAGAAGTGTTGGGTATCTGTGAGAGCAGATGAAATGGATATGGACTATAGAAATTTTCAAATAGTGAGTCAGTCTTGTCACCCAGACGACAACCACGAACACACTGAGACAGTGAGTGGCTATCATGATGTCACCAGTGGCAGCCAAAGCCCTAATGTGGTGGAAAACAATTTCGTCTCGCAGGATCATGCCAGTAAGATCCAACTCACAAGCATGGAAAGAAGGTCGACATCATCCAATGCTACGCACAGTGTTACAAACAACGCGGAACAAGAGAAGAAGGAAGATTTTTACAAACAACTCCAAACAGTAATGGAAAACAGTCCAAATGATAACATCAAAATCCTCATGGGCGGTATGAATGCCAGCTGAACTGGGAGCAGATAATGCAGGAAGAGAACTCATCATGGGTCGAGAGGCACTGACTCAGTGAAATGAATGAGAACGGAGAATTATTCGCAGACTTCTTCTCTTTCAACGATTTGGTGATCGGAAGGGGCGTATATAAACACAAGGATATACACAAAGCAACATGGATTTCGCCTCACGGACACACCATAAACACTACTACTCAAGGAAGTGGAGACTCAGCCTGCTGGGCAAAAAGTCGAGAAGAGTGTGGAGTACGTAACAATGTGACTGTACACTTTTTGGTTATTTGTAGAAATTAGAGATATTGTACATAATTTTTGTTTAAACCATCAAGAGATGACATAGTGATACCACTGTTAGTATTATGTGATGACAGGACACTTGATACCAAGTGACTCGGATGACCACCACCGACATACGATGAAGAAGAACTACCACCTGTTAAACAACTAATATTCATCATATCAACAATATTTTGTTGATCCAACATTGGTGGTCATAAACTTGGTGTTGTTGAAAACATTGTTGCGTCATGTCGATTCATCAACGGGATAGTGGTGGTTGATGACAGAGATGGATTATTCACTGAAGGAAATGCACTCTGTGAGGGTGATACCCAAGGTTGAAACGATACATTGGATAATGAAGACGATGACAGCAGTACACCTTTAGAAGTAGCATGTGATCTTAACAATGTTGTATTCGTCGAATGCTGACCACCCCTACCTCCAACATCACTACAACAATCATAATCTGATCTTTCTAATGGCTCGGAAGCCATCATCATCACCATTAGTACTTCTTCATCGTATGTCGGTGGTGGTCATCCGAGTCACTTGGTATCAAGTGTCCTGTCATCACATAATACTAACAGTGGTATCACTATGTCATCTCTTGATGGTTTAAACAAAAATTATGTACAATATCTCTAATTTCTACAAATAACCAAAAAGTGTACAGTCACATTGTTACGTACTCCACAAGAGGAGCAGATGTGGGATCAGCCCATCATCCAGTTCAAGGAACCTTCAAGGCGCATCTGAAATCCACGAAAACAAGTGGAGACAGACCGCAATTCAAGCTCAACATTCAGAAACAGAAGGACAAAACTACAAGGAACGTATTCACTACACATCATTTCAGAGCAAAGTTGGGGATACTACGTGGCATCACTGAGGAAACCTGCGTGGAAGAACTTTGGAACTAACTCTCTGAAGGTGATGTTCTAGGAAACGTATACAAATCTTCTAGGGAGAAAGAAGAGAACTGCCTGCCAGTGGGCACCACTCTTCCAACAAAAGAAGAAATCCGGAATGCGACCAAGCTACTGAATCCCGAAGAGGCAGCAGGACCAGACGGCATCTCTTTTAGAAGCACTGAAGACGGCCCCGGAGATTACTACGGATGTTCCCACTCAGTTACTGCAAAACGTTTGGAAAGAAGGAAAGGTGCCTACTAATTGGAAGAAAGACTGGCTACCTCTTCAATTCGCCAAAGAAGGGAGACTTAGGGCCGCGCAAGAAGCGGCGTGGAATCATGCTCTTGTCCATGCCAAGTAAAATACTAAGTCGCATCATCCTGGAAAGAATGAAAGATGCAATGTATACAGAACTCCGCCCCACCGGAACAAGTTGGATTCAGGAAAGGCAAATCATGTGCTGATCAAATTGCAACTCTACACACCGTCACCACAGAACAAAGCATAGAATGGCAGTCAAACCTCTCCCTGCCTCAACATCATAGACTTCAGAAAGGCCTTCAAAAGACAGCGTTGACCCAGAAATAATTTGGAACCTAATTCAACCGGAATACAGCTTGCAGTGCCCAAGTTTTTATATACTTCACTCAACAGCTATATGACAATGCCACGTGACAGGTGATCCACGACGAGAAATTCGGCTAAGTCTTTGAAGTGAATACAAGAGTAAGATAAGACTGACTGTCTGTTATCATCGATGATGCTCTTCATTGTGGTAAACTGGCTGGATTATACGTCAGACCGGACGTGGGAACCAGGAGATAAGAATACTCTGGACGACCGATGAGAAGACTCTAGAAGATAGGAATTTCGCCCGTGGATGATAAACCTATATATAATGTTCCGCTTGGAACCCAAGGGAGTAGTAATAAATATAATTTCAAATTTCATTAGCCACCTGATTCCATCTTTTAAGTCTACATAATCTACACTGATTATTTCTCTTATTATCGTTTTCTCTATTTTTGGATATACGGAGCAACTAACGGGTGAAAGGATCAACTCCATTCCCAATAGCCACACGGTCAAAACACACCACATACTACAAACAACATGTAACCAATCCCAGTGCTTTTAGAGTCAACTAAAGCTACGACACTTGAGTGGGGAGACGAACTATGCAGAATTTTACAAAAGACCAGGAACGTTTAGCTTACGACCAAGAAATGAGTACAGAGAAATCAACTTGGTCTACACTAGCTAGTAAAAACGATACTGGATATTGAAACGAGTACAAGATGGAAAAAATTCACCGGAAAAGAGTGAAGCATGATTTTGAGATGATTAGTTAAGCAGACGACTAATGTTGACAAGTTAGCAAGATGCAATTAAACGAGAATACGTGCATGTATCATCCAACCGCTAATGCGCCTGCTCTATATTACCAGACAACCGTTAAAGAGCCAATCCAGAAGACAGATTGTTCCTCTTAAAGTATGAAATAAATTCCTAGTGCAGAAACCCATGGTAGTGATGTCAACAACCGAACGTAACACGACGGAGAGCCAAAGTAGCATAGACAACTGACTGAGTGCCTTCAACTCAACAAGTTGAACAGTTATATTAACTGATGACGTTTCGAGCACAAACTATTGCTCATAATCATATCAAGTAACTCACACAACTTTTTTCTTTCATTTATATACATGGGTGGAATCGATTAGATATTGGATTTACAATCAATGTGAGATAATATCCATTCAGAAATAATAGTACGAGTATAAACAGTCGTATTTCCCACATAATTGCAATGGGTCAATAACACTCGTACTATTATTTCTGAATGGATATTATCTCACATTGATTGTAAATCCAATATCTAATCGATTCCACCCATGTATATAAATGAAAGAAAAAAGTTGTGTGAGTTACTTGATATGATTATGAGCAATAGTTTGTGCTCGAAACGTCATCAGTTAATATAACTGTACAACACTGTGTGATTTATCGAAATAAAATCTTATCCATAATGGACTTACACTCTACCACAGTGCCCAAGTTTTATACTTATATCAATCAACAAGTTGACTTAAACAGTGAGGGTCAGCACTCAGTGTTGAACGGTTAGAGTGTTGGGCTACAGAAAACTACATCCGTCATACCATTAGAGGAAACTGACGGCAAATGTTAGCTCAGGAAGCTTTCTTGTGGCATGAAGTCAACTTATAAGCAGTCTGAACTTTGATAATTAGCCTTGAGTGTTCCATCGCGGCTTGTGCTACTGACAAACGTTTGTAAGTGATATACAGAATTTAATATTTTATGCGAAAATCTTGAAAGTGGTTAGGATTTTTAACCAATACAGAAACTGCAGAATAAAGAGAATTAAGAAGAAGAGAAATGCTGCAGTAACCGGATGATGGATAGTTTGCGTCAACTGAATTTCCAATTGAGGGTTTTCATATTTTACCAATACTGTGGGTAGTTTGTTTAACAAACAATCTTGCACCAGTAACCTGTTTGCTTTTGCCTACATTACCACCAATATCCTTGACGTCATTAGTGCTAATCTAACTAATAAAGTAATGATATAATGATACACTGTAGGTGAGCGTGATTCCTAAATGACCTTTCTAGCTTAGCCAGTCTGAACCTACAAGATTTTACCAGCTGCATGGCATGGGTTTTGCGTGATTCATAGTCCCAGAATGCATGTTCAGAATTTCATTTACATTAGAAGGCGAAGCCAAATTTCTTTTCTTTCTTCGTTCTTGTTTTTTTAAATAACCAGACCATAGATGTCGCTAATTTCTTGAAATAAATAGAGTTTCGAGTGGAAGTTATTTAAAATAGTTCCAGAGTATTTAGAGAAATCAAAACAAGATATTTTGCATATTTCACCTTCAAATAAGTTCACTACATTCCAATTTATGCACTATTTGACTATATATTTCGATGTTTAAGGAAGTCCAAGTAATTCTACTCAAGTAGCTGTCGTATTGATAGGATCCCACGCACTTTGTTATTGATCAATTATTTCAACGCCTGTTAATCTCGCATAAATGGTATATCATCATTTCCCACGCACTTTGTTATTGATTATTACGATCAATTATTTCAAATGCTGTTAGCTGTTTGTATTGTTGTAAAAATGTATAAATACCACGTGTTGTTTTCCTAAATAAGTTCTTTGTCGTAGTTGTCTTTTGATATTTGCGTGGTTCACTGAATCGGAAGGTACCACAAGCAGATAGGCATATTAGTCAGGCGCAGACAGAACAAGGCGACAACGTCTTCATCTAATTCTCTACAGTTATAACACGTATACACACCGAAAAGTTCAGAAAAATCTTATTTTGATTTTCTAAACATACTGGGATTATTTTAATTGAATTTTAGATTTTTCGTCGATTGATTGGACCGAAGTACTCGGTCCCGTTGCACAAGAGGTGGTTCTCGTGGCCCAAGTGGTCTGGTGGATAACGCTTTGGCGTTGGAAATTATGGGGTCTGGGTTCCAGCCTCGGTGGGAACATCATCACTCACTGGTAAATGCAGATACATTCAGATGACGAGTCCCAAATAGGACGAAATGCGCATCCTGGATTCCACTGCTAGTCACCATCCACCAATTAAATACTGGGGTTATTTTAAGTAATTTATAATGATTGTCTTTTTAAAGTTTCATACAAGAAAAGATCGCCTTGCTTTACTTGTGAGAAGTTCTTAACATCAATGCCATTCAGCCAATGAGATCTCACTCATTTCTAGAGAACATCAAAAGTTAATCCTGTCTTTCACCATAAGTAACACCTAAAGACAAGCGGCGAGTTGGTCGTCCAAGGGTGACTTGGAGGAGGTCATGTGAAGAGGAGATGAAAGCATGTGGGCAGACTTGGAGCTGGGTGAAAAAGTTGGCAGAAAACCGAAGGCAATAGAGACGCGCAGCTGAAGCCCTATATTCCTCTAGGAATTAAAGAATATAATAATAATAATAATAATAATAATATAAAGACAAGTGAATAACTTTTATATATTACAATAAATAGCTGTTGGTAATTCCCCAAAGTTATAAGCGACAGCATTCATCATGGAACATCAGATGCTGACACTCACTGTTTAAGTCTATTTGTTTAGCTGAAGGCTTAGGGTCAAGCATCCATGCCATTCGGTACACCGTTGTATTATGTTCGTTCGTGCATTATCTCTAGGTAGGTAAGCAAACAACCTCGCACTAAACTTTGGTCCCGAAATATTGTTCTTAATTCGGACGATCAGTTTCTGTGTTTTGCCTATGCCTTTGGTCTACGCAGAACGAATACTATAGAAGTTGTGGATATTAGATCTTCCATTAGTACACTTCGTACTATTCGTTAACGTCAACACCCTCAACCTCTAAAAATATATATTTGAATTCTAATATTGATTAAAAAAATTTATTATAGGGATTTAATGAACTAATCAAACAGTGTCAACACATTGTTTATGCAACATCAACAAAATCGTCAATTACCCTGAATGGTATAAAGTCATTACATCAATATTTCATACCAAATTGTCTTATTAAAAAATGACGATATTTTAAACATGGTTTGTTAACAAATATCCTTTTGACTAACTGTCAACAGTTTTACGATTTTCATGATCATATTTATATTTATGAGAACTATGCTTCAAATAATGCTTATGAGATGGATGGTAGTGAGACGACTGTAATGATGTTGTCTTTGAGGTAGATGTTGATGACACTGAATTCATTGGGTGATCAGACTTTGAACTGCTCTGTTTTTCATATTTGAGAGAAATTGATCGACTACTTTTTTCCAGTCTTCTCAATTTTTTCATCTTAAAATCTTTACAACTTGGTATACATTCAACAGGTATTTCTGAATTAACTATATGCGGTTTATATAGCTTATTAATTCTTCCTGATGGTTTACTGACCTCAGAATATAACTTATTGAAAAAGATTTGTTTTCTTAAAGATGATGAGAAATATCTTCCGGGATAAGTTTGATACTTATTAAAATAGTAGCTTCGAGGATTGTATTCACGAAACTTTACTCTATGGTCTATCTTGTTTTGATGAATAAAATGTGACGGTTTCAAGTTATGTGACTGATATTTTAGATGGTTAGTATAGCTTGTTGTAATGATATTTTTCTTCCTATTATCTTCATCATAGCAATGGTGTCTAGTTGACAAGTTCATTCTGCTCTTCAGATTTCCACTGTGCGACAGGATTTTACTTTTGTGCCTAGGTGATGTAATTCGATCATTATCAGTGTCTGACCAGATTCTATTAGAGGAGGAATCATATTTTTTTCTTGAATAAACGTGAGAACTGGAATTACCAGTTCCTTGAAGGCGAGTGTATTCAGATGAGTCTCTTCTTCGACATTTCTTTCCACTTTCTTCAACTTCACTTGTACCATCTGAAACAATTTCACCTTCTTCCTCAACATCATCCTGCCTTACCGATTCTTCAATCATTAAATTCTCTAATCTCTTAATTCCTTCATCTTTATTCCCGTTGTGGCCATCGCTGTCATCATTGTGGTTTTCATTATAACTCGAATCTTTTCTTACTAGATCATCAGTTTCTAAAAGTACAGTTTTCGCATCATTTTTCGCATTAACTACTTCCTCTTCTGTGTTACCATAATCTTTGTTAATGCGCATACTTAACTTGTAGTTCAACTCAACATTTGTCCTTTTACTTATATCGTTGTGTACAACTACAACAGACTTGATCTTATCGAGTCTTTTACGTTTCTTAGTTTGTTGTTCTTCATCAACTAAAGGCGAACTAGGACTTGAGTATGCATCTAATTTTCTTCTATTACTTTTCTTCTTCTTATAATTATCTAGGTGATCTGAATGCCTTTTATACTCTTTCGAAAAGTTTTCAAAATCACTTAGAGATGCATAATTGTCATTATCTAATGGATTTTCTTTAGATATTTCACCTTTCGAATGAATCTCCTCATTTAAATTGTTTGAACTTTGTAACTGATTATTACATTTCAATTTCTCATTTATCTGTAAGTTGATATCATTACTTGAATTCTCTGTTCCATGTTTACAATTTGTTTCTGATAACTTTTCTTGTATATCTGATGATACTGGAAGTATAAAGTTTTCAACTTTAGAAACAGGAACATTCAAGGCTGATAAATTTGTCAGTATTTCATATTCAGAAGTGTTACAGTTTGTGAGTGTTTCAGACACTGTTTGCATGCTGTACTTGTTACTTTCTTGATTTTCGACAAGACTTTCATCAGTATGAAAATAAGAAGGATCAGAGATATTAAGAAACAGTTGTTGTTGGGACTGATATTGAGAATTATGATTGGGGTGGTCTTCTTTGTCTTTTGAAAAAGAAGCCTCATAATTCGACAAATTAGAAATAGGATCTGTACTGACATTGGTTTTACTATGGCTAACACTACTACTACTACTACTGTAATCGCTATTCCCAGAGGTACTGCTACTACTTCCACTGCTGCCACTGCTCCTGCTACTACTTCCACTACTACTGCTGCTGCTTCTGCTGCTACTTGTACTGCTACTACCTCTGCTTATACTCCTGCTTGTGAAATTAGCTTGTATGCTACTCTGGTTGGTTTTACTTCCTGATCTTCTTGGCTGTATAGTTCCGTTTGATTCTTGAATATTTTGTTGAGTATGTAAATCATTCATTACGTTACTGGAACAACTTGATGTTACTGTTGATGACTTCTTGTGACCAGTTATTTTAGGTAACTGATACGTTAGATTATCTTCATTAACCAAAAGATTGGATTCTTTTGAAGCCTGATGGAATATGTTATTCGATGAAGCAATAGTTTTAGAAGCCTTTGAACAATAAACATCAATGTAGTTATTATTATTATGATTATTATTGCAGATGACATTTTGTATTACATCAGGTACTACTGGGATACTAGAAACTACAGAACATAATCTTGCTTTCATAGACAAATTATGATCCATTGGGGGTGAAACTGTTGTTGATGATGATGATGAAGAAATAGACGAGTTGAACTCACTTGACTTCAGACGATAATCTTTGTGACTTTTATTTTTAGCATAGTTATGTGAGCAACTGTTAGAGACTGAAGAGATACTGTCTGGAGTATCTGCTTCACGTATAGTTTCTGATGGTGAAAAAGGTGAATCATGAGGCAAGGAATTGCTGTAACTACATGCCACCGCATATGGAGAAGGTGGTCCTCTGTAAATAGTTCTTCGTCGATGTTTGTGCACCAGAGTTTTTCTATAGAGTTTTTTAGGTGATTTGTCGTATTGTTCGTTAAGATGGTCTCTGCCTGACATCACAAACCTACTTGATGATGATGATGGTATTGAGATAGTTTGGGCAGTGTGGGGATATGGCTTCTTAGAAAAGAAACGGGAGCTAGAAGCTGCATGGCGAAGGGATGATCGAAAACCCGATTTCCATTCAGTTTCATTAGCACTGTTGTAATCAGATTGTCTGCAAAAAGCTTTATTATCAGCCATATAGGGACGTTTATGACGTCTGACAAACGAATGACTATGTGAGTCTAGACTCTTCCGAGATATCCTTTCAGGGTGGGAGATTAAATATGTCTGTCTAGAAGATATAGGTCGGTATGTGTAGTCCACTCTCCTGATGGTCTTGTCTAGAGGTAAATATTTATCGTTAGAATACTCAGAAGTATGCTTACGAAAATCTTCTGACCTATACAAATGTTTGCTTGAACTAGTTTTAACAACTGACTTATCACATAAGTGTAATGACCGACGCTCTATTTCCTTCTTAAATTTTTCCCTCTTAGACCGGTGCAGTTTCTTTTTATGTGATAAATGAAAACACTCTTTTTCGTCGTCAGTCAGTGGTTGGTCATAGTTTTCATTCGAGCGATTAGTGATACATTTATTAGATCTTGGATTATCATCGTCCGAAGTAAATGAAACATATTCAGGAAATTTTGATGAATGTGCCAAGGATGAGTAAGAATGTTCCTCAGAATAACGTTTAGATTTATGAAATCGGTCGGCTGATAGTTGTATATCATTGGAAGACCCAGAAATATACTTCTTATTTGTAGGTTTTAAGTCACTTTGAATAGAATGTAGGTTTATATCGGAAGATATGTCTGACAAATGTTTTCTGTAGGTGCACTTGGCAGAATTCGTATGAAGCTCACAAAACTTTGGAATGGTTGATATAACTGATAGCTTATTTTGATCAATTGGTAATGTATGGCAAGAAGTATTGCAATTAGAATCAAAGCATATTTGTGACTGGTCATTAAATTGTCTGATTTTCTCAGTCACATTACTACTTGATGAGTAATTCATTTCGTGTAGTAACGCTGATTTAGTTTTCTTTATTCTCGGTGAGGGTGGAGTTTTCGGTCCTTGATAAGGACGACAATCAAATCCACAATTTATATCCCCATACTGCGGTAAAACTGTCTCATTTATCGTCTGATTCGGTTGAATTTTCAATAGAGGCATAAGTAAGGCCGTTAATTCATCATCACTTCTCGACTTGTGATGAGTTTCAGTAATCATTTTATTCAATCTATTCATAATATCTGCAGCAGAGTAACTTTTTTGTAGATTTACAATTTGATCATTATGGTCGTGGTTCATGAAGTTTTGCATAACTTCTATATTTTCTTGATTTGTTTCAGATAAAATGAACTCTGGTTGAATTGACCTATTAACACAATGAAATAAAAATAGGATACGTTCACATATATTAGTGAAATATGAAGTAAGAACTGATTACTGGCATAACAAAATATATTTGCTATTCTTTCAGTTAGATAACCTGACTGATTAACTGTTTTTCCGAAGTCGTTAGAATTTAATTCATAGTTCAAAAGAGGTAGAGTTATGCCCAGTTAACAAATTTTCGAGCACTGAAAACGATTCCAGTGACCGCAATGGATATGCTGGCGCAGCTACTGTAAAATGTTTGGAAGGGAAGAAAAATACTCACTGGTTGTAAGAAGGCTGCCTTGTCAAACTGCTCAACAAGGGCGTCTCTTTAAGAACTGGTGCTAACTCCTGCAGTTATCCATGTCAAGCAAAATATTGAATGGTTTCATCCTAGAGGGAATCGAAAATACACTGGATGCAGAACCCTGCTCAATGGAACAAGCTACCTTCAGAAAAGGAAAACGCTACATATCATCACTTAATAGAGAATAGAATGACAGTTAAAACTCTGCCTAAACTTTATCGACTTTGAAAAACCTAAAATGTTAGCTATGAATTAAACTGAAAACCACTTCAACTTTACGTAGCGCAGCAGTTATATAACTACTCGATGTGTCAGGTGATCCACAACAGAAAACTCAGCGAAGCGTATGAAGTAAAGACTGCATAGAGTAAGACTAAGAAGGCTGTCTGTCATCACCCAGGATATTCCGAATTGTTTTGGACTGGATTATGTGCCAGACTGTGGGGCGTGAGAAGAGACTAATACGTCGGACCGATAAGTTTATAGAAAGGGTGAATTTCACAGACCATTTATATCTAATGTCACACAAACTCGAAGACTTGCAGGTGAAAACCAACAAATTGGCATGTGAAACAGCAAAGACAAGACTTCAATGGAACATGGAAAAGATGGAGGTGATGAAGCTAACCAACATCACCAACAGGAAACATGAATCACTATCAACAAGAGAAATTTGGCAGAGGTCACATTCTTCACTTATGTAGGCCGCATCATTTCAACTATAGGCTACAGCACAGATGAGAATGTTAAAGAGAGCCAGAATCGGAGAGGCATGGCAGAAATTCATCACTCTGAAATCACTTTGGAAATCTTCTACACTAATCGTAAAGAACAAACTTTGTATTTTCAACACTGACGTCAAGTAAGTCAGTTCTGCTGTATGGGTTAGAAACATGGAGCGTCATGTAAAGCTTTTTCAACAGGTTACATACTTTTATCAACAGTTACCTACACTCCATATTGAAAACCAAATGACTGGAAAAAATCAGCAACAAGAAATTCTGAGAGGGAACCATTCAAGAAACTATTGATTGGCATATATTCCAAAGAAAATGGGCACGGATTGGGCACGCGCTAAGGAGACCGTCGGGTGATATTGCGCGTCAGGCCATCGTCCGAACGGGATCTGGATGGGAAAAACACGAGTTGGATATGTGTCCAAACGTGACATGGAAGATGTCAGATGAGGAAGGGATGGTATCTAATGCGCATTTGTGGGGCTAGCTGGAGAGGACTGCAGAGAAAAAAGTATAAATAGGCAGGGATGTCCTGTTAAAGCCCTATGTTCCACCAGGAACTCGAGTGTTAACAGTAATAACAAACTTCCGAATAGCGTAATAAATATGCTTTCTCGATTTCACTACTATATTCATCGCAGAAAGAATAATAACAAAGTAAGAATGATGGCGATAGAGAAGTGGATATAGGAAAATGTAGATGATAATTTCATCTAGTGAAGTGTCTATCATAAAATTCAAATAACTGTAAGCTACTCTTACACAATGGCTTATTTTATTTCCTGTGATGGTGGATTTGATCATATGCTGCTAAATAATTTATCATTTGTGTGGTTTATATTAGTTGTAAATCTTTTACTTTATTTTCCACATAGAATGTATTTTAAAGTGTTTATTGTAATTATTGGTGTGATTTATTAGACGATCAATCTTTTTTTGTGTATTGACAACAAATCAGTGTTAGATAACTTTTACTTCAACCGACGTATTACCAGGTCTCAAAAAAGTAATATTATCTCATATCCACCACAAGGAATTTCCCGACATTTTTCAACCTATTTTATATATCAGCCATTATTTTATGTCAGCCGTCTTTGCCATCAACTTGATAAGCTCGTTGAATATCAATTAAAAAAAATCAAAACTTTAAGAAATCAGTCGCAAAACCGGCGTCTTTTCAAAAATTGGTTATTTTCAAAGTAGATTTTATCGCTGAAAGACTTCATTATAAAATTCCTATTGTAGTAGTGAAATAATCTTAATATAAGTCACACAGTCGAATAACTGTGGGGGAGAAGAATTTAGTGGTCTAGTGAATTTTGAAAATATATAAAAGTTAGTATGTGTGGGATCATCTATGTTTATAGCGTTACATTTGTTGTTATTGAAAGGTAGTAGGCAGGTATATAGGAGAGATACTCTGTTTAGACATTGAAAATACTTCGCCAAATTTCCTTAAGCACATATCTCAAAAACAAAGTATATTCGTCATAAATTATATAACTGTCGATGGAATAAAGTTTTAAGCTTTAAATATAATAAGTTGCTGAGTATTTTACAAATTCACCTCATTTTCATCCATTTATATACACCTCAGTAGATGAGGTAGTGAAGTTACATGAAGTCAGGTGGCTATAGTATGCACTGTGCATGCCGAGCCGTCGTTTCACTCGGCGGGCAATGTTAGCTTTAGAGGCTGTTTAACCAAAAACTGATATCACTCCATGAAGTTTTCGACAGCAGCTGGTTTTAGCTGGTCGTGTAGGGAGGTGTAGGCCACTTGGTTGAAGACCTCGGGATTCTAAGAACCAGCAGATGGAGACAGTTGGTGATATGGCTCAAAATCATTCAAAATGTTGCAGGTGCATTCATTCATTGTGATATCCCAAATCTATTTAATCCTCATTATTTTTCATGTTTCTATTCTTCCTCCCTTACACTTCTTCCAGTTGTGGATCTCTTGGATTTTTTACCTCTCTACTTTTGTGTGTTACATGCAGTGTGGTAATTTGGACTATTGCAATTCTGTGCAGAGTTTCATGCTGAAATTCAGTCATTCAGACGGTAATTATGTCTGATCCATCTGGCTCCACCCTGATTTTAGGGTCAACAGAAAATATCAGTATAATGTATCAGGCTACAAACAATGCATTTGAACATACATTTACAATTCATGAAGCCACTATGCAGTTCATTTTAAGTAACACAAATGACATTAAAATATTGACAAAGTATTGCGCAACTCGTATTATATGGCTAAAAATTGTATTGAACCAAAACAGCTATAGTGAGTGCATTTTTCCTGAACTTGATTCCTCATTATAAAGTTCGACTGGATAACTGATTAGAATTGATAGCAGTTACTATTGTAGTATAATCTGCTTATACTCTGAGATGAGTCTGATGGCAGAGTTACATTACTGACGGAAGAGACAATAACTTCTTTTTGCCAGAAGAGCTTACAAGGCTTCATCCTCAGACATTTTACATATCAACGTAATCTACAGTGATTGGTAGCTGGTAGTAAGATTTATGTATATACATAAAATATACTTTTTAAATCTCAGAAGTTTCATAGTAATAAAAACAACTTACATTTTATCCGCATTCGTCTTACAAAATAAACTGTCAGCTGATGAAGATTGTGTTCGTCGAATCATTCCACTTGAATTTAATAAATAAATTAAATTATTCATAAATACATCATTTTTCGTTATTGTCGAGTTTTTATTCTCATGTAAACTTGATAAGTTGATTTCGATGCAATCTGGTGATCGAGTTGTTTCATATTCCTTTTGTTTTAAATTTTTACTTGATAAATTTTGTATGTAGTGACTGTCCGCCATTTTTGTCTAATTCATTAAAACAATATACGTAGCACTCTGAGTAGTTCAATTTCGAAGGAAATATAAATCTGTACAAGTTTGATGATTCATTCTTTTTCAAATAAGGAAATTACTTTAGAATGAATTGATTGGTTAATTTATTTGCATTTGTTACAGAGGGAATATATCCTGTTTATACGATTAGAACTCACATCTATTTCGTCTATAGTTTTGTAGCATTAGACAAGTGCAAGTTATTCAGTTTTTCTTAAAATATATTCATGATTATAATTTACTTGATACTTACTAATTATATGACTGATGTTTAATCAGACAGAATACCTTCTTTTTCAAAAAATGATCTACTAATCGATAAAAACTGATTGATCCATTTTCAATTTATATTGAGAACAAAAAAAGTTAGAGTGAACAGTTGTTTTCAATAAATACTTCTACAGGCCCTGCACTTATAAACCTATTAATTTCAGCAAACAGTAGGGTCAATAAAGGTAAATTAGAATTATATCAAAAAGTGTATAATAATATGTGGTAAAAGTGAAAGATGGAATAATAGTCAATTATTTTTGATTGTCATTTAAAACATGTGTGGTCAATAAGAATACAAGGTAAAATGAAACGAAATAGTTTAATGATATGTGTTTATGCATGTATACTGAACAAAAAAGTACTGGCTTCAAGGATGCACGTAGACAGTGGTGTGTGAGGGATATTATATATATATATATATATATATATATATATATATATATATATATATTACAAGGAAATAAACCAACAGAGGAGAAAGACTAGATGTGAGTTCAAGAGTGACTAATAACAACAGTAATGCCGATGGCCAAAATAATAATGAGGGTGTGGTGGAAACATAAAAGTATCATTAGTAAACGATTATCAAGTATACAATTGGTGGATGGTGGCTGGCAGTGGAATCCAGGATGGACCACTTGGTCTAGTGGATAACGCTTTGGCGTTTGAAACTATGGGCACTGGGTTCGAGCCTCGGTGGGAACATCATCACTCACTGAGAAATGCAGGTACATCCAGCTGACGAGTCCCAAATAGGACGAAATGCGCATCCTGGATTCTACTGCTAGCCACTATCCACCAATTGTATACTAATTAAATGACCAGACATCGTCGAAGCATCTGCACAAGAAGCCGACATGTCAACCTGGGACCGAGCACTTCGGTCCAATCAATCGACGGGAAAGTCAAAGAATTCAATTCAATGATTATCAAGTAATAATGAATTTAATAAAGTGGAATAAAAAGGATTGTGGAAATATGATAACGACTTTGAAAATCATTATATAAACCTGAAGTTGTAAAAGGTTTGGTGGGATAGCCGTCTGTCAGTGAAACAAAGGGGAAGAAAGAGGAATAAGGATTGGAATTTAAAGTGTTAAATACCAATGTTTATGGGCATTTGTTGACCATATTATGGGCCAAGATAAACAATTCGGCTTGACATACTTCTTCTACACACAGTGACCAGATCTTCTAGTATTGATCTCAGCTGCTAATAGAAGACGTGAACCAGCTGTTCTAGACAGATTACGAGGGGAACGGTGGACAACTAAGAACGCCCACTCCAGTCTTGTTGAATGCCCAGTATCTACCAAGTGGGCTAAAAACGAAATATATACGCATTTGGTTTCCCCTTCACTCAACTATACAAGTACATTTTCATTTGCAGATCCTATGAGTCTCGATAGGTTAACGGAATCTATGATATAACCATAACACTTTAATACTTCTGAAAGACAATTGGTATTTTATCCTTGTGCTTACAATTGACGCAGTTTTAATGATGTTAGCCAAGTGAATTTCGTATTGGGTAACAGGTAACCACAAACAAGAAATAAGGAGTGTGCAAATTGTTGTATCTTCATTCTATTGTTCAGTGTGAGCTTTCATCCTTAATCTCAAGTTAAACAACTACTTTGCTATCATTTCGCGTTCCATTTGGGCTCCACTCGAGGTCTTGATATGGGATGTCAACCAAAGGTCTTCTCAGTATACATCTAATCCATCCCCACTTTCTTCGGTTTATTTGTTGGGTGATATTTTCATGATTGGTTCGTTACCAGAGTTCCTTGTTGCTTATCTCATCCGACCATATGATCTTCACTATGGAGCTAATGAAAGCGTTTGCTGATATTTTTCATGACGTTCTGAGTCTCTAGTCTAATGCTTTGGCTTTCACATTAATAATACTGGGTCAGCAATAAGTAGTATAAAATTAACTCCAGGATTTTTTCGACTATTTCCTAAAGACTTAATGGTGATTAAATTAAGAGGTACCTAGCTGAGTATTCCACCTCGAAATGAGTAGAACCGTTATCCCGTGTTTTCACCATTTAACCTAACTTCAAAGCACTATCAGCTGGTAAATAGAAATTAGCCACTTTAATTTCAAAATATGAATTTAAAAATATATGTCTGTGTTAAGTGAGCTAATAAACCAAATGTATTGGTGTTTCTGTTGTTATTTAATTATTTTTTCATCTAAGTATGGCGTCACTTTCTGCTAGGTGGTTAACTTCACAGGTTGATCAAATATGCTGCTCAAAAGTTAGCGGTACTGAAGGGAAGAAGAGGAGTCTACTGTTTACAGAAACAAACTAAAGTGGAAGTTTAAAAAATAATAAGCCTTTCATTGATTCTAACCTTGTCAGTTATTCTGTAATGCGGATGTTCGTTCTTTATTCTCTGTAACTTATTAAATTATCATCGGAATAGCAGTCCTCTTCTCGAGTTTGTTTTTCCTGAGAATTCCTCGTTATCTTTGCGTTTCGAGGAGTTACCATGGCTGCTATCAATATTTGTTGATAAGTAGCAAATATCACAATATGGCCCGCACGTTCAAACCTAGGGTAGTGGTGTAGTGCGTTTCAAGTTGAAAACTCGCATACAGAAAACTTACTGAATAAATAGTTGACAGTAAGTACATAATCAGTTGACTATCATGTGGAATTCCATGGACTCTGTATTTTAGTTTCTGTCACATATGAGTCCCGAGTGTAGTAGACGGCTACAAGCTTGAGCTCTAAGATTCTGATAGTGGAGTTCTTTTTCACTAGGTGGGGCTGCTTACCTGACATCCAACCTTCCCTGTTTAACAGGTTTACTACCGGCTAAACAAGGTTTAGAAGTGCGTCTGTAGGAGGTCAAACACGGACCTCGTTCGGGGTTAGCAAATATTCTACCGCTGAACCGTCAACACACTTTAAGTGTTGAACAATCATAATTAAGTGACACCAGAAAATTGCCTGATCAGTTTAATAGAACACGAGCAGACTGAAAGGTGGAAAGGTTTACCATTCCAACTATCTACTGCATTCATCCCTCAGGATTCCAGGTAAAACTGATTTACCTCGACACTAATCGAACGAATACAAGTAATCTGATGAAAAGAGGTACCTATTTGACCATAATTCTCATGGTATTCAGATTTCTAAATTAGTATCTGCGACATTGTTATGTTTTTTAGGCTGTATACTTCAAAAGGTGAAGAACTCGTCGTCCTTCTGAGAAACACGCATTGTCAAGGGAAGATTAACTAATAACGGACCCTCTAGAATTTCTTTACAGTGGCTAGAAATGCATATCAATGGAGTTTGGAATAATATTCTCTGAATTCTAATGTGATGATAACTTTATTCTTAACTGTTCAGTTCTTCTTCAGGTGGACGACGTATGAAACCTTCACCAGTATTCTAATTTTTAATTACTCACCTGATTGTGGGTTTGTAAAATACTCAGCTCAAACATTCTTCGTAATTCGACACCAAACAGAATGTTATTTAAAATAAAGGAACATTCAGTGACAATTTTTATTCTACTGTGGAACTTGATAGAATAAAACATGGTTTATTTGGTAACAAGCGCAGAGCCCTACTATTCAACCGTTTAGCTGGTAACTAATAACCTTTTCTTTTCATTTTCTGTTGGTTTACAGTACAAATGTTTTATTGAAGAGTTTCGAGATAGAACGAAACACTTATTTAGTGATACTTGGTTTTCATTTTTTATCTGACACATCTGAATTTTATAACTACAAGCCACGTTTGAATCAGTTAGTATACCAGTTCGAGGAATCGCCTTGGGTGGCTGGTTTATAGTTAAGCCTAAAAGTCACTAGCTAATTGAAAAGGATAGATTACTTTTATTTCTGTGTGATTACCATATCGACGACAACATGATTCTCTGCGGTAAGAACAGGAATCATGAAAATACGCTTCACATTTTGAATAATTCTCATCTTTACATCAGCCGCATTCTGGACATAAATTTCTGCCCCTACTATGTTCATTTCCTAAGAAAGGATTCTAATTCACCTCTGAGATCTGTTTACCAGAAACTTACATGAAATGGATAGTTTTCTTGAAGTCGAAGAGCAATGTTATTTATTCACCTTCCTCAACGTTGAGAAAACATGCCCCAAGAACTGAAAAATCTCCGAAGAACCCTGGTGAAAAATATCTGTCTTCAGTTTTACAGCAGAACATCTTGTGGATGTATGGCTTAGTTTGACAGATCTTTCCGAATCCTCTATAAAATTCGATCAAGCCAGTCACTGGAAGTAAGGTGAAGAGGACAGACAGATGTGACCTTGATAGGATCCCACATATTTTGGTATTGACTGTTTAATCTTGCATATATGGTATGTTATCATTCTCACACATTTTGGTATTGACTGCTAATCTTGTATATATGGTATATTATCATTCCCACACATTTTGTTATTGACTGTCAATCTCGCACATATGGTATATTATCATCTCTCACGCACTTTGTTATTGGCTATTAAGATAAATTATTTCAAATGCTGTTAGCTGTCCATATTGTTGTAAAAGGTATAAATACCATGGCTTTCTTTGTCGTTGTTGCACTTCAATACACAGTCACAGTCCAGCCTTTGTCTTTTGATATTTGCGTGCTTTACTAAATCGGAAGGTACGACAAGCAGATAGGCAGATTAGTTCAGGCGCAGACAGAGCAAGGTGAAAACGTCTTCATTCAATTCCCTACAGTTATAACAGACCTATTAGGCTTTAATTTTATATATATATATGGACTACCAAAGACACAAAGATAGAATTGTTCGATGACACGCATACTATCAATGACGAATTCACTCTTCCTCAGGCTTGCTTGTTGGTCAGCAAGAAAGTTGAAACCTGTTCGACTCTTGGTTTAGCATACTCTGAAGGATTCCTTCCAGTTTTTTGAAAAGATTAGCAAATTAATGTGTGTAATGAATATATGATCTTCTTCTATGTGACCTTCCTGTTCGCAAAGGTTCCGCTTCATAAAACTTTAGATGTCACCTCTCAGCATGCTGATCTGCTCCCTTTACCAACACTTGAATTTAATTAGCTTCCTGGATATCGACTTTGAGAGAAGGAAACATGGAATACTAGGTAGATCAATTTATCGCATGGATACTTGTCGTGGTCTCTCTCTCTCTCTCTCAATATCTTCTTCTCAGTCAGCGATAAGCGAACACTGTCGAATACGCTGTTCTGTAAGGTAAAAGGAAAATGTTCAGAAGATGAATTGAAGGTGAATGTATGTAACTTGAAAAATGCCTGGAAAAAAACGGTTACCCACAGACTTTCATCAATTCACATGGCAAGGAAGAATTTAGAAATCCAGATATAATTACAGTCAGTGGTGATAATATAGGAATGATAAATAAGCGTTTAGGGGCAACACTAACCAGGAGATAAGGGGCAGTAAAAATAGTCTTGCTAGTCCGCATATTCTGCTCGTTAGTACAACCAGAAATCAACAAACAACTGTCATATGTCACCTCAAACTGTATATATCAATTCATGTGAGAGCAGGTACATTGGGAGAACAGGAAGGCGGGTCTATATAAAGGTTTTTAAACACGTACCAAAAAGCATTCAGTTAAGGAGACCAAACAGTTTAAACTCGTCAACTGCCAAACACCTAATAAACACAGGACACAGCAGTCAAAATGATTGACAGACAAAACAGGCCAAGTCTTCTCTGGTTTACCGTGGCTATCGTATTAAAAAGCCTGAAACCTGACCTATATGTTCTAAAGGAATCCGTCATGTGACTTCAGTTACCTTGCAACACTCACCTTAGTAAATCTTTGTCTCCCGACTTTGTCATTTCATTTCATCTAAACCCATTTTTCGCCTGACTTTCATATTAGATTTAATTTTCTGTCTTTTGTATCCTACCTACTGTATTACATCAGCATTTTTTATGTAACTTCATACACAGCAAATTTTGATTTTCCAATCTTATGAGTTCCAACCACTGTATTTTGTTACCTCTGATTACGCAATTATCACTGACTAATCACCCTCCTAGCAACAAAATTGCTCATCCTTTTACGAAATACTTCGCTTGTGGTGAGAGCAGGCCAATTGGTAGACATTAATTTACGTCAATGTCTAGGTCACTAATATTGGCCATGAGGAAATATGAACAAGGCTGATTCAACAACCAATCACAGCAGACTTAACGTGGGCAAATAAGATTCGTAGATAGATGGCCTCACTTTCCAAGAAACCCGAAACAACCAATCAGAAGACTGTGTTTGTCTGCTTAACTTTCCGAGAAACCAGAAACAACCAATCGGAAGACTGTGTTTGTCTATCTGAATAAGCTATAATAATGTACATGAAATATATATAAATACGTGCTGATTTCCGTAATAAAACGATCTGTTTCCGGCCCTTGTCTTCTGTTGTTACACGCTCTTATAATGTATATATGCTAAAAACTTCACATAACGCTATCCGCCTTATGTTCGTGTTTCATTACGACTGTCTTAAAACAATCCTTTTTCCAAACCATTGATTTTGAAATTATAGAAATATGGGAATATACCCATTAATTCGTAAAGAAAAACAGTTTTTCTCAGAAAAGAAATATCTCTTTCCAACGACTTCATTTTCGAACTGACTGTACAGTCGTATTTATATTATGGAAGAAGGAATTAAGTGGCACTAGAAATTGCTCAGTCAGTATACATATGATAAGAATAAAGGTAATTAAAACGATGTAGGGTTGAATTGGATGAATTAAAAATCCTTTAAAGATTATTATATAAGTGAAGTGGTATAAGAATTTTAAAACTGTAGGTCAAGTGCTGTACAAAATATTAACAGTACGATGATGATAACAGTAAAGATGGCTAAGATGTAGTGAAGTGGAATGAATTCAAGTGGTAAAATAGAAATAAAATAAGAGAGCATTACTATGACTAGCGTAAAGAAAGGGGTTTAACAAAACTTTTTTGAACACATAATTTAGGTTTTCGTTCATATATAGCTAGAGCTTCGGCTGTGCATAAGTGGAGAAAACATGAACTTCTGGAGTGATTGGATTTGGTCCTGTAAATAACTTTGAAGGATGAGCTGACTGTAGAAGGTGTTCACAAACTGAAGGCTGCGTCGTCCTATGCTCACCTTCAAATGACCAAAGCAGGTAGTGTTCAGCTACGCGTTTACGGAGAACACGCTTACGACATCCCATGTAATCAACTCCACAGGAGAATGTGAATGAGTATAAGCACATAGAGATGGACATGAGCGCATTGTCGAATCATATTTTGGCTGGTAAGTCAGCTACATAAAAATCAGTGTGATGCATTTAGATAAAAGACTTTTAGGGGCTTTAGCAACGCCGTCACTTTCAAACGCCAAATTCATAAACAGTATCTTCTTTGGCACGGTGATTTGGCTGAGAGTGGTTTCTTTCTTGATGTTTCTGTCGATACACCTTCTAGGATATCCATTATTTAAGAGAGCTGTGTGAAGGTTATCTAGTTTCATGTCAACCACATATATACAGCAAGTTTTTCGAAATCTGAATCATAGAGAACGGATAAGATTTCTCTTCCTACCTAGAGGTACCCAACTGTTGAAGTTAGTCTACCGCCCTGTAGACGTTGGCTTTCGATAATTCGAACTTTTTAACGTGCCGTCTTCTTTTATGTCTAAGATCACATGTAAGAAGTGACATACGGAATTCAACTCCGCTCGGATGATGAAAGGCATCGATGGGTGAGAACCACTGAATATTTCAAGAAGCATGGGAGTTGAACAACTGTCGTTACAAATAATGAAGGTATCCTCAATATATTGCTTATACATATGCAAACTCGAGACTGTTTCATTCAATGAACCCCTCTCCAAGCTCACCATGAAGACATACACTAGGAGAGGTCCTAATGGAGACCCCATAGCGAATCCATCCCTTTGATTATAAATGACATCATTAAATCTAAACTGCACATTAAGCGTGCATCTCAGTAATGAATGCTTCAGCTAGTTAGATGGTACTCGAATGTTTATGCACTTTAGGTCGATAGAATTACATAGATAACAAATAGTTTTTACTAACGGTACATTTGTAAATAAATAAAAAGCAGACATTTAATGAGATCATATACTTACCAGCGGTATTAATTCCATCATTTTAATTATCTTTATTCTTATCATATGTATATTGACTGAGGAATTTCTAGTGCCACTTAGTGCGTTTTTCCGTAATATAAATACGACCATACAGATAGCTTGCAAATGAAGTCGTTGGAAAGAGATATTACTTTTCTGAGCAAAAACTGTGTTTTTCCGAATACAAAGTGGCTTCTCTTCAGAAACTGGTTCCCTTAATGAATTTCGACAACACATTAAGAAGACCTAGTTTATCTGAAACGTGTAATGTACTTGCGTCACACATTTCGGACATTATTTCAACGATGCCTTTAAGCCCAAAGATGGGGAACAAGGTTGGGTTACATTCTTGAATTCGTTGAGGCCTTGGCCATAAAAAGACCTGTTTTATGTGTCCAAAAGTTATTTGCTATTACTTTAAACCTGCCTTGTTAAACCAATTAAGAACCAAGGATCAATTTACTTCATAATATTTCCAACTCCTTCTTTGCTTTGTTTTTTCTTTCTTACTCACACCTTTGCGCCATTTCGCTACTCATTATTTGTGACCTTGATCTGTACTCAATCTAACCTGTATTGTAAGGATTCATGCCTTCTTGACTTCTGAAAACTGTGTATGACAAGTACGCGTGTGATCAGAATATGCGAAATGTGTTGCGCATATACATTACATGTTTCAGATAAAGTACGTCCTCTTGTGTTGTCGAAAAAAATATGTATTTGAAAAGTTGTGTTTTTTTATTTTTTATTTTTGATTACAGCTTGATTCCACACCGTATTTTTGGTACAAGTATGGAATTTTCAGCATGGATATCGGTAGCCCAAATTTTGCAGGCCAACCATAGATATCAGGTGTGCATCGGCAGGGGATCGAACCTCGGACCATGTGCATGGTTGGCGAGAGTCCTAACCATTGTGCCACCTGCTTTTATCGATAAGTGCAAGCTATATAAAGCCAAAGGGAACCAGCAAAATGAAATGGATCCATATTGTTCTGCACCAATATTTGCTCTCTGTTTAAATATATTTGTGTCACGACAAGTGCTGATGTTAGTGCATTCATTTTATCGAGCAGTGCAGTCTACTAAATATTTGTAAGTAGTATGACAAATTGTCTTCCTTTTCTTTATGGAAATTTATCAAGGGAACTGAATGTATGAAATCGCAAATGCTTGTAAATGCTCGAGTGAAACATACTGACTGCGATATGGACTTTACTTATTCACAAATTAAAAGTGTGAGAAATAACTTTTAATTTAGAAATGAATGCGTAGGTTTTGCTAATTACATATACATACTATGACTGCTATTTAAGAATGAGAATCAATATGGAACATAAATTATCAGAATGAGCTGACAAGTTAATTATTGTGGCTTTTAGCCTCCAAAGAAAACTATAATGAGTTGATTACGGATTGATATCAGTTAGACAAGCATTGAAAACCAGGGAGTAATGGACAGTTGTTGCATCCTAGTTTGGGAATTATCGGTAGTATACATCCACTGGGGGTGTGAATCCAGGACCTTCCGGTTAGAAGCCAAGCTCCCTGGTTTTTAGTGGTTCTCTAACTGATATCAATCCGTGATCAACTCGTAAAACAAAACCAACCCTTACAAACCAACCATAGTAAATTAATCTGATGGAGTTTCCTGGAGCTCTAGTGAGAAGTCATGACCAGTGAGGTCCATTCTGTCATGTTGAGGATGGATGTCCCACTGATGACATTAGTGGGGGTAGTGCTAAATGACGAATTGGTAGAAGTTAGAATTCATGAGCTAGTGATTCAGGTCTCTGTGGCTGAATGGTATACGAGCTTACCTTGTAACCGTAAAGTTCTGGGTTCGAACGCCGGTGGGTGGGTTCTGCCGATGATCCCCAAACTAGAGGGAAACGGCTGTCCATTACTCCGTGCAGGTTTTCAATGGCTCTCTAACAGATATCAGTCCTCGATCAGTTCGTAAAAACATAACTAACCCTTACAGACCAACTGAAGAAAAAAACTATAATTATTTGTTATCTGAAATTATGCAGTTTGCAAATAACAAATTTGATCCCATAGCAGTGGACTTATTTCCGAAGTTTGTCAACCTGATCGTATTTACATCAGGAAGTTAAGGCACTCAGGCATAACTCAACTCCCCCTAATTTTACATTTTATTAACTCTTGCATCTTACCTATTCTTTTTTACTGTTCGCGCTTATTATTTCCTGGGTTGCTTAAAAAAGACTTTGTCATACTTCTCAGGACCCTGAAGACGGTCACTAGGGTGAGTGGTATCCCATTGAGTCATATCATCGAAAGTCACTTGATTTCATACAACAAATTTGCTAAAGGGATTTCGTCAGACTGTGAGCAACCACTTTACCTGCAGCTTTTACCTTGCGTATTCTCACATAAAACAAGAAGTCACTTCAGAAGACTTTATGGCTTCACGTTTAAGTATAGAAATTACACGGTACCTTATTTAGCACGTAGTTTATGAGATGAAAATAGTGTCGGGCACAAACTGACTAACTTTATTTGCACTGGTAAATAAACAGTTTTCTCTATCCTTATTCCACAAAGCTTTACTGTTATTATTCTTAGATTTGTAATCCTCGCACTACTTTTTTTTGCCTATTTTCTCATAGGTGTAAACATCATTTAAGCTCTGTATTAACAGTTAATTTTTGCTTTCCCCTTACCATGTTATGTCAAGAGAACATTAGATTCAATAATCTATAACATGCTAAAATTTCCAAAATGTATAAACAATACTGTTTGAAATAAAACCACTGTTATTATTATTATTATCACTATCACTACTACTATTATTACTTATTTTATTTTTACATTTCCCTATATACATAATAATAACATTAATGACGACATGCATGTCAAACATGAGCTAGACAACACCAACGATAAGGAATCGAAATCATCAGTAGTAATTCCATACAAAGAAGGGACCTCAGAAACCTCAGGCAGAAGTCTTAACATTGCAGGCAGGAATAAAAGTGACTGGCATTCAAACCACCCAAAAGCTCAATTAGAAAGAAGCTTTGTCGGTTAAAGGATCCCGCCAGTGGAGCTAATAAAACAAAACAAATTAGTTTATCTTATACTCTGCCTACAATGATTGTCAGGTCAATTACATACGTGAGAGTAGTTGAACAGGGACAGTCAGACTAGCCGAGAATAAAAACTTAGCAAAATCTAGATTGGTTGACTTGAATAAGATAAGAAATCTAGAGAATAGTTCAGCTATAGCATTACATACAGTTACACACAGCGTCGGGGGTATAGCGGTTAGGACGCTCGCCGACCATGCATATGGTCCGGGGTTCGACCCCCGGCCGACGCACTCCTTTACCTCACTGAACCAGAAATAATGCTGGTAAAGAGGAAAGGTTGGGCATGAGGCTGACAACCCCATCCTGTAAAAATTAAACACGGCTACGGAAACTTCAAGCCACTAGCTTGGAGCCCTATGTTCCACTGGGAACGTGAAGGAAAAATTATTATTATTATTATTATTATTACACACAACCATACTATTTATTGGATGGGTGGGATAAGATGACAGTTTTAAAATCGAATGTGACAGGGTGGAGGAAGAGATTGATAACGGAAGCTTTGTTTATCAAATCAACTGCAAATACATGTGAAAGGAATGATTCAACACCTGTTCCAGATATCTGGAAAATTCTACTACCCCAACGACGACAAATAGGAAACTAGAAGCGGTTATAAAAGACTATGCGGTTGAACGACTAAGTATTTGGCATACATTTTATGCGATGAGAAAAGTGTCACGTATGAAACTACCAACTTACTGCGAAACACTGAGTGAATAGTCCCATATCAGTTTGTTTATTAGATATATCACACAGTGAAACAGTATTATTTACTGAATGACAGTGTTTTTAACAAAATTTATTGTTCATAATCATATCAATTATAATCACATGACTTCGAAACTTGAGTTCTATGGTTTTCTGGAACTTGATTTTTCGTGCTCGAGAACATCTCCCAACATGGCTAAGTAAGGGTGTCGTGAAAACTATTAACAGCTCGATATTCGAACACCTGGTGCAAACCGGCCACAAAGCCTGCGTAGATGAATCCTTCTCTACATTATACCGGGTGCCAAATAAATCGCCAAAAACATCGAAGCACCGCAGTCTCCAAACAGCAGAGGCTATTGCGATTCGCCTCAAACAACCAGCGCTCTGTGTCCAAAAGAAGCAAGTCCAGCCCCTACTACTGCCCTGGCCTTCAGTAGAAACTATAAATTCATGAATTTGTACTATTATCTTTCCCAATTCTTCTGACATTCAGGTTATTTTATGTTGATGCGATTCAGCTGTAATCTATCAACATTATTGATTCTATGTTATTTAAACAGCATTAATGTCGTTCATAACACTAATTCATTCATTCACTATAATGTATGCATGAATGTGGAGCCTGATGATGAATTTATCGAAGAGTACTCTTTGTTCAGTATCCATTATTTTGAAAATTTTAATGGGCATTTCTAATATTTGTTTGTACATACTTCTATAATACTTTCTTTTATTATAATTATTGCTAATATTATTATTTAATCCTTGTGTTCCGAGTGGAATATAAAATGATATCATTAGCACGTCTCCATTACACTCCACTCTGCATTACCATATTTAGCGAGGGATGATAAGCTTACATTTCTTCCTGGTATGTTCTTTTCCATGTCACCTTCCACTGCCCGACTATCCGCTTTTCATTCGGGTTCTACTCGATCGCCTGCCTCATGATGTTACTGAACAGTCTGCTAAGCGTATGTCTAGCCCATTTTTATTTTCTTCAGTATATACTTATGAATTATTAGCCACTTTGTGCGAAGTCTCTGAACCACATAAAAGTATTAACCTGAAATTAATGCTGAAAATTCGGATGTTTCTCATAGTGTTACTTGCTGGGGATATCCACACTGATTCGTGAGTCATGAACACCCGCCTTCATTATCCACTCCTGAACGGCAGAGTTTGAAATCTTTGTGTGGGTTGAATGCTCCTGAACTTGTGTCACCTAGGCCATTTAAGTGAAAGAGGCAATTTCCACTTAGATTTCCCCCGTTGTTAACAGATATGGTGTCTTCATTTCTGTCTCCCTTATGTTCATCTAAAATCCTTAATTTTTTTTGTTTAGTTAAATATAATTTATTTGACTTCTGATAATAAATAATATGCATCTGTGTGTATTGAGCTTTGACAAAATGCTTTCATCTGTCACTGTTTGTTCTTCTAAAGGTGAATATTCACCTGTTACCTACATGAAACTAAAAAGAAGTACTTCTAATTTCAAATGATGAGTTTGTGGTAGTTTTATTGATTCTAAGGCGAATTTCCTCACTAACTGACGTCATTTAGAGGGCTGTTGTGGACTAGATAATATCAGGCAGCTATTTCGTAGCTATTCAGGCATAGGCAGTAATGATTCAAATAGGGTCCAAATCAGTGACCTTCAGGTTACTTGGGAAGCGTGAAACTTTCTTGTGATTGCCTGTATTCAGTTTTTGGAGAAAGCTACACTCCAGTGCCGACAATGTTGTTCAAAACAATAACACAGGTGGGGCAAGTTTTAAAATTAAATTTACTTTTACTGTAGAAGGATGATGAATCGCTTGTTTTAGTTTTGCTAAGTTTTCAGAACTTGTTCAAATTATATTTTCAAGAAAGAAAGTGAAATCGTGATGGTAAAACCATCATATGTTGGATTCATGTGACAGAGTCAAAATGACCATAATTGGCCAATATTACATAATTTATTTGTTAACTACGAATAACCACATTCTTTTCGAAAAGAAAACCAATAGTTCTTAGTTAGGCAAATTTAAATTAAGGGATGGAAAAAAAAGATGTATTTTTGTTTTTACAAAAAAAAGAGGTTTAAGAAATAAGGTGTAAACAAGCAACAGGAAAGACTTGTTTTCTGAACTAGTGAAGTCCTGTATTTAAGATCATTTAGAGCCATACTGCTGACACCCTTTGTTTCGTAGTAAGTTATTAGTTTCATGCCTTACACTAATACAAACTGTCCCATTGGGCCACTACGCTATGTATACACCGGCTCACTAGCTCGTATTGAGCTGAGTACACAGGCCTTACTATGCTTTCGCCTGTAGAATTCTCCCAGGAACGCTACCCAGGCTGGCTAGCAAAGGGGGTACACAGATGTGTATATAGTTTGGTAATAGAATATCTGGTGAACTCGGGAAATCCAGTGCCATCCAAAGTCACACACAAGATACTATCAAACCTTTCAAAGAAAGAGAGATCAAGGCATCTGGACACAGATGATGCACTAGCAATCTAAATGTTACAGTATGTACTGTGTATTTAAAGGAAAAACTTCCAACATTCGTCTTTACCATGGAGGTCATCAAAAGTCTACTCATTCAACAGTAATTATCCTATTAGCTTCTTATACACTCTTTCTGTTTATTTCTGTCATTTTTACGTCTTTAATACTAACTTCCTGTCTGTTTTATCATTAATACATTTCTATCCGACCTTTCTGTTATTCATGTATTGGTCTGTAGGGATTTGGTTGATTGGTTACAGGATTTCATCATTAACCGACATTGGTTAGAGAACCAGTGGAAAACCTAGGAGTACTGGATAGCTGCATCGTCCCAGTTTGGGACTCTTCATCAGTACGCACTCACCGCCAGGATTCGAACCCAGGGCCTTCTGGTTACAAGACCAGCTCGTATACCATTAAGCCACTGGGACCCAACCCAATGGTCCTTGAATTCCAACTTCTGCCAATTCACGATATAACGCAACCGCTAGCCAATGTCTTCGGTGAGTATTTGTTGTCACATCCGGCCTGCTTCACCCTACTGGTTACGACTTCCAGTTAGTTATCATCACATTTTGATCACTATTTGCAATTTAATTAATCTGACTCTTGACCGGAAGTAGTTCTGGAACTTTCTCACCCATTTACTGTAAACACAAGAATGCAAAACCGAGTTGAATAGCTGGTCAAAAAGATTCGTCTAGCTTCAACCTTTATATGTATATATAAACTATTTTAAACCTGTTTTCCACCTGTAAGTGTTCATCACTTTCCCCCGACCAGTATGGAAATCAGATTACATGAGTTAAATTTCTGTCACGTTGTCATGGTTACTTATTACTGCAAAAACTTACATGCAATCCTTAATTTATCATAGCTGTAGCTCACCTATGGTTTTCTTTTCATCAGATGTGAAGGGAAATATTCTATTTTGTGGGGAGAAATACTTCGAAATCAAATTCCGACAGCATGTAGCTGGAACAATTTAGAACTTGACACATAACATGGTTTATGCAACAAGTCTTTATAGGTGCAACCGCTGGAGCAATTAGCTCCATAGTAAAATCCCTGGTTGCAGCAGTAGGCAAAAGCGGCTTTGAATGTCTGAGCGAAAATGGCTACCATAGAAGTTTTAGGTATTTCTTGCTAACTTATGCTTTAAAGCACAAATGTGATTTGCAACTTTACATGACAGTCACGATCGATCGTCTAATATCGAAAGTTACTAAAGCTGTATTAGTCTAGCGTCTTTTTACTCCATTGTGGATGATTGATGTGTATTCAGCTGCAATGAAAATGCATATCTTGAGAAAGACTTTGGTGTCATTCTCTCTACAATTTCAATTATACATGCATTATTCAAAAAAACTTTAATTTCTTCTGTTCATGTAAACACCTTCAGTTTGGTTTGTAGTTAGATTGCACTGTAGACTGAAAATATCTCTTCGATGGGTTACTCACTATGAAGATTAGAATTTTACCTATTGATTAGCTTCTGTGTATTCGAAGACTTAGTAACAATCAGCTGACGCGACTTAACATGGAGATTCGAAAGTTCACTGCAACTTAAAATGTTCGTTCTAGTAGTGCTCTGTTGTACAAGTGACGCACTATAGTGTTTTCTAGGAAAGAGAGGTGCAGGTGAATAAAACTTGTCAAATATATTGTTGTACGCCAACATTTATTTTTACATACGCCCAACTAGTCTTTTCCCATTCTGATTCCACTTGAGTGATGGCCTGTCGCTTGATGTCACTTACCGGTCACTTCAGCGTGTGTCGAATTCATCTTCATTCGCCTAGACATGTTTGTTGAGTAGATTTTTCTTAATCGATTTGTTCCCAGAGCTTCATGTTGCCATCTGATCTTCAGTATTGAGCTGGAAAAGGTAGCAGTTGATAGCCTGTTGGAAATGCTTATCGACATGTACTGGTTAATTTTATGGCCCATATTTAACAAGTGATTTAACGTTTGTTCTGAAAATCATAATTTAGTCCTTTATGTTGAATATGGCGGATAACCAGATTGATACGAGAGTAGTAAAGGTTTGCCCTACCCTTACGACTCTGCTTCTAACTACACCCGACGTCCCATTTCTTATTTCCTATCTTTTGAATTCGACTTGATAGAATGATACACGAAAAGACTGCTCCAAAATACGTAAGAGCTTTTGATACTGTTGCTGACATCATGATAGCGACACACCCATTATGTTCACGGTTGTCGTTCGGGTGACTAGGAAACATTATAGTTAACAATTTGGAGGGTCAGCTTCTTTCCAACTTTC
This sequence comes from Trichobilharzia regenti, assembly GCA_944472135.2. Taxonomy (NCBI): domain Eukaryota; kingdom Metazoa; phylum Platyhelminthes; class Trematoda; order Strigeidida; family Schistosomatidae; genus Trichobilharzia; species Trichobilharzia regenti. The sequence continues at coordinate 42,582,931 of OX235262.1, read as the reverse complement.
TTCCAAAGTTTCCCAGAACTTCTCCGTTTTATCCTCTTATTTGTTTTGCAATCTAGGTTGCCTTGCCAGCTTCAAACATTAGGCGGACATTTTATGTTCCCATACTTATATCCTCATTACCCAATTGGCTTCATGAAAGGTTTTTGACGAACCCTCCTAATTTGGTGTGTTCAACGAATAAGCTTATTTTTTTTTATATTTCTTCCATGCTTTGAGGTGTTTACAGCGATGAAATGATCTTCCGCAGAGTGGTTGTCGAAGCTTTCCTCATTTTCCGTACTCACAACCGGTCAATAAACTAGGAGAGGTAGACACTTGATGCCACAATGGTGTAAACACATCCTCTTGTTCACATCAGACGTATAGTTTCAGTTATCTAATAGTCGCATCATTCCTCTAACCGCAGTGTTTCATGTCACTAACTGTGGCTGTAAATGTGCATATGAATACTAAATATTTGTTTTTTTGATTACACACATCTAGTACTGTGATCAAACAATAGAATTTCATTTGAGCAAACGCATTTCAGGATCTTCTGGCTGCATTCAAGGTTGGCTTCTGGAACACTGCTGTATGCTTGGTGAGTTCGAATTAGTTTTCATCTGCTTAATTTGGTTTTAAAAACGTTAAGTATGCCGTTGGTAGAACTAATAAAAAATTATAAGTCATATTTCATAATGAGTGCAACCTAATTATTATTATTATTATTATTATTATTGTATCCTTTAGTTCCTAGAGGAACATAGGGCTTCAGCTGCGCACCTCCATTGCCTTCGGTTTTCTGACAACTTTTTCAACCTGCTCCAGGTATGTCCACATGCTTTCATCTCCTCCTCGCATGACCTCCTCCAAGTCACCCTCGCACTGACGACCAACTCGCCGCCTCCCTTTCGGGTTCCACTCGAGCAATGGCTTGTCTAGTGATGTCACTTGATGGTTTCCTCAGCGTATGGCCAATCCATCTCAATTTCTTTCTGCCTATTTGTTTCATAATCGGTTCCTGATTGGTTCGCTCCCACAGATCCCTGTTACTGATCTTTTCTGGCTATCTGATCTTGAGTATTGAGCGGAGACAGCTGTTAATGAAGGTTTGAAGTTTGTTTGAGATGCTCTTTATGACTCGCCAAGTCTCTGATCCGTATAGTAGCACTGACTTCACATTGTAGTTGAAAATCCGGATCTTATTTTTGATGCTGAGTGCTGTTGACCTCCACACAGATTTCAGAGTAATGAAAGCTTGTCTTGCTTTTCCGATTCTGGCTTTGATGTCCTCATCAGTTCCGCCTGTAGTTGAGACGATGCTTCCCAGGTAGGTGAAGGAGGTTGTTTCTTTCAGGTTCCTCCCATTTATGCTGGCTGATTGTTGTCTGTTGTTGTTGTTGGCTAGGAATCTTCATCACCTCTGTTTTATCTATGTTCACTTGAAGTCCTATCTTTGATGCTTCTTCTGCCAACTTGTTGCTTTCCACTTGCATATCTTCCAGTTTGTGGGAAATCAGACATATATCATCGGCGAAATCCAGATCCTCCAAGTCTTTTGTGTCAGTCCATTTTATGCCTGTTCCCTCGTTGGTTCCCGTTGTCTGTCGCATTATCCAGTCTACTTCCAGCAATCAGGAAGATCATTGGCGATAGTAGACAGCCTTGCCTCACTCCCGTCCTCACTTCGAAGGCCTCCGTAAGTTTCCCGTTGTGGATTACTTGGCATGCAGCATTGTCGTATAACTGTTGGATGAGATGTATAATTGTCAGTGGGACCCCGTAGTAGCGAAGTAGTTGCCAAACTTTACTGAATATATTATATAAATGAATGTTGATAAGAAAGCAAGTTAACAAACTGATCTGAAAGCAATTCAAACTCTAAACATTCCTGTTCCTACACTGTTTTGTTTATTTTAGGTGGCGCTGATCTCCTCGGACCTCCCTAAATGAGTTTTGTGATCGATAGTTATGTTACAGAATGTCTCACAGTCTCACTGCAATTCCCTTTTTGGCGTATAAGTATGTTCGAATATCTATGCTATTGGTTGATTGTGCAACGATTCAAATTTCACATTTTTAAATATCAAACAGTAATTTTTGCAGTAAATTTTCTACTTTTACCTGTAATCCACAAGTTTTGTAGAAAAATTAATCCTTTGTAAATTCATGGTTGAATGATTAAGGATGTCTCATAGATCCCGATCTTACTCCATTATGAGTACCATAATGTGGGTGCAAATTGGTTTGGAGCATAACAACCGCAACGTCGTCCACATGAACTTTGGAAAAACTCTCTTTCTGAGTAGGATTCATTAGTCTTAAAGTGCAACAATGGGAAGCGCTGAATGATTATGCTCTGCTTAAATACATTTGCATGAAACAACGGTAAAATAATTTCTCAAAAATTATAAGCCTACAACTTTCGTCAACCGACATTAGGTGATAACCTACACTGTTTATGTAGACTGGTTAGGGTGAAAAGTATATTGTCATTCATCCAAGTCATTTCGAAATGCTCTTCTTTCATCTTCAGTTGCTCGTGCAGCATCATTATTTGACTAAGTAGACATCATCGTTCAGCTCTTCTTATCCTGAAATATACTTTATGTTTTGAACTATCAGCGTGTTCTTCTGATTTAGCTTTCTAGTGGGACTCGCTGCAAGTTAGAAGACATATATATTTAATTCACATTTTACAGTTTACATAATTCGATGAGATAAAGGCATACACTTACGCTATTATATATGCTTACTTTGTGTATTCATCGGTATCCTTCATCCCCTAAAGTGACACGCCTGCATAGAATTATTATAATGTAAAAGATTAACGGCCTCCAGTTGTTGCTGTCATATATTTGGAAATTTACACGGGTTCTTATATGAAACCTTTTGGAAAATATAATTTGGTTAACTGATAAATGTGCATCGGTAACACAACGGTTAGTACACTGCAGACCGTACACATGGTCCGGGGTTTGATCCCCGGCCACGAGCGCACTGCTTTACCTCACTAAGCCAGAAATGAAGCTGGTGAAGGGGAAAGGTTGGGCATGAGGCTAGCAACCACATCTTGTAAAAAAAAGCTGCTACAGAAACTTCAAGTCTCTTGAAGCCCTATGTTTCACTGGGAAAGAGAAGGAATTAAAAAAACTGACAAGTGTTTCATTTGGGAGTTATGTATGAATTAGAACTGGCTAAAAGTGGTGTCATAAGACATTTGACCCTAATATAGTCTCATTTTGGTTACTGTTTCATCTAATTTGAAAGATTCGATTACGTAGACTTGCAGGAAGACATTTGGAGGGATTCTAATAAACATGTTCTGATTTACTTATTTATTTGAACGTTATATCATATGAACTCATGTACAATCACGCTTAAATCGTCTAAGACCTATCTAGAGATACCAAAATCACAACCCAGTATTCTGATACTATAATAGAAATTGATTCATTGAGAGGGACATGGATTGGAATCTTTGAAGTTCTAAAGGTATACATGTAACAACTAGATAAATTACAAGTCAGAAATGATCTTTTGACATCAAGATTATTGAAGGAGTTACAACTGTATACTTCAGTTAATTCAATTATATGGTCAGTTGATGTAATTCTGCAATCACTGAACACTTCCTTAGCATTAAGTTTACCCCGTTTTCTTTCCTAAATACATTTACAGAAGTTATCGAGCCACTTGACAAAGTTAGGAAACATCTGAATTCATTAAAGCTTCACTTCAGAGTATAACTGAACGGTTCTTGAGTAACGTAGGAAAGTGAGCTGTGAGAGATGAGGGAGCTTTGAGATGACCAGATACGCAATAGTAGGGCCGCAACATATTTCGTTTGCATTGTCTATCACTATTTTTTTATTCCATACAGTTGTAACAACAGAAGACAAGGGCTGGAAACAGATCGTTTTATTACGGAAATCAGCACGTATTTATATATATTTCATGTACATTATTATAGCTTATTCAAGCAGACAAACACAGTCTTCTGACTGGTTGTTTCGGGTTTCTTGGAAAGTGAGGCCATCTATCTGCGAATCTTATTTGTCCACGTTAAGCCTGCTGTGATTGGTTGCTGAATCAGCCTTGTTCATATTTTCTCACGGCCAATATTAGTGACCTAGACATTGACGTAAATTAATGTCTACCGATTGGCTGGCAGCCTGCTCTCACCACACAGTATTTTCGGTGGAAGTATGGAATTTTCAGCATGTGATATCGGTAGCCCAGATTTTGCAGGCCGACCATTGATATCAGGTGTACGTCGGTAGGGGGCCGAACTCCGGGCCATGCTCATGGTCGGCGAGAGTCCTAACCACTGTGCCACCGACGCACTATGTCCGATTATAGATTTCTGATTCCCATTGGAGCTTACTGCTGTTATAGGATGCATAGATAATAAAACCTTAAAAATAGAAGTATCTGCCTCAGGCAACAAGATATCTCTGAAATCATCAAATTGAGCAACGCATTATATGCGTATACATGCAACAAGCAGCATAAAACAATTAAGACTAAAACGAATTTCCTCGGCCCAAATACATCCTATAAGAACTGTTTTGACCAGTATAAGTGACCAAATAATTCGACAGCGAGAATTAAGTGAGTAATTTACCGCAAGTGTGAGAATATTATGTGATATCAAAGTGCTTAATACTCTGCTGCATGATATCTTACAAGCAAGAGATAACCAGACTTAGTTTCACTCAGGGTAAGGCCGTGAATTTACTTTGGATGGATTTCATTAGACATCAACTTTTTCTACGGAAGTTTATTGGTGGAATTCTTGCCAAATAGGTGAGAGGTCCCTGTGAATGACAGATATCTTCTTTGAATTCATAAGTATTAATACAAATACACACACACACACAGAATTCCATAAGTTAGAAGGAGTGCAATCAATTTTGTCTGATAAATGGACAAAATGCTAGGTTCAAATGACTCAAGGCATAAATGGTTGGGTGCTGCTACTAAATATTGGTCAAGTTTGTCAACTTAAAAATTAATCGGTGATTTGAGTACTATGATTAATATCCAGAGCTGTGAGGGTTGGTGTCCTCAAGATAAATTACTTGACTAGCACAATAGAAAAGTGAATCAAAAACTTTTGCTGAAACAAAATGATAAGTACTTCTAAGCCTACTGAGTTAAGGTTAAGATGGTCTCCTCTGCTCGGTAGTTATTATCTCTTGAGGCTGTGACTACTCTTAATAAGTTTACCTTCAGTTGATGAATTTTCGTTGACCCTACGAATATGTTTTACCTGTTCACTGACATATAGCTGACAACTTGGCGAAACAGTTTTCATTTACTTGATACCTGACTGTGACGTTTGAAATGTTCGATTTCCCACTGCCCTAATGCCATAATAACTTGCTGATCACTTGTATTTGGAAGCATAAGTCAAAGTATTTCTGTTTGTTTTATTACATGGCGTAACATAAGACGAATCGGATAGAGTATTAGGAGGTGGCGATAAACTGATTAATTAAGCAGTAATTATTGTAAAGTGTCAAATAAATGATTTCTGAGCTCACCAAAATGTGAAATGGTACTCTGTCATGATATTAATTGGTCTTGAAAATTTTCGAGCATTTATTGCGTCTTATTCAACATAGTTGGTACATCCCAGAGGTGTGGAAGACCTGGCCGTTTCGCTTTTGTAATAGAAGTTATGGGATGTGATAATCACAGTACTTTAAACCATATGATATGCAAGGAGTCAAGACAGAAAGAATACAAACGGAGCTTCGAAATTACATGCCCGACGGTCTTCTTGCTTGTGATCTTTTAAGGGTCATGTTGTAGGACATTGATAGATTTTCTAGGCATACGTTTAGTCATCTTTTTCTCCTGGGTATTTTTTCATTAATAGGTTGTTTTCTGGACTGTTACATTCTAGAGTTCTTTGTTACTTACTTGTTTTGACGGCCTATCTTCACCAAAAAAGGGAGATAGCTATTAATGAAGGTGGACTACCACTTGAAGATGATTTTGATGTTACATGTGCCGAGACTCTGAACACAGTGTCGTCAAAGATTTTCTTGAACTGTATAGCACTAATTTGCACTCGATTAATCGATGAGACGTACAGCTTGCATAAAGTTTGTATGTTGAGTTAGTCCACTTGTGAACAGGATTTTACCGGATTTCCAACAGTAGGAAAGATATAGGATAGAGACTGAGAATGTCAGCACTTATCGCTCTAAGACAATGGATCTTACTGCTTATTTATTTGAGATGGCTTAGATATAAAGACAAGGTTTTCCCTGGTTAGCGTTTAGCAATATGTATCTAATGACTTTATCTTGTTTACAGGTGACGTCAGAAATGATGACTCAAAAGATGTCTCAGGATTTCATCAGGAGCTGAAATTAGTTAGAGGACCACTGGAAAACCTGGGAGTACTGGACAACTGTTTCGTCTTAGTTTGGGACTCTTCAGCAGTACGCACCCGCGCCACGGGTTTCGAACCCAGGACCTTCTGTATACAAGGCAAGCTCGTATACCATTAAGCCACTGGGACCCGATCCAGTGGTCCTTGAATTCTAACTTCTGCCAATTAACGACATAGCGCAACCGCTAGCCAATGTCTTCGGCCCGCTGCACCCTACTGGTCACGATTTCCCACTGGAACCCAGGTAACTACCTACCTGAATAGGGCCAGTCGCCAGCGAGCATCTTATTGTTATTCAAGTGTTGGTTTGTAGGGATTCGATTGGTTTCAGGATTTCATCATGAGCTCCTCTTGTGCTATCACTTCTGTCCTCATTCAGGTGTGCATATTAAGCTTTTTCTGTACCCTGCCTCTACTTATTGACTGTGAAACCTATTCCGCATTTTTTTCATTTTACCATCATAGGGTACCATGTTTCTCCCAAGCAGGTTTCATCAGTGGTGATCGATTTCACATGTGACAGTTTCCTTAGAAATTCAATGAAGATTCCATTTTCATCTCTGTCTTTCTGTTCAGTTTCTTCTGTATTCTGCCTCTGGCTCTTTTGAAGACTTTCAAATTGATCTTGAAGATTCCCTGAAGCTGACAGTTATCTGATCCTTAGTTGGCTAAACGTTTCTCAGCTTTCTCCCTAAGAATCTCTTATATATTTTTGTCTGATAGGTGGATCAAGATATTTTTAACCATAATTTGTGTTTGAATGAATTTATTGGTTTAAATACCACTTATATTCCTGACATGTGAAAGTCTAATTCAATGTTTCAGGGATTCATTCTCTGTAATGGAATACTATGAGTATTTCAAATCCTCTCCTTCTGGTGGTCTGGACGTGATGCATATACTTGTCAGTAATTTTACTTTTCTGCCTATTATTCTTCTATATAACTCTGGATAGATTTCTCAGAGAAATAGTAATTCTCGATAACTTCTTTTATATGTCTTAATTCCTGTCGTAAATTTTCCAACCTACAGGCGAACTGGACTATTATGACTGAAGAACATGTGTTTATACTCTTGTTTAAATACTGTTAACTCGGTGACTACATAAATATGAAATACACGGAATATAGAATCAAAGGTCTCAAGATATAGCTTCGCCTACTAGTCTATATTTCCCACAACTGAGTATATGGGAGACCCTTTGAAATTTCCTGTTGAAAATGACAGAATACGATGCATTATCTCGGAAATCAATATAAAATTTGTAACCTGAAGTTCGTTGAAACTGCAGGCGTCTTCAAGCTGAGATATGGTGTAGGTGGACGTCATAAACGAATTTTCTGCAAATATTCAGAGATGTTCACTGTGTTCTAATTTATTTATTCTCATGCACTGTTTTAGATTGATTCAAATCTCCAATCGACATAATGTCATTTGATGATTTGTAAACTTAAAATGTTCAAATATACTGTTCACTTTATTTCCGAACTCACAGGCAAAGCATTTCCTTTCTGACACTTCACCATCTGTGGAGGATTTAAACATGTTCCATGCAGTGATTTCAGTACAAACTCATTCACAAGACCTACTTTCTGTCATATGAATATAATATTTTTATTTTAAGATATTAAAACAAATTGAAAACCTTACAGAATAAATTTTCTTATGTATGTATGACGTGGATCTTCGCAGATTTTAGATACTGAGTCCTGGAAAAAGTATACTGAAGTGAACATTATGAGCATTCCTATCCACATACAGAAGGCTCGAAATATAATTGAGCAATAAAATACATTGTATGAGACGCAGAATCGCATTCGACTTATCGTCAAGAAAATGCACTAAAATATTTAAAAAAATTAGTGAAAACAAAATAAATTCTTTTAGTTGTTAGATTGTAAGAATTTAATCGATTTCAAGTGTGATCATGGATTGAAATCACTTAGAGAAGCTCTGGAAACTAGGCATTAGTGAACAGTTTTTTAGTCCCATTCAGAGACTGTTCGGCAGTATGCACCCAAGACTTCATCAGGATCAGCATTTTACGTAGCAAGCCTGCTGACCATTCAGCCACTTCAATCTTTTATAGAGGTATGTGATATCTGTCTTCTTGCCTTTCGTGATTTATAGAGCCAGTTTCATCTGCAAGTATTTACCTTTACACTGGAGTTGCTGGACGCCAGTAATTATGACATTGCAATAAAGCTGTAGGCAGCGTAGTCCCGCAGTCAGTCAGTTAGTCTCTACCAAGCACCAGAAAACGTGATGTTCTTGCCTTGTTATCCGAAGGTTATTCTTCCGATCACATGTGCGTTCATTTTTGAGTATTACTGAAAAGACCTAACCGAGGACGTAACAGCTGTACAGTACTCTCCAGTTTTCAATGGTCGTCTAACTGGTATTTGTCGGTGTTGATATCTGAATTGTTTGAATCCACTTATGCAATGAGGGCATATGTTACTTGACTGGAGATTCGAGTAATATGTCAGCAAGAACAGTGCTAATTTAGGCGAAAGTCATGAGAATTTCTTGGAAACTGTTGGTAAACACACAACTTGACTCTAAAAGAGATTCAACCTTACAATATGTATACAAATATAGTCTTTAGGTCGGTAAATCATATGTTTAGTAAATGTTTCCAGGATTTGTTTATGTACACTGATAACTTTGCAGTATGCCAGACAAATCTGTCAAGTTTATTTGTGCGTATCTACGTATCATCTTGTCACTGTTTTGCAGCTTCCGTATATATTAGGACCACTTATCATATGTGGATTCATGTTATTCGATTACTATGATTCAGTGGATTTTTCAATTCACCTAACTCTTTGATGAATGTGTGAGGATCATGAATCACCTTAATAACCACCACCTTTCCCAGAATACTACATAAGGTTGATATCTCACATTTTTGGTTCGAGATATCTCGATGATGACATTGAAACTTCTACCTCTGAGTATTTTGAGTCAAAAACGTTGAATGATGAACTCAGTCGTCGGTGCTGCACACAATGCAGTAACTCGCAGTTTGATTTCATTTTAACTGCATGATATTTACTGATATACCTCAAATTAGTTTAACATGACAATAGCCTTAACTGAATATGTGAATGTGTGGGTCCCTGTGACACAATGAGGTCGAATCTTCTAATCATACAGCAAAGAGGAGAGATAACTCCGTCTGTGCATAATAAGCTTTCGATATGCCATAACATGTAGGCTGTTAGTGTTTAGTAATTTACAACTTAAATATTTTACAACTTGAACTTACTAATATTGAGAACAAAGCCAAACAAACTAAAGTGACTGTTTTGAAAAGCATCTGAAAATTTAAAATAATTGAAGAATAGGAAATTAGACTATTACGAGGCATAGAATGCATATGAGATTCTGAATTCGAGTGAATAAGTTAACTAGAATATGTCTGGCTTGTTTGTTTACAAACAATCACAGTCACAAACTCAAGTTGGTCAGGTGAACCTGAAAAATGTGTGACTCTATTTCAGATTAAATTCATCGATGGAGCTTCAGTAAATCTGTTTTGATATCCGTCACACTGTATTCCAAGACTTTGAACATCACGAAGCTGACGTCGTCGACGTACCAGTCTCGGCTAACGCTTTTCCACTTCACTTAGCCAATATCAAACAGGGAGAAAGCGGAAGGTTGAGAGTGAGATTTTCAACCCTATCCTTGTTTGGAAAATCCTTCCTGAACTATCTAATCCCACTATTGACACTTATTTAGATATTTCAGCTAAATTTGTTCGGATTATCGTCTACTGACTTAACTCTTGTTATTTGTCTTTGTTCCTATTTACACTGTAATTTTGATGGCTCTGTTTGTGGTTGTATGATGGTAATCATGGTGTGTTGTTTTTTTCGAGCGCGTCAAGGTCATTCTGACCTAGGAGTGCCTGTGGGGATTGTTTGATGCTGGATTTTTACTGACGGGGTTTCGATCCAACCTTGTTGGGAATATTCTAGTTGATTCTCAGGTGCTTTTCACAGTTGTTTTTTGATTTTCTAATTTTTCTCTACAGTACTTATTTTGTAATGGTGAATTTTCTAGTCTGTATAGCTCCCTATCCTAATTGTTGAAGTCATTTTTAGGTTTTGGCATTGTTATTGTTAAGTAGTACCACAGATTTTCTTGTAAACTACTATTTATTTACTGTCATTAGGATATTTTGTGATTGTAGGACTTTTGGGTCAACTACATAATAGAACGCAGAGATCGATTTCCTGATTTCAGACCTTACAAATATGTTTGTAAGATATATCACCCATTGAAACAGTATTATCTGCTGGGTGACATTTTCTAAAACATGTCTGGTTCATAATTATGTCAACTATAAGTAGACAACTTTAGAACTCGACATTTATGTTGACAAGATGGAAAAAATTAAGGTATTAAAATCAAATGTAATGAGGTGGAAGGAGAGATTGATAATTAAACCTTTGTTCATCTAATCAATTGAGAACGCGTTCAATAGGAACAAATCAGCAATAACCCCGGAAATATGAATGTTTCTGCCTCCCCTAGGACAAATGAGTATATAAAAAGAGCACTATAAAACTTGAATTTCGAAGTTGTTCACTTACATTTGACATAATAATGAACAATAAAATCTCACAGTGTGGTATAGAAGGATCAATATGGAATGACATATCACCACAATGACTAAATTTTACGCATTTATTCACAGTATCGCCATTGAAATTGAGGGGTGAAATCATTCATTTTTGTCGATGGAATTCCACAGATTCCTCATTCCGAATATGTGCATAATTACCTGACTAAATTACAATTACACTTTCTAAAAAAAGTCAAAATTTAAAGCCGTTATCGTATTACATTATTGTTGATATTCACAAGTCGATATTTATTGTGAACTTTGAAAGCAACCACTGGTTGCTTCCGTTTACATAATTGAGTTGTTTCCTGGCTGTATCACAATCTGTACATTTTGCGGATTCGTATCTCTTTATGTACTTATTCATAGGAACTTACTTTTCCCTCTTGTTTAACATATTGAAAAATTAACATGATTATTCCACACCCAGCAAAAACAGATCCAGCACTGAAGATAATCACAGTGTACTCCATCTTGACTTTTCTGAACATAAGACCCAAAAATGCCACAATTCCACTGACCGTTACTGTCACAAGGAGAGATGTGAGAGAGCAAAACAACTGAATATCAAGAAAAGTGCCGGCGAACTCAAATGAGATCAGAATATACTAAAAATGAATGAAGAATTTTATTAATAGATAAGTATATGTACATTAAAATATATCAGTTTAGTGATGCACATCGTACAGTAACATTGATCAGTGGTTGAATTTGATACTGTCTCACTCAATCCAGTGCTAAGGAGACATTCTGCTAAAAAATCACGTGAAATACGTCTCCCGTATCCAAGCAACACGACACTGAAATTATTGTTCTAAATAATGAAGATGGGAATTAAGTAAATGAATCTAGCCATTATTGACATTCTGAGAGAGATGGAGTTCAGCACAACATCTCCATCACCTATTCGAAAATGCATTGCTGGATATATGTTACAAATCTTGGAATAAAGGTGTTGTTTCTTACGAGATGCATTACAGATTGTAGGAATTAATTCATCCTTGCCATGGTCAAATGTCAGAAGAACTTAGTGATATTATCATTGATTTGATAAATGTCATCGTAGGATATTTGAAATCACACGGGGCCCGAAACCTCATATTTCAAGCACAAAAAGATTTAACGTATCAGAGACACTGCCTTATTCCTTGAAATCTTTATTACCATAGGTTTAAGTTCACCTTGTAGTTAAACGTGTCACTAAAATGCAAAACATCTTCATTAAGGACTGGCTATCTATGAGACTAACTATAGTTGTGGTCTGTTGGTATTGCTCAAGTAGCGAGACTCTCGGATCCCAGTGTTTTACTGGATTCTGATTTACTGAAGACTTGGTAACCAAAAGGTATTGGACCTGTGTCTCAGCTTCCTGTTATTATGACGCTTACTGAAAAGTCTCAAATCAAGAGAAAGCAGATGCACATTAATTTCTAGTCATTATTGGTCCCCCATAAGATAATGAATTTTGATAACATCTACCAAGAAAACATACGGCAAAAAGACAGAAATTAAATAGTGTATACTTACACTGAGTGCTATGAGAAGATGGTCAACCATATTTTCATATTTAAATCCTTTAAATAAAAAGAGAAGTATGGTCGGCAGTATTCCCAAAAATCTGCAAAAAAAATTACATACATCAAAGTAATAGGGATTACTATTCGCGTATTCAACACAGTCATAATATTAGTACATAAATGGTCATCGATGAGAATCTGTATTGCGTTTCAAAAAGAAACCATTAGGTCACAATGATATCCCTCATTAATGAGCAGCGTTAGGAGTGGGTATATATCACCGTTTTATGCGGAAATAATGTCTGCCTAATTGTAGAACGGCTCGACTGAATCATTGAGCCAACTAAATTTCCTCCTAACACAATACAGAAACCATTCACTTACGCTCGTCGGCCGTCAAATTTATTCACGAACATTTTTAAATGGCATTCAACCTACTTATGCACATTTCTCGGCGACGAGACGAACGTATCGCAAAGGACTATTTTACTCTTCACTCTACACTTTTGCGTCACATAAGTTACCTTAGACTGCTATTCCAGTGAAACCTCCTGGATGAAGACGAAATGTCATATATATATATATATATATAATAATTAGCCCTGATAAGTCTGTAAATTGAGCAAATATCGTTGCTCAGAATAAAGCTGTTAATAATTAAAAATTATTAAGTATAATTCAGAAATCAGCATGTTGTGAATGGTTCGTCTGATTCGTCTTCAGGTTTTCATGCATACACCTAGTACTCTGTTTATGAGCAGCTCGATGTACATTGTTGGTCCTTTTGTATTGCGTAAGTCGCAACAAGAAATATAGTATTTCCATGTGTGAAAATCAGGCGACAACACGAAGAGGACAGAAATCTGAAATTCGCAATCTGTAGAATTATTTGCATTGGAGACTGTTATTATCGTTGCTTTTACTATTGCTAAGTGTTATTTGCTAAACTAGATGGCAGATATGTTGATTTACTCGCTATTACTCATCACATCAACCTCGCCTAGTCAAATAGCTCGCTAGTTCTCTTTTCTGTCTCAAACCCTGGAAAAGAGGGAGGGTTGTGCGTGAGGCTGGCAACCCTATGCTGATTAATAAGGAGGATAAACAATCAAAACAATAGGCTGATCACTTCAGAGGACCCTTGAATCGACCATTACCTTCAACTAGCCCAGAAATATCACCACCATCAACAGCACGCATAGAACTTCCTGCCAATGGACACCAATCCTCCAACGGAAACTGAAATCCAGAGTGCCATCAAGCTACTGAACGCCTGCTGGGAAGGCAGCATGACCAAATGGAATTCCTCCACCCCAAAGGACTGAAAACGGACCTGAAGACAGTAGCAGATGTGCTGGCGCCCTTGTTGCAAGAGATTTGTAAGAAAGACAAGGTACCTACCTACTGGAAGAAGGGCTAGCTACCTAGTTAAGCTACCAAATAAGGAAGACTTAGGCCTCAGTCTGAAAGAAAAAGCATGGAATCGTGTTCTTGTCCATGCCAAATAAAATACTAATTGGTGTTATCTTGGAAAGAATAAAAGATTCACTGAATTCAGAACTCCACTAGCACCACTGAAACAAGCCGAATTCCGGAAAAGCAAATCATGTGATGATTAAATTGCACTTGTATACATCGTCACTGCAGAAAGAAGCACAGAATGGCAGTCAAAACTCTCTCTACCTCAACTCCATTGCCTTCGAAAAGGTTTTCGACAGACAGCGCCGACCGAGGAGTAGTTTTGAAGCTACTTCAACACTGCGCCGTTCAGTGTCCAAATCTTTATTAACCTCATTCAACGGCTGGCTATATGACAGTGACATGTATCAGGTGATCCACGACGGAAAGCTCAGTGAGGTGAGTAAGACAAGACTGGTTGCCTATTATCACCTCGGATGATATTCTTAACTGTTGTTGCCAGGATTATGCGTCAGACTAAGCACTCGGAGTAAGAAGACAGGAATACGTCGGACCACCGATAAGAAAACTCTAAAAGATCTTGATTTTACAGATGATATATGTCTAATGTCACATAAACTCGAAGAATTATAGACGAAACACAAAAAAAAATAATAGAAGGGGCAGGCAGTGAAAAAGACGGAGGTGAAGATATGTTATTGAATCCCTATTTTTCACTCTTAACCCAAGAGAATAATAATTATAATAAAAAAACTCATCACATCAGTGTCATTGCAGTCAGCAGATGGAACTGTAATCATTTTTAATGAAATATCTGCTATTAGAAATTAGTGTACAAAATTCACAAGACAAATAACAATTCGAGGTTTTGAAAGAAGCAATTCATTGAGTAAGATGGAAAAAGTGCCCATCAGTGGTTTAATGATAGAATGGTGGTCGAACATGCGTATGTGGTCCAGGTTTGCTTTCAGGCTGAAAGGTATATTGGCAGGTTAGGCATATTTACCACCAGGGAAAGAAGGATGGTCAGGCGTAAAGCTGTTAAACTCACAGTCTAGAAAGAACATCACCGTTAATGAAACTTCAAAGCTCAAAAGTTGAGTCCCAGTGTTCCACTCGGAAGACGAATAATATGAACATGAATTTCACAAATACGTACGCATCAATAAAAAATATCTTGAAAAAAAGTTCACTTACACAAAATACATCGCCGCTTTACTTTCTTCAGCAAACCAGCGATGGATGGATTGGTTCTCTATAGCATAAATTATTACGATTATCTTATAAAACTTAATTTCAGTCCTTACGCATTTCTCACTATTAAAATCATGCATATAGTCCCCAAAACAAAAAACAATATGTCAACTGACATCTGTGTGAAGTATTATAGGAATACTGAATATTGTCTCTGTGTTACTCTTACCCAGATGAAGTAAAACAGATATCGACTTATTTTTGTGTGTAACGGGGGTTCTTTGAGGGTGGAAAATGTTGAACACTGCTCTGATATTCTTCCTTCTAGGCAAATAATTGATGAAGTATAATGAAAATAAAAATATACTGTCAAAAGTGTGTTCAATTTTCTGGTGAAGGATTAATACAGAATATGTAACGATTAGCATATCCATTTACTAACTGAAATTAACTATGCAAGTATTGCGAAATATATAGAACTTAATGAGTTGACCCATATTTACCATTCAACAATTAGGAATTTCAATATACGTGAAAAACCTGGGCATTGTGCTAGTAGGTAATTACATATTAGATGGTTTATTAGGTATACGACAGTGAAATAGTATTATTTACTGAATGACAATGTTTCGAACAAAATTTATTGTCAAAAGAATGGAAACTGAGAGAGAGTACTCTTTTCGATAAATTCATCATCAGGCTCTACATTTATATATACATTCATATATATATATATATATATCAATTCAACTGCGCTTGTGAATCCAGTTATATTGGCCGTTGCTCTAGGAACTTGCTTTTTCGTGCTCGAGAACATCTGCCAACATGGCTAAGTAAGGGTGTCGTGAAAACTATTAACAGCTCGATATTCGAACACCTGGTGCAAACCGGCCACAAAGCCAGCGTAGATGAATCCTTCTCTACATTATACCGGGTGCCAAATAAATCGCCAAAAACATCGAAGCACCACAGGCTCCAAACAGCAGAGGCTATTGCGATTCGCCTCAAATAACCAGCGCTCTGTGTCCAAAAGAAGCAAGTCCAGCCCCTACTATTGCCCTGGCCTTCAGTAGAAACTATAAACTCATGAATTTGTACTATTATCTTTCCTAGTTCTTCTGACATTCAGGTTATTTTATGTTGATGCGATTCAGTTGTAATCTATCAACATTATCGATTCTATGTTATTTAAACAGCATTAATGTCGTTCATAACACTAATTCATTCATTCACTATAATGTATGCATGAATGTGGAGCCTGATGATGAATTTATCGAAAAGAGTACTCTTTGTTCAGTATCCATTCTTTTGAAAATTTTAATGGGCATTTTTAATCATTTAAAATTTATCGTTCACAATCATATCACTTATAATCACACGACTTCGAAACTCGAGTTCTGTAGTTTTCTTTGTCTTCTTCTATTTGTTGTATGGGTAGTCGAATTTTCCAGATATCAGGGACAGGTGTTGAATCATTCCTTACACATGTATTTGCAGTTGATTCGATAAACAAAGCCTCTGTTATCAATCTCTTCCTCCACCCTGTCACATTCGATTTCAAAACTGTCATCTTATCCCATCCATCCAATAGTATGGTTGTGTGTAACTGTATGTAATGCTATAGCTGAACTATTCTCTAGATTTCTTATCTTATTCGGGTTAACTAATCTAGATTTTGCTAAGTTTTTATTCTCGGCTAGTCTGACTGTCCCTGTTCTACTAGTCTGACCTATGTATTTGACCTGACAATCATTCCAGCAGCGTATTAGATAAACTAAATTGTTTTGTTTTATTGGCTTCACTGGCGGAATTGAGTTTGTGGATGGTTTGAACTCCAGGAACTTTTATTCCTGCTCTGCTAGTAATTCTGCGTAAGATTTCCAAGGTCCCTAGCTTGTATGGAATTACTACTGATGATTTCGATTCCTTATCGTTGGTGTTGTCATTATCTGTTTACTGGTGGGACGCACATAAACTTAGACACATATAAACTCACTAGTAGGGGGAATAAAATTCACACTCGAATCGGAAACTGAACCAGGAGAATTAGCTATGTTAAACTGTCAAATAAAACGAATATAAGAAGGTAGAGTGCACAATAGCGTTCATAAAAAACCAACGCATTTTAATAGATATTTCGATTTTCATTCGTCTCATCCTTTATCTGTTAATGCAAGCTTGGTTAAGTGTCTAAAAAACTGAGCAGCAGCACTAAGTAGTACAAAAAAGACTTTAATTATGAAATAAAACAGACAGAAGAAGCATTGGTGTCAAATAACCGTCCTGTAAAATCCATAAGAAAGATCAGAAAAGGCCAAGAACGAAATAAAAATAATAGGGAAGCTAATAAGAATAAAATAAATAGGAGAGAATATAAGGTATCTACTGTTGTACCATATAAGGAGGAGACATCTGAGACCCTCCCTCCCTAGGATTCTCAATAAAGCAGGAGTTAGAGTGGCATTTGAACCTACAAACTCACTCAAGTAGGACAAGCTTTGTAGGTTAAAGGACCCTGTGGGTTGACCCAATTAAACAAAATAATATAATTTACAAAATACTTTGCAATGACCGTGAGTGAGGTTAACTGCATAGGTGAAAGTAGTAGGTCCGGATTAGTCAGATTATCGGAACCTAAGAATTTAGCTAAGGGAAGAATGGTTGACCCCGAGAAGATAACTTATTTAGAAAAAAGCTCAAAAATTTCCCTACATGCATTAACGCACAACCACACAATAGGGTGTGTGGGAGAGGGTAGGTAGGTGGAGAGCAAGAGAGGTTGATTACTGAACCCTTCTTCATCGAGTCTACACCCAGTGCATGCAATAAGAATAACACATCACTCATACTGGAAATATGGAAAATACTACTACCAATCAAGTCACGCGATGGAAAATAATGGAATTATATGAACGAAGTTAGAAAGTTGTATGGGAACGTTGATACGATTATGAGCAGCAATAAATTGTGCTCGAAACGTCACCTGTAAATATTACTGTACAACACTGTGAGACTTTATTAAAATAAGTTTAACTCATAATGGAATTATACTCTACCACACTGCACAAGTTTTATTCTTATATATATATATATGTCATCGAGGATCTGCATGATACTGAATTTCGTGGAAGTTTCTTGAATAGTGTGCTCTCTTAAACTACCAGAATTCTTATCCAAGCACTTATGCATTTCAATATTAGCGAAAACAAAACACATAATATTAATACTAGTGTTAATGATATCCCTTACGTGTCACAGGTCCAGATTTTATTCAGTGGAAAACCAAACCAAACTTCTGTTTATATATCACCCAGGGATTTTTTTCAATGAATAGTTTTAGTGAACTTTGATCATTAAGAAACAACATGGATTCACGATATTTTTAATGTGCATAATTTTCGGAGTATGTAAATTGAATTTTCTCTTTGTGTCTTTTATAATGATTGTTGTTTTCATTATAAATTGAATATTCATTAAGCAATGGTCTTTCCTAGATATCTTTCAAGGTCGACCGCGGTACATTATGCCCTGCACTACATATAAGTCTAGAGCGTGGACATGCCAATCCAAACGACATTCCTTTATATAGATACTATTTTCAACATTTGATGGGGTCTTTTTTATCTCTGTCACATGCTTTGACCATTTTTTGGAGATGTCGTGAACAAAGATATCGAATTGTGAATAGATTTGCGTATCGCAATCCAGAGTTATATAAACTAATGGCATGGAAAACATTCTTAATTCGTGTATGCAGTTTGAAACTCAAAAATCAACGCAAAATATCTAGTATGTTGTCTGATCTTTATTACTGATAGCAGTAGAGAATGGTACTGACTTTAAGCTTCTTCAGAAAGGCAGTCGCTTAAAAACTGTCGTACTTGTGCGTCAGTCACTTATTTTTCAAGCGATTCAGAACCGTATGTTATTATTCTTGTCGTCTGCTAAATGGACACACAGATTTCAAACTACCAGTGTATTCTTAATGGTTCCTATTCACCGTGATTATGCTCGCCTATTTCCTCCCTCACGTGGTGAAGTGTGGTATTTCCGCATGTAGTTCATAGTCAAAACCTCAGACTAACTAACTCCCATAACATCAAACATGATAAACTACCAGTTATTAGCAACCACATTCCCAGTGGAACATAGGGCTTCAAGCTAGTGGCTTGAAGTTTCTGTAACAGTGTTTATTTTTACAGGATGGGGTTGCTAGCCTCATGCGCGACCTTTCCTCTTTACCAGCTTTTATTTCTGGCGTACAGAGGTAAAGGAGTGCGTCCGTGGCCGGGGATCGAACCCCGGACCATTTGCATGGTCGGCGAGCATCCTAACCGCTATGCCACCGACGCACTTTTGATTTATTTTTTTTATTAGCAACCACTCTACTTATCTTCGTTTTGACCAACTCATCCATCTCTCGCCAAAAAGTCGTCTTCTGGAATCAGTTTGCAGTGAAAGATTACGAATAATGATCAGGATGAATGTTTTTCGTTTCGCGATGTTAATTATGAGATTAAAAATTCGTATGCATCAAATAAATGGACGGTGCGTCGGTGGCACAGCGGTAGAATGCGTGCCGATCACGAACGAACCTCTCTACCTCGCTGAGCCAGTAATGAGACTGGTAAAGAGGGAAGTCTGGGCATGAGTCTAGCAACCTCATCCTATAAAACTAAACACTGCTACAGAAATTTCAAGCCTCTAGCTTGAAGCCCTATGTACGTAAAGGAATAAAAGTAATTATATGGACTGTCTATGTTTAGTAATTTATTAGACACTGCAATTGAGATAATTATTTTGAAAAAACAACTCTTAAAAAGGTTCTCCATGTTTGGTAAATATGTTTTACTTAGTAAAAACAAATTCACGGCGCCACATGAAATCATCTAAGTGAGCTGAGAATTCATTTCATCATGAGAACCACGCATAAACCATGCAAACTACAGTGACATAGCAACCTGATTAGAATATGAGAGTAAAGGTCCAACTGGTCGACCCCTGATTTTTTAGTTTTGTATACAATAGGCAGGGCTCCAAAATATCCTGAAGTACAAATTTCTGTTCAAAAATTTCCAGTCCGAGTGGGTTCTAAATCGGCAGAACAATTATAATTTAAGGACCAATGCCAGATAGTTGGTTTTGGAAATACCAATCGTATCCTTGTGAATCATCATTAACATCGCTTTGATCACATAGTGACTGTCTCGCATATCATTGATCATCTTTAACTAAAACTCAGGTAACGGTTTTGGTGAGATATATGTGCACTTTCTGTAACAAAGAACAGATCACCGGTTTCTAAGACCGGATAGACAGTGATGTATCGCAAAGTAATAATATAATAATCACAAATTCATCCCAAAAAATATGGTAACAGACCACGGACTTTTTAGCGTATTTAAATCGCAGGATCCTCATGTGAAATAGTTCTTAGAAGTACATTGTGTGGCACTACTCTTTTTCATTTGAAGCAATAAAGAATCTTCTACGGTGTTTTTACCACATTCCGCTTGGGAAGTGTGCTGCATTATATTGACATCAAACTAAGAATATTCATCAATTAATTTAGTGATCCCACAAATTATTTCGAAGATTAGAATGGTGAGAGATGGGGAAACATTTGCGCATTGTAATAGGTGGACATTGAGGCAGCCAAGTTATCTAAAAAGGCCATATTTGGTGACTGAGAACTTCTATTACTGTACTGCGTAAATGTTAATTGTCATTTACTTCCCTGTATTATAAATCTACAACAAAACTATTCTGCCGATTACACTTTTCTGGTTCCTGTCCTCTCAATGCTGTTGTCTGGTTTGCACATCTGAAAACGCCAAAGCTCACGGTGGTAGTTTAAAAATATGAGGTAATGGTCGGTGCAGATGGAGTCGCTTACAAGTTCAGTAGTCAGGCAAGATGTGATAACCTGAAGACGAATCAAGAAGTGAAAGCACTCATAACAGGTGGAGTATTGAATCGTACTTAGTAATTTTTTTATTCTGGAAAAAATTATATACACAGCGAATGGAATCCTCGGCGTAATTTATCACGCAATGTTCTCCCTTCATCCAGTATCTTCAATGAAAAAAAGTAATCTATAGTATGTCAAGTTATGCAATGCTGTTCAATATAAAGCATACAACACTGATGGATTTGGAGAAGGTCGTAATTCTATATTCAGTTTCCAACAATCTTTGTAGCGATGTCGTTGCCAAGTCATACAGCAGATGCTTCACACCATCAAGGAAGATTGACAGAAGAAAACTGTTTGCAAACAGTAGCTTCAACCTTAGTAACAGGTGTATCTGAGACTGCGTATATTTACAAATCAAATCACACTGTCAGTTTGTCGAAGTTGTGAAGTGAAAACCAGTGGAAACGAACTGCTCAACGATCAGATAGCAGCATCTGGATGGATAGATTGTTTATTTTATAGGACAAAAGTTTAGTTTTCAAAAATGATTATAAACATATACAGCTGTTGAAGAGAAAGTTGCAGTGAGAAATCATCGCCCTGAGTTTTATGCAAAAAAGAGTATGAATTCAAAATCTCACTCGTCCCAAATTCTCACAACTTGTTGACAGACTTTCATCATAGCCATGAAAGGCAGCCAAGTCGCTTCATTTTGTATTTGGTTTAGGTGAACTGGAGCAGGACTCAGTGAGAAAAGGCTCATTGTAACAAGCCGTATTCCACCCTGGAACCATTGATGCGTGAGAAACAACAAATCGAACTCTAACGAATAATCAGCCGATCACCTTATATTAATTGTGGGAAGTGATCAAGTAGAAACGGTTAAGAAACCCGGACTTGACAAGCTAATTGTGTATGCCGATTGTTGTTGATAACTAAGTAATTACACTTAGAGCTGACACAAAATGGTATCAGGTAGCTCATACATGGATCTTGGGTAAAAATAGATTGCTGGGACAGTGTTCATACACATCAGATATCAAATTCAGTGCAATCAATTAAAGGCAGGACTTCTCAGAGTGTCAAGTGATGGATCAGTGCATACAACCGTTGTTCCCTGTAACAGCAGTGGGTGACTTGTATTACAATGAAATAACATGATTGTTTTCTTAGGGATCTAGCGGCAACCAGTATCTGTTGGTGATAACAGATTATGTTGTAACATAAATATGGAGTATTGGTAATAAAACATAATGTATCCCGTGTTAGGTTTAGTGTCATCTGAAGAACAGTGGTTAATGAGAGCTAAGTTCTATATTCCTACACGAGTGTGCGGCATTAACATTTCAGAATTCCAGGTACACGCATTTCAATTTCTTTAAGAATGTGACTAAAAACGACTGAAACCAGTTTAAAGAAAGGGCAAAAACCACCACCACTACGAAGTAAAACAGGCTCGGACAAGCCTAAACGTCAGTTTGGACGAAAAAAAGCATTAGACCGAAGAAAGATGAGATTGGAGAAACTGGATCTTGGTTGTAAGTGAACTTTAAATTCTGAGGAAAGTAATATATATGTATTTAATGTATTTTTGTATGATATATTGTATTGTTCTCACCAATGTGGGCCATTATTCCAGTTACGTCTTCACTTTCATGGACTTTGTGGGCCGGAAGTATTCGGTGATCAGCATTAGTATCAAATCAGCAAATTATCAGTATTATTATAATACCACTAGTAACATCATGATTTATAATGCACATGCAAGGAGTTAAATTTTCAACATTATCTAGGTGAATTAACACTAAGTTACTAGAGACATTAAACTGTATGATAAAAACTCTTAAGAAACTATTGTTTACCATTTCCGCTTAAGAGCTTTGCACATTATAGCCTAGGAAATTCAAATATTTTGAATGAACATATTATCCGAAGGTCGATTCTAACAAAATATTACACAATTATAATATCTGTCGATGTTATTAGGATTATCTAAATAAAATTTCGACCATTGAGCAAAGGACATTCTTATCGGCAACTTCTTAAGGTTTTCGTATTAATAATAAAATTCAGGTTGTTCACATTATATCAAGTCAACAATAACGAATAAAGGTTGGAAGATGTATATGAGTGAATTGCTGTTAGATTATAATTCGACATATTTGTGAATTTGATGAAATGTGTAAATGTGCAGCTGACTGTCATGTATTGTATGATGTTTTGTCGACTGATTGATTGGTTTGATTAATTACAGGATTTCATCATGGGATGACATCCGTTAGACAACAATTTGAAAACCTAAGAGTACTGAACAGCTGTTTCGTACCAATTTGGGACTCTTCACAAGTACGCATCCACCGGGGTGCGAACCCTGAACATTCTGTTTACAAGGATAGCAAGTTTATAGACCATTAAGCTACTTGGAACCCATTCAATGGCCAGCCCATGAATTCCATCTCCTGTCAATTCACGACATAGAGTGACCACCAGCCAGTGTCATCGGCGAGTATTTGTCCTCACACCTAACCTGCTATACTACACTGGTCGAGACTTCTCACTAGAAACTGGGTACCTTCCCACCCGAATAGGGCTAGTCGCTGGTTATTCAATGTGTTCTAGGTGGAACACTGACACTTAGGACCGTATCATCACTGCACTCTTTTCCCTGCAATCACATTCAGTTGGCTTCTAGAACTGCTGATAAGCTTTCATCCCATCTTGACACGATCTCCTTGGTGTTTGTCCTGCTTGTTCAGACAGTCGCTTATGATTTGTGTTTGTCTGACGTCTTTGGTTTTCCATTCAGTATACTTTGTGAAGCCGATAGAGTCATGTTCCCTTGCTGCTGCTCGATATATCAGAACGAATTTTATTCAATAGAATAAATCAGAATGTAGCAGTCATCTTTAAGTAAGTAAACACTTCACTGGTTTTGTATTGCTTCCTGGTTCTGGAAAAAATCTACATTGGAATTAACCAGACCCCTGAAAATATGACTCACATGATATTTTCAAATAAAGACTATGGAACCTTTCTTCCTAAAGTAGACATTTAATTCTCCCTCGCTAATTATCTCAGTCTTTCAGTCTTCAGGTGTACACTGCTGAGAGTAAATGGGGGACCGAATTTCGCTTCTTACTTAACACCTTTGACACACATGATAAACTGCTTGCTATCATACAGTAGAATATGCTGAGAAGACTGTACTGTGTAAAGACGTATTGTTCAGAAGGAAGCAATTATTGTCACTGCGTAGTACTGTCTGTAAATACTTGGACAGTGCTGAAGAATACTGATCCAAGTGAATGACTGATTTATTGAAGTTAAACCGGTCAAATAGAGTTTTGCCTAAATAGTAATGAAATTATGATAACGCAACAGTATTTATTAGCACTGTTTAGAAATGAGGATTTATGAAGTAGATTTAACCCTGCATATAATCAATTCCTAACGTTAACTCTTATATTTTATTTTATAGCAAATCTTCGAAATAATTTTTAGTGGGAAACTGAAAGCTTTTCTCGCAGCATTATAAAGTTGGGAAACTGTTTCATATTATCTCTTTTATTCAAAAATTATTTTCACTTATATGGTGCTACCGATTTGCTTGAATCAACTTAGTCTAGTTTGACTGGTAACAAAATACTTTAGCTGACGTAATTTCTGCTTGAGTGAGTTCGTGGTTTCAAATTCCACTCTTATTCTCGACTTAATCTCAGTCTTCCAGGTTTTATATAATCCTATGGACACATTTATTGTTCCTAAAGTTTCGTTCGGGAAATAATGCTTCAAGCATTGAAGTTTCAGTCTTAGTGATGTCGTCTCTGTAAGTTGGGGATTTCAGCTCAATCTTCCATATTTTGCACGCTTAATATCGGCTTGGAAGTGAGGAACAGTGGGTTGGTTGGCAATCGAAACTATACATCCCCTGTGGCTAACGATCATGCTTTCGCTGAACCACTGATGTAATGTGCAAAACATGCTGGGTGGTAATGATTTGGTGATGAATTATCGCTAAAATGAAAACCAAAATAAAACACTTCTTTGATGAAACTTTCTTCAGTTTTAAGGTATATGTAAAAAAATCTAATCAATGTAACCAGACTTGTTCAGCGATCGGAATAAAAGCATATCAAATAATTCATTTGGAATTATCAGGTGTTGTCCATTTTATTCTTTAGTTTATAGATAACTTCTATTGATGTAGTATAGACCTGAGTTCAGTACTCTATACACAATTTTGAAACTTCTCCTTCTTTAAATAAGGAAGCATATCACAATTACATCCAGAAAGGTTCACTGCAACCCACCATGTTTAATCGATTAAAACCTCTATACTGTTTTGTCATACTATGAATAATTGTATGGATGTCAGTTACAAAACTACACAATGTAGAGGCGAAATTACGGTAACGTTGTCGAAACTTTGTGATTCTTTAAGATAGGTTAGCTGAATAATAATAAAGACAGTGAAAATTAACCAATCGTTAGAGGATATCTCCTAAAAACTACATTGGCATGAAAATTATTGATGTTTTGAAACCCGACAGGAAAAAAACCTTAAAAATATAGCGATTTTGTATCAGGATCAAAGTTCAAGAGTTTTCAGACAACAAATCCTAAACAGAATAATAACTTAACAATATTATATAACATTTTTGAATGGTTTCTTTGTATATGAGAATAGGAAGGTTGAAAAAAAGATTTTAAAAAAGTAGTGAACGACTGTTGTGTTATAAGCTTCATTAAGTGATGTTTAATTTAAACATTTCTATGCTGTGAAAATTCTGTAGGTCAAAACATATCCCTGAAACATGAAGAATTGGACAGTTAGGAGCGTTTGCCTTTAATCCCTGAGACCAGATAGCCTTTAATACTTATTTATCGGGGTAAGAAACTAACGCCTTGTTCTCAAAATAATTTACACAGGTGATAGTTGATGCATTCTAGATGCTCTTAGTGATATTGTAAGTGGCTGTAATGCTGAATAAAGCGTAGGAATGAATCTTATTATTATTTCGATAAAATAAATCTTATTTTTGCGTTAGTAAAGAGCTTTGTATGTGGATTAAAGATCGCAACCGAGTGACAGTCTTTTTCACCAATATTGAAATGCATGTCGCATAGGTGCAGTAAGGTTTTCATCTGCACTTCCATGAGGTGTGAGTCTGTTGCTATTAGACTTGATGAAAAAGCTGTTCATTGCAGATATTCGCTTGTTTCATCACACTTTGTTCTCCTGTCCGCTTACTGAATTCATGAATAGTCAGCAGTTACGGGTAGGATATTAGAGGTCACATATCAAATTGTAGGTAGTTGTTGGAATTCTCGTAACTCCTGCAGACAGAAAGATATCATATTACATGTATGGTATTCCAGCAGTATCACACTAGTTTATTAATAAAAGAAATATTTTGACACCATAACATTTTGCTTACTGCAGAAAAGTGAATACAAACTTCTAGTAACAAAATCGTATGTTTAATCTTAAATCATACTGTGTGGTCACTATACTAACCAGTATAAATTTTTATTTTTCAGACAACTTAGAATAATACCGGTTCTTGTCCAGTCATCACTCAAACTGCTTGGATATCACCATGACGTTGAGTATCTTCTGATCGGATTCAGTGTTGGTGTTTCAGTCCCTCTATTTTACCTCTATGAACTCAACTACTCAACGCAATACAAAAAAGGTCATATACCTATAAACTATGTGATTCGCCTATTCATCAAGCCAACATGAAACTGAATTCCTATGTAGTCTCATCTAAACCTGTTGTCATCTATGATTAACTACACTTCGTTGAGGATGTGATATAATGCAGATGTTTCAGGATGATAAATGATAGAAGGATCATGGTGACTCAGATAAATAAATAAATTTCACACATAAAAAGAAATGATATGATCCAAAATGAAAAATAATGAAGCCATGATTATTAATTCTGCAATGGAAATAAATTTGTCATAGAACATAGAACTTTGCACATATGTGCACCAGTTCAAGTCGCCACACTCCCTCCTCGTAGCACACAAAGCAAGAGAAGAAAGTACAAGAAAAGCATAATAGAGACAGTAAGCAGAGGCGTGAGACAAAGGAGTAATAACGAAGAACAAAACAGTTTCATTGGAGATCATAAGTCACAAGGAGTGGATTCATCTGCGCCGGCCATTGAGAACGATTTTGAGCCATGTCACCAATTGTTTCCCACCATAGATTTTTACCGTCCCGAGGACCCTAGCCTGGAAGTCTACACCTTCCTACGTGGCTTAGACTAACTGTTGTAGATTTCATTGACTGGTGCCAAGTTTTTGTTTGACCGCTTGCTTGCTTGAACACCGCAATTCAAGCTATACTGGCTGAGACTTATGTCTCTTGAGGTCCTACCATGCCAGGCAGGTTGTTTGGGTAGCGGTTAAACAAAAAGCAGCTACCCAATCCAACATCATGATAAATACAAAATCACAAAATTTCATGCCGGATCGGCCGTGGCCCGGATTAACAACGACCGTGCTTCCTCCTGCCGTGTCACAGGGCAGGAGTAATAAATATGCTACTGAGACACACAAAACAACAAAGAACAAACAAAAGCAGGCTGCGTGTGACCGGCCCCAAGCAGTTGTCCCCTGGGCTCTGCGGTCACGCAACCAACTTCCACGGTGTGGGCAGCCGGGAAGTAACAATCGCCCTCACAATCCGAATGGAAATAAATAATTTTCGACAAAGAAAGAAAGACAAAATTTGCAGTATAAAATGGTATTATTCTACTTCACATGTTCTCATCAGCTGTAGACTACCTGAAATCACAATGGTTATATAGATCATAATAACATACTTTATTGTTTAAATGGTAGTACAGAATTGACACTATAAAACTGACAAACATCAAATTCACCAAAGGACATGAATAAAATAATGAGTTCAATTTCCTGGTTCTAAATCTAGAATGAACAAAGGAAGGTACGACCAAAAAGTCCATCCAAAGAAAAGAAACCTAGACTAGGCAATACCTTCACTATAACAGCTTTTGTCCCATAAGCTATAAACGTGGATTAGTTAGGACTTTGTACGACACAGCCAGGAAGCTATGTTCACCGAACAAAGTGGAAGAAGAATTAGAATTCGTTGAGAAATGCCTAAGAGAAAATGGATACCACAAGGGATTTATTCAAAAGTATAGTAGAGAAAAAGATTAGAAAGAAAAGCAACTGAAAGTAGAAAAGTGGAAAGTCTTTATTTGTCTCCCGTTCAAAGGAGATGCAGTGTCACGAAAGATTGACAAAAGACTGAAAGGTGAAATAAAAAGAAGCTTCCCTGCAGTTAAACTCATAACATTATACAACACCACTTTTTCTACGAGCCAATCAAAATTGAGTAAATACCCTACTGATGTCATCTCCAGCTGCGTTTATGAATTTACATACACTTGAAGGAGCAAGTACATTGGAAGGATCAAAAGATAGGCTTCTATCCGGTTTTCTAAACATATTCCAAGAAACCTGTTCAATTAACGAACATATTGTTGATACAGGTCATCTCGTAGAGATTTCTAAATCCTTCAAAATATTAAATAGACAAAATACAGCTAATTTACTACGATTTGACGAAGTGATCGCAATCAAACGATTCAAACCAGACTTACGCACACAGAAAGAAATCTCTCACTCTCTTAATAACTGAATTTTGATTTCGATTATATTAATTAGTCATCTAATCCAGTGATCTCAATTCACTGAACAAATCTTAATCTCATAAACTGTAACCACTTTTGTTTTTCGAGCCACTTTCTGAACCTGCAAGCTAACAATATCTGTTAATTTTTTGCTGTCTTACCCGTTCCCCTCATTTCTACATTGAAAGAGTATAAATTGATGATGAAATCTTAAACTAAAATTGTAATGCTTTCATTTTGGATGTGTCAGTTTTATAGGATTTATTCTACTTATGAGGAGTCCCAAACTAGGACGAGACAGCTGTCTATTACTCCCAGGTTTTCCATTTGTTGTCTAACGGATGTCATCTCATGATGAAATCCTGTAATCAATGAAATCCCTACAAACCAACACTTGAAGATAATTTATTTTCTGTCTTTAACTTATATATTTCTTATGTCGAATTTCAAAAAATGAGTTGAGATTTCCACGTAAATACAATGTTGAAACGCTCAAATCAATGCCATAAGACAGTTTGTAGGTAAGGAATAATCTCTATTGACAAGCATCTGTTTTTACTGAATGTAGATTTATTCTTCTAAAGCACACTGTGGGATTGTTTATGGACCACAATGTTCAGTGTGGTTGGATCTAAATAGTTCGATCTAAATATTTTATAGACTGTAGGACAAAACAGAGACAACTGTCTTTTCAAGAATTGTTACTAGAATGTTGAGGAAATACTATGTTCAAATTTCGGTTCCTTGAGAGTTAAGTTGATGTAGCCGCATGCTACGAACAGTCGGTCGACATAGACATGTAGATTCTGTCAAATTTGATAGACCGATTGTGACTTCTATTGGGGGAGCTAATCATGCATCTTACATGCTGATAAAATAATCTATTCCCCTTAAATAGGAACGTATATCAGCATATACATATTGTCTATACAACTTATCATCTTAAACTATTCGAAATCTGTAATACACTCAACTAAGCGTCATCTGACACTAATTTATAGAAACCCACCCACTGCAAGGGGGACATACAGAGTGGTAATTTCATGTTCTTTTGATGCTCACAAAAGTCACCAGTTGTAGTTATAAACTTACACTGCATCCTATCAGAAAATGATCAACATCACGGCGAATTTCGATTATCTTGAGCAATGCCAGGAAGAGAATCAAAAGTGGTGTAAGTAGACTAAAAATTAGTTAATACAAGTTAGTTTATTGTGCTGCATACAATAACCGCGTGAAAGAAAACATATAATCATGTCATAAATAAAAGGCGACTACTGGAGATTGAGTGTTAGCCATACTGGTAATAAGAAAGTAGTACATAACGGTAGCAAAATGTGAACTTTAAAAATGTTTTTCTGGGTTGTTGTTGCAATGCGACTTATTTCGAATCATATCTGATCGACCAAAAATGTCAGGTGACACCTGAAATAGGGTAAAATGATCTTTGATTCTCTATCAACCGTTATTATTCCTTAATACAGTCCACAACCAAACAGTAGAATAAAGTGAGATTTACGGAGCAGACATATTCAATGTGAAAATGATGCATATGATCCACTATCGATAGACAGGTAACTAATCAAACTTCCAACTTATACATGACTGCGGAATCCGTCGATGATCTGTAATTCATATATACGCCGAATAAAGCCGTTTCTAGATGAGTCTAAGTGGTTTAATTTAATGCCCAAAACTAATAACCCCAGTAGGATATATGGTGTTGTTAAAGTTTATAAGTCAGGATAACATATTACACCTATAGTTGATTTTAGAAATTCACCTACTTATGCACTATCTAAATATTTAGCCATGGTATTAAATCCCCTAAAAATCCACTCGAAATCTAGACTAACTAATTCTTATGTTCTAAACCACAGATTAGATAATTTAAAATTAGATAATGAAGAAAATGTGGTTAGTTTGGACATTGTCAGTTTATACACACGTATACCAATAAATATGGCTATAGAAGCATACAGAAACGAACTCATTTCTGACCAAAAGCTCGAACATAGAACGAAAGTGCCACTTGAGGACATAATGCTGGGAGTGCAGCTATATCTGACCTCTACAGTATTTAAATTCCAAGGGAAAATATACAAACAAACTGAGAGAGTTGCCATGGGATCACCAATATCCCCAGTTGTAGCAGATATATTCATGGATAGGTGGGAAAAGATAGCGATTGAAACGTTCACCCCACCCCAAAAGTATGGTGGACGTATGTAGATGACACATTCACTATACTTAGAACACAGAATATACAAAGACTTTTCGAACACATTAACTCAAAGGTGGAGGCGATTCAATTCACCTATGATAAAATTGGAATGTCAGGAAGGGGAGCTTTCAATGTTAGATTGTAGCGTAAAAATGAAAGAAGATGAAAAGTTAAACACTAGTGTTTATAGGAAATCCACACTTTTAAACAGATATTTGGACTTCTGACCATCCCATCCTATGTCAGTAAAAATAGGATTGGTGGAATGGTTAAATAATAGAGCACAAAAACTAAGTAGTACCAAGGAAAATCTAAGACAGGAGCTGACACGTATAAGAGGTGCCTTGAAACTTAATAATTATCCTGATATATTAGTCAGAAAGTATGTAGGTAAATGTAAAAATAAAATAAATAATGTTAGTAATGATAGTGATGATGATAATAATAATATTAATGACGACATGTGTGTCAAACATGCGCAAGACAACACCATCGATAAGGAATCTATATCATCCATCCATACAATGAAGGAACCTGGGAAACCATACGCAGAATTATTAACATTGCAGGCAGGAATAAAAGTCGCTTGGATTCAAACCATCCACAAACTCAATTCGAAAGAGGCTATGTCGGTTAAAGGATCAATCCTGTGGAGTCTTTAGAACAAAACAATTTAGTTTATCTAATGCCCTGTCTACAATGATTTTCAGATCAAATGCATAGATCGAAGTAGTAGAATAGGTGCAGTCAGACTAGCTGAGCATAAAAACCTAGCGAAATCTAGATTGGTTGACCCGAATAAGATAAGAAATCTAGAGAATAGTCCAGCTATAGCACTCACTACATGCAATTACACACAACCATTCAATTGAATGAGTGGGATAAAATCTAATGTTTAAAAATCTAATGTTATAGGGTAGAGGAAAAGATCGATAACGGAAGCTTTGTTTATCGAATCAGCTGCAAACACGTGCAATAGGAATGCTTCCACACCTGCCCATTCAGATATCTGGAAAATTCTACTACCCCAACGAAGACAAATAGGAGAGAACAAAGAAAACTGTGAAACTAAAGTCTGGAAGTCGTGTGATTATAATTGATATGATTATGAACAATAAAATGTGTTCGAAACATTGTCATTCAGTAAATAATCCTCTTTCACTGTGTGATACATCTAGTTAACAAACTAATATGGATCAGTAATTCAATTTCAAAGGCGCATTCTATGAAATGAAAAAATACTTTACAGTAATACGTAGCTTCAATGTTACACTTTGTTTGCCATGACAGTTATTCCTGCTGTCAGTAAAAGCATTATGAATGTATCAGTTATCATCTATGCGAACCATTTTAAGAAGGATAGATTACTTCTTACCCAGATGAAGAAGTTTAAGAGGCTACTAAGTCTCAAACTCAAAAGTGAATTTTTCAAACTTTCCAATCCCATGGTTTCACGTGACATTTTGTGACCTGCAGAAAGTTGATAAGTAAACACAATATTTCCGAAAATAAACTGTCTCCATGGTGGGCACTGAATATGGAAGGAATTATTGGGGATAGAATATGATATATGTATACAGGTATCTGTTACTGAAATTGAAGTATCAATGGAACTCTTAGGAACGAAAGTTCGAGAACTACAGGGGTTTGCTATGTGATTATCCACGCAAACGAAAGCTGCCTTCATGAGATTTTCCTCATTATGTCAAATCAGTTGTTACTTTTTTCTGAAGAATAGTGTATTTAGAGGAAAACAAATCTTCACCTCATTCAACAAGTAGTTGGTCAATGACTATCGGCCAACACATAGTTTTTTTCAAAAAATTCATTTATGTTATGCGAATTACAAAGCTACTAACAAATCTACAAATTCAGGTTATGGAAGGTATAAGAATCAATCATATGAAACATTTGTAATAGTTGAGGGGAACACCCATCGAATGCTGCTTAATTATATGTTAAAATGCAAAGGTTTGCAGTATTTCATTATATAATCAACTGTTCGAAAAAATTATGATTTTTATTAAGTGAATGTGTATTGGTAGATGAAGGAGTTCTTTCAACGTCCTTCATGTGTTATAACATATTTCAATGCATTCATCCTATTCATCACGTGCTCTTTGCATAAAAATCATAGTTTCACCGTATAAATGGCATGGAATGTGATAACTACTTAGACTTCATGAATACTCACTCTAGTCGACTACATGTCCTGTTTTCGAGTCATATATCTGACCTCAATCATTGTTCTAACAAGAATCTAAGGCATTTACTTTCGTGTAGAATTTGCTGTCCATTTGTATCACTACTGGTCGTTATTACGTTGTCACAGTTAACTGTAGATTCTTAATATTTTACTCACAGTTGCTCACTAACCAGACAGAAGCAAATTTATCAAATACAAATTAAGCTAAATTATGAAAAGTTTAACCCTTGCTGAACACACATTTGATATTTTAATCTGAATATTCGCAAATTCAGAATAAGGAAATGTTGTCATCAAATGTGGGGCTTATTTCACATTTATTGCTACAGCGATCACCTACAAAAAAGCTGAAGCTACCATTGTGTACACGTTTTCATGCTGTCAAGATTATAGGCAGATTAAGGTGTGATAACTGAACCAGTCAAATGGTGACTGTTAAGGATTTTGTGAAAATCTACGTTGAAGGCATTTATAACATGTAGTTTGTGATTATTTAGCTGTATGATCGTCCATTCTGTGAAATGTGCTTCTGGCTTGCTTGCATGAGTT
Organism: Trichobilharzia regenti; assembly: GCA_944472135.2. Lineage (NCBI taxonomy): Eukaryota > Metazoa > Platyhelminthes > Trematoda > Strigeidida > Schistosomatidae > Trichobilharzia > Trichobilharzia regenti. Next base: position 42,549,208 of record OX235262.1, on the reverse strand, counting down.
TTGCTCCATGACTTAGCACTTCACTCCAAATAAAATATGGAGGTTTGATATCTGTGATAAAGTGTATCCAAATTACGTTAGTATTCTTCTCGGTTGCTTTGAATGTTGGTGGAAACAAGGCAGAAGACATTGAGTTGAACATGTTATCTTTTATCATCCACTCTTTTATTTAGCAACGAAAGGAAGAACTTATTTTGTTTATGCTTAGATTTTAATCTTGCCCTATTATTCTTCACAGTTATTTTCCACTCAAGTCTTATTGGCTCTCAAACCTGTTCTCAGATTTGGTATACGTTTTGTGAGATTTTCTTGCATCAACTGGACGATTTAAGCAGATGAATTAAGAACCAACCTATTTCACATGGTTTCAATATAGAAATGATTAGGATTTAAACATTAACCAGCATACAACCCCTTTAGTCATGTACGCTTGATGAACACGTTTTGTCAATGATAACGATCTGTTTTCTCGAATAAGATGTCTACTATCATAAATGTATTATTAGGCATAACGGGGCATCAACCGTGTCTTCCAAAATAATCAAGAATCCTATACATTTGATTTGCCTGCTAAGTTTGGATATAGAAAGACTCAATTTGCAGCATAAAATGATATCATAGCTCTATTTCGCAGATTCTCATAAGTTGCAAACTACCAGAAATTGCAATTGTTATAAAAATTACCAATAACATGCCTAACTATTTGAATGGTAGTAGAGACAACATTCTAATGTTAATACATCCAAAATGCACGTTACCTTCAATTTATATGCTTTTGAAATAAAAAAGGTGTTAAAGGGAAAGGCAGAGTTCACATAGCAAATCAAGAAGGTAATAGTTCATCAGTCCAAAGCTTTCTTAGTGAGCTGAAGTCACTATCATGTATGACTAATAAATGTAATCAAAATGCAGCTACCAAGGCTGTGAGACAGCGATTACACTTTCTTTCCGTATACATAAGTTCGGTGTGAAACGTTTGATCGCAATTGCTTCAGCAAATCGTAATAAATTCAATGTCTTTTGTAAATTTAATATTTTAAAGGATTTGGAAATCTCGACGAAATAACCCGTATCTACAATGTCACTGGTAATTACACTATGCGAATATCTGCTACCATTCCAAACATGAATTTCTTGAAATATGCTCAAGAAACCGGATAGAGGTTCTTCTTCCAATATACTTGTTTCCTCGAGTACAGGTAAATTTATAAACGCAGTTAGAATTGATATCATCAGGGTACTTATCCAGTTTAGACTGCCTTTTAGAGTATGCAAAGGTGTACAGTGTCACGTATTCTAGACCTTTTCTTTCGATAAGTTCCTTTGAATATCCATACTACACTATGCATTTCTCAGAAAATTATAATTCTTCTTCCACCTTGTTGGGCGACACATAGCTTCCTAGTTGTATCGTATAGTTTCCTCACTAATTTGCTTTTATAGTTTATAGGACAGAAACTGTTATAGTGAAGATATTTTTCACTCCAAGTTTATTTTCTTTAGACAGACTTTTCTATCGTAACATCCATCCATTCAAACGCAGGAAACTGAACTCATGATCATGTTTACATTCCATGATGGATTTAGTATTTCTCTGTATCTCATTGAGACGGTGAGATGATACAGACACGTGATTATTGTCGTTATAAACAACAAACGTATCAGCAAAATACCGGCGATAGTAGGTTGTTTCATTATTAACAGAACACAGTTGAGTCTGTTCGAGATAACCCATGCGGAATCCGGCCAAAATAGGTCCTAGAGGTGAAACCATAGCCACCTCACCAACTTGTTAATAAAACTGTTTGTTGAATTTGAATTAAACGTCTTTTGTGTGAAGAAGTAGTAGGCACTTCATCTCTGTTTTGGGTACTGGTAACTGATCTGTTTGTTGACAGATGATGTCAACTGTTACATTCACTAGTACATTTGTGAACAAGGTGATCACATCCTACGATACCATGAGCTTCTTCGATATATCGTCCCAATCTACTTCTTTGAAAAATTGGAAGTTATATTTCAAGCTATGGATTTCAAATTGGTTTTAAATGAGCCCCAGGTAATCAGCTGGCCATCGAGATAGGTTGTGGTATTGTTAATTAATTATTGATAATTTTTTTGATTACTGCTTGATTTCACACTGTATTTTCGGTACAAGTATAGAATTTTTAGCATGGATATCAGTAGCCCAAATTTCGCAGGCCAACCATAGATATCAGGTGTGCATCGGAAGGGGATCAAACCTCAGACCATGTGCATGGTCGGCGACAGTCCTAACCACTGTGTCACCGACGCGCAATGACAAATTGGCCTTATGGAATTCTGGCTCACCGCACATAGACGGGAAGTATTCACCTAAGTTCACTATATATTCCGTCGTTGATTAGTTTCCTGATAAGTTCTTTGAGGCATTTTTTGAATTTATTTTCAAGTGGCGTTGTTGCATCGTTTTTAATTTTGTCCACCTGGAATTTTTCCGGATAGTTAAGAACCGTCAACGTTTTAAATACAAAATGGATGGAAATTCTGGTAGCCCAGTGATTTGGGCTGGCCACATATTGATGCATATGAATATAAATTTTAGTAACACATTAGGATATACGAAAACCTTTATTATAGTGACTATTATTTAGTAACACATATTTCTACTATCATCCAGACTGCGATTCCTCTAGGAATTTAAACTAAGTTCCTCTAGGAATTAAAGGAAACAATAATAAGTAATAATACAATTGTTTCATAGGACTGGTTGTGAAAGTAAAAATACTGACCAGATGTAATCTTTCATTTAACACTTATGATTACTATGACATCTCGTAGAAGACTTTGAGATTTTAAGTGTCTCTGGAATGACAAAAGTGGTATCCTTTTACCCAGAAAACTCCATGCAATTGAACAAAACTTATGAGTAGATTATGGGAATATATATATATATCATATACACATTAATGTTTTGAAATGAAAGCGAATCTTGATATGTGATTTCACCTGTCTCCATCTGTCAACTGCGTTTACTACCTATTCAATGTGTTACAAATCAACGAATCTCCTTATCATTAGCTTATCATATGTTTCGGATTCACCAGCCTAACAATTTCCATTGTCAAACTGTGTAGTATATCATTGAAGAAGACTTGAAGAGATTCAAAACCATAAACATTTATTTACCAGGAGTGATTTATCATAATTAGACTAAAATTATTGATGCCTTTATGCATTTGAACATGGCGTTTGAGGATCATAACTGGGAAAGTAAATTGACGCAAACAATATAAGCATTTCCAGCCATAAACAAAATGCTCGAAATATTATTGTGCAATAAACATCCTTAAATGCGATGCAAAATCTCAGTCTATTCACCGTCAAGAAAACAGCCTACAATAAAAGAAAATTAAGCAGAATAAAATGCTTGACTGAAGGTAACACTATTTCTATCATATATTTGCCCTATTCATATACATAGTGTGTTAGTAATTTGCTGATACAAATGAACGACGACAGTAACATGTAGATGCATCTCTAGTAGGCGAGTTTTCAGCACCATTCAATCTAATTCACACAAGACCGAATGTTACTGGTTGAACATTGCATCTAGGAAAATGAATCTGAACTATGAATAATCAAAATGTCTGCCTACAAACATGTCATTGAACCATTTCTTTTATATGAAGAGTTGTGTGATCATTTAAAATAAATAAGCCTTCTATCCAAACGATTGAGTAATTTAGTGTTTTCGGGCTCAAACAATGAGCATATTCAATTTGGCGTTCCGTACTTTGGACAGAAACACATTCATCAACCTGAAACCAATCTGGAAATCTTCGTCACTCAGCCAGAATCAACAACAAAATTCGCTAGGATTTTCAATACAAATAACGTCAAGTCAGTTCTTCTATACGGATCAGAAACTTGGCGGGTGGGTCATAAAGAACATTTCCAACAGGCTATTGCAGACCTTTATCAACAAACATCTGTCTTCGCTCTATACTGAAAATCAGATGGCTGTGTCGGAAAGAATCACCAACAAGAAACTATGGCTGGGAACGAACAAAACAAAACAAGAACCAACCACCAATCAACAAATATGCAGGAGGAAGTGGAGATGGATTGGACACTCGCTGACCGAGGAGGCCGCTGGGTGACATCGCGCGCGCGTCAGACCATTGCTCGAGTGGAACCAGGCCGAAAGGGAAGCAAGCGGCGAGTGGGATGTCAGCGCGAGGGTGAAATGGAGGAGATCGTGTGAAGAGGAGTGGAGAGAGTATGGACTAACATGGATGCAGGTGAAAAGTACAGCAGAAGGAAGACAGAAGCAAATGGAGACGTGCAGTTAAAGCCCTATGTTTCACCAAGGAAACAGTAATAATAATAATACTTTGGGCAGTTTAGTCAGATGTTTTCTGATTTTATTCAGAGAATGTAAAACAACGTGTGACATATAGGAGAGTGGAAAACACTCACTAACTCTATTAAAGTCTTTAGGTTCATGTGCAGATGATGAATTCCTTTCATTCCAGTTACGTAATATGTAACAGTTGACTTCACAAAGCAATACAGTTTATCACTTTATTTAGGGATTTTTACCTTTTCTCTAAACTGAATAGTGAAACATTTTGCATCGTATTCGGCGAATATCAAAATATTTGATGCGATATTCCACATTTATCAAATAGGGAATTGACAGCTAAAAACAATGAATACAGTCTACCTATCTATTTCCATTCATTCAGAAGCAATGAAGAAAAACCTAGAGTCAGATGAATTCAGGTTTCGTGCTAATCTATTCTGTTGCAAGTTCAGTGGCAGTTAAATTCATCATCTTAATAATGATTTGTACGTTTTTTCCTAAAATGAATGATTCACTTATGAAATGTTATTTTATGTGCACCATATACACATTTGTAGATATGACGAAAACTAATTTGTTTCGATTTTAAGCAATGAGCTACCCAAATATATAAGAGTGTCTAACTGTTAGCAATAAACTGATAACTCCAGTTTTATGACTATATTACAGTGGAACTTACTAATATCACAGCGAAAAGGAAACAAACTCCAGTGGCAATCCTCAACACCTTTTAAAAAGATGAAAATAACAAGGGAGGATATTTGTTAAAAATAAGTCGAAGTTTTAGGTTTACAGGTCAACACACAGAAATACAGTTACTGAAATTATCGCTAAATCGGCCGTGTACACACTGCTATGGCTAGTTTATCTATTATGTATATATGCATTTGCATTTACTTGATGACGATCTATTTCAAAAATCAGATTAAATATTCTTTGACAGTTGGTGACCATAAGTTAGTCTATTTCAAAAGAGTCACTAAAACCGACAGCATTGAGTAAAGTTGAACGTCTGCTGTATATCACGATCGATAGATACACAAAATGTCATGTTAACTTTTATCTTCACAGTTACGTTTTCTGATGATGAATTCTATTCATACCGTTGTCAATACGCATAATAAAGCATAGAAGTGTAATACCACCGTTCAAGGGGTTACTTCCACTAATCTAACAGTAATAGCGATAATATCTCACTTTTTTCGATTCTCAACCTTCGTAAAGCTTGAAATCTAATGAGAGACTGCTGTCACTAAGACAGCATCACATGTTCAACAAACCCGTCTTAAAGGAAGTTAACTGTTTCAAATAAAGTATTGTGCATGCTACTGAGATATTTCAAATTTTTTGATTTGACACTAATAACTAGTGTGATGCGTCTAGTCCTCTGATTGGTGCAGACTGAATTTTATCAGTCAGGTTGTAATGTGACCACCATTCTAGCTAGCTTGCCATCACGGTGCACATTGATATGATGGTATTAAATGGTTGAAGGCAATTGGCCACAGGAAGCCTTGGACTTAGGTTTCGTGCTAGTTGGCACTCGTCAGCAAGGCGTATCTACAGCTTTGAAAGAACTCATCTGCCCTCTGAGATTCGAACCCGCCTCACCCGGCGCTGCAGTCAGAGACTTTACCACTGAGCGGGTGCGAATCTCAGAAGGGACATGAGTTCCTTCAAGGTTGCAGATACGCCTTGCTCACGAGTGCCAACTAACTCGAAACCTAGGTCCAAGGCTTCCTGTGGCCGATTGCCTAGAACCACCTAATACCATATTTCAAATCTGTTAAGAAATTCAATTATTCAAATGTTACCTTTCCTTTATCTAATGTAGCTTCGATAATGTACAATATAAGTCCAGCGACTATCGAAACACACAAAATTACGAAAAGAGTAGTGGTAAATAGCAAATTTGAATCTCTCAAATATAGAGCCAGAAAGAGCATAAGTCCAGTCAACAAAACCGTCAAACCAATGGCCGTCAGAGCTGTAAATAAATAAATGGTTTTCACCATAGTGGCGAAACCCATAGAACATAGTACGAACTAAAAAGAAAGAAGTCAGAGACAAATGGTAAAAAAAATACTTCGTAGAGGTTACTTCTAGTATCATTGATTACCAAATAAAAATCAAACTGAAAGAATGATGGCAAGTTTTTGAGGAACGAATGCACAAACTTATTTGTATGCATTTCTTATAGAGTAGATGTCTACTTGAAGGATGGAAATCGCTATCCAGTTTACATCGGATATATCATAGAACTAATGAATTGTGAGATATACAGACAAGGAACTGTCGTGAATAATTTGGCATAGATTAAAGTCTTCGGAAATAAGTGTTTTAATTAAAATCTCAAGACACACTATCTCTTTCTCTCGCTTTTCTTATCTCGTGGAAGTCCATTGAGTTATTCCATTCGAATTCGAGTAAAGACGGCTTTGAAATGTTAGCATATTTTCCGTAAAATATTATTTACTGCGATAACTGCTGCATCATGTATATATATATATATATTTGATCTAACTAAACACATTATGGAACTTGATATAAGGCTTTCTGTTAGTGGACCTGATCAAAGGAAGAACCACAAATGTACCAGGATAATGTAACTTCATCCTTTATCAGTTATCGGATTTCATAATCAGGTGACATTGGTTAAAGAACCATTTTGAAAAACCTGGGAGTACTGGACAGCAGTTTCGTCCTAGTCTGGGACTGTTCAGCAGTACGCACCAACTGAGGTTCAAATCTAGTGGCTCAATGGTCTACGCGCTCACCTTATAACCAGAAAGTACTGGGTTCGAACCCTGGTGGGCGCGTACTGATGAAGAGTTGCAAACTAGGACGAAACAGCTGTCCAGTACTCCCAAGTTTTCCAGTGGTTCTCTAACCAGCTCATGATGAAATCCTTTAACCAATCAATCAATACTTAAATATCATTCTTTATCATCCTGTGATTTCCTTTCATGCGGCTACACTTTGATGAATACAGAAATATAAATTACACTAGAGACCTGAGCCAACTTTGTTCGCTATGAAAAGTATAATCGGTAGGAACTCTAAATAACACATGTCCGGAATATTATGAGTTATCAAATCACTAACAGCTAAAAGGGTTAATCATTTATAGGAGAGTAGGTTGAGTCTCTGAGAAAATAGATTTCAGCATATTTTAGGTAGAAGTAGAGTGCGCCTAGAAACAGTGTATCAATACAGTTGGTTAACTAACTACAACAAATATGGCTTTATAAAACAGTAAACAAAGGGTGAGGTGGATAACGTTCAGATGAAGTGGTAAAATTTTCCAAACAGATACAGGAGACTGCACATAGTGTATATCAAAATTGTATATATTTGCTTTGTAAGTTCAATCATCAAGCCAGTGAAAGCCTCATCACTGTCTTTGTCTGCTTACAAAGATTTGGTTGTAACCGTCTGATAATGACTGATTCAACTGAACACAGCAGGTTAGACTTCTTCTGATTGTTGATTATCTTTAATAACCGCAGATTGAAGGTACAATCAATCATTTATTATCATCATCGAATAAAAGTATGTTCAAGGCATTTATGGGATTTTTCATTTTTCTGTTGTTCACTTTATAACCACCTAAGAAGCATCTGTGAAATATTAGAGAATGGCTTCATATTATCCTGTTGCATTTTTCGTTCTTGTTTTGTTCAAGTTCATATTGTAAAATTGTATGGTGCATCAAAGAATTCACAAAGAAAGATTAGAGAACCCTTGAACTTGTGAATTAATCCATATGTCTCCGAAACGTTTCTTAATCTCTATCACTTTATTCAAACTAAAAATATCTTCTCACAAAACAGTCAGTAATGCACAACAGTAATCGAAGTATTTCATGGCGTATCACTGATCTGAAATCAATCGCATTACATTATAATATTGGGAAGTAAGTTCTTATTTGACGCATAGTGTATCATTTCATATTTGATATTTGACAGCTGTGAGAAATACGTCTGACAGATATTCCATTTAATTGTCAAGGGGTATGGTAGGATAGGTATTAATCCTGTGTGATTGGGACAGGACAATGTAAAACTAGAATGGGAAGGACTATCACATGTAGATGACTAGTGGGCTAATCCATACTGCTAAGATGCTCAAATGAATGCGAACTCATGTGTATCAATTTGTATCCCTGAATGTTGCATTCACTCGACCACTCGCTATACATCGTCAGATAAAGTAGACAAACACAATTTTTATTTGACCTCTCTGAGAAAACTACGACTTCAATCAAGGTGAACGCTGGTTCCAGTTGCTTAGTAAAGATATGCTCTAATTCTCAAAGACAGGAATATACAACAAAAAATACACATTTCATATTTCTAATGAACAACTTCAAAAGACAAAGGGCGTAATGAAAAAATGACGAAAATAATTCTGTATAGCCACGCCATATGATAGTAAAGGTCACACCCCACACGCCTATCTTGATCTATGAATTTTATAATGCTAATTTCGTCTGCGAAATCTTAAATTTAGCTTCATCATGTAGTAAGGACATACAAAACTGTAGTTAGGTTGTTGTTGTCGTTGTTTGAATTGGTTCACTCGATTTCTACCTAAGTGTGACATTCGCCTTTGTTCCATTCACCATGAAGCCGAAATCATTTATCAGTCTAAACCATTTGAAACATGCTAAAGCATCAACTAAGCGTGATTATAATCATACACAAGAATAGATTAGCATAAGAACAAACAAGAATGAAATATCATGTTCGTTTGATAATTACGAAAATCACACAAGTTGTAAGTAATACGAATATTTTTCGTACCGCTTTAATTAGTTTCCAGTTGACTGAGGTAAAACAGCAGAACTGAAACACTTACACTGAATCCTATGAGAAAATGATCAATGTCACGGCGATATCCAAGTAGTTTGAGTAATGCGAGAAGAAGAACTGGAAGCGTTTCAATAAGTCTGAAAAAGAAATTAATTTGAACAGATTGAGTAATACTGTGACCACAGAGTCTGTTATAAATCCGAAAACTTAATTATGTTGTTGTTTTCTACTTGATTGTAGAAAGCAAAATGTTACAGTGATGAATTATTTCCTTCATCAAATTAAAAACACAGTTGTACCCACACATTCAAACAGATAATTGGACTTCAAATCATCCCATCCTATGTCAGGGAAAATAGGATTAGTGAAATGTTTAAGTGACAGAGAACAAAAACTAAGTAGTACTAAAGAAAACCTAAGACAAGAAATGATACACATAAAAGAAGCCTTTAAACTTAGTAATTATCCAGATAAATTAGTCAAGAAATATGTAAGGAAATCTAAAAATAAATAATGATAGTAGCGATAGTGATAATATTAATATTAATGACGACACCAACAATAAGGAATCTAAATCAACAGTGGTAATCCCATACAAGGAAGGAACCTCGGAAACCTTACGTAGAATTCTTAACAATGCACGCAGGAATAAAAGTCGCTGGCATTCAAACCGCCCACAAACTCAATTAGAAACAAGCTTTGTCGGTTAAAGGATCCCACCAGTGGAGCCAATAAAACAAAACAATCTATTTTATCTAATACCCTACCTGCGATGATTGTCAAATCAAATACATAGGTCGAACTAGTAGAATAGGGTCAGTCAGACTAGCCGAGCATAAAAACCTAGCAAAATCTAGACTGGTTGACCCGAATAAGATAAGAAATCTAGAGAATAGTCCAGCCGTAGATAGCACTCACTGCATGCAGTTACACACAACCATACAATAGGCTGGATGAGATAGTATGGCAGTTTTAAAGTCAAATGTCACAGGGTGGAGGGAGAGATTGATGACGGAAGCTTTGTTTATGCAATCAACTTCAAATACATGTAATAGGAATGATTCAACACCTGTCCCAGATATCTGGAAAATTCGACTACCCCAACGACGACAAATATGAGAGGATAAAGAAAAATATAAAACTCAAGTTTCGAAGTCGTGTGATTATAATTGACATGATTATGAACAATAATAGATTGTGTTGGTTTGTAGGGATTTGATTGGTTTCAGGATTTCATCATGAGCTGACATTAGTTAGAGAACCATTGGAAAACCTGGGAGTACTGGACATTGGCTAGCGGTCGCGCTATGTCGTGAATTGGCAGAAGTTAGAATTCAAGGACCATTGGATCGGGTCCCAGTGGCTCAATGGTATACGAGCTCGCCTTGTAACCGGAAGGTCCTGGGTTCGAATCTCGGTGGGTGCGTACTGATGAAGAGTCCCAAACTAGGACGGAGGAAACAGCTGTCCAGTACTCCCAGGTTTTCCAATGGTTCTCTAACTAATGTCAGCTCATGATGAAATCCTGAAATAATAGATTGTGTTTGAAACTGTGTCATCCAGTAAATAATACTGTTTCACTGTGTGATATATCTAATAAACAAATTAATATGGAATTACAGTTGTACTACGATTATAGCATACATGTAATATGATGTCTGACAGACTGTAAGTGTTATCAGAATCAATTACATACACCAATTACATACATTTCGTAATGTGGCCCAATATATCCTACTGACCATTATTAGTTAAGTGTTCAGTCAGTAAGTAGACTGATGAAAGAATATATCTGCAGTGAACTACATTTTCAGAAAATCTAATATTGATTAATGAACCATTAATGAAATTTCCGACAGAAAGCTAAATGTTTGTGCAGTTTCCACGTTAATATACATCACTGATAAACATTAAGAAATTAACTTACATCAGAACAATTGTTATCCAGCTGTTATATTCAATCCACATACAAAGTTGTTTACTATGGCAAACAATAAAGATTATCTCATCAAAATGATAATGAGATCCAATCTTACACTTTATTCACCATTACAATCATTGTCAGGGTTACCAAAAGCATCAAGAATGCATCAATTATCATCTGTGCAAATTATTTTCACAACAAGACGTTTATTTCTTACCCAAACAAAGAAGTGTAAAAGGCTACCTGGTCTCAGACTCAAGCGCAATTGTTTCAAACTGTCGAATCGCACTGTTTTATCTCCCATTTTGTGACCTATAGAATGGTAAAACAAGCACACAATATTTCAAAGAATTAATTGACTGCATGGTGAAGCGCGAGTATGAAGTAAATTAATGTGGGACAGAGTATTCACACTTAATTCTATGCTAATTTTCTACTTGGTGAAGCACATTATAAACAGTTTATTACTTAATCGATTGTCTGTCAGACGATGATAATTAGGTTGCATGTATCAGTTGTCAGTGGGCAATCGCAAGAATAAAAGCTATGGAGTAGAAATTGATACATGAATTGGAATAAACGTCAATACTGCTTCTATTGTGTATGTTGCAAATACTAAGGGCAGTAGTCTTACTAATGAATTTTTATACGGTTGGATGAAGATATCGTGCCAAAAGTATGTGGCGTATACATCTCTGGCCTGTGAGGTCAATTACATAGGTCAAGGTAGTAGATGAGGGTCAGGTAAATCATTGGAACACAGTAATTTAGCTGGATCTGGAATGACTGACCCTGCTAAGTTGAGTAACCTAGAAAAAAGCTAGACCATTGCACTTGCATGTCATCACAGAATAAGGTGAGACAGGGAGAAAGCATTAGAATTTTTTTATTTGTAATTATTTATTTTATTTTATAAAATGTTTCAACTTAGGTCAGGGTAACAACAGAGGTAATCACAGGTAGAGACTAAGTAGAAGTGGGGTAGATAATAATGCCATTTAAATTAGAACTGAAATTGAGCAATTAAGTTGGATGATGTAACATAAATGACTAGAAATTGAGCGTTGGTCAAGTCAGTAACAGTGGTAGTGAGATGTAGAAATTAAATCAGGTAATTTGATTATGAGCAATAATTTGTGCCCAAAACGTCATCCAGTTAATAATACTGCACACTCTGTGTGTCATTTCAAACAAACTTATCTAGTGTGGAATTAAATTCTACCACAGTGCCCACTTTAATTTATCCGTCTATTTTTTTCGATAAAGAAAGGAAGACGAAATTTGCAGTATAAAATGATATCATTCTATTTCACAGGTTCTCATCAGCTGCATACTACCTGAAATTACAATGGTTGTATAGATGATAATAACGTACTTTAATGTTCGAGTGGTGGTAGAAAAGAGATACTATAAAATTGACGCATCTAAATGAAAGCATAAGTCTGCATAAGTCTGGTTTAAGTCTTTTGATTGCGATTGCTTCGGTAAATCGTAGTAAATTTGCTGTCCTTTGTCTATTTAATATTTTGAAGGACTTAGAAATCTCTACGAGATGTCCGGTATCAATAATGTGTCTGGTAATTGCACTCTGGGCATATCTGCTTCCTTTTTTCTTTTCGCTGGTCATTGCGAGATTGAATACAGCAATGGGGCCGTAATCAGTCTATCTCATGTTTCTTTCTATTACGAATTCATTAGATTTTAACCATTTTCAGTCAGTATGCTACATGCTTCATCTCATAGATTGTTGGCGCTCAATCGCTTATGTCATATGATAAGCTATTGTCGCACACAAACCCACTACCTCTCTCATACGATAGTATATATGCCAATCGATTTTCAATTCAGAGTCGACTTTAATATCTAATGAAATCTGAAACAGTGATCATTGACAGAAGCATAGAATGTACAGACAGCAGCCAATTCTATGTATATCAACAGAATTATAAATTAAATGTTTGAAGGTTCAATATTATCAAATAAAAATGACGAAACCATCGTCTTTAACAACTTACTGATCTTGCTTTCAAACTTCTTAATCTCATAAATTAACAAGATTTTTTTAAAAACTTATTTATATTATTGTTGAGTTATTATTTTATTTGTAATTTGTCAATTGAAAACACTATGAACTTCGATCCTGATACAGAATTTAAAAATTTTTAATTTATTTTCGCATCCAACATCTAGCTATCGGCGATCAATCAATCTTTTCTAGTCAGTGTGATTTTTAATGAGAGATTTATGACAATTGGTTGTTTTGTTGTCATAATAATTCAGCCAACCTATCGTAATTAGTCAATAGGGATTCTAGATGTAACTGTAACTTGTATACTTTTAGCCTATCTTTGTGGTCTAGATTTGTAATTATGAGGCTGACATTGTTGCACTTATTCCACTAATGACAGATTGTTTAAGGTTTTGAGTCTGTTGAACATCGTGTTTTTATGAAACAGTTGTGAAAGGTACTTTTCGTGTGTTTACTTGTGTGAAGAAAAATAATCCTTCTCAGAGCACTGTGGACAGCCTTATTCAACGGCAATATGATGAGTGATATGTATCTATGACTTGCGAAATGAAACTTATCAGGATATGTAATAATATAATAATAATATGCACACTGCTGATATCCTCTAAGACATGCACAAAACATTTTCAGGTGACCGTCTCCAATCATCAACATGAAACTGGATATAATATACAGATATGCTGAATTGAAGAATTAGGCAATGCATAATAAATGACTGGAGAATGATATTAACGACAAATGAAGAAAAGTGAATTATTCACCTGTCAATAGAATCAACATATTTTCAGGATTTCATCATGAGCTGACATTAGTTAGAGAACCATTGGAAAACCTGGGAGTACTGGACAGCTGTTTCCTCCATCCTAGTTTGGGACTCCTCAGCAGTACGCACCCACCGGGATTCGAACCCAGGACCTTCTGGTTACAAGGCGAGCTCGTATACCATTAAGCCACTGGGACCCGATTCAATGGTCCTTGCATTCTATCTTCTGCCGATTCACGACATAGCGCTACCGCTAGCCAATGTCTTCGGCGAGTATTTGTCCTCACACCCGACCCGCTGCACCCTACTGGTCACGACTTCCCACTGCAACCCAGGTAACTACCTACCTGAATAGGACCAGTCGCCAGTGAGCAGCTCATTGGTATTGAAATCCTGAAACCAACCAAATCCCTACAAACCAACACTTAAATAAGAATGAAGATAGTCAGAAGTAGTTATGAGTAGCGTAAGAAGATATCACTTCTACTTGAATACATTCATATCAGTGTGTATATTTTGATTTCTAATTTGTCACCATTTATCCTGAAATGTTTCGTAATAAAATCCAAGGGTTTTAAGCATCTCATAATTATTCTAGTAAAGATATATATGTCAAATTCTGTCTCGACTAAATTCCAAAGTTTGTTGAAAAACTCTGTGAAAACAAAAGATAATCAAACTTTGAATATTGGTTAGCGGGGATTTGATCTGGTTGACAACAGAATTTCATCATGTGCTGAAATCGGTTACAGGACCACTGGAAAACCTGGAAGTAATTTACAGCTGTCTCGACCCAATTTAGGACTCTTCGTAAGCACACACACTCCTCGAGGGTTCGGGTTGGATCGGGTCCCAATAACTTGAGGTCTACGCGCTCGCCCTGTAACAAGAAGGTCCTAGGTTCAAACACTGGCGGTGTGAGCTTGTTGTTGAAGAGTCCAAAAACTGGGATGAAACAGCTTCCAGTTTTCCCTGCGGGTTTTCCAATGGTCCTCTAACCGATTTCATTTCATGATGAAACCATGTAACCAATGAAATTTCTAAAGAAATGACAAACATTGGTTTTGTAGGGATTTGGTTTGATTGTATGGAGGATTTAATCATGAGCTGACATTAGTTAGAGAACCGTTGGAAAACCTGAGAGTACTGGACAGCTGTTTCGTCTTAGTTTGGGACTCCTCATCAGTACGCACCCCACTGGGGTTTGAATCCAGGGCCTTCTGGTTACAAGGCGAGCTCGTAGACCATTGAGCCACTGGTCGCGCTATATCATGAATTGGCAGAAGTTAGAATTCAAAGACCATTGGATCGGGTTCCAGTGGCTCAATGGTCTATGAGCTCGCCTTGTAACCAGAAGGTCCTGGGTTCGAATCCCGGTGGGTGCGTACTGCTGAGGAGTCTTAAACTAGGACGGAGGAAACAGCTGTCCAGTACTCCCAGGTTTTCCAATGGTTCTCTAACTAATGTCAGCTCATGATTAAATCCTCCATGCAATCAAACAAAATCCCTACAAAACCAATACTTGAAAAATTAATCTGATGCTCACTAGTGACTGGCCCTATTCAGGCAGTTAACCTGGGGTTCTAGTGGGAAGCCGTGACCAGTAGGGTACAGCAGGTTGAAGATGAGGCAGTAACTCATCGAAGAAGACATTGCGAAGTGGTCGCGCTATGTCGTGAATTGGCAGAAGTTAGAATTCAAAGACCGTTGGATCGGGTCCCAGTGGCTCAATGGTCTATGAGCTCGCCTTGTAACCAGAAGGTCCTGGGTTCGAATCCCGGTGGGTGCGTACTGCTGAGTAGTCCCAAACTAGGACGGAGGAAACAGCTGTCCAGTACTCCCAGGTTTTCCAATGGTTCTTTAACTGATGTCAGCTCATGATTAAATCCTCCATAAAATGATAAACAAATGATAATGAAGTAACTGATCAAAATTTTTCCATGCACCTGTAGTGAATGTTCATAAGACTGTCATGTTGGATAGTAGTATGTTCATCAGAATTTTAACCTGATTCAAAGGTATTAATGAATTAAATGAATTTATTCTTCTTATCGTCATTGGACGTGGAACATCAAACTGACCAAATGTAGGAATAATAATAATAATAATAATAATAATAATAATAATAATAGCATTATAACGAAAAATGCGTTTATACGCAAAACAGAATTCTCAGAGATTTTCATGGGAAGGTATTTACCAATTTTGCGAAATCTTCTAATATTACAATTATCCATAAAATATCATCTGTAGCAATATTCTTTTACCTTAAATATGCTCCAGTGCTACTCCACAATTTCCTTCCTCTAATCGTTCGAGAAATTCCCAGCCGTAAGTACAAACGTATTTGTAACTGTGATCGAGTATAGATATCAAATCATTGTGGTAATTAGAAGATCAAAACAGTTTGAAACAGACTAGGAACGATTCATCTTGATGGCTCGAAAATTTAGGTGTCCCGTGGAATAAAACAAGCCACCTAGATACGTGTGCAATGGTTTTGTACAAAGAGTTGAATTAAATCTCAACCGTAATTATCTCGAGCATACTGAATGACATACTGCTAGTTGATTTGTGCACAGTAATATTAATAATATGGTTTTCTACCGATCCATACTAATATGCAAATCGGTTTGTTGGTGACTACTGGGAATTCCTTCTTTCAACGAAGATGTTCTTTTAGGGAGTATTTTCGGTACAGACATATAGCTGCCCTTCTGCGAATTTCTTCTGATACACATAGTTGTTCTATAGAATATACGGACATTCGTTAAGAAGACAATTCACAATGGACTTATTTTATTGTGTATTGCAGCACATCAGTCTTTGACGTTGTCTATGTGTGGAAATTGAACTTGATCGTAACTCCTCCTCTTCCACCGAAAATCAGCATTATGATTTAGGTAATTGGACTTCTACAAAAATATAGGTGCATTTATTAAGTGATTACTTTCTTCCAATTAGGATTGTGTTGGCTATCACATCCCTCAGCCCAATGGTTGTAATACTCAGCTGGGAAACAGTTTGTAAACATTGGATAGAATGGCACTCTAGTGAAATGCCAGAAGACAAATCATCCAAGGATTTGTAGATAAAATTTGAAAAGCATTTCGTTAGAACAGTTGGTCAAAGGTTCCAAAGTATTTGTGATCAACGTGGTAATACAAGCTGATCAGTATCAGGCTGTAGTGTAGTATTCAAGTCAGAACACGGTTTAAGCGAGCAAATATGTATTTTCGGCTAATTCTCATCAGTCTTTACCACCATACAGGAAAATATTATTCATAGACATTTGTAACAATGCTGATCAGTAGAATCGAAAATAATCAAGGAAGGTGTATGTAGAATAATAAAAGATGGTCAAACTGAAGGTAAAATACGCAGCCACAATGCAGTATGATATTCAAAACAAAGTCAGGAGGTCGTTTGTATACAAGCAAAACCTCATCAGGCAACTGAATCTGCACAACCAACACTCTTGAAGATAAAATGGAAAAAACAGGAATTTTATCTTAGGGGAACTAATAACAAGAGAAATTTTAAAGTCCGTTTGGATAGAACAGACACAGCTAAATACGTGCAAACTGCGCAGAAAAAATTACATATATATATATATATATATATATATGAATTCACTGTGCAAGGAAGAAGCAGTCACTACACTGGTGTCATCGAAACTCTAAAAAATAATACATGAACATTCTTTTCCACAGCACGAAGTTTTTAAATTCATCACTCTTTGTGTAATTTTAATACAGGTGAATGGTAATCTACCAAGTCTGACCGCTTTAGTGTGCATTTATAAGTTTAGCAATTTTTATGAAGATAGTTACATAGAGAAAATGACTTGGAAAGCCCACCGTCACCTCCTTGAGCATGGTCAGTGTGGTTAGGTGGTAAAGGCGTCTTAAAGTCAATCAAGAGTTCTATATTGGCACAACTTGTGGGCTCAAACCGTAAAACTAATAAATGCCCCACCTTTACAACCAACTCTACTCAAGGCGGAACCACAATTCCCTAAGTTTGCATGCCTTCCATTATAAAGCACAGCTGACGCAGTCGCCACAAGACAATTTTCAGCCCAACCTTTTTATTCCCAAAGCGTTAGTTCAATCCCTCTCGGTTCCATGGCCTTCAACCCCGACTCAGATTAGTAATCTCTCCTGATGACGCGAGATAACTGTAAACATTATTTTTTCACAAGAATCGATACTGAACAAAGAGTACTCTTTTCGATAACTTCATCATCACGCTCTACAGTTATATATATACATCATAGTGAATGAAGGAATTAGTGTTATGAACAACATTAATGCCGTTTACATAACATCGAATCAATAATATCGATAGATTACAGCTCAGTAGCATCAACATAAAATAACCTGAATGTCAGAAAAATTAGGAAAGATATATATTTGTATATATTATATGTTAATTTTATAATAATAATAATAATAATAATAATAATCACTTTATTATGTGTACTACTAACTTTATTATGATTATCATGCTCTGCTATATCTGCATATTTTAATCCTAGTTGTGCAATTTATTATTGGAATTATTACTATTACTACAATTATCACCATTATTGTAATTCTTTCTACATTTTTCTTGATTATATTTAATTCTATTGATCCACATTATTTCAAATGTCTATGACTGATATTTAATTATGTAAGTTTAAAGGCTAATGAGAATTTAGGCCCGAAAATATGTGTTTGTCCCTACAGTCCCTCCTATGAATTATTCTATATATGACATTAATTTGCTTTGCCACTTGACATTTAACTACGATTATAATCACAAACATTTTAGTTTTAATTGAACTTCATATGATTATTATTATTACATTATTATTATGCATTCACACCTAAGATTCAATTCCCTCACCGGATATAACTTCTGATAAACCATATATATACGACTGTACAGCTTGATGATAAATTCGTTGAAAAGAGTCTCTTCGCTGAATCACTTGTTTTGATTTTTTAAATGTTACAATGGGAATTTTCCATGAGTAAGTATTTAAACAATACATAACGGATTCGATTGCAGAGTGATGCACTCCATAACCTCGCCAAACCAGCAGTAAACACACGAAAGCTGACAGATCGGTTGTGAGGTTGGTATACTCATCTTTTAGAAACAATATCACTTCTGGTAAACCTTTGACGACTGAAACCTTATGTCCTTCATGGCTCTCGAAATATGCAGGTAAATCGCGGTATACGAATTAGGTTATAGAAAAAACGAACAGCATGAACACATATAATATCCTCAGCTAACCAGTTTCTTTGAGAACTAAGGTTACTTGATGTTAGGAAGGAAGACCATGGGCTAAAGAGAGTGAGAGAATAGTTTTGTATTTCAGTAGATGTGTACAAAATCACAAGTCCATGTTTTGGGAATGTCATCGCGATCGACTAACTGCTAATGACTACTGGACGTATTTACAGACTCCTTACACAAAATGAAGAATTCTTTAATGAACTCTCATTCTAAAGATCCAACAAATAAGCAGTAGCAGTTAGGCACATCACCTGTGAAGAAACTCACACTTCCTGGATGAGTTGGATATAACTTAATTATTCCTGCTAAGATAACTTCAGAACACGATTCAATCAAACAAACACATATTTTCGGGCCTAAATTCTCATTAGCCTTTAAACTTACATAATTAAATATCAGTCATAGACATTTGAAATAATGTGGATCAATAGAATTAAATATAATCAAGAAAAATGTAGAAAGAATTACAATAATGGTGATAATTGTAGTAATAGTAATAATTCCAATAATAAATTGCACAACTAGGATTAAAATATGCAGATATAGCAGAGCATGATAATCATAATAAAGTTAGTAGTACACATAATAAAGTGATTATTATTATTATTATTATTATTATTATAAAATTAACATATAATATATACAAATATATATCTTTCCTAATTTTTCTGACATTCAGGTTATTTTATGTTGATGCTACTGAGCTGTAATCTATCGATATTATTGATTCGATGTTATGTAAACGGCATTAATGTTGTTCATAACACTAATTCCTTCATTCACTATGATGTATATATATAACTGTAGAGCGTGATGATGAAGTTATCGAAAAGAGTACTCTTTGTTCAGTATCGATTCTTGTGAAAAAATAATGTTTACAGTTATCTCGCGTCATCAGGAGAGATTACTAATCTGAGTCGGGGTTGAAGGCCATGGAACCGAGAGGGATTGAACTAACGCTTTGGGAATAAAAAGGTTGGGCTGAAAATTGTCTTGTGGCGACTGCGTCAGCTGTGCTTTATAATGGAAGGCATGCAAACTTAGGGAATTGTGGTTCCGCCTTGAGTAGAGTTGGTTGTAAAGGTGGGGCATTTATTAGTTTTACGGTTTGAGCCCACAAGTTGTGCCAATATAGAACTCTTGATTGACTTTAAGACGCCTTTACCACCTAACCACACTGACCATGCTCAAGGAGGTGACGGTGGGCTTTCCAAGTCATTTTCTCTATGTAACTATCTTCATAAAAATTGCTAAACTTATAAATGCACACTAAAGCGGTCAGACTTGGTAGATTACCATTCACCTGTATTAAAATTACACAAAGAGTGATGAATTTAAAAACTTCGTTCTGTGGAAAAGAATGTTCATGTATTATTTTTTAGAGTTTCGATGACACCAGTGTAGTGACTGCTTCTCCCCTGCACAGTGAATTCATATATATATATATATATGTGATTTTTTCTGCAGATTTTTCTCTCTTCGCTTGAACGTGCGGCGAAAATTTTGTCGAGACGGACGACGAAAATTCCGCAAATAAACCAACTGTATCATAGAGCTGAACTAGTTTCGAATCATATACCTGAATTTCAAGTCTTCAGTACTATTTCATTAGCCAATTTTATCAACTCCAAAATTATTTGTCGATTTCAGTACTGCACTTTATATCAAGCAATTTGCTGAGAGAATTGTGAGGATTGGTGTCGTCAAGATAAGTCACTTGACTACTCCAACGGAAAATAGGGGTCACAAATTCAGTGAAATAAGTTTTGGTGAAACAAAATGATAGGTACTTCTAAGTCTACTGAGTTAAAGTGAAGATGGTCTCCTCTGCCCGGTAGTTTTTACCTCTCGGGGCTGTGACTACTCTTAATAAATTTACCTTCAGATGATGAATTTTCACTGACTGAGGAATATGTTTAACCTGTTCGTTGACATATAGCTGACAACTTGATGAAACACTTTTCATTTACTCAATACCTGACTGTGACGTTAGAAATGTTCGATTTCCCACCGCTTTAATGCCATAATAACCTTCTGATCACTTGTATTTGGAAGCATAAGTCAAAGTATTTCTGTTTGTTTTATTACATGGCGTGACATAGGATGAATCAGACTGAGTAGTATGAGATGGTCATGGAAAGATTAATTATATAAATAATTATTCTAATGGGTGCAAGTATTGATTTCTGAGACTACCAAAGTGTATACAAGAAGGACAATCCATTCGTTGTTGTTAATGTTCTACTTAGTTTGCCTAACTTGTTCAAATTATATTTTCAATAAAGAAAGTGTAATCGGAAAGGTAAAGTATCATATGTTTGATTCATGTGACAGAGTTAACATGACCATAACTGGCCGATGTTACGTGATTTATTGTTTACAGTGAATAACTTCATTCTTTTTGAATGAAACTAGTAGTTCCTAGTTAGGTGAATATAAATTAACAGATGATAAATAATGTTTTTTCTGTGTTTTGCAAAACTAGGGATTGAAGAAAAATTGATGTAAACAAACACTCCCAAAAGGTTGTGAAATATATTGCGAACTAGAAAAGTTCACAAAATCGAAATTGTTGCTTCACAACAAACAAAGGAAAAAGCTAATATTTCCTCTCTTTAACAGAAACCAATAAATGTCTGATTCAGTCAGGCTTATGACTTCACTTTGTTGAACAATTTCTTCTGATATGAATAAATTTTAGTTGGAATAAGTCAAATAAGCAAGATATCAATGGAGTTTGAGGTAATAGAAACTGAAGCTTTTTTCTAGGTATAAATATTTGTAATTCATATTTAACTAAAACAATAGAAGAACGTTTGACAACATCGGGTTCATCATTTAAGAAGAGAGACTTATTTCTGAACTAGTGAAAATCTACTTCTAAGACCATTCATAGCCATACTGCCGACACTCCTTGTTTATCACTTACCAGTAAACAATTATGATCGATTAGTTGGAGAATTTCATCATGAGCTGACTGACATCAGTTAGAGAAACATCGGACAACCTTCAGGGAGTACTGGACAGCTGTTTCATCTTAGTTTGAGACTCTTCATCAGTACACATCCACCACCCAGGTTCGAACCCAGCACCTTCTGGTTACAAGGCTGGAGAGCTCGTGGACCTTTAAGCCCCTGGGACGCGATCCATGAATTCTAACTTCTGGCAACTGATGACATAGCGTGACCACTGCGTAATGTTTTCTTTGATGAGTTACTGCATCACCTTCAGCATGCTGCACCCTACTAGTCACGGCTCCCCACTAGAACCCCAGGTTAACTGCCTGAATAGAGTCAGTCGCTAGTGAGCTTCAGATTAATTTTCAAGTATTGGCTTTGTAGGGAATTTTGTTTGATTGGTTGAAGGATTTCATACTGAGCTGACATCAGTTAGAGAACCACTGGGACCTTTTAGGTCATTGTGCTACGTCTAAATAAACCTATAGTTTTAGCTGCTCCTATAGAGGAGGCTACATAGGGCAAACAAATAGACAACTTAACAAATCCATCCCATAGTTCGAAAAGGCTAGACTAAATCTATAAGTTGCCTTATTTTGTCCCAAGTAATTGATAGCAGTCATCAAGCGGAGAAAATAAGTGTTTTCACAGTTATCTATCACATGCCAACGAACTTTTCGAATTAAGTTCAAACTCGTCTTTTACATATAGCTGAAGATAAGAATAATAATAACAGTATGGCTTTATTCCAAAGTGTGCATTTTAAACAATATGCGATTTTTAGTACATAGTATAATATTGCACCTAATTTTCTCTTTATTTTATTTTGTAAGAGGGAAAATAATTGCTAGAACACTTAAATTAATAATAATGTCAAAAAAATGTATATAAAAAAATTAGAAATAAATGGGAATAGTGACAACAGTATTATAATGATAGAAAAAAAATAAATACTGCCCTTTAATTTATGTTCTGTAGCAGGCAAATACTCTCTTGCCTTGCATGCTTCTTATCACATAAATTGCCTACCAAATAAAGGGTTAATAAGTTTACATATTCAGTCGTCCATGCATAAATTATTTTACAGTACCTTCTAATTCTCCCTGAGGAGATGCGAGGGAACAGTTTTGTCTAGAGATAGGGCTCAGCATCCGACAAGATGATATTCGCCAATGCCTTGCATGAGTTCAAGTGCTTTCTAACAATAACATTATCCAGAATTAGAGACTATGGGATGCCAGACGGACTTAACTTCTTTATTTAGAAGGTTAGATGAATTATCTTGCTTGAAGCTGACACGAAATAAGAAGATGAGGAAAGATATAATTCAAGGAGTATATGATAGTGTAACCATGGGAAAAAACTAGTTTATGTAAATCATCTTTATGTCCGAATGTGTAATACATCGTCTTACATATGCAGCGATTCATCTTAAGACCACCTGACAACGAACATTGACTAACTTCTGATAAAAAGCTACTCATTTTGTAACTATCTGATTGATAAGTAGCCAGCATTGAAATAGTTGCTTCATCAGGATACTTAACAAGTTGGCTTCATTGGAATGAAGCAGGTCATGTAAGAAGAAAGAAAACAGAAAATAATTAAGAACAGCACCTCGAGGGATAATAACTTCAGTAAGTAAAGCAGTCGAATACTCCCCTTAATATTCAGTGTATTGCTTCTAATCAGAAAGCTAAGAACGCAACTATCTATCAATACACTATCCTGTCACATCAGACGCACTTAATTAGAAAGGTCTAGGTACATAATCAAAGGCAGATGTTTAATTTAATAATAACAATAATAATATTATTCTAAAAAATGCTGCAATAAAAATTGCAGAATTTAAAGCTTCTCCTGTAGCAAATTAATTAATTAATATCAGTAAAAAGTTTGAGCATTGTGGATTACATCAAATAAAGTATAATTATATTTCAATAGTTTACACACAATGATAAGTTTTGTTATTGGTAATATTTCGAGCAAAATTACTGCCCGTGTTCACACCACTGTTGGAATTGTTTTATTCACACATTTATGATTTGTACTCAAATATATAGTTCATTATTATTATTTTTTGTTCATTCATGTTTTGTGTGTGCATATGTGTGTTCAGAATTATATTTTACATTCATTCATGTGTTTGTATTTAGAATTATATTCCAAGTTGTTGATAGTTGTACTGAGTCACCCTTGTTACATGTATCCGGTGTGACTTTAATGAATATCGATTCTGTTATGAGTCTTTCTTTCCATTTGTTCATGTTTGTTTTTAGAATACACACATTGTTCCAATCGATATTGTGGTTTTTGTCCCATGCATGTGCAGCTATCGATGAATTTTTTTCAAGATTTTTGTAAGCTTGTGTCCCTGTTGGTTGACCTTTAGTTAGGCGTTTATGTTCATTCACTCTTATTTTGAGTGATCTGGACGTTTGCCCCACATATTTAGTTGGACAGTCAGCACAAGATATTTTATAAATCAAATTGTTTTTATCCATCATTTTTATGGGATCTTTCAGTTGATTTATTTTATTTTTGATTAGATTTGTCGGTTTAAAGGTTGTTCGAATGCCGATATTTTTGAGGTTTCTTTGTATTGCCTCTGATGTACCATTTTTATATGGTATTGCGACTGTTTTTTTCCATTCTTCCATCTTGTTATTCTCCGGTTTTACCCTCTTTTTTCTCTTTTTTATATTATCTTTTATAAATTCTCTAGGGTAGTTGTTTTCGAGTAGCATTTTGAATAGGACTTTTATTTCTTTACGCTGGTCCTCTGGTGCTGTTGTAAGTCTACGTATTCTATCTGCAAGACCTTGTATTAATCCTCGTTTTACCGAGAGTGGATGAGCTGAGTAATAATCAAGGAATCTTCCAGAATGTGTGGCTTTTCTATATATCGTTGTTTTTATGCTACCATCTGTCATTCTTTGTAGTTTGCAATCTAACATGGGCAGTTCTCCAATTTCATTCTCTAATTCCATAGTGAATTTTATTGAGTCGACGTGTCTGTTTATGTGTGAGAAAAGTTTCTCAGTATCGTTTTTTTTCACTATTACTAGTGTGTCGTCTACATATCTCCACCAACATTTTAGTGATGATCTGAATGGTTTAAGGGCATTCTCCTCCCAATAATCCATGAATATGTCAGCTATAATTGGTGAGATAGGCGATCCCATAGCTACTCCCTCATTTTGTTGGTATATTTTTCCTTCGAATGTGAAATATGTTGTTGTCAGACAGAATTCTACCCCTTTTATTATTTCTTCTACGGATAACTGTGTTCTGTCTTTCAGGCCATTATCTTCATTTAGTTTCTCTTTCAGTGCAATCATGGCCATTTGAATGGGTATTTTCGTATAAAGACTGTTTACATCAAAGCTAACTAGTATTTCTTCTTCCTCTATTTTAGTGGTTTTTATTCGCCTCACTAATTCAAATGAATCTACTATTCTAGCTTTTGAGTTGTCTCTTGTCGGTCTTAGTATTGTCGAGAGAAATCTGGATAGCATATACGTTGGTGTGTTTCTGAAGTCTACAATCGGTCTTATTGGATATCCCTCTTTATGCAATTTTATCTTACCATATATCCTAGGTACATTACAGGATTTTGGCATAATTTCAAACCATTTTGACTTACCAATTACTTCTTTCATTTGTCTAACTACCTTTGCTGTTTCTTTCATTGTTTTGTTGATGATTGTTTCAGCTGATTTAGTCATTATGGTATAGGGTCCAGATTGTAGATGTTCATTCATCTTTTCATTATATGTTGTTTTGTTAAGTAATACTGTTGTGTTTCCTTTGTCTGCTTGAGTAATGACAATGGATTTGTCTGCTTTTATGTCTTGAAGTGCTTTTAGTTCCTCCTTCGTTATATTTGGTTTTTCTGCTTTTTGCTTTTTTAAGGTAAGTGCACATTGTGCTCGTACCAGTTCAGCTTTTTGCTTGTCATATCCTTCGAGTGCTGTTTCAATTACAGGTATGATGTCTTCAGGTTTTAATCTTTTGTTGCTGATATTGAAGTTCATCCCTTTCATCAGTACACTTTCCTCTGCTTCTGTTAGCTTTCTGTCTGACAAGTTTACAATCCAATTGGCTTTAGTTACTTGTCTGTCATTCGGAGTTTTCGCTATCATGAGTTTATTAAATTTTTTGATTTGTTTCTCCTTTGTTTTTCATAAGTAGTTTCTTTTCGTTTTTGTGCAACTTGCTTTCATACTTTTCTTTTTCAATTACTTCTTTCAATTTTTCTTTCACTTCATTAATATCTTTCCTTATCGTGAATAGCTTTCGTATAATTCCACGCCTAAGTTAAGACACACTGAACGTGTATAGTAACTTTGTCCAAATTGGAGACAATATGAAACAAGATAGCAGTATCACGTTAATTACACCTAACATGTTGGCAGAAAAACGTTTCTGAGTTATTAAAAACCTTCAATGGCGGTTCAAGGTTAAGTAAGACCGGTTGTCCCATTATCTTTAAAAACGGTGAGGTGATGACAATAAGTCTGAACTTAACACATAATCCAGTTGGTAATTTACACACTGGAACAATTTTAATGTCTTTCCAAGAAGCAGGCACAATATTTGTGGAAAATGATGCATTCAAAATATCAATAGGAGAATGACATATAATATCTGCGAATGTTTTGAGGACAAAAGTGGGCACTCTATTCGGAATGAAAGACTGCTTAGATTTCAAGGAGTGGAGGCGTTTGAGAGTGATCATCCCTGTCATTTGTACCATTTGAAATCGTAATATCTACATGGACAGCATATGAAGAAATTACCAAGCCTACCAGAAGTAAATGAAGAAGAATCATTATTTGCCTGTCCTCCACCAGTAATTTTCGCAAACATTTTCTACACAGCTGAAGAGTTTGGGCATGGGAATATAGGACATTTACTCTATTTTTGTAAACAAAGGAAGTCTGTTCTACCTTTGTCTCCGTCTTGATCTAGGAAAATCTAATAAACTAATTAAAACTCTTCAACCCTTCTCAGTATTAGCTTCTTACATACATTTATAATATCTATTTATACTGTAATTATCTGCCTACTTCATCTTCCGTATTATGCAACTTTTAATTTTTAATATTTTATTATTATTGTTCTATTAGGATCTGAATGAGACATCAAGCTTTAGCACTAAATTCCCACCAATTTAATCATCTTCTCTGCAGTCACCTTTAGCTGGCTCCATAATTGACCATAGGCCCTCATCTCTTCACCATAGTATCTCTTTCATATTACTCTTTGACACACGCCCAACTAAACGTTTCCCAGCTGACATCCATTCAAGCCCCAATGTGGGGTGCATTGTCACCCAGTGGTCTCCTCAGCTTGTGTCAGATCCATCTTCATTTTCTTCGGAATATTTGTTGAGCAGTAGGTTTTTGGTTGGTTCGTGCCCAGAGTTTCTTGTCGTCGATCCATTTTACTCAGTAGTCTGATTCTCAGTATGAAGGCAGAGAAGGCAACAGTTGATAAATCTCTTCACCAGCTTATTGGAAATGTCTCTAGCAACGCCTCAAGCTTCTGAACCATTCAGAGAAATAATTGACTGGACATCAGTAATGAAAATCTTAATTTTGTCGTTTTTGCTGATTGTAGCAGATGTCCAAACTGATTTCAGAGTGAATGTCTATTTTAGCTATCCATCGACATCCTTGGAATTTCTGTCGTCTGTAGTTGAAAAGAGACTGTCTTCATAAGTGACAGAGGGGATTTACCAAAAATACCTCCCATTGACAGAGATGGGTTTTTGTAGTTAATTTTGTCTTCTCTAAGTTCATTTCATGTCCTGTTTTTGATGCTTGTTCTGCCAACTTCAGGAAATCACGAATGAGAACCGAGATAATGCGATATTACACAGAAATCATCCAAGAAATCCAGATCTTCAAGAGTCTCCTCATTCGTTGGACGTATTCCTGTCTTCTCACATCCCACTCTCTGCTACATAAGCCAATCCACCACAATCACCAATATCATCAGTGATAGAAGTCACACTTCCTTGCCCTACTCCATCATGTCTTCACTTCACCGGCTTCAATGAGTCTTCTGTTGTGAACCGCTTGACGTGTATTATTGTCATATGGCTGTTGAGTGAGGTTTACAAAGATGTGAAGCATAGTGTAGTTTAGAGTTGAAGTAGATGTCCAAATTAAATTGTGGTCGACTCTGTTGAAGGTCTTTTCACAGTGTATGAGGTTGAGATTGAGGTTTGGTTGCCATTCTATGGTGTATACGATGGTAAGCCTCACATTATCGTTCGATTATCATTATTATTCCCAGAACAAAGTGATCACATTTGAAGGGTATTACGCGGTGCAGTGTTTGTGATCTTATGAACTAGGAAAGTGTTTAAAAGCTGTATAAACAATAATAGTGACTGTTGTCCACTTTAAACATTATTCCCTTCTAAATAAAGTTGATTGCATTGTCAGATATTAATTTGTTTGACTTTATTTTTTGCAAGGTGAGAATAATTTGATAATGATTAATCAGAAGACTTCATGGTTGTGGGTATGCGTACAAAACCACATATTCTACTAGACATGTAACAACAGAAGACAAGGGCCAGGCAACAGATCGTTTTATTATGAAAATCAACGCGTATTTATATATATTTCACATACATTATTATAGCTTATGCAAGTAGACAAATGCAGGCTTCTGATTGGTTGCTTCGGGATTCCTCGAAAAATAGAGTTCTCTATCTGCGAATCATATTTTGCCACGTTAAGTCTGCTGTGATTGGCTGTTGAATCAGCCTTGCTCATATTTTCTCACGGCCTGCTCTCACCACAGACACTGCACTTCTTGTTTGCTGCTCTATAACTGACCAGTTAAATACAGCGTATTGGTATGTACGCCATTCTATTGATGTATTTAGCCTCCAATACAAACACAAATTCACTAAAAATATTCTTGTCAACCAATTTACACGATAAATTTGTCGTAAGAGTCCATGCTGTTTAAAACGCAATAAGTCTCTCTATACTTCAATTGAACACCAGTTAGTAACGATTTTAATGTGTCTAGTCCTTCGTTCGGTCTAAGGCTTCCTGCCGATTACCTTCATCCATCTGATAAGTCTAACTGTGTATTCTATTCTTATCAAACTGTTTCCACTTGCTCTCGAATATGATTTTTGAATGTTGGGATTCTGTTTTTAAAAATTTCTGCATTCTTACTTGAGTACTTTATTGAGTTTAACTGTTTGCAATCTCCATTTTTCTGGTGATCAAGCTGTGTTCTCACAAATCATTTTCAAGAAAGAATTTACCGTCACATCCCACTTAACTAAGGCAAAAAACATGTGAATATGAACCCTTGAAGGTAATTTAGCGATGTTGCGAATTGCTTTTATTGAGTAGTGATAGTACTGCGTTTGATTTACAAGAGTTCATTAGCGAGGACTACTCTAGTGTATTAGTCTAGAAAGAAGCAGCCCTCTAGTAATCTTTGAATTTTTTTGCTGGCTCTTGAATAATTTTTAATTTGTAATAAATTTATCTTAAAATCTATCAAATTCATGTGAGTGTATCTACAAAATACTTGACTGTAATGGATTCGAGAACGATTAATAACTTCCTCCAGTATTAAAAAGACATAAAAGTAGCGGGAGTAATCACTGATTAATCGTAATATTCTCGGATGTGAATAAGACTTACATGGAAAATTCGTTAGCGTAGTTTTTTAATAACTGTGTACTGCTTGATTTTCATTGCCTACAAAATATTTTACCAATCAGATATGACTTACATGCACTTTAAAGCACCCATGAATTTAAAATCTATACAACAGCGCTAATTTTATTCAACTTTATGTTACCAAATAAAATTGGCACTGAGTTATTATATTAAAAAGGAGAATAAACCCTTAAATACGAGAGCCAATGAAGGAGAGAATAAAATTATACCCGAAACTTTGAGGGAATTAGTGATTTCGACGGGTGACAAGTTGTACCCTTTTTTTCTTTACTGGATATTCTGTGCATCACCAGTTACCTTCATCTTTTTATGACTAATCAGTCTGGATAAAACACGAAGAGTCTCTATCCTAAAGGAAGTCAACCGACGTCTGGTGTTTAGATCACCTAGATCTTAAAGTAAGCACTGCAGGGAAGAAGACCGAAGTGATTACCAACTTAATCAGATAAACGTTATACTTTTATACAAGTGGTTCCCTTTATTAGTTTGAATAAAGAGAGAAGGAAGAGATGTTTAGGATAATACGAGCTTGTTTTATTTCGTGGATTCTTTTCAGATGTGTACATTGTAAACAAAACCAAATTATGAGTTTCGAAATTTTTCAATACACTTTCTTCACAGTGACTTTGAGTTGTAGATAGAAAGTGTATGCAGAATTATTTCAAGTAAGGATGTGAGCAGACAAAATATTTAGTGTTAATAGACTAACTATCAACAGTATAATCAGATAAGTGTAGCTGAGAGTTCAGGCCTCGCTTGGAAGCGTGAATGGACTGTAGACAAAATACAAGCTTGAACAATATAGTGAATCAGCACATATAATGATGGGGAGTTCAAGAGGGTAAGAGTAAATAGTAAAGTGAAATAATGACAGAGACATACAATTAAGTAAATTTAGAAACTTAATAGTGGATTCGCCTGAAAGTCTTCGAGTTTATGCGATATTAGACATAAATCATCCAAGAAGTCCAGATCTTCTAGAGTCTCCTCACTCGTTGAACGTATTCCTGTCTTCTCACATAATCCAATCCACCACAATCACCAATATCACTGGTGATAGAAATCGGTCTTTTTTTATTTTTATATTTTTATTTACAGCTTGATTCCACACCGTATTTTTGGTACAAGTATGAAATTTTCAGCACGGATATCGGTAGCCCAAGTTTTGTAGGCCTACCATAGATATCAGGTGTGCGTCAGCAGGGGATCGAACCTCGGACCATGTGCATGGTCGGCAAGAGTCCTAACCACTGCGCCTTCCGTGTCCCACTCCATTCTGTCCTCACTTCATCAGCTTCGCTGAGTCTTCTGTTGTGAACCACTTGACACGTGTTATTGTCATATGACTATTTAGGGGGATTGATGAAGATGTGAAGCACAGTGTAGTTTAAAGTTGAAGTAGATGTCCAAATTACTTTGTAGTCAATGCTGTCGAAGGCCTTTTCACAGTATGGAGTTGAGATTGAGATTTGGTTTCCATTCTTTGGTGTGTTCGGTGATGATGCGTAGAATCGCAATTTCATCAAGGCATGATTAGCCTTTCCTAAGTCCTACTTGTTCTAAGCGTTGTTCTACACGCAATGTATCGTTAGGTCTCTTCTTGATACACTTTTTACTTGGTGTGGACCAGCTCTTCCAGAATCATAAGTTGTCCTTCTTTGGTATTTTGACAAGGTCTTTTCTTCCAGCCACAAAATAACTCTTCGGTATTCCAAATGTGTGAGCATATCTGCTGTAGTCTCTGGGTATTTTTTTCGTGCTTCACAGGGAATTCCGTCTGGCCCTGCTGCCTTCTAGGCTAACACTTAGTAGCTTGATCGTATTCAAGATTTCTGCTTCCTTTGGAGGATTGTTGTCCACTGACAGCCCTGTGCCTTCTGTTATTAGTATTTCTGGACGAGTTGCAGGTGATGTTCGATTCAGGATATCTCTAAAGTGGTTAGCCCACTGTTTTTTGTTTTTCCGACTTGATAATCAGGTCCCCTTGAGCATCTTTTGTAGGTTTCACCTGTGTCTATATCTCCCCGGATAGAGACATGGTTATCTCATATAATGTCCAGTGGTCTCCTTTACCTGCGGATTGTTCTGCTTCAGCTGTCAATGTGTCATTAATTCAATTGTCTACTGACCTTCCTAGAACTCTACTTCACTTTATTCAATACTGTGTACACCGAACCTAGCCTCTCCTTCTATTAGCCATCTTTGTTTTGGGTCATCTTCTCCTTCAGAATCCTCCTCCCCCTCTTCTATTAGCTTCCAGATAGGTGTCCATTGAGAGCCATTCTTCGTTTTGTCTCTTCGTTCTTCCTAGTACAATTATACATTTCCCCTTCAACATCATCTTCAGAAGTTTCCAGTGCTCGTACACACAGGTTTCCTAAGTGATGCCACGCAGTGTTGTCTGTAATGGATGTATCCCTTGTAGTTTTGTCCTTCAGTTTCTGAATGTTGGACTTGAATTTTGGTTTGTCTCCAGTAGTTTTGAAGTCTTTCAGCTTGACTTTGAGGGCTCCTTGAAGTATATGATGGTCTTAGCACACATCTTCTCCCCTCCTCGACTTTATGTCCAATAAACTGGCTGCGTCTCCACTTCTTTGAGCAGCATTGAGAGGAAGTCTACCTGGTTTGTGGTGTGCCCATCAGGCGAAATCCATGTTGGTTTGTGTATATCCTTGTGTTTGTACACGCTTTCTCCGATCACCGAATCATTGAAAGAACAGAAGTCCGAGGACAATTCCCCGTTCTCATTCAATCGACGAGTCAGTGTCTCTCGACCCATGATGAGTTCTCTTCCTGTATTATCTGCCCCCTTTTTGGCTGGCATTCATATCTCGCATGAGGATTATGATGTCACCATTTGGGGTGTTGTCCATTACTGTTTGTAGTTGTCTTTAAAAATCTTCCTTCTTCTCTTGTCCCGCGTTGTTTGTAACATTGTGCGTAGCATTAGATAGTCTTGACCTTCTTTCCATGCTTGTGAGTTGAGTCTTGCTGTCATTGTCCTATGGGATGAAATTGGTTTCCACTACATTAAGGCTTTGGCTGCCACCGGTGACATCATGATAGCCACTCACTGTTTCAGTGTGTTCGTGGTTTTCGTCTGGGTGACGAGACTGGGGTAGATTACTGACTCACTATTTGGCAATTTCAATAGTCCACAACCATTCCATCTCTTCTCACAGATACCCAACACTTCTGTGACATATTTTCGCATTTCTTAAGCTACTTGGGCAGCTTTCCCAGCCAGCCTCGTACATCGTACGTACATTCCACGTCCCCATTCTTATCCTTGCTGTCATTTAGAGAAGACATTGGCTAACTGACTGGCTTCCCGAAGGTTTTCACCAGCCTGCTGTGTCATTTCGCCCTCCCGATTCAAGCGAAGAATAAGACTGTCATTTGAATTTTTTGTATTTTTATTAATTTTTTTGTGCGTTGAAGTTTCTCTGTCAGTTTGATAGCTTTTGTTGTGTAGGGTTGCTAGCCCTACGCCCAACGCTCCCTCTTTACCCGGCTTAGGATCGGCTAGAAAACCAACAAGCTAGTTAACTAGGCGAGGCTGTTATCCTTAAAATAGAGGTACAGCCTATGCAGACACTGACTATTGTACAATGAACTTGGTCATTATTGTTTCGCCCTTCAACTGAATTCTTTAGATAAAACGGTTCCAAGATAACATGCGACACTGATGGCAATTTTCAGCAAGGAGTGTGGAAAACCTCAACTGAACAAAGTGTTTACTGAGTAGTTTGAATCC
Source organism: Trichobilharzia regenti (assembly GCA_944472135.2). Classification (NCBI taxonomy): domain Eukaryota; kingdom Metazoa; phylum Platyhelminthes; class Trematoda; order Strigeidida; family Schistosomatidae; genus Trichobilharzia; species Trichobilharzia regenti. The sequence continues at coordinate 42,515,597 of OX235262.1, read as the reverse complement.
ACGTACATCATATTCAAAAAAGTCACAAATGCAGCAACTAATTTATATTAAGACGTTTCTTAGACACTGATTGACATCTGTCAACCAATAAATCTGAGTAAAATCATGACATAATGTCATGATCTGTCATTTATTTACTTTTAAATATATGACAGAAAAATGTAGTGGGAGAAGCTCAAGAAATGAATTAATCTTAATTTCTTACCAACATAATCACGAAGTACGCAGTCGACAGCACAGAGTTTGAAGTTATACGAGTACGTCGTATACATGCTGCGGGGGGGAGTTAAGTGGAGCGTTTGAATCTAGTCAAGTGG